>CM031241.1:322199951-322947451 GCA_018340775.1 Taxus wallichiana var. yunnanensis | reverse complement strand
TTATTGTTCTATAATCCTCCACTTTAAGTAGTAATTTAGTATCATGTACACAAACCAAATCTCAATGCGGCATAGGGATAATAATTTACTAGGTGATGTTTATAATTTATTAAAACACTTGTATTGGTCCACCTATTTGTGTCATGATATTTTCCTTCCACCTAATAATTATTTCCTTTGATAAGGAAATTTGAATTATTACTAATTACCACTTTTCATCCCATGTTATGTTGGGTTATCATAGGGGAAAAAATATGTCACTTGAGGGGGATCTTGTACCAAACCCTTCTCATCCGTTTTATGAAACTCAATCATCATCCATCTTATTAATTTGACCAAATATTCTCTACTTTGAAAAATCAACCTATTGATCCCTTAAAATACCATAGATAAAGTGATACCTCAAATTTAATTCTAGATTCTTATCTATCCACATAATTTTCTAATCTTGAGTGCACAAAAACAATCATTAAATTGTTAGGTGAACCCCACATAGTCTTCAATTTTTAAACTTCATCATACCTATTAACACAATCCCAAAAGGTGTAAAATGTAGATATCATAAATTACATACTTAAAATAACATGATTTTAAAACAAACAAAACAACATCATAAAAACGTATTAATCCCTATAAAATCAAATAATCTAATGATAAAACTAGAAAATATAAACTAACGTTGATTAAAGTTAATTCACCCATTTTATTTGCGTAACAAACTTACATTTGATATTTTCATATCCCTCTATACACTCACCTACCCTTTTTCATCATATCATCATTATAAAACATTTTCACCAATATGCATCCTAATCTTACATGCACCCAAATCTACATTAATGGTCACCCCCTCCTTAAATTTTTCATGACCACTTGACTCTATAAATATGGAGCTCTTATTTTTGTATGCTTTACTAACTGGTTTTTCCAAAGGAGAAAGAGGACAATGTTGGATTTTCAAATATCACTACACAACTAGATATCAACTTTTCAACACATGTGCAAATCACGACATCTATTTGCTTACCACTTATCTTTAATTTCTCTACAATCTATGATTGCAAGTGTTATTGAATTTTTATTGGTGAAAACATCAAATTATCTAATAATACATAAAAATGATCAATCCACCACCAATAAATGATACAACACATCTTGGTCTCCTTGGGATCTAAACATTATACCATTTCATTTCAATATTAATTTTTCATTTCATGTCTTACATGTTATTTTATAAAACTTTAAAATATTTATGGATATGACTGAGGAAGGTCCCTTGACACAAATGGATACTAACATTTTCTCTAATTTTATTATTGCATATTTAAATTTGAAAATCATATTCTATTTTATTCATGGAAAGAACCTCATAATTTTCCCACACACATATAATGGTGATAATAAGAAGAAATTGTTTATCATCATAATTTGAGTAGAATTATTTGATCTATCTAACATTTTTTCATTATGGCACAATATATAGGCATAAATAATTTTAATTTCAATCTTGATTTAATGTTCAATTATTATATGGAAATTGATTACACTTTATGTTGTAGGTTTAAATTTTAGGATCTTAAAACAATTCATTAAAAGGATCACATCAATAAAATATTGAGAGTTTTTAAAGAATTAAGTATATTTTTCCTTTAAAAAAGAAAAGATCATTTTCTAGCATAAAGGATGGTAAAATGTAGACACTTAGAAATTTGGGAATTCATCACTTGATAATGATTGTATTGGAATAATCAATTAAATAATTACTTGTGCACCGATTCTAAGACTAATTTTTATATCTTATTCTACCATATCCTATCTTATTCATTACACTTCATATTCGCTCAAAGAATTCTTACGTCGGTCACAAGTAGTACTTTTTCCTAATTTTCATGAAGACAACTTACCAACGTTGTGCTTTATTCTTGGACCAAACCATCCAATAGTTTCATATGAAAATAATGGTTTTATCTAAGACTACCCAACTTTCATTTTTTTAATTTTATATAGTTGAATAGGTTGCTACTTTTACAATGTGGCACCCTTAATGTGAAATCGTATCCATAAAACCCTATATAATTAGGTATAATAAACTCATTTACACTCATGAAATTTTTGGGAATTATCTTGGAAATAGCACTCAAAATATGTAAACCTCTCTCAAAATTCCCTAAAGTGGTAGTATACATTAGCATCAAACTCCAAACAATTTTGTTCAACACTTCAAACTATGTTGAATAGTCAATATTACCATATTATAGTTCTGAAAGCCATCTTAAGAAAAAGCAAGATAAACCCTTATAAAGTATTATGAAGCTAATCACGCTTGGTAAAGTGACAAGATTTAAACTATGCATATATAAACACATGACATACATGTAATAGACAAAAGTTATTGTTTAGATACACATAGCTTCTCATGAATCAGATTGAGAACAAAAAGATAGAGCACAAGAAAAGATGAAACTTCTTTTGTATTGATTAGCAATTTAGTGCTTTTACATCCAAAACATCAAAAATCCAATCCCTTTCAAATGGAAAGGAGAGTTCCTTAAATATCCTTTCAAGGCAATTACAAAAATTTATTTTCAGTTTCCCTTCTTTTAATCAAAGGATTAATATCTAATTAAGTGTTATAATATTCAATTGTCTTTTATACCCACAACACATGACTTAGAAAAAGGAACAACCATCTTAACTAGATACATCAATTTAAAAGAAGGGACTAGGAACTAGGAGTTGGGGCACTTGAAGAAATGATTGTAACATTTTTCACCTTAAGAACTTGGTTTCTAAATCTCTTCAAGGCCTCTTTTATGTCCATGCCTCGGGGAATAGTTGTGTTTACAATCACATGAGTCCAGATTGCCTAGACACTTCTCCATTTCTTTCTCAAATTCAACATTTTCCAGGAACTCCTTATTAGCCTTTATGATGGATATTTGAAGTGTGCAAATTTCTTTCATCTTCTCCTTGGACATAGTGTCTTTCTTGAACATATCTTCTCTAACAAATTCCTTGAATTGAGATTTGATTTCTGAACCGTGAATTTATCTCCTGAATTATTCTTGAAAATCTAGCAATAAATATCATGAAAGGCAGATGTGACACAAGCTTTAAAAGATTCTCCCTTTTGCAACATGTTCTGAGTTCTCTAATGGATTCTTCAAGAACCTTTATTTTCCAATCAATGCTGAAAACCCATTGCTTAGAAAAATTAAATTTTGCATCATCAAATACTTTGCTCGCCAAGAGGAATTTCACATATGTATCACTCATCAATCAAAAATTTTGGATACATTCACTCCACAACTTCAACTCTCTATCTAAACCACTGAGTTTTGTGGTAAACTTTAACTAAATTTTAGCAATTCTGTCATATGATTTATATGCTTCCTTAATGAAATTTAGACCTGTGATTATCATGTCATCAACTAATGCTTCTAACACATATGTCTTAGTTTGGGAGGTGTGCACTTTCTTGACAGAACTTCCTTAGATGATTTTTCCAAAACACTCACAGATTTTGAAACTTGATCCTTCAATTGGTCTTCTTTTCCTTCTTCCTTTCCTCTATTGTTTTCCTTGGAATTGTTTTTCTTGCTCTTTCTCTTCATTTTCATCATCACATAGATCTACAATTGTTTCCATCTCAGAAATTGCTTCCAATATTTTTAGAGAAGATAACTTTTCACTCTCCTGAAATAATTCCTCTATCTTCTCATCCTTCTTAGCATTTCCCTTATTTATGTATACTAGAGTTGAGGGTTCAAGTGGAGAAGGAGCATATTCTTCATGTGCTTCAGGGGTTATTAAGGAAATTTCCTTCGAGGGGAGGAAGATCTAAAATTTCAATGAACATCTTAGTTTTCTTGTCAACCGAAGTTCCTTTAAATCATCCCTTTCCTTAACAAACCAATCGATGGTTTCAATAGGAGTGTGTCTGATAGACCTTTCATATTCAAGGGACTATAGTTCCTCATCATCATCTTGAAGTCCTTTTGGTACCTTGTATACATAAAAATATTTGATTTGTTGCAGGGACAATCTGCCATAATACCTTCTTCTAGCTTCATAATCATCAGAGTAGTCATCCTTATAGTCTTCAATATCAGCAAGATGATAGAAACTCATTATGAAATTAGTGGTAATAAAGTCCTTGATATCAAAGCAAGTCCTTGGTTTGTAATAATGGAGGGTAAGGGGAGCAATTGTTCTATCAATATTTTGGGCATATAAAGAAATTCTACAAGTGTAGTTACTGAATGTAATCGGGAACTGGATGCATGCAATCTTCTTATCTCTGCAAGTCCTATGGAGCTTATCCAATTGTCTACAAATTTCAACGAGGGCCATCTTGTCACTACAATACATAGGGAGTTTTAAAGGAGTTCCCTCAAATCCAGCCAACCGTATGTAAGAGAATTTCTGAATTGAGTGTAATAACTACCATAGACCTCAATCAATTGTTTAGCTTCATCTGAGAATCTCTGAGCAGTGTCACCCTCTAGCAATCTGACAATGTACATGGTGAATGCATCATTCACCCTTCTGAAGTGATGATTACTAATCTTCAAAGTTAACTATGGATGATACTCATAAATAGGAGCATCTTTCTTGTCTTCAACAAGAGAGAAACCCAACCATTCCCTGTATGCAACAATAGAATACATAAAATAGGAAGTCATATAAAAATTCTTAGTTCTTTGGACATTGGCAAGTTTCTCGGTGAGGTTATCACAAATTATATCTTCCTAGTTCAGGTTTTTTTTTCCTTCATTTAAATATATTTTCATCTATACACTATGATATATCTAGGTGTATAACTACATGTCTTTTAGGTTTCTTTGAATGTTTTCCAACAAACAATTTGTATAGATTACAATTCAACCTAAACACTAATCGTTTTGTAGAGGTTTTATGCTAGGCAAGGGTTTTGGGTCAATTTTTGGAATGCATAATGTATTGCACATTTGCAAGAGCTGATACTTTAAAATACACCATATTTCAATCATTTACAAAGGTAAATAAACTCTTAGAGTTAAAATTGCCATCGAAACAAAACCTTATAATAGGATGGAACTTACAAATGATTTATTCTTATCCCACCATACATTGTATTTCAAAAATTAGAGACGAAGGATATATGGGACATTTCTAGCTAGTTCATTACTCTTTCACACCCATATCAATCTTGATTCAAATCAAATAGAAATTTGCACTCATCTTATTACATATTTCTCTATTTGGAACATATTAGCATTGATCTATCTTAAAATTACTCTATATATGTTATTAATTAATAATCCAAAAATACATATTATTTTATTTTAATATGGAATTTTAATAAAAATAACAATCACATTACCCACACTTATACAATTTTTTTTTTTTTTTGGTTAAAATCACTTTCTTTGTGAGACCCAAATACCTAGAGGAGTAGTTGATTTCTGAAGAGAAGTGGAGGCCCCAATTATACTTTTAGAGAATACTTATAATAATGATTAATTCTCATTAAAATTGAAAAAAATTGTCAATAAGAACAAAAATAAACTATATGTTTTTCACAATTTAATAATTGTTCAATATACTTGAAATATGGAGTTTTTTTAATCTAATTAGTACATGCATTATGAGTCCATTTATGCTTCCCTTATCTGATTTGTGATTTATTCTGCTCATTTATGTTCACTCATTGGTTTTGTGGTATTGCCTCATTTTCTTGGTTGGATTTGTTGATATATTCCCAAAATTATCTCAAAAAGTGGTTGATTTCTCTATGTTCATACTAGGGAGAATATTTGAAATATTATAAGATTGGATATACTACATAAAGGTGTGGTTGGATGATATAATTCCTCAAACCTCACTCCCTCTTTAATTATATTGATATGGATATGATTCCCAAATGACTAGTTTGGTAGATCTTCCTTTCAATATCTAAGGATATGGGATAATCACCTCTAAGATAGAATTTAAACTATAAGAAATGTTAATTCATGAGGTTTTTCACTCCAATTGTTTAATAAATATAAAATACATACAAGATCATTATAAAAATGATCATACTTATTGACCATCAATGGAATGATTAGATTAACCAACCAAAATTCACATTAGTCAATATGTATTAAGTAGAGGAAAAATATTCGAGAATAGAACTATGATAGTAAATATTCAAAGAAAATTCAATAGCTATTGATTTAAAAAAATTAAGTGTGATTCCTCCTAAACAATAAAATATATTAACATGAGGAGGAACATATTTACTAGTGATATCATTAACAATCACCTAAATCTTGAGATATTGTTATAGCAGTCATATTACTATTATTGATCAATAAATGCTCTTGGTTGGAGCTATCAACTAGATATATTAATAATTATAAAGTTATTTATAATGATTGCATTAGAAAAATATTATCAAACATCCAAAATAAATCAGATTTAAAAAAAACTCAGTGGTGAAAATTTTACCACTGAAACATATGTCTTCCATATCTACCTAGATGTTCTAAGTAGAATTGGGAAATCCACAACCCAACCCCATCACTACAAATTATTGTTGGAATATAACCTATATCTCATCATCATCCAAATGTAGATATCCTAATATTCTCACAATAAGATATTCTGTAGGGAAATCCATGTACTTTTGTAACCTACCAAAACACAAAAGTGAGCACACAAAAGGAAGGCCAAATGATATATTGTAGTCTTACAAAGAATAAAAAATAGTCATCCAATTTCTTGGTATTTCTTGACTATAACAATATTTTGCATCTCAAACATGTTTGAATATTATATTAAAGAGGCCAAAAATATTTTATGTTTCCTTCCATATCCCAAAAATATAGCTCTATTTCTTAAGATTCCTCAACTAAATATAATCTTTCATAACTTGATCTAGAAAAATTATCCATTGAACATGGGGTCTCTATTATAAATATTTGAATCTCCCCAATAATAAAGTCTAGGATTATTAAATTCAATCCATTTTTATTATTTTTGTAGACATCTAAATCCAAGCACTAGATCAAGATGTATGTAGCAAAGTCAGGGAGACATAGCTATTTAGTGATAATAGAAAATCTACAACATAAGTAGATCATTCAACAGCCCCAACAACCTCCAAAAGACAAGTATCCCCCAAAAAATTCAATACCCCCTTCAATTTTTACTCTCCTATCCTAGGGCCACCCTTAGCATTGAACATTAAAGCCAAGGGGATTTTCTTTCATTATAAATGGTCACCACTAACTACTATAAAGATAAACCATAGTTGTGCAAGATTGGCAAGACAATCCACAACTTTATTACATTCCCTTGAAATAATGGCTAAAGGAAATTGAATCTAATCAAGAGGACACCTTTAATTCTCCTTTATTAAATGTATTCAAATTCTAGTAATTTTTTTCCTTAGCCAAATCCTCGATTATTATAAATAAATCTCCTTTTAGAAATTCTTTGGAAAAACACTTCTTTATTTTCCTTTAATCCTTCTAGTGCTACCAAATCTTTAGCCTTAATTTTTTTTATTTTTAGGAAAACGTGAACCTCCCCAAAAAGACCTTCATTCAAAGTCTCTTATTTTAAAACCCACTCTAATCATCCAATATTTTTCTATAAGGCCCCATCAAAATTAACCTTCACTACATCCACAAATGTTGGAATCCATGTTGCCAAGATCTAATCATACTTCTACAATTTCAACCCCCAACTTTTGTAGGTACAATCCTATGCCAATTTACCAAAACATATTTTTCTCAAGAATTCATTCCATCCTTTTTAATCCTCTGCTTAGCTTCTATAATTTTGAAAATTTCTAGTTTAATGATTTCTTTGAATTGATCAGAACATATTTCTTCATTTATGAAGCGTATATTTTGACTAGCTAGATATTTCATAGATCATTTTCCAAAGCCACTACTAAAAGTACCTTTATATATTTTGAAGCAATTGACCATGCAGAAGAAAATTCCTTCATAGTTATGGGGAAGATCAAATATTGCTTCAACATAGAGAGAATATGATGCGGGAGCATAACTTGCAGAGGCCATAACTTTTGATCTGACCGTTGGATCGTCCTGAAATTTTACAGGGTGGTAGATATGCATTAGTACTATGCTAAGGACAACTTGCTTGCAAGATTTTGCTCATTTTGGCATGTTTTTGGGCTCGGTTTCCGTCATCTAGTGGCCTAAAATTGGCTCGAATGTTTTTTCCGCTTTTGACTAGGTCTTAGAACTTTAATAACTTTTGTTGTGCTTGTCAGAATAAGTCCAAATTTCGCGTGAACCCTAATTAATGAATGAATATTTGTACGAAAGTTTTTGGGTCAATCCGAGTTGTTTTGCATTTTAGGGTTTTTGGCATTTTGGGTTTTAGAGTAGTCCTGAAATAAAAGGAGAATGGTAATGATGTAATAGATCAATGAATTCCGAATGAGAAGTAAGCTATTTTGAAGCTCCTAGTTTTATTTGAAAAGTTGTTTATGTGTGTTTTTGGAGGTATTTCAACCTCTTGAATTTGGATTCAGATCAGAATAATTTCACCAAATATTAAAAAATGCAATACATGTAAGAATATTATCTTTATATTATCTACATTTCTTGCATAGGGTACAACATTAAGGTCTAAAAAATACCATTTTCCATAAGGGATCCTAAGAATTTTTTTTTCAAGAGAATTTATCCAAGAAAAGGTATTTTCCTCGAGTGTATAAACCTCATTCCAAATAAGAATAATAGTTCAATATTCTTCCAAAACCATATCTTTTTTTTAAAGGTTATAACCTATCTAAGAGTATAATTTTTACTAGCTAGATATTTCCTCGATCATTTTCCAAATCCACTACTAAAAGCGCCTTTATATAATTTGAACTATTTGACCATGCATAAGAAACTTCCTTCATAGTGATGGGGAAGACCCAATATTGCTTTAAAATATAGAGAATAATTTCACCAAATTTTTAAAAATGTAATATAGAAGAACATTCTCCATAGATATATATATATATATATATATATATATATATATATATATATATATATCCCTTCCATAGGGTGCAACACTAAGGTCCAAAAACATGCCACTTTCCATAAAATTATTTTTCAAGAAAATTCATCCAAGAAAAGGTATTTTCCTTGAGTGTATATACCTCATTCCAATGAAGAATAATATTTAAATATTATTCAAAAAACATATTTTTTTGAGAGGTTATAAGCTATCTAAACCTTAAATCCACCCAAAATGTCACCGAACTAGTGAAGTGAATCCTCCACCATGGATGAAACAATCATTCTTGTTTTTGAACTTCAATTATCCTATGCATTTCATATTTCTATCCATTCATTAAGGATAATTACTTCCACTATCTAGTTCTCTGCATCCTATCATCCAAAGGTAGCCAATAATCCTTCACCTTAGTTCCTCGAACCTTTTCAATAACAACAAAAATCATGTGAAAACTCTTTTGAAGATCCGAGTTAAAAGGAACCCTATCATGAATCCAACCAACATTACGTTGGACACGTCTTATCATTGATGTCAAAGAGTGGTGTGTTTTTCAGAGTTTTCATTGATTGTATTGATTTTAAAAGGTATATAGAAGACAAATCTGATTGTTATTATTGAGGTTAATGTTGAGATTGCATGGTGTTGCATGGGTTCTTAGAGCAAGATATAGTGACTAGTTGGAGTGTGATAATAACTTAAAAAAGTATGGAGGATGATTTGATTATGCAATGTAGTGTTTTTAGTGTCATATAAGATGTACAAGGTTTTCAAAGTGATGTTGAGGCTCGATTTGGTGAAGCAAGCATGTTTTAGGTGCTTGTTTGTGAGGCCTAGAGAGCAAAATGAGGCATAACACGGTGAAGTAAGGAAATGTAGCAGCTATAAATGCATTGTTAGTGTATGTGGAGAATTATTACTATGTTGTGGCACACTCATAAGTATCTTAGATTGTAGGTACGATGTTTAGAGATGATTTATAGGTCTATACTAGACGTAATCCTTGAGAAAGCATGACCAAATGAGATGAGTTGATCATATTTTGAGCTAGGTATGAAAAATGTGAGTATTAAATAATTTTTATGAGGCTGATACAAAGGTGTGAAGTAAGTTTCAGGTCCTTTAGTGTGATATTTTGCAAGATATGTGATTTTTAGTCCTACCGAGTTCACAAAGGTGAGATTTTGAGCTTAAAGTTGACTTTCAGATGCTCGTTGGAGAGTGTGTGATTTTCATGGGGACTAAAAATCTAGGGATAGTTAAATATTTATATTAGGAATATTTTCCAAGTGGATTGAAATGAGCTCATTTTATCATCAAATTTTTATGAACAATCGTTAAGAAGCTAAAAAAATTGTAACCCTCTTGAAACCTTAGGTATATAACGACTAGAGAGATCTTGAGTATAGTGACCCAGAATTGATTTATTTTAAAAATTTAATTATTTATGTTGTATAAGGATCTTCTAGATTTATTTTTATGCAATTTAGAAGTTCGACAATATGTGGGCCATACTTAAAAATGTTTGTTTCTAGAGATTTTTAGTTTGTGGGACAGATTGTCCATTACACCGTGTGAATAATTTAGAGTTTATATAAATATGGGAGTTTTAAATCATTTAATGATGGTTTCAAATCATGGTTGAGGTCTTAGGAGGTCAAGTTTTCCCTATTGTGGAGGACTTATTTTAGGCGCTTTTTTGTACTTTGGAGCGATCTAGGTGCAAAGATGGTTTAGAGGTGCTATAGTTGAATTTGGGGCATAGTTTTATTGTTTATGATACAAAGATAAATATATTTCCAATGGTATATCACACTTGAGTTTTTGATGAGTTTTGAGGAAGTTATGGTCTGCATTCTCTGAAGGCTAATTTTGAGGTGCTTGGTTGTGCATGGTCTCAAGTAGGTTTATGCCTTGAAATGTTTTTCTAGTGTGATTAATGATTTTGGGATGTTTTTTATGGCTTATAAAACATTTATAAGTTTTTTCCATGCTTCGGTGAAGTTTAGTTTTCTCTAGAAAATTTGATGTTTGGAAAGTTGCTTGTGTTGGTGCTTTAAGGCTTCTTCGGTCTTAATAGAGGTCTAGAGATGGTTCTAGGTGATGGTGGTGAGATATATGGTCTTATGGATGATTTTTATGGATTTTTATAATGATTTTTAAGTTTTTTTTTCTATATGATGATTTATCTATATGAATTATAATCATGAGAAGGGTGTAAAGGAAAACCAGAAATCTCATTTGAGCTAGTTTAGCAAGTGGGAGAAAAGTGCAAGCTAGGAGGCTATTTAAAAGAGATGGAGAAGGTATTTACGAAATTTTTAGAGGTAAATAAGGATTTTATGGTGTTCAATAGATAGATAAGGTGATGGTGATATAGGGCATATGTTGATATCAGCTTCAAGAAGAAGCATGTGAGAAATCCCAACTTGAGGGAAGATTTTAGGAAGATACGTCGAAAAGTGAGCTTCATTGCGTCATTATCAGTTATGTGAGAAAAATTTCAGATATCGAATTCATTTCGGATGGATTTTTTTGTTTTGATTCATCTAGGGGTTTGGATCCTCCTTGTAGGGTTAATACTCTACTAAAATAGGGATTGGTTATCCTTGTAGGGTTGATGCTCCTTTTGAAGTGGGTGCTTCACTACAAAAATATCTTATGTTGTGTAATATGCATAAGAGTATTTTTTGTTTAGTAATATATGGATATTTTTAGTGGTTTTTCTTTCCCTTATACATCCTATGTCCATGTGTTGATATGTTCTTCCTTTCTCATGTTTTTTTATCTGTTTGAAGCATGATTAATTGTTAAATGGATAAGTTGAAAGGAATGGTTAATGAATGCAAATGTTAAATTCAATGAAAGTCTTATTTCTCACTAATTCACCCCAGTGATTGTGCTTCTAACAAATTCCACTCTTCCCCCATCCCCAATTTTCGAAGTCAAGTTATTATAAATGATATTTTTGAGGCATAAATAAAGCTCTAAATTGAGGGCCCAACGGAGATATATTTGAAACTTCTTATCGTGATCCAAAACTTGAAGTCAAGTTATTATCGTGATCCAAAACTTCTTCACCAAAATCCTCATCAATGATTTTTTATTTTCTCATAAATATGACACATTAGTTTTTCTCAAAGCCAAAATTTGAAATTTTGGGTTCTTTATGCCCACTCCTATTGATTTTGGTGTATACCTTTTCCCACTTTACCAAATGAATATTTCATTTGATCTCCATCCCATGCCTTGGTGATGTAATATTCTCTGTGTGTGTGTGTGTGTGTGTGTGTGTGTGTGTTTGTGTTTTGGTCAATATATATATATTTATTGATTAAGTATTCTTCATCTTTGTGAATTTTTTAATGGATAAATATCATGTTTCGGGAAACAATTGACTTACAATGACATAAGAATTATATGCTTTTTTACCTAAGTGTAATAATAGTAAAATCTAAATGAAACTCACATGAAATTATATATAAAATGGTAACAAGATACAATAAGAAAATATTAAATATAAACACCCAATGATATAGCTACCTTCTAGATAAATCAGAAAAAATAAAGATAAAATCAATGTGAGAAGTGGAATACCTATCATAGCCAAGGATGTGTAAAATTCTAGAAAATAACTGATGGTTCCCATTTCTACCATGATATGGCTACCTTCTAGATAAATCAGAAATTTTATGTATTCAAGCCCTTATTAAAGAAAATATACCTATGTTTAACTCACTTTTTATGCAATAAAGTATTTAATAACGTATTGCCTCTTATATGTTTATTTAATAATGGTATATGAATTAAATTGGGTCATATGAACATGACCGAATGAAATCCACACTGGATTTTTCTACTGCCAACATCTTCACCATTATAGGTAGTATTAAATAAACTTTCCTTTAATTCCGTTATTCAATATATCTTTCACATTATCAAAATAAATGTAGCCTTGAACAATTAATTAAGATATGTGTCTGTCTACAATTGTCTTTATCAAGTAGTTGATCAGCTTGTCCCCTTTGTGTTGTGTTACAATTTTTTTATAAGCTCTCATTTGTCTACTGGAAATTTTCATTTTCCGTTAATATTACACAGTAGTATTCCAATCTTGACAGGCATACAACTATAACGTTAGAAACAAACACTATTATATATTGTATATATAAATCTATCGATATGTTTTGTCACCAATTTTCTCCCGGAAATTCCTATTTAACAAATGTCTTCTTCTAAGAAATGTATTGTATTTTCCTGTATATTTATGCGCCTCTTCCTCCTGGTAACCATCCCACCACGCTAAGGTCTAAACAACATAACAATTATAAGTAACAATCTTTAAAATCCTCTTCAAGGCATGGTAAGTTATAGGTGAACTCACTCATACCTACTTTGATCAGTTAAAATACTCCTACAAAAACTTTTAGTTAGGAAATATTTTCAATTCAAACTAATTATGCTACCCATTTTTGGTGTAAATAGACTAGACCATGAGATAGAAACATCTAAATTCTGTAAACAATATACACATAACTAACCTTAGAAATTATCTTTATATATATTGAAATAAAATATACATGTTAGGGAATATATACATTTCGCCATATTGGTAAACAGAAATACCTTTACGCACAATATTTTGTAATATTTATAGAGTAATTCACTACTCTTCATCTTTATGAAATCATTTCATGCTCCTTCCTTTCTTCATGAAGCGTTGCGTTTGTTTGTGTATTTTATTACACAAAAAAATGTTTTAAACTTATGTCTATGAAAAGATTATAATATTATAAATTATTACAAGGCTTACACCCCAATAACCCTTGGAAAAAGAGCATGACATATATTTACTTTGTATTTTACAAGCAAAGCATGGTTTGACGAGTATACTAGTATATCTATTTTGTATAATTTATTATATTAAATTTTATTTTGATAATATTAATTATTATAATAAATATATTATAATATCATTGTTTATCTATGTATTTAAGGGTGTCAATAATTTCAACTAAAATTACATTTGTGTTTAGTTTTTTTCATGTAATTATTTAAGGGTGGGAAATAAAATTACTTTTGTACTTTTTTCTTTATGTAATTATTTAATTTATTATAGTTTATCTATGTATTTAAGGGCATTAAGTAATTTTGTTTTTCCTTAAATAACTATTTATGTGCAAACTAAAATTATATTTGTATTTATTTCCATTTTCAAAAAGGTATGTTGACCCTATTTTTTCACAGGAAACAAATATTTTAATTTCACTAGCACGACATCACACTCTTTCACTCCATATATACTACTTTAGATATCTATCGGCATAAATATATACAATTGTAGATGCCTCTTGACATAATTAGACTACATTCCAAATCAAAAGCATTACCGATGTCAATAGAAAATAAACACAATATAAAAAATAGCAATGATAAAGTAATTATTGAAATTGCATCCATTGTTGAAAACATGGAAAATGAAGAAAATCCATAATGAATTGAAATGAATATGTGATGAACATAGGTCACAAAATAACAGAAATGCATCTCACAAGTTCAATTGTTTGATTGAATATGATGTTTGATGACTATTCATACATGCAATTATATAATTGAATATAGTGAAAAATGATACAATATACAACCAAGAAAAGGTAAGGTTACTAAGAAGGAATCAAGTTAACAAAATAACATAAATGCAACTAGGAAGTTCAATATGTGATCGAATATGATGTTTGATGACTATTCATACATATAATTACATAATTGAATATAGTGAAAAATCATACAACATATAACCAAGAAAAGGATAGGTCATTAACAAGGAATCAAGTTAACATACAATGTGTAGAGTAGGAATTCATAGGGCCGAAATAATAGTTTTGAGAGCCCTAAGTAATACTTAAAATCTGAATACCCCGACTTAATTTGTTAAGATATTAAATATCATATTTTTGTAACAATTCATATTTACGAATAAGCATGATTCTTTGTAAAAACATTAGGAGTAAGCATCAAAACTAAAAATTTGTTCTTTTGGAAACACATCAACTAATATATTAGGGTTGGAGAGGATTATTTCTGGTTTGAATAATTTTGGTTTGTTATTCTAAAAATATTCACAATAAGAAAATTGTCAAATTTTATTAATGATACCTAAATAAAGGAATCTAAAATTCACCCCTAAATATTTATATTTACAAAAAAATGTAAGCACCTTAGTTGATCACACTAAATGAGAATATTCAATAATTAGTGTAAAAAAACTCATGAAAAAAATCATTGCATTTTTATCTAAGGTATGCTTATTAAATCAAAGACACTACCATATTTCTAATATTACGCAAAATTGTTATCCAAAGTTCACCCCAAAGTAATTTTGTTAATTTGCATTAATTCTTGAGCTTGAGCAAGAAGAAATGGTTCGAGGCCCAAAATTGGGTTTTGAGGGATCCCTTGGCTTTTCTCTAACTTCCCTATCCAAAAAAATATCCAAGGAGATAGCAAAAATTTACAAAAAATTGAAAGAATAAAGTCAACGGCCTATTTTACTCCAAATTGGGTCTGAGGGTTGTGTATGGAACCAATGCAGATCGTATTAGGGTTTGTCATACCAAGTTCGGGCCCAAAATTCTAAAGAGGAAGTGAAATGCATAAAAAGTGGAGAAAAATTTCTCACGCGATCTAAAGGATAGCTAGGACAAAAGTACCTAAAATTCCAGAAAATTTGATTTGGTCACAACCAAGTGCAATGCGGATAAGGTGGAAAATCATGTCCGGGACAGTCGGGCCCCAAAAATCCAAAATAGCTGTGACCAAGTGCAATGTGGTTAAGGCCAAAAAATATATCCGGGATAATCAGACCCCCAAAATCTAAAATAGCTGCAACCAAGTGCAATGCAGTTGAGGTAAAAAAATATATCCAAGATAGTGGGGGCCCAAAAACCTGAAATAGCCACAGGTCTATAAGGTGCGGATATTTCGGGAGTTACGGCCCACCGGCGTGGTCAACAAAAGACGCACAACGACATAAAATACCGAATCGCGTGATGTGGAGAAACAATTCACACACACTCCAAGTACATTAGGGATATGAGTTCCCTGAAAACCTGAAATCACCATAATACAAAGGAAGTGGTGTAATGCGAGCCCCAAAGTTCAAAATGGGCATAAATTTTGCCCAGAGCTTTACTTTTCAAAAAGAATGACTTTTGGAAAGGGCGCAACTTCCTCTACGCAAGAAATGTTTAATGAGGGTATATGGGTGAAAAAAAAATCTCTAGCTCTACAAATTTAAATTCTCGGTCTATCAAATGCAAGAAATCTCTGACAAACCCAAAATAGTTGCTCACACTCAGAGGACGATAAATTTTGGAATTCTCAACGTATTTTTGCCACATTAGTCTCATTTAAATCATGATTACAATCCCCAAGAAGAGAAATAAAGAAAATAAGAAATTGATGAAGTTTTGATCCCGATTTTTCTAAAAACTATTCCAAGTTGAGAACAATGAATTTATTAATGGTTGTGAGAACATTTAATGAAGCATGGACATACATTTTTCACTGCTACAAGTTATGGAATAATATGGGGAGAATTTTTCAAGAATAATACCATAATTTCACTTCATTGATTACGTCTTGCAAGTTGTGGGAGGTAAAATTTGGGATTTTCGCTTTCTCACTCTCTCTCTCCTCTCGAAATTCTATAAATTAGAGTGCTGGGATCATTGTAAAGATATAGTTTTTGAGTAGAAAAAATCTATCAAATTGGTTTTATGAAGCCAATGTGTTGTAGACCCATGTAGTGGACTCCTTTTATGGTGATCTAGGCCCTTATTTTGTAATAGATTGAATTATACATATCATAAAGTAATAGATGCAAGTTTGTGGATGTATCTTCCCCTATTTTGTTTGTTTGCATTCTTATTTTCCTTTCAACCTATTTACAAATATATTGTGTCTATTTTATGCTCTTGCATGGATTAATTACCATTGTGTGTGTATGAAATATTGTTGTGAATATAGTTTCTAGACTGTGAAGAATTGTTATCACCCTCTCTAGTATGTACTTTGCTTCCATCTTTCACACATTGGAAATCTATTCTCATTCCCTCCTTTTCTTGTGTATCACCACTTTAGTGTAGGATTTTTTTCATGCACTCTCTCTCCCTGGTCCCTTGGAAAGTTAGATTAGGATAAGATAGTTTTTCCTGCATTAGAGTAGATTTTGGCAGGTAGTTTAGGAGAAAGAACCAACTTTCTCTGGAGTTCTATCTCAAGTAGCAAGTCCCACAACTTAGAGATAGTACCCATGTTATCCGGTCATGTCGTGAGCTCAAGAACACACACTTGTGCAAATCTAAGTGCAATGTGATTAAGCGATAATAACATTTTAATATTATATTATCATTATTATGCATTATAAAACATTAATATATTACAATTTAATAAGTTTTTTTATTACTGTGTTTGCTAAAATATCTTATAAGGATTTGATATTTGGTAAATTGTGGGATTTTCAATCCCATTTCTTGCTTATGAAACCTTGGTTCCCTCTTTTTAATCCATTGACTGAAACTTTCTATGTCAAACCCGTTTGGGTTCGGTTACCAAATTTGCCCCTCCAGTTTTGGAGTGAGAAATGTTTCTTTGTCTATTGGGAATACATTGGGTAAATGTATGGCTATTGACCCAAAGACTTCGGCCTATGACTACACCACTTATGCCCACATATTAGTGGATTTGAATATTTCTGTAGATTTCCCTGCATCTATTGAGCTCAAAGTGGAGGACAGGATTTGGACTCAGAATTTAGACTATGAAGGGTTCCCCTTCAAATGTAGAACTTGTTTCTCTTGGCCACTTAGCTTCAGATTGTCAGATTGTGAGGAAATCCATCAAGAGTAGAACTTTGTGGTGGAAGAATTTTGATCCTTGTCAATTAGTTGTTAAAGGTCCCTTGGATAGTGATTCGCAGAGGAAGTTTCAGATAGTGAGGATGATTCATCTTATAAGTTTGAGGAGCCCGATCCTCCTTATTATTCTATTTCACTTGATGGAAACACGCCCCCTCTTGTTTCAACAGAGCACCATGTTGTTGTGGAGAAGGAGAACTTTGAAATCATCATACCGGTTCATAAAAATGAAAATGAAGATCGAATATCAATAAGGATATGACTACTGTGAGTCAAAAGAAGAAAGGGAAAAATGTAAATGAAGCCTTTAAAATGAATTTAAGATCCCATGGGAAGGGGTCTCTTGGTTAAGTTTTTTCCTATTTTTCTATTTTTTGTTTCCTTGTTGTGCCACTGGAAGAGGCTGGATCCACTTCATCATTATTGATATATCTTTATCTCCATATGTTTTTATGTATTGGGGTAAGGTCCCCTCAACCCTTTTTCACCTTTTACCAAAAAAATAATAATCATTGGTGGGAAATAACTTCATAATATTGATATAAATGTGACACCAACTAATTGTTGTCATTCTAGAGAACTACTTTCCTATAGCTTAGTTTGGCCTTTCTAGAGACAACACCATATTTCGACTTTAAATAGAAAGAGTGTCAATATTATATTGATTTATGATAAGTATCATGCCCAAAATTAATATATTACAACAATAAAAATAATTTATATAGGAAATAAGAAACTAACCTAATGGAAATCCTAAAAAAATTGCCCCTAACTTTTGGCACTCTAGGAAACTACCTACTCTTTCTAAGTACTGATTCCCTTGCACACATTGTTCTAGAGCTTGATCAATGGTGCTTGAATTGTAGTTAGTGATTTATCTTTGAAGCTTTAGGTTATTCGTTATTCACCAATCTCTCTAGATTACCATAATTGTTTTTGAAAGAACTAGATCATTTATAGTATTTACAAGAACTAGTTTGGTTTATTTCCATGAACTAAAGATATAAACTCATGTAATGTCACTCCCAAAAATAGATTTACATTTTCATGTAAATGTACACATACAACCAATAACATCTATTACGTGGTATAGAACATTTATTATAATTATATGTTGTATTATAACATAACGTTGTATTTGAACATTCACCCGTGTTACAAAAATAATCATATAAAATCAATAAATTCCATCTTCTAGTAGAATACAATAAGTACCAAAATAACATTAATATTATAATAAAGATGAATAATGATGTATATATGTCTCATCATATAAACATAACTAAATCAATCAATTTATCCACCGCAAAAGTAAGTGTACACATAACCATGTGTCAAATCAAAATCCATTAGAAAAACAATATTACACGATGGAAAATGAGTGTAAGAGAATATGAGGAAGATGTAAGAAGAGGAGGGGAAAATAAAATAGCGAATAAAACTCAAGTTGATGTAAACTATTATAATTTAATATAAGTGGTTAAAGATATTATTAGGAAGGAAAATGTCAAAACAATATATCATGATATTCTAGATTGACCCTACTTGATCTCGAAAGTAAACTCCTTAGGATGCACATTCGAGGAGATTAATGCACCAATTATTCTTGTAAAATAAATTGTTGGTAATAGGAATAAAGATGTTTGCATAATGTAGGTAAAATATGACCAATGAAATATCCTCTAATCATATCAATGTACAATACCTTTGACAAGCCAACACGAAACAAAATGTTTGAAAAGGTGGTATGAGGCTATAGAAAAGGGTTGTATGTATACAAAATTATAATTGGCCTACAAAGGAAATCTACAAAAAATCACCAAGGATACATTAGGTGTAAGACCTTATTAGATCCAAGGTATAATTATATGTTATGCAAGATCTATACATAGTAACATGAGACTAGGTATTCAATAAGAGGTATTTAATCTTAAGATTGTATACATAAGAGTTTCTACTAGGAAAGAGCAAGATTTGCAATAGTAAAAAGAAATAATGCAAAGATACAAATAAGAGAAGAAGTATATGTTACTCTATCTTATTTAATACATAATACTAATAAAACATTATTCAATTTTCTTCTAAAATTAATATAATAGGGTTAAGGATACTTATTTTGGTATCTTTCTTTACCTTATAACACCTTTTAGGTATTATTCTAGGTAAATCCAACATTGTAGGTAAAATACTTAGGTAAAGCTTAAGTTGGAGACTCCAAAGACTAAGGTATTTTTTATAAAAATTTCCTATTCTAAATATTTTCAATGCCCTAATGCGTCAAATTTTCTTCATTGTTATAAGATCCTCTAAATTCTCAATCATATTATTTTTCCTAAGGGAGTTTTGTGAGCTTGAGGAGAGTGGTCTTTTGATGATATACAAAGAAATGAAAATAGGGAAGAATTTAAATGCATAATTGTAGGTTACAAAATTTGTATCTAATTTTCAAGGACATTGTTAGTCAAGTTGATGGTATCAGTCAAATCAAAGGTTTTTATAAGGTATCACCATTAAGAAAAATGATGTCAGCTAGGTGAAAGTAAATGGAGGAAGAGGAAAGAAAAAGATAAAAAAGGGGAACATGAACATAGGAAAGGTACTTGAAGCTAATGCGAAGGTGATTTGAGGTGGTGGTAGAAAAGGAAATGCAAAAATTTTAAAGGCCACAAACCACACACAAAGAAAACATGGAAAAATATCTTGGATAACTTATTTTTACTTGCTTTAAGTTTATACGACGCCACATGTGATCTCTAAGGGCTACACATGACTCAAAATAATCTTGACACAACATTGATGCACATAGGTAACAAGGAAACATATGCCACTAATTAAGACCAATTCTCTTTTTTTGTTTGAAAAGACACTACACAATAGTCCAACGACAATACACACCTATAGGTAGGGTCTTCCCATGGTAAAATATTTAGGATTACGTATTTTCTATAATCATATTTCAATTCTTAACTTAAGTTTTATAAATTTCATGTTATGATTCATACAATCCTTCATATGAAGCTATATTTCCTTTTCATTCTATTGAACATTTAGATTAAGATATAACTCCATGAATAAGGATCATATATAATATGACAATTACTTTCTTGATTTGTTTTTTATTAAAATGGGGTGCTCAATAACTCACAAGGTTGATACATGCCCTCATGGCTACTTGGCATTATTCAGGCTATGATTCAATCCTAAGGGAAAGCATCCTAAACTTATATCAAACCTCCATTATGCAATAGAATAAGGTTAATTCTAAAGGAGGTGAAGTTCAAATTTTTATTTATTTAGGGTCACGTTATCTCTCTCTCACATAAATATTTAGTTAGCATGCAAGAAGTATTAAGTATGAAAATAGGCTCTTTAACCACAACAAGAGAATTTATACACATTACAAGAAAGATCATGTTCAATTTACCATACATTGGTTTACAAGTTAGTATAAATTTTCCATCCTATCAACTCTAAGGATAAAACTACCAAGTATATGTTAGAAGAATAAAGTATATCTTTTGGCACACGAAGATAGTTTTATTTATCCACTTAACGATTCCTTACTTCACCCATTTGTTTCCAACATTGTATATAAATATATTATTTTATAACCATTATAAGGATTACAATAACATTATGTTATACCTAGCATTACATTATTGTCAAAATCTAGCAAGATTTACTAACTCAAGTTAAAACCTAGTTTCCTTACCATTATCTTTTATGATAACTAGAAACCGATACATCATTCCCTATACAACACGATGTACAATCCAAATATGGTAAAATATTTTAATGTACTTTGACTTGGAAACAAATAGGTAAACAATATTGGTCAAAGCAAAGCTAAATTATCTTCAAATTGCAATTATACAATAATATACACATAACAATGCCGTGATCATTTTATATCATTCAAAATAATATTATACAAGTTTTAGTTTCATTTATTCACAATAAAACTCCTCAAAAATACATAATACTAAAGTGTTGTGCCCTTCTAACTTTCCCAAAAATACTATTCCAGATCCTTTCAACACATTAAGCATTCGAGAAAAAGAACTTCATAAGAAAAATTGATGTAACTCTCTACAATTCATTCCCTTTTTCTACTCATGAAAGTCATCTGCACATTTATTAGGCTGAGTCAATTCATGAGAGCTGAGCATGATAGGGACTACACAAGAGTAAAACATTATACTTAAATATAACATGAAAGGAAAACTTATATTTAATGAAATGGATCCAATCTCTAAACACTAACAAATTCTTTGGTCATGCTAAAATTTACACCATGCAACTAAGAAAGAAGTCATATGCTTCAGTTATGAACAATATCTCTAAAACAACAAAAGTTTAACAATCAAACAAGTAGGGCCATTGGCCTTATAAGTCAAACACAGGTTGTTGAGTGCATTAGTATTTCAATCATGTAATCATATAGATTATATTATTGAAATCTAATACTCCAACCATCCATTCAAATTCTTGATCTAGCAAGTGACTACACAACTAATAATGATAAAAATGAATGTTAACAAAATGTCGAAATAGTCATTTCCTAGTAGCCAAATTACAAGATCTATCGAAAGCTTGGTTTTTTTAACAACTACAGAACAACGACAAGTCTCAAAACTACCCAAGTCATTCATGCAAGTTAGTATTCTAAACATCCATCAAATTTTCATAGTACTTTTGATTCATAATCCTCATTTAATCTATAATTTTGATTTAAATAAATGGATCACCACTTTCTCATCACAAGTTCTTTTAAAGTAACCATCGTTACCATACTCAATGCCACTCTATAGATACATTTCTACACACAAAGAAATTCAATTAACAACTTAATAAAAATTTCCATCATAAATAAACAAGATTTATGTGTGTGTGTGTGTGTGTGTGTGTGTGTGTGTGTGTGTGTATATATATATATATATATATATATATATACATATATATATATATATATACATACATACATACATACATACATACATACATACATACATACATACATACATACATACATTCATACATACATACATACATATATACATACCACCAAATGTCATTAAAAAAGAACAAAGAAGCCACATACCAAACCTGATCATATAATTAGAGGGTCCTGAGATAATCATCAACAAGCCATCATATTGCAAAGGTTCATAACCAAGTTACCAAAACTTAATTCATAATATAACAACACAATAACCATACTTTAATCATAAAGGCAATTAAAACTACTATTCACTATTGATTAAAGAGTTTCACATCCCTAGCGCAATAACAATGTTTGATCCTTACTCCCTATTTGAGCCTCAACAAATAATCAAACTCAGCAAGGTTCCCTAATGGAAGTGATGGTCTGAATCTATTATAACAGTTATGGCGTATCATATTCTAAGGTCAAATCAACCATTTTGGACCAATACAAAGAGAATTCGACTATTCTAAGGTAAATTACATTTACCTTATCCAAATAAATAGTCCTTCAACTACTTGAAATGGGTAACAATATTTTACCTTAACCATAGAAAACATATCATTCACACTTCCATAAGATAATATGATATTGAATCCCATCAAGGGAAGGCTTTTAAGCCACAATGGTAAGTTCGATATCCCAAACAAATCACATACCAGATCAAGATTATGAGGGTAAATTTTATTTACCTTTAATCTATCAAATCCCTTCATCTCGCTTAATTCAAGCAAGGTTCGCAGCTATAAAATTGATTTTAACCTTGCCATGAAAGTGAGGGGTCAACGATGATGCTATATATGGCAACCACAAACAATGCAAAAGTTATAGCAAATGGATAGGGAGAACGAAGACCAGTTGTTCACAAATCATGCCAACCCGTAAAAATAAAAGAAGTGGCTTAAAATAAATTAAAGTACACAAAGAAATAAAGGTATCTTGAGGTATATTTTGCAAGGTGATCACTATCTCCATGAAGGAGATTTAAAAAAATTATTCCAAAAACCCCATAGCTTAAAAGAACAATTTGGTATAGGTTCTGCTTTTACCAATATAATTATGTATACACACAAATATATAAATATATATTATCACTCATACATAAAGATTCGGTCAATATTATTTAATTTCAAGGAACTTAACATAAAGCCAAGTATACCTTAAATTCAGCCACTGTGTTTATATTAAGCTCCCTAGTTTTCATATCTCAACATAGATTCTACCGAACCACGTCAACTTGAAGCAATCGAAATGTCACCACGTGACCAGTCTCAACAAGTTGAGCCTCACCTTTAAGTTGGACTAAGTAATGGTGAGATAATAAGTATTTGGCCCACCCTAGAAACTCCTAAAATGGACTAAATTATGTAGCCTCGACAAAAATGAACGCAATCCTTCTATTTTTGCTAGCAAGATGGGTTTGGAGGATACATTCGGCCATTATGGCCTAAACCAAGATTTCATAGCTACGTAAACTATTATTCCAATTGGCCATTAGGGCCTAAAAACTTAATTTTTCCATCCTCTAAATAAAAAAATTATTTATAAACATATACCCAATGTTACCCTCTTATATTTTTAAAATACAAAATTCCCATTAAAATTTGCTATTTGTACTCAATCTCATGATCAAATCTACCATTACTACTTTATACCAAGACCCACAACCATTTCATCACTTAATAACAAGAAGAGATTTTAATCAATAATACAACTACGTATTCAAGATAATCACTTCTAGTTTGTAATGTAATATTAAGAAGTAAGAGGAGATTCCATGCAGAATACCATTTTAGAAAATGAGAACATTTTGTTTCAAGAGATTGTTAAAGCTAGCAAATGTTAAAATGGGTAGTGCTTAACATGCATGTTATAAGATTATGAAATTGCAGAGACGTCCACTAGGCCCTCGCAACGGTATTTTCTAACAACATTTCTTTTTTCATTTTCTTGTTGTGCATTCCCGCTTTAACCGGGCTTCCTTGTTATGGCACATGATGAGAATATGCGGCAACAACCATGGAGGATGGCTCGCACTGCGAAACACGTTTGCATAAGGAAGTTTCAAAGCCTTTTCAACAAAATCCAATTTACATTCCTCCACCAAGGTCACTCACGTGGCCATTCTTAGTGTATTCAAATCACCAAACACATGCCAGAGTAGGTATTTATTAAAACAATAAATACAAGGCATCGCCGCCAACATCCCCACACACCCACTTGCCAACAATAACCAATATTAAACAAGGAATTCAAATCTTGAAGAATAAAACAAGAGCGCCGAACATAGAAAATTTAATGGGCAAGGGTCGATGGATGGATTTATTAAATTCAACTTTAAATTTAGCAGATTCCCCCTTAAGGAATGGCGACATCAATAAAGTCCCGACTCCACCTTTTTCACACACACCAAGTCTAACCAAAATTTTCTAAAAAAGTTAAGTCTTATGCTATTTATACAAAATGTCACCTTTGGAAAGGTTTCAAACTTCGTTTAGAGCTATTATACAAAATGTCATTAAGCAACCTATTTAAATTGAGAACAAGATTAGCCTTCAACAAGAATATTCGTAAAAGATGTGCAAAAAACCAAAAAAAAAAAAAAAAAGCATTTACTATGACACCGGAGGTACGACGGGAAGAAAAGATAGTAAATTTACTTTGCAACAAGATCGTAATCACCTAACGATCAAAGGGATCACACACAAACATTCAACGTTAGCAACTATAGTTAGGGAAGCAAGAACAAGACTCAACACCGAAAGGGGCATTACAACAATGATCTCTCACGATGCGCTACAAATCAACCCATTTTATTACTAATGTAGTGCTTAAGACCCCATAAGTCCTATTGAAAATATTAATAACCAACAATAATGTGCTTAGATGCTAACAAAAGGATAGATTAAAATGCTTTAAAAATAAAGATAGAAGAAGGAGATAAAAATATGGGACACAATTACGGCCTACAAAATGCATAAATAATATGTTATTTAAAATTTTAATTTATAAATATGTATTCATATGTAAATTATACTATATAAAGAGTGATAAATGTCTATGAGCCATTTTTATGTATCTCGACTAACATAAATATACAACAATTGAATATTTTGGCACGCCTTGTTCTATGTTTTAGTACTTGGTAATCTTTTAAACAAAGTCATCTCAATTCTGATTGGGACTTCCAACCAATTTTTTTGTAACTGATAATTTTCTATTCAGCGCATAAAGCACACCAACAATTTTAATTCAACCTTTGTTTTGGCGAAGTACATCCCTTTTCACATGTTATGGAGGTCAAGATATAACTCAATGATATATTTATGAAGTGCCCCAAGAATTTTAATTTATATCAACCTTTCTTTTTGACTGAGTACGTCCCTTTTCTCATGTTGTGGAGATCCACATCTAAACAATATAAGTGGAGTGAACTTAATTCAAAATCAAATTATTGTCCCTAGAAGTTTGGCATATTATTGTCCTTGAAGTGGGCAAATTATTGTCCTTGAAGTTGTTGACTTCATATATGACGACTCTCATTAACTAGGATTCCCATGTCCATCCACATGGAGAAGAGTTGACGGAAATGAAATCATTATCACTTGACACACGAGATTGTCACCTTAAATTGTATTTATTCTATTGTTTGTTTGGCTCGCCAAAAGAGTACATTCCATTGACTAGCATCTCAGACCATTAAATTTACTTAAATTGCAAATAATTACTTCTTTCAACAAGGTAGGATTAACTCACATATTTTATTACGATACTTCGATCCTTTTATTTTACTAAAATTTAGGTATGCTAGATATGGAGAGTGGGTATCCAAGAATTACATTAAATTGCACTCCAAATCTACCTGTGTAAAAGAAGCTATCTCGATCATTTGAAAATGTAAAATAATTAAAGTATTTGAAAAATTAGGATTAAGGACACAAACAAATTGAAATTTATGAATATGGAAGTAGATGTTAAAGGTTGTTTATGAAAAATAGTTTCTTAAGGTAAGATAAATAACTCTTATAAAAATAATACGAGGAAACTTTGTTTGCTAACTAGATTTATATAATGTGTCAAAAATGTTGGATACCATAATCATATGAAAATGACATTATTTCTATGAAAGTGGTTATGTTTACGAAGAGGTAAACTTAATGATGTGAATACAATTATTTTGTCTTAATTTATGAAATAATTTTTGTTCTATCACAAATATTTAGGAATTCAATCTCCTTCTCCAAAATATTAACTAGCACGTAGGTTGGTAGAATATACTAAGGAAAAATAGTGTTTTAAGCCCCACATTAATGTAGGAAAACCTTAACTTGTATTATATTCATGACGCTCCTCAAGTGGAGAACAATTTTACAAACAAAAACAAGAACAATGCACCCACTACCGTATGGTGCAATTCACCTAACCCTTTTTTTTCAGTACATGCAAGAATTAGTATAATTTATATGTTTGGATTCTAACTTTATGTAGAGGATGCTTCCTAAATCGCAAGTTATTTCCTTATGAATTTAATATAGATGTGTTGAATGTATTTCTTAGTGTGTTTTATATTTGTTAAATGTACTAATACACATTTGTGTGCATGTCTGTTTGGTGTACCTCTTGCATTCAAATTAGGTCCTTATTAGCATGCAAGACAATGCTTAATGGGTAAGAAAGCAAACGAAAAACCATACCCTATGGAAATAAAAATTAGGGCCAAAAATACTCATAAAGAGAAAATAAACATGTTCATAGAGATGTGACTAGAAACATATATATGATATTGTTCATAATCCCACCTAATTGATTAATGGTTTAAATTAGGTAAAAATTTAAATTGTGTGTGTGTGTGTGTGTGTTTGGTGTACCTCTTGCATTCAAATTAGGTCCTTATTAGCATGCAAGACAATGCTTAATGGGTAAGAAAGCAAACAAAAACCATACCCTATGGAAATTAAAATTAGGGCCAAAAATACTCATAAAGAGAAAATAAACATGTTCATAGAGATGTGACCAAAAACATATATATAATATTGTTTATAATCCCACCTAATTGATCAATGGTTTAAATTAGGCAAAAAAATTAAACGTGTGTGTGTGTGTGTGTGTGTGTGTGTGTGTGTGTGTGTGTGTGTGTGTGTGTGTGTGTGTGTGTGTGTGTGTGTGTGTGTGTGTGTGTGGGTGCGTGCGCGCATGCGTGCATGCACATGCGTGTTTGTGTGTGTGTGCATGTTTGTGTGAAATTCAAATACTTAATCATGCCGAAATAAAATTGATGTAGCCAACTCCTCAAATTCATGCACACATGTCTTCAAATTTTCAACCTTGTAAGGAAGCATAACTAAATCAATATCTACATAAATTTTTAAGGAATAATTGAAGAAAAGGGAATATAAATAAAGACACAAGTGAATATGCCATCTGTATATTCATGTTAAATATCTAGAGCAACGTGTCTCACGAAGAATTTTTTTTTGAATATGTAATTACATTGTGCTTCGAACGAGACCAAGGTGTTTGTATTTAATCTAAGTACATATTACTTTATATTTATGAGGAAATGAAGGACATATTGTAGAACATTTTAAGAGACTAGTCATTGGAGATAAATAATCTAAATGTCACCCTTTTTAATTTTTTGAATCAACTTATAAGTTACATATATCAAAAATAATGGATTATGTTAACCATTTATATAACATGAAAAATAAAATCCTAATTCAAACACATGTAAATATCAACATGTAAACATATATTTAAGTTTAAAATTTTTTGTGGATGCCTAAAATAAGGAACATAAGTATACACGTGTAAAGTAATTCCGCAAGATGGACAATACGTATTCAATGTTGTGATGATAAACTTATGCTAAAAACCCTAAGGTGGGAAATATATAGCTAGTGTAGGCTTAAAAGGAAGAATTGCCCAAAATGGAAATATGTACTTGGTTTAATATTAATGATAAGAATATGTCACAAGGTTGGACAATTATATTAAATATAACACAAGTTTAAAATATACCGTAAGGTCAATGTGATATAAAATGTGAAGGCATCAACATGGTCGTTGCCTTGAATAAATGCATGATATAGATCATGGAAATAGTGGAAATGAAAAATTATATCAACGTAATACTAACCATGGAAAAAAATAGATCCAAGGACAATTTTGATATGATAAAAATTAAGATCATGCAAAAAGTATGAAAATTAGTGAAAGGATCCAATGCAAATACTAGAAGGAAAAAATCATCAAGATATAAGAAGTATACCAAACTCCTAATAAATAGAAGGCTAGTTAAGAGGAAGATATTTCAAAAAGTCAATCAGAGTAGCTAAAACAAAATGGAAACATTGAAGATATGTGACATAATTTTAAAAATGGCAAATCAATATAAAATTAAAAATCTAAAATTATAAAAAGGTAAGTCTAGGGATTAAAACCTAGAAGTTATACAATTGTATAATATTGACATAGTATGAAAAATAAAACCCGATTAAAATAAGTGTAAATATCATCATCTAAGAATATATTTAATCATTAAAATTCCCTATTAAGGCTTTAAATAGGGAACATTAGCATAAAAATGTAAATTAATTTCTCGAGATTGAAAAGATTTAATCCATTTTATCTAAAAATGAGGATAATAACCTTAAGGTGAAAAATATATAGCTAGTGTTGGCATGAAAAGGAATAGTGAACCAAAATGGAAATATGTAATTGGTATAATAATGATAGTAGGAGTATGTCATGAGGTGGGAGAAATATAGCATCATAACTCAATTTTGAGATAAACCCTATGGTGGGTATAATATAATCTTTTTATTAAACCAAAGATAGTCCTTTCCTTGAAGAAATGTGTGATATAGATCATGAAAACATTGTAAATGAAAAAATATCAACATGTTATTAACCATTGAAAAATAACATATTTATATGGAGACATTTCAACATGAGACAAATTAAATCAATAAAATAATATGAAAATTAGTACATGGACACAATGTAAACACTAGAAGGAAACATCTTCGTGATATATGAAATATAACAAAATCCTAAGAAATTGAAGACTATTAAAGAAAAAAACTAGAGAAACTTAATAAGAGTAGATAAATCCAAATGGAAAAAAATAGTCATAAAACACGGAGGAAAATTCTTAGTTACTATAGAAAATAAAAGATAAGTTAAAAAAGAGGAAAATAGGGATTCAAACATAGAAGATACACAATTGTACAAGATTGGTTATATTTTCTCTAACATGACTTGGCAATAAGCCTGAGCTAGATTCCTTTGTGACAATGAAGGGACCCAACCAATCATGATTTAATTTTCCTTCTAGATAAGTAGATGAGGGTTCTAAGGGTCTATTGTTTGTTATATTTAAAACCAAAAATATGTGTGAACGATGATTACAAAAAGTTTATAACCTAGCTTAAAAACCATATAGATTATGTTAAGGAGGCATCATGTTGACCGGTATTTATACTATACATTTATTATATAAAATAATATAAATTTTACCAAAAGAGAACCATAATTCATAATAACTATTCAAGGATGTGTAAACAAAACACATCATTGAGAATGACACAACTTCATCATATGGAGAGAGAAAGACAAAAATTTCAAAATTTCCACTAGAACCCACATACAGATCCATTCATCCACCCAAACTAGCCTTCACATCGGTCATGGGCCAACAAAATTAATAAGTATATCATATACCTTATCAGTATGAACAATTATCAATTTGTGCATACATGATTTTTTGGGAGGGAGGGTTGGAAATTGGAGAGCCGCTAAATTCATGTTGGTGAGCATAATACTAAATAATTTAGGAGAAAAATGTTTTGTTAAGTCTACTTCACATATAATAATATAGCAATAGATTATGATTCAAGGTCATAAAACTTCATCATAGAAACTAGGGTGCACATGTCTTTCCATAGATAAGAATATTAATTGTACATAGAAATGATAGTTAATCCAATGTCACATGTATACCACAATAGTTATCATTCAAGGTAAATATAACTAAAATTGTAATTACTACACTTGTTCGCAGAGGACCTAAAAGATATTATTCATGAACATGAAATTTGAAAGGAATTATTATGAACATATATTTCATAGATCCTCACCTATGATACATAAAATTTAGATCAATCTTGGAGAACATATGTCTACAAACATCCAGTCAAATTATTCATTGATCAATATAAGGAAATGGGTCACAATTTTTAATTGTAACCCTATTCATCTACTTGTAGTCCTTTTATAAAAATTGGAAGCCATTCTCCTTCCAAAAATTATGATAAGCCCACCCCATAACAATATTAGGTTAGATATTACCCTATTTAAGGATCTCCACTAGTTACATATTGACTTCAAATAAACTTCTAGTGGTCATCTAATACATGACCTAGATATAGGATTCACCCCTCATAGTCGGGTTATATATAATTGGATATCACTTGAGGAGGTATTTGACATAAATTCTTAGGAAATATTTTAAAATTTTCATGGTGAATCTAGAGTGTTCATCTATGGTATATCTATTCATCCTTATATCTAATCTTATATGTAGGAAACAACTACATGCCCTTCCTCATACTCCTCTAGAGATACATTACAAAGATAATTCACAAAGAAATAATATTTTGAGCCTCAAAGATAACCACTTATAGGCCAATATCATCATAAATCTTGATGCTTTATATTTGGGAATATATTTTTACCCGATGGGCTTCATGTCAATTTATGTCCACAATCAGGTCATATTAACCTATGAAAATATCAAAAATATTTATATTAGAAAGGAAGATTCACCGACACAACAAACAAAAATCACAAGAGATCCTTCTAAATAGTTTTCCCTAATGGCTCTATCTCGAACACTTAGCCTATCTTATATCCACTAGTATATGTATTGGTCCACTTCGATGATGATATAAAACAACTAGATGATCCAAGATTTAAAAATGATTAAAAATAAAGTGCAAAAAGTAACATCTATTGTATCAAGATTTTACTGGCTTGGTGCTCATCTTAGAATTTCTCAATTTCTAAATAAATCCTATGAGCATTAAAACATACCCAAATGTGTTCTATAAAAGATGTGTCTTTTCATTTATATACATATGCATATCTAAGGGGAATCTTGAAAACAATTCAAATAATATGCACAAAAATAAATAACTTATAGAATTTTCTTTCGCCTAATGGTCATCACTCTAACCCCTAATGTCTAGTTCTACTAATTTTGTTAACCATACTCTGATAGAGTTTTGTGTTATGTTTAGGCCTAGATAGTAAATTTGATCTCTACAACATGTATGTTGTTTATAGCGCCTAATAATCAACTATTGAAAATATTTCCTTTCTATAATGGATGGTTGTGATTAGGTTGTTGCTAATAATATTGTATCCTGGTCAAAATTAGAACTCACCACAAGGTAAAGACTATGACACCTTGGTTTAATAATCCTAATGATCTTGAATTGTGTTCCTAAACTTCTCTCTATCTTCCTATGTCCTCTCATGGTTATTTTTGGTAAGGTATACCTTCGACACAAAATTCACCAATGTAGAGGGAAAGTAAACAAACTACTTTGGCCAAATATGGTATTAGAACATTAATAAAAATTATTACATGAATATTTTTATCCTTCACATAGTCAGCATAATCCAAAAATATAGAATACAAATAAATGTAACTATGAAATAGTTTAACCCTCGCTAAGAAGTCACAATACTAATTATTCCATAACCTCATGAAGTTATCTAAAATATATAATGAATTGAACCATTACACAAATAGTTCCCATGTGATGGTATTTGTAGTAACTCAAATATTATAATCTTTATATCTCCACCATATCCCAACATTACCTCATAAATGATGAAACATGAATTGGCCCCTAATATTTTTTGAGTAAGTCAAAAACATTGATCATGAGATAAGACTCATCAACCATAAATGTCCCTTAAAACCATCTATAAATACCTAAAATGTAGGAAAATGCAACCTTATCAATCCATAATTTTTCCAACTATATCATTCTAAAGAGAGGATTTCCTCTTACAATACTAACACAACTCTCAGTATTGCTCCTTGAGGTCTTGTCAACCTCTAATAAAATGAATTTAATCTTGATTCATATATTAATGTGAAACTCACTTTGAAAAACATTATAGGGCCCTCTTCACTAAATGACGAGATACTCTATATATAGAATTTTAATAATCCATCTCATGTCTAGGAATATTGAACTTGTTCCTTCGAGGATGGTCCCTCGACCCTCATAGGACTCGGGTGTGATTGTGCTCTAGTTAACTCTAGTCCATGTTGCAATCATTTATGAAATAAGATAGTAATTTAATTTGAGTTATTAAATATTTTAGGAAATAATTAAAATTACAACATCATATAAAATATACACAAAATTTTTTGTACATGGTGATTAATGTGTCTTTTGAGGCCTCTCTACAAATATATCAATTACACCCTAGATCTAACTCTTTTTGTAGTGTTCAACTCTCTCTATTTTTCATCATATATAGGTATGAATAATAATTTAATTTAATTTTGGAATTCAAATAGGTCAAAAATATCTATTTCATTGCATTCACAACATTAAAATTAGGGCACAAAAACAAATGAAATTCCTATAAAAAATAAAACCGAAACATGTAATTTTTTTATTTTAAGGTTAACACTCTTCCAAAAACATAACACAAAAAATTGTTTTTATTCTCATTTTAAATTAATATTTTGATGATAAGTATATGTTTTAATCATTTTAGAATAGGGGTGTTCTCAAAACGTTTATTTAGGTTTTTAGGTCCACAAAAATTTCATTTTATCTCAAGATTGACAAGAGTAATCCCTACCTCTAACAAAAACTTCTTAGATGAAAAAAAAATGATCATTACTATGAGAAAATACCAAATATGTTCACCAAATATTTCAATGTAGATTATAACAAATATTGAGTTACGTTAGAGCTAATAACCCTTTAATTTATAACTCAAATCTCTTTACCAAACTTACAAACTCTACATAGAAGCCCTTCATATGACTCATGTGTACTCACATCATGTAACACAGCCAAAACTTATATGAGTGACCGAAATGGGTCAATACTAAATTATTAAAGAGAAACACACTTTATTTATTTAACCAACCCTAAGTGGGATTACATCTAAAAGGAATGACTATGAAAATTTTCCAATGATGCAAGATGTTCACATTTTTCATGTTCAAAATTATCCATAGGCTTCTAGTGCCTAACTAGGAAACTTAAAAAAATCTATCCTGTAAATGGCCATCTCAACCTCTCGGCTTACTCTTCAAACTCCCCCAAGCACTCCCGAGTAAGAATCACCTTCCTCTTAACATTTCGGGATCTCAAGCTCTTTATTGACTAAATCATCCTTTTTCTTAGTTCTTTGAGATCGTCATCTAACTATCCCTATCTAAATTTCCACTATCCTTGATAATATTTATAAGATCCTATTCATTATTTAAAATATCCTCTTCAAGCTTGTTAAGCTCCCCTTTTAACATTTATAATCAAAGAAAAATTATCATCAATCCCTAAATTATTTCCTCGATGAGTTCTCCATGAAGAACGTTTCCTCAAAACAAATTCTATAAATTCATTAGGATGGGAACTTAAATGATAATATTGTGTATAATGTAAAATCTTGTACAACATAGATAAAAAATTTAGTTTGTACAATACAAAATGATAAAAGATAATGTAATCCTCCTATATGAAGGACATAATTTGAACTCATTTTCCAAGAAGATCAACAACTATAAAAAAATCTAAAACCTAGATGTATGATATTTTTATAGATGGATGTTTCAAAAAGGATTTATGATATTTCATTAAATCCTTTATTAATATGGTAGTGGAATTATATATTCCCTATCACTTATGTGTTATTTTTACATTACGTATCTAATTATTTATAGTTGTTGGCTTGGGTAATTTCATGCATAAAATCATGTAGTTCATGCACTTAAATTATGCACAATGATGAATAATATATTACATGTATTCTTTCTATATGATTACTTTAATCCCCGAAAAGGATACATTACTAAACTAAAACCATGAAAGAAGATGTAATGTAAGAAGATGATGAATTGTACTAGAGCTCTCACATTAAAATTATAAATAACAATGTTATAATGAAATGAAGAATAAAAATATAGATAGAATATATCCTACAAAGTAGGATATTAATCGTATCTATTTTAGAGATATTATCCATTAATATCTCATTAACCTCTAATACATGAGTTGTTCTCCACAACATACTCAAATATACAATATTCCTTAACATTACTATAATATATTATTTTCATCCCATGTAGTATAATTATTCACCCTAACATATGTTATCTAACCCTAGTAATGAAGCACTCATTTTCTAGCATTCCTTATAGGAGTGAGCTATAATATTTAGAATATCATTGGATCAATGAATTCATATTTTGAGAAAGATTCAAGAAAATGCATTAATAGATGTTGTGATTGAAAAACCAAAACAAACGATTCATGTAATATGAACGTATTCCAATAACTCATTTTACCTTGTGAATAAATCACACTAGAGGTGTAAGTATATATGATTAAATGTTTACCTTCTCCTATAATATTGGACAACAAACCAAGAATAGGAATGGGAGTTACATTCTCAGAATAGTCACTCACATAGTCAATCGGTCAAGTGTAACTCCTATGACACACTAACCTAATAATGATAGTTAAGTAACTCATATGATACATGACACCTATGAATGATACATTTCATCTAAAAAATCATATCCATGAGAGTAGGCATAATCCACGTGTTTAGGAATAAATCATAATAAACTATGAAAAGGAAAATAGTATCCTACACTAACACCCCCCTTGAGCACAACTTAGTACGTAGAAAAAGTGGGTCCCTGGTAAAAATAATGATGAGGTACCAACGTATAATGCAACTATCATCAAGTTGAGAAAAATAGAAAACCCATTATAAAATTTCCCTTTAAAAGAGAGAAAAATAGAATTGCATAAAGTATCTCCCTCAATAGAAAATCCCTAGATAAAAGAACATAGAAAATGCCCCGTAAATAAAGAGAAATAAGTAGCTTGGATTATACATCCCCTTAGAGGGTGAAGCCTCATGAACTCCCAAAAGATATTGAAGCCAAAGAAGCCTAATCGTAGTAATGAAATCAGTGAAGACTTAATCATAATCTGATATTTCATGTGCTACACTAAAATATTGATGATCAAAACAAGAGGTGATGAAGAATGTATCACAATGTTTTTCAATAAATGGCAAATATATTACATATAAAGAATCGAAAAAGGGCTCTCGAGATATTTCTCAACTATTTCGAAGATAATATATCAAGAGATGCAAAAAAAATCTATCAATATATGCAAGCTGATATTCCACACACATATTTGCATTGTCTCGTAAGTAGAGTTCCTAAGGAAGTGGATCCTATAAAAATGAATAACTTTATTGTGATGAATCGTTGGAATCTTTTGAAGAATAAAAACTTAACTTAGAAGGGTAAATAAGAGATGGAAAAACCTCCATGATGTTATTAAATTTCTCAAAATGCTGTCATTAATGTCAAAGTGTCCCCAAGTAGTCTCAGGTGTTAAGTCATGATGTCATGATATGCACACATGATCTAGGTGCATGGTCAAACAAGAGAGATATGTCAATTAGTCCTCTAAAATTTGTATAAAGGATTCTTAAGGTGAAATATGGTCAATGAGATGTGTGTGAGGTGCTAATGTGACTGTAGTAGTTCAACATGATCGATTCATGAAGATTCGTGAAGGTTTAGGCTTTATCCTGGTCCTAATAAAGTAGGTTAGCATGGAAACATGAAAAATGGATTGAGAAAAAGAATAAAAATAATTATTGAAGCAGTATCAGCTTGAATATCATACAAAGGATAGGTATCATGTAGAAAATCAAGGTTATAGTGCATGAAGATGGTCGTTATAGATCCTTTCAGTGAAGACAGGTCTAGTAGACAAGTAAGATTGATGAGATAAGGAATGATGATGCAAACCAAGAATGGCATGAGCATAATATGGTTATATATGAGGTGTAAATGTATTCAAAAGTGATTGAACTTGTGATTTGATCACTAATATAGGTCTAAATAGAAGTATTCCTTAGGGATAAATAACTAATGTTGCAAAAAGGAAATGTTATAGAAATGTTTTGAGAAAACTATGACAAAGTGGTCCCTTGAATTCATGGAGTGTGTTGTGAAGGTGTGGTCAAAATTTTATGACCTAAGGAGGCATCTTTTACAGGTTTTGGATTCATCTAAGGGTTCCAAAATACTCTCGCAGTCAAGATAGTGGTATGTGTGTTATCCAAACATGATTGTGTTGCATTTAAAAATGCATTTATTGTTGTAAATCTTCCACATACAGTATGGTTTTGAAAATTCCAAGGTGAACTACCAGGTGTCAAATATTTTTCTTATTTTATAATCGTTTCTCTAAATTTTTTTCAAGAATTTACTTTGTTCATTTGATCTAAACTTGGTCCTTTTCCCTTTTATCATTAAAGTGCACTTATGCCGATCTTAGTATGAAGACTTGGAAGGTGTTAAAAGGTAGTCCGTGTTGATACTTGAGATGGAAGGTGGTCATAATCACTTCTAAAATTTAAATACATGTTGATGAAGCTCTTGGTGTGCACTAGTGATGAATTTAGGAAGCCTAAAACTCATTGTTTCCAAAAAAGCCTTGTAATATCTTGTTAATAAGACCGTACTTTGGACTATGCTAGGAAATTTCTCTCTACAAGCTCTCGAGTTCAAGATTTATTTAGTGTTTATTTTCTCCTTGAAATATCATTTTCATAGATTTTCACATGAGATAGGAAATGAATCTTGATGAATGACAACAAGAAGATATTTACTTACAACATCAAGAAGTGTTGACATACAACAACAAGAAGGCATTGATGCATGATAACAAAAAGGTCTTAAAGTATGAAAATGAGAAGGTTTGGAGGAACAATAATAATAATAAGTTATTGATGTACGAAAACAAGAAATTATTGGCACATGACAACAAAAATTCCTTGGACGTACGTAAAATAAAAAGGTCAAAGCATGAAGAATTTTTGATGGGCCTGAAAAGGTCTTGATGTATGACAATAAGAAGGTGTAACATGAATATATTTTCTATGGGTGTGAATAGTTTCACAATACTCATAGTAGCATTAATTATTACGTTTATATGATCTTCAAGCCATGAATTTTTGTGAGAGCCTCCTATATTCCACATACCTTGATCACAAGATAACGTTGATCTTCCATGTACATTTTGTCTCCATGAGAAAAATTGTAGTGATCTATCCTTGGACCTATCTTTCCTCTACAACCCAAATGAAGAATGTGAGATGAAGAATTAAGGTATAAGAATAAACTACAAAGAAGGAGGTAGTTCTAATGATTTAGAGGAGTTGAAAACACTCGGTGAAGAAAATTTCAAGAGTCACATGAAACCTTACAAGACAAGTGTTTACTAGGTAAAGGAAAGGTCAAGAGTCACATAAACCAATATAATCCCATTTCATAGGTCTGAATGGAATATCATAAGTTATGACTGGATGTCAAATATTTTAAAAGAATTATTCTCATCTTCATGTTCTAAAAATGAATCTTCCAAAAGCTCATGGATTAAAAGACAAAACTGAAATTTGCAAGAATTACTTAAAGACAAAGTTTAGGCAAGTTTAGAAGAAAAATTATTACCTCTTGTAAGAGTGGATAAGAGATTTAGGTGAAGAGAAAAGGAAAGTGAAGAGAAAAAGTCATTAAAGTTGAAGTTGAAATGTCTTATGCAAGAAGAAAAACTTAGAAAATTTTGTGAATACCTATTCATCTTTCTAGTACGTATGGAAGAGTGAGTCATGTGAAGAGTCATTCAACATGAAAAGTTAAGAATCATGTTTAAGATTCATGTTTATTTACATAAGTTCATTTTTGAGTATGTAAATGTATCTAATAGGAAGAGAGTAGAGGCTTGCAGCAGAGACAAGAATTATGATGCATAAATTTGTAAAGATAAGTGCAACATAGATTGATGATATGAAACAGTGGTCAAATTAGGTTGTTGTCAGAAACCAGGTGAAAAAGGTGATAAAAATTTATATGAAAAATGTTTGAGTTGTTGCTCAACAACTTTGAAGTGGGTGTTTCCCAGTAAAAGTAGGTTCTTTCCAAATTTTTCAAGTGGGTGCTTAGCCTTGTATTCATGGGTGCTTCAGAATTCAAGTGGGTGCTCCAAGGTGAAATCATTGTAACTTTATAGGACAATTCTCCAAGATAGTTCACTAGTTTCAGGTTGTTTTTGTCTTGAAATGGGTTTCCCACATTAAATATTGTCTCTTCATGTGTTCATGTGTGTTTTCTTCTCTCTCTCATGGTTGGATGGTTGTAATTCATTATAATTAAGATAGATTAATTTTGAATAATTAAATAATTTTATTTCAGAATTTTGAAATATCATTGATTCCCCCTAATGCATAGAATTCCTAATTTTTAAATTAAATTTGATTCCCTTGGTATAGGTTTAACAACTTAAGAGAAGTTATTCAAGGCAAGAGCATGGGTGGGCAAGCTGAGATGGTACTAAAAATAAAAATATGATTACTCAAGCCTTTATTAAAGAATTAAATACTGAAATGAATCTCATAGATATTAATCATCTTGAAGAACTCAATGAATTTTTAGTAGTTGTTGAGAAGTTTTTAATAGCTCTAAGTGATAAAGAAAGATATTTATTCAAACATGAATAAAGATTGAAGACCCTAAAGGATGAACTATAATAAGTTAAAGATAAATTGATGACACATCAAAGAATCAAAGAAACATTAAGAAATAAAAGACACCCTAATGATAGATTAGTTCTAGTTTTTAAAAGTGAAGCAACTCAGTGTGAATTGGAGCATCAATTTTTTCATGAGCCATGCCGAGAAGTAATCAACGAAAAGTTTAATAATTTGATAATATAAGTGTGTAATTGTTAGTGTGAAATCACAACACCCCCAAATGATTCATGGATTTGCTTTTCTAAGGAAGGGTCATTTGGTGTGATTGTATAACATTGGATGATTCCCCAAACTGTGGGACTTGCAAATGGGAATGACCCTCCAAGGAAGGTTGGTTCCTCTTCCTAATCTACCTACCATAAGATATTCCATTCTGGAAAGCTAATCTAATCCTAATATAACTTCCAAGGAGACAAGAAGAGAAAGAAAACAAGGAAAAATAGATCCTACACTAAAACAATGATACACCAGAGAAGGAAAATGTTGATCCTACCAAACTACCATGGAACAAAGAGAGGTGAGAAATGGAAAGGATGGATAGTAGCATCACAAACCATAGATCGATTCACACATAAACTATTCCAAACCCCATGAACATAGCTCCCAGATCTGCAAGTGAACATTCAAAACATGCACAGATATCTTTGTAATAAAGAGAGGTAAGAAGAGAACCAAAAACAATAAAGGATGGAAAATGCATCACAAAACACATTTTTATTGCTTCGAGTTTTCACAGAGCATCATATATGGAAAAGAGGGAAAATGAACATTTTACAGAGCAGGGGAGGAGGTTTGAACTCCCTTTTCGACCCTGGGGAAGAGAAAAAAGGGGGAGGCAGAGAAGAAAATGAACAACAACCTTTTTGGGCCCCTCTGTTAAAATATATAGAAGAATGGGAGAGAGAAGAAAGAAAGAATCATATCCTACTCCAACCACTCTGAGATACGCATTGAATCCCTTTTCGAAAGCTCAACCACTGGAAATCAATTCCTTCTACAAATCCACCCACAATATGTCACTTCTGGTTCCCTCAGCAGATCGAATCAAATCAGATCTAGTAGTTGAAGAGATTAGATTCTGTGTTAATGGCCTGTAAGAATTTTCTTCATTTTTTACTCACTAGGGCCTACAAAAAAAAAAAAAAAATTTTTGTCTTTCCATGGCATATAGGACATCGAGATGCTTCCAACGGTGTAAGATTCACAATATTTCGAGCCTTGAGTCAAAATATATGCCCCTTTGAAGTTTTCATCGATTTAAATACGAATGGGTGGGAAAATAATTTGAAAAACGGGTCCTCCCCTTTTAGATTGGGACAAGTGGCAGCTATATTGGAATAGAAAATGGGTTCATGGGTCCATAATCAAGCTTTTCCCACTTTTGGGTAAAAACACAAAGCTTTAAAACTCAGAGCCCCTGAAGCTCCGCATGGACACATGGCTCCTTTTTGTTCACTGGGAAATGTGCTTCCATTTTTACCTTTGTGCCTTTTTGGTCAAAAGAATTTTTTTACGTTTTTCCCCGATGCCCTGCCTTGGCTTCGACTTGGGTCTAAATGCTGAATCTATCCTTAGGCAAAGTTACGGGCCATTTTGCAACTTTTACTCCCTTTTGAGGTAACAAGGGGCAAAAATCAACTTTTTCCCGATCGCCCACTTTCCTTGGGACATGTGTCAGATCCGACACTCCTTCAGAAACTTTTCTCCATTTAAACCTTGAAACAAGACTTAAGACACTTTGCAGCCTCCGCCATACAACTTACATTGACTATTCAACTAACCCTGCCCCCTTTTGAGAACACGTGGAGGCATTATGCTTGTTTGGGAATCGACCCAAAGTAACCTTCGAGGAGCGTCGAGTTGACATTTGTCACTCACGCTATTCTCGTGGACTTTTCAATGGTTCTTCCCATTTTAAGGCTTTAGGCTACGTGGAGAACTCGCGCTCATTTGGGTCTCCGCCTTGGGACCAACTGTTGGAGATGCACCACACTAACACTTGGCATTCTCCACTTACACTTTTATACTTAGCCAAATTTTAAGGCTTTTTGTCTACCCTTTAATTCTCTTTGACCATTTTCTACATGGAGGGTTTGCGCAAGTTTGAGCTCCCCCTTTTGGATTCACTTTGGGAGAAGCATCATTAGGACATGTGGTCTCTTTTTCTACCTCTTCCATAATGAGTCAATTTTTGGGTTTTATCCTGAACCGTTTCAAGCCCAAGGACTTCGAATATTCATCATTTCTTCTTCTTTCAGTTTCTGGTTCCTCTGCAGCATATCCCCTTTTTCCAACCCCGATATCACGTATTTGAGCGTACTGTGAACTTGGATAATGGATTTAAAGCATAGAAATGGCCTGAAAGAGTCGTTTCTTTTTCGTATAGAATCCTTTGCTCTTTCTTCATTTCTTCCACTTCATTGCTAAATATTTTTTACAACCAATTGTAGGATTTAAATGCGTTTTCTTAGGTTCCTTTTATGTGGGTTCATGATTTGATCCAATATTTATCTCAGTCCAAATATGGATAACAATTTGGCGGCTCACGGGGACATCTGCCTACTAGATGAAAAGACCAATGGCCTTGAAGCATCCATTGGGCATGGAGTCTACCTGATAAACATGAAACCAATCTGAACTTCGAAGACTTGATCCTTGAGCCACTTTGTGAGCCCGATGCAAGCCTTTTTCTATGTTTTTTCGACCACGAGCCTCGCCTACACGTCTCGCACCCTTAATTTTCATAAGAAAATATTGGAAATGGAGTTTCTAAGAGTAGAAAATTGTTTTGACCAGGGCTTCAATCTATCCCTCAAATGGACTATCTTGAAATGAATTTAGCTACTTCTGCATTTGTTTCTTTTGGAATTTGCAATTGTTATAGGAAAACATGATCCTTCTTACCTTTAATAGTTAAGATCCTGGCCTCATACCCCTATGAAGCAATACAAACAAAACTTATATACAAAGACCAAATCATACATGCCTCAAATGAAACATGCAGAGTTTGCATAAGTATTTCTTCTACTAAAAGCAAATCTATCTACACTACTCTAACCAACGAAAAGGGAGCTCAAACAAAGCTTACAACTGGCAGGAGAAATAGCTTCCCTTCCTCAAAAATGGCAGCCATGTAACTAATTTGGCACTAAACATGACTAGTTAGATGAGTGAAAAACTAACTACAAGCTGATCTTCCACCCAAATCACCAAAGTATCAATGAAGAAAAACCAATACCTCTTTTAGTTTCTCTTCATTTGGATTGAAGATGCATTACAGCTGATCCTTGGCACTTTGCATATCATCCTCATTCCCTGAAATGGGCATGACCAAATTTGGCTTCTCCTTTGGCTCCAATGAAGCCAAATACCTGATTGGGCACGGTTTGATCCGTTTGATATTCCCATTTCTTTGATTTTCCACTCCAAAAATGGAGTCTTCTTGTAGACCTCTTTGGGTAAATGGCATGGAAGGAATGGCATAACTCTTATGTTGTTTCTCTTCTTCCTCCTGTGAAGAGAATGGAAGGTTTGAGTCTTCCAAACTTGATTCCAAAGAGTTGTTATAAGATGCAGGTTGTTGCAATTGAAATTTCTCCTCCATGACAACAGGCTCATGTGCTTGGAAGGTGGATGATGAAGGAGAAAACAATAGAAACTCAACCGGTTCTTCTCCATCAAAACAGTCCTCCAAATCAGACAAATACATTGCCTCACTGTTGTCTTGTTGCAAATGTTCAACCTCTTCCATGATGTCCTCCTAATCTACAATTTGATCACCATGGTTCTCCTCATCCTCAAACATGAAGTTTGAAAGATAAAACTCCTCCTCAACATTAAAGATTGAAGGAGATGAAGTGGGAGGAAGAACTGAAGGTTCCTCTATGGCCTGCTCCTCACTTGGAGCCTCTGAAACTATATGGTCCTCCTCCATCATGGGTTCATTAACCAAATTAGGCCCTTCGAATGAAAGAAAGGAATCTTCAATGATGCTTTATTCATTAAGTGGCTTCGAATCTAATTTGATCTCTCCCATCTACTCTTCTTCAATGGTACTTGGATCTTATTGTCCCTCCTCTTAAACTAGTTGTGTAGCTTGGGTTAGATAAGTATCTTCTTGAGTGCAAAGTGCCATAAATAGATCTGTTGATTCTCTTCCTCTTGTTATCTTTCTTCTTTTGGTTCAAACTCATCCTTAGCCACCCCTGTTTCTTAAACTCTAACCTCCTCCATTGGTTTGACCATCAAGGGGATCTTTGTAAACCCAAATTTGGTAGCCCAACTCTTCAAATTGTCTGTCATTTCTTTTCTATTGGGCTCCTCTCCTTGTTGTTCTCCTTGACTGGTTTCTTGGGTCTCTTCCCAACATGGACTTGGGAGAGCAAGAGGAGTGGTAGGTTGGGGTTCAACCAGCTTTGTAATTATTTGTGGTGGGGCGGGAGGTGGAACTTCTGGTTTGTTTGGATGGGATGACTATTTAGAAGGGAATGGAGAAGAGGAATTGAAATGGGGTGGAAGACTAGGGAATGGAGGAATGGAATCAACACTTGGGGCAACAACTGGGAAGCTTGGAAATTGGAGCTTGGGTTGAGATGGTGTTGTTTGAGAAAGAGAAAAATAAAAGCTATGAGGTGGTGGACTTACCCATTGATAAGGTTTTCTTGACTCCAACTCATAAACCTTGATCTCCTCATTCCATTGTGCAAGTTAGGGAAGCATTTCAATCATGAAGTCTAGCTTATCCTAAGGGCTATAATGTCTTGGTAAAAGGACTTCCCATGGAAAAGGTGCCCTGAAACCAATCTGAAATGCCTTCATTTGTGTTATGCCCCTTGACTGAACCATGCCAACCTCCATTTTTTGGATCTTCTCTAGCAGACCAACATCTTGTATTTGATTGTCTTCATTGTTTGCATACCCCTACTCTTGGAAAGCTCCATAGCCAAACTGATTTTGGCATTGCTGCTCATAGGGGTGGACATATTGATTTTGCCTTTGCTCAAAATGCTGATTTGAAGGAGTTGTAAAACATATTGGGGTGGATTGTTCTGCTATTGTAAGTGTGAGTTCCATGAAGGGAATGAAGTCATGATTGCACAACTTCATGGAATGGAAAAGAATGAAAGAGATGGAAAGAAGAATGGATGAAAATGAGTGGAAATGGATGGAAAGAACAAGTTTGCAACTCATAGAATGGGTTTTTGACCAGATGGAGCCACTAGATGTGTAAACTAAAGCTTCTAATAAGTTGGAGATTTACAACAAGTGCACATCAATCTTGTTGCAATGAAGTGAAGACCTCTTGGTCCCACCGGGTGTGCCAAAATGTAAGTTTGAAATCACAACACCCCGAAATGATTCATTGATCTACTTTTCCAAGGCAGGGTCATTTGGTGTGATTACATAACATTGGATCATTCCCCATGCTGTGGGACTTGCAAATGTGAATGACCCTCCAGAGAAGGTCGGTTCCTCTTCCTAATCTACCTGCCACAAGTTATTCCAGTGCAGGCAATCTAATATAATCCTAATCTAACTTCCAAGGAGACAAGGAGAGAAAGAAAACAAGAAAAAATAGAGCCTACACTAAAACGGTGATACACCAAAGAAGGAAAATGTTGATCATCTACCAAACTACCATGGAACAAAGAGAGGTGAGCAATGGAAAGGATGGATAGTAACATCATAGACCATAGATCATATTCACATAGAAAATGTTCCAAAACCCCATGAACACAGCTCCCAGATCTGCAAGTGAACATTCAAAACATGCATGATACCTTGCAATGAAGAGAGGTAAGAAGAGACAACTAAAAATGAGCAAGGATTGACAAATGCATCAAAACACACATTTGTTATTTCTTTAAAGTTTACATAGAGCATCATCTACAAACAAGAGGGGAAAAATTCCATTTTACAGATCGGGGAGGAGGTTTGAACTCCTTTTTGACCCTAGGGAAGAGAAAAAGGGGAGGCAGAGAAGAAAATGAACAACAACCTTTTGGGCCCCTCTATTACAATATATAGAAGAATGTGAGAGAGAAGAAAGAAAGAATCATATCCTACTCTAACCACTCTGAGATATGCATTTAATACCTTTTCAAAAGCCTAATTACTCGGAAATCAATGCCTTCTGCAAATCCACCCACAATATGTCACTTCTGTTTCCCTAGCAGATCGAATCGAATCAGATCTGGTAGTTGAAGAGATTAGATTCTGTGTTAATGGCCTGTAAGACTTTTCTTCATTTTTACCTACCAATCCCTAAAAAATTATTTTCTTATCTTTTCTTGGCATACAGACAACGAGACACTTCTAGCGGTGTAAGATTCACAATATTTCAATCCCTGAGTCGAAAGATATGCCCCTTCGAAGTTTGCATCAATTCGTACAAATGGGTAGGAAAATAATTTGAAAAATGGGTCCCCCTTTTGGTTTGGGACACATGGCAATCAGATTGGAATAAAAATCAGGTTTGTGGGTCCTTATTCAATCTTTTTCCCCTTTTGCACAAAAAACACAAAGCTTAAAAAACTCCCGTAGCCCCAAAGCTCCGCATGGACACGTGGCTCCTTTTGGTTGGCTGGGAAATGTGCTTCCATTTTTACCTTTGTGCCTTTTTGGTCGAAAGGTAAATTTTAACCTTTTTCCCGATGCCCCGCCTTGGCTTTGACTTGGGTCTAAATGTTGACATTTTCCTTGGGTGGAGTTGCGGGCCATTTTACAACTTTTACTCCCTTTTGATGTAACAAGGGCAAAAATCAATTTTTTTCCTACTCGCCCATTTTCCCCTTAGACACGCGTCATCCGGCACTCGTTGAATGACCTTTTCTCCATTTTACCCTTGAAAAAACACCCTTAAGACACTTGGCAACCTCCATCGGACCACTTGCATTGACTATTCAACTAACCCTACCCCCTTTTGAGAACATGTGGAGGCACCGCGCTTGTTTGGGAATCCAACCCAAAGTCACCTTTGGAGGAGCGTCGAGTTGACACTTGTCAGCTTCCATTGCTCTATGGAATTTTCAACGGTTCTTCTCATTTTTAGGTTTTGGGCTAAGTGGTGATCTCACGGTCATTTGGGTCTCTTCCTTGAGACCAACTCTTGGAGATGCGCCATAATTACACTTGGCATTCTCCGCTTACACTTTTATACTTAGCCAAATTTTAAGCCTTTTCTGTTCGCCCCTTCACTCTCTTTGACCATTTTCTACATGGAGGGCTAGCGTAAGTTTGAGCTCCCCCTTTTGGATTCACTTTGGGATAAGTGTCATTATTTGCCGATAATTTACTCCTTTTAAGTAATCAATTTAAAATAATGCAAGACAATAATGACAATTGCACACAGATTGATTATTGAGTTCGGCAATCACCTACGTCTCCGGGTTCATGGTCGAACCGTTCCACTAGTCAAAACTTGTAAGTTACAATAGTACTTTCACAAGAAAACCTAATGGAATTTTACTTTCCTATCAGTACACCAGTTCTTCGGACGACAAGGGTGAAAAATAGCACCCGACTTCCACCTTCCTGGTGTACAATCTCCTTCGGCTGTGATCGGCCTTCCCGACGCAAACAATGCGAAGCTAGCACTCCGGTCGACAATCCAGGATTTGCAAGTAATTGGTGTGGCTCAATGGGCCTATTGGGTAGTTTATAATTTACTCCCAATCACAAATATTTCATCTAATATTGCCTAAAATAATAGGCCAATAGACAATACCTGTTGACACATCCCACAAAAAGCTTAACAAATAATAAGCTTGAGTTGTGTGTTGCACCGATGTCCACCGTTCCGCGCTCTAGCAATGAGCTTCTCCGTTGCATCGGTGTGTGTCCATTACAATAGAATGGGTTCCCTATTTATACAAAATTAGGGCCCAAAAATAATGGACTTAACATCATCCTTAGGCTAATATTAGCCTTACCCGTACATAGAAATTGGGATAAAAATTCCCAATAATGGGCGGATTGCATAGGAAATGGGATTAATACCCATTTTAGCCGATTAGCATGTTTAATGGGATTAAATCCCAAGTTTGGCGCGGCTGTATTTTTAAATGGGTTAAAATCCCCATTGAGCGGCTAAGGTAGGTGGGTAATATCCCACATTAGGTGGCTGATAATAGTTTAGGCTTTATTAAGCCTTTCCATGCGCATGAAGTGGTCAAAAGACCACGTTGGGCTTATAACCACCCCCAACAACCGCTTCCCACCTTCTTCCTTCCACGTGGAAGTTTCCACGCATGGGTCTAATGCCCCCTAACAACCGCTTCACCACCTTCCACGTGGTCAAAGCATATGCATTTGATTTGGCGGTTCATACTAATGTTTTAAACATTAATATATACATGTGGCATTTGGAAAGTGGCCTTACCAAGTAATTATAATTTCGACCCATACAATGTGGCCTAGAAATAAATTAACTCGGTAATTAGCATATATTCCACTTGTCATCTCCCGATAGGAAAATCAAGCAAATTCGATGAGTGGTGGCAAGCCACGTGTCACAGTGCGATTCGGTCCAATATTGACCAGTTGACCAGAGTTGACTTTCCTGCTGTCTGAACTTTGACCGAACATATCTAGAGCTCCCGATGTCCGTTTGTCGCGTTCTTATAGTCATTGGAAAGCTCTCGAGATGATCTTCTGCACTGGAACCATTTAGGGATGTTTAGGGAACTTTTGAAAATGATCCCTAATCACACCTCCCCACCGAGAAAAGCTTTTGTCCCGTAAAGCTTCCATATTGTCCTGAATCTGAAAAACTCTGTTGCCACCTCGGAAGTGCTGCTGTAGTAGACCCTTGGGTCTTCTCCTCCAACCTTCTCACTTTGACAACTTTGTTCCGATCCTAGGACTTGTGGGTTATGGGCCCACGATGCTTCCACTGCGTCACTCTGATATCCGAAGAAGACCTCCATGCCTCCGCTTTATGGTGCTAAGTTTCTAAATGAAACCTCAACGCTCCTTCTATGCGGTGCTAAGCTTCTTGATATCTGACAACAAGGATCTTCTTTGACTCTATAACACAACTCCTGGCTTTGAGTTGATTCCGTAGAATCCAAACTGGTTTGAAGGAACTCCATGTTACGTAGAGCTTTGATTGATCCGATGTCAATGATGGACAATGCCTTGTCCCTTTACAGACCTCAACGCCTCCAATGCATGATGCTAAGCCTCTTTCAAGACCTCGAGCCTCCGATGCATGATGCTAAGTCTGTTACAGACCTCAACGCCTCGATGCATGATGCTAAGCCTCTTTCAAGACTTTGAGCCTCCAATGCACGATGCTAAGTCTCTGTAGACCTCAACGCCTCCGATACATGATGCTAAGCCTCTTTTAAGACCTCGAGCCTCCGATGCATGATGCTAAGTCTATTACAGACCTCAATGCCTCCGATGCATGATGCTAAGCCTCTTGTAAGACCTCGAGCCTCCAATGCATGATGCTAAGTCTATTACAAACCTCAACGCCTCGATGCATGATGCTAAGCCTTTTTCAAGACTTCGAGCCTCCAATTCATGATGTTAAGTCTGTTGATCAACTACCATTCGTATGTGTGGTCGCAATGCCTTGACACTGAATGAAGTTCCGAGTTGATCCTTTGAGAGCTCTACTTGTTGACATACTAATATTAGGTACCATTCTACTACATGGTCACAATGCCTCTACACAGAATGAAGTTCGACCCGACGTCAATGCCAATAGTGATTCATCTACCATTCTACTGCACGATCACAATGCCTCTACATAGAATGAAGTTATGAGCTGATCTCTGCGAACTCTACTGTCTCGCACAAATGGCGATTAATCTCTAAGCTTTATATGCATCAAATCCTGTATCCAAGCTATAACAGGTACTCACAAGCTGATTAGGAGATATATTTGGAGTAATAATCAAATTTTCTAAGTAAGAAAATCCACTGAGTATTGTAAACCTTTCTCTTAGCATTTCCTCACAGAATTTGATCTCCAAACTTAATACTACATATGATTCATCAATCTGAATTATGCAATATATAATTGAAAAATTGTTGACTTACCCATTTCAAAGGACTTTCACTTTCAGGTATTACCTGGTCCTGGGTTGAATTGTCAATTGGTGGTGGAGTAGAAACTTCTTCTGCCTTTGCAATAGGCCTCCATTCCATCTTTGGCTTGCCATTACTCTGATGGCGAGATGGATGCGATTTCAACAATTTTCCACCGATGCCCATTCTTTTGCAATGAGCACAAAAATTCCTCTTAATCTCCATTTGAGATGAGGAACTCTTTCTGCCATTTCTTGACTCTGCATGATGAGATTGGTCTTTCTCCACAGCATCCCAATGTGGATTGACTTCATTTGTCTCCTCCCTGCCAAAACAATGACTAAACAAGGAAAATATACTGCATTTTATGGTGTTAGCAAAATCACCAAAATAATTTCCCTCTGGGGGTCTTACTAATGCAAGTATAACAGAGTACAAACATTGCCCAAAATTGGGTCTTTAACTAATGTGCCATGTCTGGTTAGATGTATACAAATGTTTCCCTCAAAGGGGTCTTACCAATACATTCTACCTTACACATTAGTTTTCTAGTTTTATCTGCATATGAGATACAATGGATTCATCCAAATAGAAATGTGAGAAAATTACTGAGTATGTTAAACCTGTCTCTCAGTCTATCCCACCAATCTGGAAATCCAGAAGTACAAGCCAATGCCATCCCTGTCAAAGCAACCAGATGATTAACCTACTCGATACCAACTTGCTTTGAAGATTAGTAAGTTTGCAGGTGTCGATTACCAGCTCTGATACCAAACTTAATCGAAAATAATTAGATTATTACTACCTGATCTCGGACCCTTATAGGCTTTAATTATTTACCGATAATTTACTCCTTTTAAGTAATCAATTTAAAATAATGCAAGACAATAATGACAATTACACATAGATTGATTACGGAGTTCGGCAATTGCCTACGTCTCCGGGTTCGTGGTCGAACCGTTCCACTAGTCAAAACTTGTAAGTTACAATAGTACTTTCACAAGAAAACCTAATGGAATTTTACTTGCCTATCAGTACACCAGTTCTTCGGATGACAAGGGTGAAAAATAGCACCCGACTTCCACCTTCCTGGCGTACAATCTCCTTCGGCTGTGATCGGCCTTCCCGACGCAAACAATGCGAAGCTAGCACTCCGGTCGACAATCCAGGATTTGCAAGTAATTGGTGTGGCTCAATGGGCCTATTGGGTAGTTTATAATTTACTCCCAATCACAAATATTTCATCTAATATTGCCTAAAATAATAGGCCAATAGACAATACTTGTTGACACATCCCCACAACAAGCTTAACAAATAATAAGCTTTCATATTTGTCTAACCGTATATAGAAATTGGGTCCCAAGAGGAAGAGAGTAATTTTCCGATTCATGAGATTAAAAAGTTTGCATGCTAAAAATGGGTTAAAATCAAGAAGGCAAGGTAGGTAGGTAATGATCCAGAAAATCGTGAAAATTGGCTAAGTCCCGCAATTATGTTGATTCGAGTGAAAGGTCAAGGTCCCCTCATATTTGACTAACTCCCCCCCTGTCAAGAGGAAGAGAGTAAGTTTTGAGAAAATGCAAAAAAAGGGCGAAGGCAAATAGGTTGATCGGAAAATCGTGAAAATTGGCTCAAAGTCCCGCTCAAGGTCGCTCGGGACGTTTGGGACAAACGAAATGGGACGAAAAGACACGCGATCCAAAGCAGCAGCGGGACAAATGGGACAAAAACGCGGCGGCGCGAAATTCGTTCGACAGAGAAAAAATCGACTAACTGCTGAGAGGGTCGCCTTTGGGACAAGCGGGACAAAAAGGCGCGAACCGGCCGAACCGGGCGAATTTGTCCCAGACAGTCCAAAAGCAAATGGGACGCGCGGGCCAAAAGTACGCGAACCGGCCGAATCGGCCGAAATGAGAAATTTCAGTCCAAAAGGCTTGGGACAAAAGGCGCGAACCGCGCGAACCGGTAAATTTGAACCTTGGGATGCAAATGGGAAAGGTCAAAGCAAATGGGACGCGCGGGCCAAAAGTACGCGAACCGGCCGGATCGGCCGAAATGGGAAATTTCAGCACCAAAACCAAATGGGACAAAGGGACGCGCGGGACGCGAAAAGCCGAAATGGCCGAAGGCAGAGGAGAAAAGTCAACATTTGACCCGTGGAACTTCAAACGGCCATAACTTTTGACTCCGAGCTCCGATTTTGATAAAATTGACTTTCTGGAACGAGCACGACGTCCTCTACGCCACAAAAACTGGATTTCTTATTTTTAATGAGGGTAGATATGTTTAAATAAAAGAAACATATTCGGCTCCAGTCAGTCAATGCTCATTCCCGACAAATGACAGAAAACGCCTGCTAGGCCCAAAACAGCTGCCCACACTCAGAAGGCCATAACTTTTGCATTTCTCAACGAAATCGCACAAAATTGGTACCGTTGGAATCGTGGTTCCGAGCCCGATGCACAGAAATCAAGAAATTCCAGATTTGATCAGAAATTGATTGAGATTTTTAAGAAAACGTGGCCGGGTTCAGAACAGTGTTTTATTTGGTAGCTGGGAGTGCAATTAAGAGGCATGGTCATCATTCTTCTCTCGCTGCAAAGCACATGGGACAAGATGGGGAGCCTTTTCCAAGTAATGTATGCCCATTCCACTCAATTTAATGCCTCTTACAGTGGTCAAGGACAGATTTCGGGATTTCCATTTTCCTTCTCTTTTCCTTCTCATTTTTCTATAAAATGGAGTGTTGGGCTATCAGAAAGGGGAGAGTTTTTGGGTAACAAAGCTCTCACAAAATTGCTTTGGAAGCCAGCAGTGTTGCAGCCCTGTAGTGGACTCCTTGCATGGTGATCCGTGCCCTTATCTTGTAATAGATTGAATCGTGCATATCATGAAGCAATAAAATATCAAGTTTGTGGATATATCTTCCCCGCCGTGTTTTCTCGCATTCTTCTTGCCCTTTAATCTTTCTACAAGTATATTGTGTCTATTTATTATGTTCTTGCAGGAATTCATTATCATTGTGTGTGCTTGGAATATTGTGTGAATGCATTTTGCTGGATTATGGTGAACTCTGTCATCACCTCTTCTAGTGTGCACTTTGCCTCTCGTATTTCACACATTTGGAGATTACTCTCACACCCTCTTTTCTCGGTGTATCACCGCTTTAGTGTAGGCTTTCATTTTATGCATTCTCTCTCTCGGTCCCTTGGAATTTTAGGTTAGAATAGCTAGTTTCTCCCGCATTAGAGTAGATTGTGGCAGGTGTAGTTTAGAGCAAGAACCCTTTCTCTCGGAGGTCTATCTCAAGTAGCAAGTCCCACAACTTGAGATAGTACCCATGTTATCCAATCACACGGATGCTTAGAGTGATCAAACTAGAAATCTGATCAACATCCGTGGGTGCCGTGATTCGGTGATAACAGCTTCTGCACCACTGGTGGGACCTAGAGGTCTTTAATTTCATTCAGCAACAAGATTGATGTGCACTTGTTGTAAGTTCCACTTTCAAGGAGCTTTAAAATCACACATCCGCGACTCCAAAAGAGGCATAATCGCTGGTTTCGCAGTCCAAGCCCGACAAATTTATGAGAAGAATACGACTGTGTCAAGAACTAGGAGGAAGGATTGTTTGTTTATCTCGCATCTATCTCTCCAGCAGAGAAAGAAGGGGAAGAAGAGCTCAAAGATCTCGCGTCTCCACCTAATAGAACTTTGTCTACACCTCCACCCGGTAGACCTTTTCTCGCATCAACAAGGGTTCTCGTGCCAATCGAATGGCGCAACCACTAAATCCCTTTGTCAATTTCACCGGCAAAGCAGCCCACTTGCCCTCAATGCACGTAATCCAGCCCAATTGCAGATTCAAGAACATTCCATTTTTCACCGAGAAAATCATACCACTCCTCGGTGATCATGTCAAAGACATGCTAACGCTCTCAGGCAATCCATGAGATAAATGAAATGGATGTGGTCACAAACCGCCGGCATCATCATTCAAAGGGAAGGCATTGCAATGGTTCAAGCCTGAAGTCGGGTTCTATCACAAATTGGAATCGCTTGTGCATAGTTCTCCATGAGCAGTTTGAGAGAAGGGAGACAACTTGTCTCTTCTAGAACAATCGACAACTATCAAGAGAGCTCCCAATGAGCAAATTGATCGACTTCAACTTCAGATTTCAAAGGTCTTGGGATAGGATTCCAAAGTGGGGCAACAAAGCAACAAGCAGAAGGTGCTTTTCTATACTATCTTAAAGCTTTGAATTTCGATATTTCTATGTTAATTCAATCTATGGGAGGCACAACCTTACTCGCTTCTTATAAGATTGCCATTAGGGCTGAAAACTGTCTTATTCAAGCTGGTAAGCTAGCTCCCAGGCCCCCAATGCCATTATACCCAAGTTTGGAGAGCCCAAGTACTAGTCAAGCACCTGTCTTAGCTCCTATTCCCACTCCTAGAAATCAAAGTTCAAATGAAGCTTCCACTTCATCTCCAAGTGCCCCAAATGAGCTTCAAGAAGTTATGAAACAATTGCAAAATTTAGGTAATGAGCTGGTCACACTCAAGAGACAGCAAGCTCAAAGTTTTAGACCTTCCTATCAGCCTCAAGCTCAACCAAATAGGCAACCATATCAACCTCAAAGACCACCCAATCCAGCTGCAAATCAGAATCAAGCAAGGCCTCCTGCCAACAAACCATTTCAGCCCTACAACCCCAATGTTGCATCTGCATCCAGAGCTTTGGTGCCAGTCCAAAATAACATGGCCCAAGAGTATGATTGGTGTTTCCCGTGCAGTCAGCCACATAACCAATCAATGTGCTTTAACGGTGCATTAAATCATGCTCTAATGGTGCAAACCATGGTGGGTCGCAAGAGTCCACCCACGAAGGAGATCAGCAAAGCAGAAGCACCTCAAACAAGGAACATCTCCGAACGAAACTACTCTTGTCAATTGGCAGGCTGAAGATTTCTGTGGTATGAATCAAATACCCTCTCAAAGTGTTGCAGCCAACACAAGGTCAAAGAGGAGAAATTTGGGTGAAGAACAGCCATTGGCTTCGAGTAATCCACAACCTTCTACCACTCCACAAGCCGCTGGCAAACAAACTATAGTCCCAAACATACAAGGAGCACCTAAAACGGCCCCTAGGCCTACTCAAATGCCAGCTACTGCTGCCCATATGCAAGGAATGAATGCGCAGGCCAAGGGACAGCAGAGGGATACTTCATCTCCATTCAACATCATTGATCAGATGAAGAAGACAAATGTCAACATATCAATGTGGCAATCACTATCCATCCCAGGCCAAAGAGATTTGCTACAAGCTGCCATGAAGGACTGGTCAACTTCAAATCAACAGGTCCAAATGCAAGAGGAGGTACTCACAAATGCTGCCCAGCCTGAAGGAAATCATGGAGGACAGCAAGGTAAAATGTTGAAGCCCCCTCCATTTTATGTTTCATTGATCATAGGAGATAAGCTGGTGCATAATTGCATGATTGACTCTGGGGCAAGTAGTTCAGTAATGCCAAAACAGATAGCTGACCAGTTAGGGCTTCAATATGAAGTCGTCTCCAAGGGTGTAGTGCAATTAGATGGGACAGCAGTGACAACGGTTGGAGTAATCAAAGGTTTGAGCCTCACACTGCACGCATGTCCCAATGTAGTAGTGTTGCAAGATGTGTCGGTCATAGACCTACCACCACTCTTTGCATTATGCTTGTCAAGAGACTTCACTGCTAAAATTGGAGGCTATCTTTCGGCGGATTGGTCACACATGTTGTTCAGAACAAGGTATGGAACTAAGGCTACAATCAGGTCTGAACCTATTGCAAACTTCCACATTGAGCCTTACACTCCAAGCCAAATCAATGCCAACTGCTCAGCATTTGATCAAGAAGATTATCCAAGCACTGATGAAGCTGACACCAAGGTTGGAAGCATCCCAGATTTGACTCTTGATGAATGGGCAAGCAAGGTGCATGCTTTTGATCCCTATCAAGAAATAGAAGAATCTGAGCTGGGAGTCTATTGCATACATGAAGAAAGTCAACCTATTCCCAGCATCACCAAGCCAGATCATAAGGACAAGAATGAAGTATGGCAATTGTTCTTTGATGGGTCAAGGAGTAGACAAGGTGCAGGAGGAGGAGCTATGCTCATTTCACCGCAAGGTATAAGGTATTACTCAGCCTTCCGTTTCCAGCTTTTCCTGCTCAAACAACACACTGAGTATGAAGCCTTAATTCATGGATCGCAGACCGGGCAAAGAAGAAAGGCATCAGAATTTACAAGTGTTTGGTGATAGTGAGCTGATCATAAACCAAGTCAAAGGAAAAAATGCTGCCAAAAATGATCTCATTCAAGAACTACAAAAATCGGGTATGGGATCTTATCAAGATTTTGAAGCTTTTAGCATCATTTCCATCCCAAGAAAAAGAATGAAGTCGCCGACAGATCGGGCAGCAATGGGGCTGCGTTTGATGTTGTAGAAAGTATCAAAAGTGAGAAAACTCAGCCTCATATCAAAGTGGTTGTGAGACCACTGTTCCGGATAACAACACAAGTTGGCAAGTCTTCGAGAATGATCAAGCAAATTGTTAATTTCCTACAAGAAGAAGCCGAGTTCTCCATGAGAAATCAAGACAAGCCGGAGCAGCAAAGATGGGTGACCAAGTGGTGCACTGAGGACTAACAAACCGCCAAAAGGCCTCATAACGCTCGGAGTCAATCTTCAACCCGAATGATCAGGGCTCCGGAAGGAGAAAGCGAACATTCAAGTAAAGGGTGAAGATTCGTGAGCCTATCTTAGTAGATGAAGGCAAGACATTACAAATTGGCAAAGTAAGTACTCCACAAGAGAAATCTGATTTTGTTCACCTTTGTCAAGAATTCCCTGATGTCTTTGCTTGACTTACAAAGATTTAAGAGGTTTCAATCCAAATTTGGCACAACATACTATCGAGTTGGATCCGAATCCAAGCCCTCGCTGTGCAAAAGCAAAGGCTGAATCCTCATATCGAGCCTCTCATGAGAAAAGAGTTAGCAAGCTCATTGAGGCTAGTATCATCTTCCCCATCAAACACTCAAGTTGGGTTGCAAACTGGTGCCAGTAAGAAAGAGAAACGGAGAAATAAGATTGTGTGTGGACTTCGCGATCTAAATAGAGCATCACCAAAGATCATTATCCGCTTCCATCAATGGAACAAATATTGCAGTGTCAGAAATGGTTCGTAAAGGTTTTCATTGCTAGATGGATATTCAGGCTATAATCAGATATTGGTGAAAGAAGAAGATCAATTCAAAACGGCCTTCACTACAAAATGGGGCACGTATGCTTACAAGAAGATGCCATTTGGACTGTCAAATGCCGGAGCAACATTTCAGCGAGCTATGGATATGGCGTTCAAAGGCTTGATCAACAAGATAGTGCTGGTATATCTAGATGATATCACTGTCTTCTCAAAGAATGCAGCAGACCATCTCTTTCACCTCAGACAAGTGTTTCAGAGGTGTAGAAGGTTTGGAGTGTCATTGAATCCAAAGAAGTGTGTATTCTGGCACACGAAGGCAAACCTGTTGGGCCACATTGTCTCTAGGGAAGGGCTAACAATTGATCTCGAAAGGGTGAAGCCATCCGAACGCTTCCATTACCACACCACAAGAAATCTCTCCATAGCTTCTTAGGAAGGATAAACTTTGTCCGCAGATTTGTGCCTAATTTTGCCACTCTTGTGAAGCCTCTAACAATGATGTCAAGAAGAGTCCGGCATTCAAATGGACAAAGCAGAAGGCAAGGAGAGTTTTGAAAGCATCAAGCATGCAATATCACAAGCTCCAACTCTTATCAACCCAGATTTCTCAAAGGACTTCATGTTGTATGCATTTGGAGGATCAGATACAATCTCAGCTATCTTGACACAGCTGAATAGAGAAGGTTCAGAACAGCCCATAGCATTCTTCAGTCAAACCTTGGAAGATTATGAAATAAAGTATTCTTTCATCGAGAAGCATGTCCTTGCTGTTATCAGAAGCTTGAAGAAGTTCAGACACTTGGTCTCAAACAATAAAATTCAACTGCTGGTGTCTCATGCTGGCGTCAAGGACTTCCTCCTAAACAAGGATTTAAATGAGAAGAGAGCAGGTTGGATCACTCGGGTGATGGAATATGATATTGAAATCAAAGTGACCAAGCTAGTTCGTGGCAAAGGCTTGTGTGAGCAGCTCGCTTCCAAACAATCAGACGAGCCAAAAAGTGAAGAGGATGCTGTCCTGCTACTACAGAATGATCAAGAACAGCCAGCTGATGATGCATCCATCCCATGTTGGACTCAAGACCTTGTGCATTACCTCCAAACAGGTTTGTGCCCTCCAGAAGTGAGCAAAGCAAAAAGGAGATACTTCAGATTACAAGCCATTCCATATGTGCTTGTTGACGGAGTTTTGTTCAAGAAGGACATCAATGGTGTTCTATTAAGATGCATTGGAACAGGTCAAGTTGAGAAGATCCTACACGAGTTCCATGACGGGGAAGGAGGAGGCCACTTTGCTCCACGAGTAACAGCTCTAAAAATCATGAAAGCTGGTTACTATTGGCCTACTGTGTTCAATGATTGCTACTCATGGGTCAAGAAATGCAAGAAATGTGCATTCTTCACAGGGAAAGAAAGGTTAGCAGCGCTGCCCCTTCGTCCAATTTCAGCGGATCAGCCATTCATGCAATGGGGATTGGACTTCATTGGAGTCATCAATCCAAATTCAAGTCAAGGCCACAAGTGGATTCTAACAGCAACAGACTATTTCACCAAGTGGACTGAAGCAGTGGCACTCAAGGAGGCAAATGAATCTAATATCTTAGATTTCTATGAAGGGATAGTCACGAGGTTTGGTGCCCCTGCCACTATCATATCGTATAATGCATGGCATTCTGGCACACAAAGATCACCGACCGAAGTGGGCTGTCAAAAATTGTGTGTATCTCAAAGACTTCATCAAACTATTACCCTCAAGGTAATGGCCAAGCCGAGTCTACAAACAAGAACCTACTAAGAATCATCAGGAGGACTCTGGATGAAAATCAAAGAACTTGGCATACAAAGCTCAAATCAGCTCTATGGGCTGATAGGATCACACCCAAGAGATCTACAGAAGCTCTCCATACAAGTCAGATATGGGAAAGAAGCAGCTTCTACCTATATCGCTTGAGTCACAAAGACTGAACTCATGAAAAAACTGAACTCGGGCTGAGTTTGAACCTATGGAAATCGGTATGCAGAGCTAATGGAATTAGAAGAGACAAGAGAGCACGCAATGCGCACTCATAGAAAAGGATAAAGCATTGGTCAAAAAGAGTTTTGACAAGAAAGCTAAGGCCAGATATTCGCAAACCGGAGATTTGGCATCAAGTGGGATGCTCGATCGCAAAACCAGAAAGCACTCCAAGTTTGATGCCATCCGGAGTGGCCCCATACATGATCATCGAATGCAAAGGTAGCAATGCTTTCCGATCGCTAAGTTGGATGGTGAAGAATGCAGATTCCGGCCAATGGGATCTATCTCAAACGCCGCTACTAGAAAGATAGATTTTCACCCTCAGTAAATATTAATTTAGATTTTCCATTCCTCTAAGTGCTTATGCACATCAGATCGCTGTTAGAGTAGTTTTTATTTCCCTAAGTGCTTGTGCACATGTCCTATCGCTTCTAGTATGTGCATGTTTGCAGCTCATCAAGCTCCCGAAAAGAATTTGCAGCCATGAGAAAACCAGCTCAACGAATGTTCAATGGCTCAAGGACACAAGTTTTCAAATTTCGATCACCGAGAGGTTATCAAAATGACTCCATGCCCAATGGATCGCTACAAACAAGCTGGTCGCATTCTTCATCCTGGGCAGCAGATGACCCCACTGAAGTCGCCAAAATTGTTATCCAAAATTCACCCTCAAGGTAATTTTGATAACATGCATCAAATTCTTTAATCCCAAGCAATTATATTGATTCAGGGTGAAAAGTCATGTTTCTAGGGTCCCCTCATATTTGTCTAACTCCCCTGTCCAAGAGGAAGAGAGTAAGTTCTGAGAAAATGTAAAAAAGGGGTTGCAGAAGGCAAATAGGTTGATCCAGAAAATCGTGAAAATTGGCTAAGTCCCCGCCAAGGTCGCCTTGGGACGTTTGGGACAAAAGCGCGAACCGGCCGAACCGGGTGAAATCAGCACAAACAGTCCAAACGCAAAGCAGGGACAAATGGGACAAAAGTACGCGCGGGGCGCGAAATCCAATCCCAAAAGAGAGAAAAAATCGACTAATCACGAGAGGGTCGCTTTGGGCCAACAAAAAGCGGGACAAAAAACGCGAACCGGCGAACCGTAACCGCTGAGTCGGGCTGCATAGGTCAGTCAAAAGCAAATGGACGCTGGGCCAAAAAAGACGAACCGCCGAATCGGTTTAAATGAGAACTTTTGTCCAAAAGCAAACGCTTGGGACAAAAAGGCGCGAAACGCGAATCGCCGAATCGGCGAAATTGTCCTGCATGGTCCAAAAGCAAATGGGACGCGGGCCAAAAAAACGCTGAACCGGCCGGATCGCCTAAAAATGGGAAATTTCAGCACCAAAACCAAATGGGACAAAGGGACGCGCGCGGACGCGAAAAGCCGAAATGGCCAAGGGTCATGGCAGAGGAGAAAAGTCAACATTTGCTTGGTGGAACTTCAAACGCCATAACTTTTGACTCCGAGCTCCGATTTTGATAAAATTGACTTTCGAACGAACGAGCACGACGTCCTCTACGCCACAAAAACTGGATTTCTTATTTTTAATGAGGGTAGATATATTTAAATAAAAGAAACATATTCGGCTCCTACAGTCAATGCTCATTCCCGTCAAATGACAGAAAACGCCTGCTAGGCCCAAAATAGCTGCCCGCACTCAGAAGGCCATAACTTTTGCATTTCTCAACGAAATCGCACAAAATTGGTACCGTTGGAATCGTGGTTCCGAGCCCGATGCACAGAAATCAAGAAATTCCAGATTTGATCAGAAATTGATTGAGATTTTTAAGAAAACGTGGCCGGGTTCATAACAGTGTTTTATTTGGTAGCTGGAGTGCAATTAAGAGGCATGGTCATCATTCATTTCTCTCTCGCGCAGCACATGGGACAAGATGGGGAGCCTTTTTCCAAGTAATGTATACCCATTCCACTCAATTTAATGCCTCTTACAGTGGTTCAAGGACAGATTTCGGGATTTCCATTTTCCTTCTCTTTTCCTTCTCATTTTTCTATAAATGAGTGTTGGGCTCTATTGTAAAGGGGAGAGTTTTTGGGTAACAAAGCTCACAAAATTGCTTTGTGAAGCCAAAGTGTGTTGCAGGCCCTTGTAGTGGACTCCTTGCATGGTGATCCGTGCCCTTATCTTGTAATAGATTGAATCCGTGCATATCATGAAGCAATAAAATATCAAGTTTGTGGATATATCTTCCCCGCCGTGTTTCTCGCATTCTTTCGCCCCTTTAATCTTTCTACAAGTATATTGTGTCTATTTATTATGTTCTTGCAGGAATTCATTATCATTGTGTGTGCTTGGAATATTGCTGTGAATGCATTTTGCTGGATTATGGTGAACTGTCATCACCTCTTCTAGTGTGCACTTTGCCTCTGTATTTCACACATTTGGAGATTACTCTCACACCCTCTTTTTCGGTGTATCACCGCTTTAGTGTAGGCTTTCATTTTATGCATTCTCTCTCTCTTGGTCCCTTGGAATTTTAGGTTAGAATAGCTAGTTTCTCCTGCATTAGAGTAGATTGTGGCATAGTACCCATGTAGCTTTAAAGTAATTATAATTTAACCCATACAATGTGGCCTAGAAATAAATTAACTCGGTAATTAGCATATATTCCACTTGTTGTCTCCCGATAGGAAAATCGAGAAAATTCGACGAGTGGTGGCAAGCCATGTGTCACAAAGCGATTCGGTCCAATATTGACTAGTAATGACAATGTGGCCTAGAAATAAATTAAGTTGACTTTCCCATAGGAAAATCGAACTTTGATCGAACATATCTAGAGCTCCCGATGTCTGTATCGAACTTTGATTTCTAGAGCTCCCGGTTTCTTACAGTCATTGGAAAGATATCGAGATGATCTTATGCACTGGTACCATTTAGGGATGTTTTAGGAACTTTTTGAAAATGATCCCCTGATCAAGTAAGCTAAATGGAATTTATTTTCCATGTCCTATCTTTTTGAGAGAGCTAGGGGTTGTATAATGAGAGTAGACAAAGAACACCCACAAAGATATTGTAGGACTGAAATTGAAAAGAATCGAATATTTTTCAATTATCATGAGAAGGGTCACATAGCCAATTTGTTTCTTGAAGAGACGATGAAGAAATATTGGATAAAGGAAGCATCTAGAGACAAGAGTCATCTTGTATGTTTTAAGTGAAAAAAACATGTCATTTTGAAAGACACGTCATAAGTGAAACCTTATCTATAAGAGAAGAGATAAATTCAAGATCATTCCTATAGAAATATCCAAAGGAAAATAAATACTAGTAAATGAAGAGACAAGTTCAATAAAGGTGACATCTTTGTAAAGAAAAATCTAAGAAGGAGGAATTTGGATCAAGAAAGTATATAAGTATCAATAAAACATTAAGCCCTATGAGAGGTATGTTTTCTCTGGTTGATAACAAGTCCATGTATGAGGAGGAACACATGTGTCTAGTGAAAAAAATCAAGATATCATCACTTATAGGTAGTTATATAATGGAATCACCAAACCAAAGTTACAAGAGAGAAAAGAAGATGGAGTCATTGGACTCCTTTGAGAACTTCATGTTGTTCTAATGCTCTTAAGAACTTGAAATGTCTTTCCTAAGCTTATGGAAGGAATGGATCACTTAAAGGAAGAATGATAAGACTTTAAAGTAATTTTCCATCTTGTAGCTATTAAACAATGTCTTCTCCATTATGATGTTGAGTGAACAATCTAATGTATGTTCTTGCAAGTAAATTTCCATTAGTTTTTTTATTAGAGTATTCATCATGTTGTCAAGGTCTATGCGAATTCTTCATGGTCTTCTCGAACAAGTTTTTCTCAAGTATGCCTAGTTACCCACATTATCTTCCAAGTCTTCAAGGTATAAACCGATGTTATGATACCCTGTCAAAATATCATAGTTAATTTAAGTCCGAGATCTTATAATCGTACAAATAAAAACATTGATTGGTTTTGAAGTTTGTTAAGTGAAATAAATCAAAGTATTTTTCACATGTAAGGAGATGAGTTGCATATTATATAATCATTTTGAATTCTATTCTCGGTTAGAACTAAAGATACGGTTTGAAGTCTCAAGTGCAACTTTCATCACACAAAAGTGAATTCCATGCCATATCAGATTAATGAATTTTTTCTCTTAATATTTGTTTCTCATATTTCTCTAAATGAATTCATTTATGTTCATGCTCATCATAACTAGAGGAATCATGTGCTCAATTTTAGTGCATTACCTTTTGGAGAAATAAAAATCAAATTTTTCACCTTGTTCCAATATGGAGAGCGGTTTCAATTATGACTTATATATTACTGAAGGTCTATGTTGAATTGACTAGATGAAGGCCTTGTTATTGAAAAGTAAATTATGAAGGTAAACTTTATGTTCTTGATCAATTCCATTATGGTAGAATTCATGCACATTAAGGTTATATAGAAGGAACACAATTTTTTCAAAATCCATGTTTTAACCTTGAAGTCATATCTCGGTGCTCAAGTAAGTTACGGGTTATATTCAAAGTGGAATACCTTGATATTCTCATTAGAAGAGTGGTGCCTCATAGTTATTTGCATCAAGAGGCTACAATATAGTAGTATTCTTTCAAGATATATGAAAAAATTCCCTAAAGTTATTCCTTCCTTCAAAGTGGTTAACAGTTGAACAAGGTTTAAATGGCATTCATCAAAGTAAGTTTAAAAATAGTGATAAGTAGCATGGAAATAACTTGAAGTCATGTGAAAGGAAATATTAATGTGAGTCCCAAGTATGTATGCAAGTTTCTAGAGGATCTCTTGATGAGATATAGTTATTTTTGAGTATCCACCATAAAAACCTACATGTATGAGAAATAAAATTAAGAAAGGAAGAGATCATCTTATCATTTTACATGATTTTAAAGATTCTAAAGCTCCATGGAGGAATGTATGTCAGAATTTATGATGATTTCAAAGTAAATATAAGAGGTAAAGTAACTTGTTATCTCAAGAAGTTTATAAGACCATGCAAAGAAGACAAAAGATGACTAGACAAGTGATCGGGACTTTTATGGAGTTGTTGTTTTAGTTTCAAGGACAAGGTATCTAGCCTAATTCATGCATAACTAGGTAAGGAGAGATGGTACAAACCTAGGGAGCATCGAGAGAATGTAACATGTGATAAAATATTTGTTATGGGTAGTCAAAACTCATAAAAATACACTAAAATTATGCTATAAGGATTTCTACATTATTTTGAGGCCAAGATGAATATGATGAGATACTAAGAAGGTATGCAAGGAAATATGGTAAGTCATGTCAATTTCCTTAAAAGGAAGTTTCTAATGTCAAGGGGGAGCTTGGTATAGTCTTCAATGCATCTTCTTAGATCTTTTAAAAGCTGCTAAACACCGATAAAATAGAGTATGAAAGAAGAATGATGCTGATTCTACAATGATGCATTGAAAGGAAAAGTCTAGAAGGTGGTTGCATAGAGCCAAGATAGTGAGGTGCTTCACCGCACAAGATAAGACCATGAATCAAATTTTTGGCCGTTGGAGTCAAGAAGAAAGTATAAAATTCTAGGGGGTGCCTATGAATAAGTATGTTTTTAATCATGCATTTTTCTTCTTGGTTTTCATTTTGTTCATGCCAAGTGGTCAATTTTCCTTTGTCATATCTATCCAAGGGGAGACTAAACAAATAATTAGGAGAAAAAGAGGTCTTTTGGGTGTTGTTCTTGTTCGGTTTCCATCTATGTTTCTAGGTGTATTCCATTAATGATGAAGGTGGAAATTTTTGGGCGATGTGTCAAAATGTTTTCATTGTTGTCAAGTGTCAATTGATGTTAATGTGTCCCCAAGTAGTATCAGGTTTCAAATCATCATGTCATGATATGTAAACATGAACTAGGTAGATGCTTAAATAAGTGATTTGTGTGAATGTGTTCTCCCAAAGTTGTATGAATGATTCATAAGGTCAAACATGGTGAATGAGATGTGTGTGAGGTCTCAATTTTGTTACATGTCAACATGATAAAATTCATGAAGACTTAGGTAGGTCTAGGCTTAATCTTGGTCCTAATTAAGAAGGTTAGCATTGAAACATGAGAAATGGATTGATGCAAATTATGGAAATCATAAATGAACTAGTATGATATTGAATCTAATTCAAGGGAGAAGTATCATGTCAAAACATAGGGTTATAAGGCATGAATATGGTCATTCAAGAGCCTTTCGGTGAAGACGGGCCTAGTAGACAAGTAATATTGATGAGCCAAGGAATGATGATGCAAACCAAACATGGCATGAGCATAATATGGTGGTATATGATGTGTACAAGTCTTCATAAGTGACTAAGAAGGTGGTTTGATCACTCATACATATCTTGATAGAATTTTTGCTTAGTACTAGAGAGCTAATGCTGCATAAATGAGATGTGACAATGGTTTTGGAGAAAACAACGAAAAATTAGTTAATGGAATTCATGGAGGATTGTTTTTTTAATGTATGCTCAAAATTTAAATACCTAAGGAGGTTTCTTATGCAATATTTCAAAACATCTCATCATTTCAAAAGAATCCTTGTAGGTCAAGATATTTATATGTGTGTTATCTAAGCATGATTGTGTTGTAAAAAATTATTGTGTTTTTTCGATCTTCCATATATAATTTGGTTTTGAAAATTCTAATGTGCACCACTAGGTGTAAAATCTTGTTCTTAATTTCTAATCATTGCTCTCAAATGTTTTCAAAACATTTAATTTGGTCATTTGATGTAAACTAATTCCTTTACCCCTTATATCAAGTAAAGTGTAGTTTTGCCAAACTTGGTATGAAGACATGGAAGGTGTTCAAAGGCGAGTCTATATTGAGACTTGACATGGAAGATGGTTATAATCCCTTCTACAAGTTAAACTATTTTTGATGAATCCCTTGGTGTGCACACGTTATGATTATAGGAATCCTAAAACCGAGTGTCTCTAAACATCCATGTATTATCTTGTTAAGAAGACTATACTCTTAACCGTGTTAGCAATTTTCTCTCTAAAAGCTCGAGTTCAAGTTTTATGGAGATTGTGTTCATGTTCTCCTTGAAATATATTTTTCATAGATGGTCACATGAGATAAGAAATGAATCTTTACGTACATAAAAAGAAGGTATTTATGTATGACAATAAGAAGGTCTTGACATATTACTATAAGAAGGGATTGACGTACGACAACAACATGGTCTTGAAGTATGCTAAGAAGAAGGTGCAGAGGTACAACAATAAGGCGTCTTTGATGTAAGATAACAAGAAGTTCCTTGCACATGAAAAAAAAACATCTAACATGAATAATTTGTCGATGGGATTGAAATGGTCTTGATGTACGACAACAAGACTAGGATGAAGAATTTTTTGATGGGCCTAAAAAGTTACACAATACTCATAGTATCATTGATTATTATGTTTATATGATCTTCAAGCCTTGAATTTTTGTGAGAGATTTTTTTGGTCCACATACCTTGATCACAAGCTAACATTGATCTTATATGTATGATTAGTCTTCATGAGAAAAACTGTGGTGATCCATCCTTGCACCTATCTTGCCTCTGTGACTTAAATGAAGAATGTGAGATGAATGATGAAGGTAGAAGAATAAGGTATGAAGAAGGAGGTAGTGCTAAGGATTTAGAGGAGTTGAGAAGACTCGGTGAAGGAAAGGTCAAGAGTCACATGAACCATTATAATATTGTTTCATTGGTTTGAATGGAATATCATAAGCTATGACTAGATAACAAAGATTTGAAAAGACTCCTCATCTTCATGTTTTAAAAATAATCTTCCAAAATCCTCTAGATTAAAATAGATAATTCAAACCTATTAGAATTAATTAAAGACAAAGTTGAGGTAATTTATAAGACAAAGAGATTACCTCTTGTATGACTAGATAAGAGAGACAAGTGAAGATATAAGGAAAGTGAAGAGTAAAATTCATTCGAGTTGTAGTTGAAATGTCGGATGGAAGAAGACAAATTTGAGATAGTTTTGTGAAGATAGATTTATCATTCTCATACATATGGAAGACTCGAGTCATGTGAAGAGTCATTGAACATGAAAATTCAAGAGTCATGTTTAAAAGTCATGTTTCATTACATAATCTCATTTTTTGAGCATGTGATTAAACTAAAATTGGAATATTATAGTCTAATCCGGATGTTATAGGAGTAGTAAATAATCTGAATAAATGAAACAATAAAATACTGAAATACAACCCAAGAAATCTAAGTAATCAAATGTGAAAATGTTAATGTGAAAAGAGGTTTAAGAAGGCCTTAGCTGATTCAAATATGCCTCAAAACTATGTCGCAAAGGAAACCCGATAAACAAGAGGTGAAATCCTTTGAACATGAGCCGAGAAATTGTACATCCGAGATATTTCACTAGACCAAGGTTCCTGGAGAGGGATAAGGACCCTTATTTGTTCCCTAATTGGAATTTTGGGTGGCTGGTCTCGTAGAATTGACCAAAAATACTCCTTTGAGTTATCATTGAGTGTTCTCCTAATTTCACTTCCTGTTTCCTAAATGTTTTTTTATTTCACCAAATTTCACCGTAAAATTGTTATGAAGAATCACCTTAAAAAACCTAGACAAAGCATCAAAACCCTAAAAATGAAAGATGCATATGAAGGTGTGAGACTGTCCTCAACTTCCAAATTGATGGAATTATCATGAGCACCGCACTATGTCTTAGATCTGTTATCTCTTTTTTGAGTTTACGCCAAAAATGAGATAACCCTAAGAAATTTTTGAGCTAGTTTTCCAAGAATCACCTTTCAGAGAGATAATTGGGTTTTGGGTTTCACAAGCAAGACAACATGTGTTTTGGATGCTTCATGTCGTGTGTTCCCTGAAACCCGAAACCCGCATCAAGTAAGGCGAGTCGGGTTTGCGGACCTTCCAAGCATCGGAACATGCCTTCGTCAAAACATGCTTCATGTCGCGTGTCTTCTGATCCCCGAAGCCCGATTTACTCCTTTGTTTTGGGTTCCGGGACCATCAAGCATGATGCTTCATGTCGCTTGTTTCCCACAACCCAAAACCTGAATTTCTCTAAAACCCTTTGTGTCGGGTTTCCGGATATCCCAAGCATGCTGACATGGCATTAATGCCGAGTTTTCAGGTAGTTGGCATGTGTCAACTAAAGTGTATTAAATTTGAAATTTCTTATAAATATTTGAATTTCCATGTCATTTTTACCAAACGTGCTTTTTACCTCGCGGATTTTCGTGCATTCATCTTCGACTCAGAAACCCGACTCGCCTCTGTACCTGATTGCATTGCTTGTTTTTTATCATTTCTTGTTATGGTTGAAGGTATTTTTCTTCGTTCTTTGTTTGTGGTTTTTGTGGAATAATTGTGTACAGAATTCTTCCAGGTTTCTGTCTTTTCTTATCAGGGTTGTTGGGGTTTTATCTTTTCCATTTTGGGTGTTGCTTTCTAAATCAGGTTTGTGTTTTAGGGTTACCCCTTTGGAATAATCACTTTGTTTCATTCCCTAAGATGTCATTGTAATTAAAAATATATTGGGGATATCAACAGTGAAGAAAAACTTGCATGTTTCAACTCAACAATTACCCCATTCCCTCTTCTTGGGTTTCGCAGGGTGCTTTGCAGTGTTCAAAACCTGCAGTATATCGAGAAAGTTTAAAGTATCGGACATTCCAAACTCTCCGGCATCCTCCCAGTGTGTTGGGTTTTCCAAACTCTCTGGCATCCTCCTAGTGTGTCAGGTTTTCGAACTCTCCAGCATCCTCCCAGTGTGTCGGGTTTTTTCATCTTTCCGGCATCTCCAGTGTGTCGGGTTTTCCGAAGTGTTCAACACCTTCTGATCTCTCGACACTCTCCTCCTTTGAAATTCCTCATGTCGGACCCTGGTCCATCACAAGATAAGACTGAAAAATCAGGGAGGATGAAGTACAAATTCAGGAAGGTGGAGTCTCCCTCCTACATTGACTGTAATTACGACATCCGGGATACAGAGCTCGGAAACATAGATATGGAGGATTTTTGGAATAGGGTCAAGAGCTCTTCTCAGACTCCATGGATGAAATCAATAGTTGATAGTGGTCTACCTCTTGCAGCAGGTTTCCCTATGTCCGCTCAGTGCCCCGAGTTCATCTTAGCCTGTGCTTCGAATTATGACTCTGCTTCTCGTTCTGTGAAAAACTAGGTGGGAGAAGTTGTAATCAAGTTGGACGGAGGTTACTTCGATGACCTTCTCAAGCTGCCTAATTTTGAGGAATATGGAGATGTGGATCTCAAGTCAGCCCAAAAAGCTTGGGACAATGATCAGGAGGATTGCATCAAGCACGTGAATAAGAAGTTCCTAATCAAAGCCAAACCGGTTGTTTCCAAGTTCCCAAGACTTGTTCCCAGAAGTGATTTCATTCAGGAAATCAATGATATCATTACTCTGTTGAGTCGGGTTTTGGTTTCCCTGAATCAAATGTTTTCCAAGGATGGATGTACCAGTTCATGATCATTATTAAGAAGAATCAACAGGGAATTGATTGGGGTAGTCTTATCAGTAACGAGATAGATTCTCAAATGACAACAGTCCTTTCTACGGGAAAGTTTTATATGTCCTTGTATGTCACCTATGCGCAGTAGGCATGAGGAACTATCCCAGGTTGGACATCAAGGGGAACAAGACAGTGGAGCATGTTTATCATTATTTTCCTCGGTGATAAGAAAAGGGTCTCAAGACCAATTTGAAGGGTAAACGATGCCTTCTTTTACAAGAACATCCGCAGTTAAGCCCTAAACCGAGGAAAATGAGAGTCTCGATGAGGCATGGGATGAAGTTTCAAAATGGGGTTGTGTCTTCTTGCAGTTTAAGAAGTTCACGTATCTTCGAGTAGTCATGTACCTGGGGATCCTTTTGTTTGCCCAGATATCTAGGGGACAAACTAATCTTGATGGAGTTGGTCAGGCAATTGTTGGATTTTCACAAGTTCCAACAGAGTAAACACAAGGCCACTGTATCTTTCCCAATTTCTATTGGAAGGTATACTTGTTCAACGGTGGTGAAAGCCAAGAACATTGTCCATGAGCTTCAAGATAAATTGAAGAAGCACATGAAGCCCCGAGATGGGTTTGATTTTGAGGAGTCCTCAAGGCATATGGAACTCTCCACCCGCACGTGCCAAGTGTAGAAGACATCTGGATTGATTTACATGATGAGGTTGCTGTCTGAAGAAAAGATCATAGTAGGTTGACACTTGCTGAAATTCAGACACTTGAGCTCGCTGACATACCAGAAGGTACTAGTGATAATGAAAGTGTTCTGGATCCTTCCTATGATGGATTGAATGAAGATCAATATGTTTTCCCACCTATTGATTGGTCTATCGGTGAAAAAGCCTTTGTTACAGATAGATCAGCCATGATTCTTGCACGCACCAAAGCATGGTTCGCCTATTGGGGAATGAGTTTTAAAGATGATAATTTTTCAAAGTTGGTTGCTGTAGAGGCGGGGCCCTCCAAAAAGGGAAAAGACAAAAGATCTTCTAAGGGACCTATAAAGGTCAAGTTTGTCAAGAAGAGAAGAGAACGAGAAATCTCTTCAATTGTTACTCCAGTTGAAACAGTGAATGTGCCAGAATCACCAACACCACCAGAAATAGGAGAAATTTCTTTGGAAGGAGAAGTAAGCCAGCCTCTAGTTTCACCATTTGTTGACTACCCAACTGAAGTGACCTTATCTCTTGCATCCCAGGCTTTGGAGTCGGGATCTGTGCTTCCTCCTTCACAACCACTTCTACCTCCTCTTTCCCCATCTACTTCTTCGGTCATGGCCAGCATTTTCTCTGGACTCTCACCCCTCTCTGTTGGGACCAAAGTAACTACCAACATGCCCCCTCCTATGCCTCTTTTTACTGAATCTTCTACCACATTGGTAACTATCCCCACTCCACCAGTGGATCCCTCTCCCCCTAAAAGTATGATACCAACTTCTACAATAGTGGAAACTCCCTCTGACATGCCTCAATGGCTACTTGAGAAAACTCCGAGGAAGAGGAAGGTGGTTGTACCCATACCAACCTTTGATTTTACTTCACTCAAGGCCTCTACTGCTAAATCAGCCAAGAAACCCAAAATATTTTCAAGGGTTTTGGTGGATGCTTCGGGGCATAATTTTGCAGAGATCGCCACTCCCGAGACTGACAAAACCAAAGAGGACATAATGGCCTCTGACTATCAGATAACTAGGGTGGCTCTAGGAGAAGTGACAATAGAAGGAGCACAACAAGATGCACGAGATGCTATAATTGTGCTATGTTAGAAATTGAAGGAAACAAAGGAAAACAGAGATGAGCTTAAAGAAAAGTTGGAGCAGTTAACTGAAGTATTACTTAAGCTCTCAAAACCCCTTGAATCCATACCATCTTCCTCTGTCCCTGTCAGGTTTGATTTCTCATCAGTGCCTATAATCGAGAAGATTAATGAAAAAGGAAGGGTGGTCGATGAATGGACCCAAAGGCTGCTCCAACAGGGGAAAGAAGTGATTCAAGATGCCGTAGAAGTTTATCAATATTTGGGGAATATACAGAGTGATGGAGAAAATATGGATGATGATTTCTCCCAAGAAATTGGACATCTTGATTTGACTTTCGAAGCTCTCCAGGTATTAAAGCAAATTCCATCACGCATCTTGGTAGAAGAAGGCATCATCCCACATGCGGATAAGCATTTCCAGCTGACCAAAGCCATCAGGTTCAAGGTAAAGATTCTTAACAAAGCTTGTGGTAAATTGAGAGAATCAAGAGATCAATTGATTGATGGCAAAAGTGACCTGGAAGAAGAATTGCTGAAAATTTGTGCAAAAGTGTCAGTTGGAAACTCGGGCATCCTATCAGCTGACGATCTTTTCAAACAAGTCCAAGAATCTATTCAGCATGAACCAACTCACGGATTTGGTATTGAAATCATTGACAAGTTTGTAAAGATTGAACATTCTTTGGAGGCCCTGAGAAAACTCAACAAAAGATTGAGAAAACTTCCGTAAGTGCAGTGACAAATGCACTCACAAAACATGTGAAGTCTTGAGTGATCATTCCACTTGTGCACGATGAAAATGAGATGCAAGGTATAATCTGGAAGTTCCAAGAATTTTGGAACAAACAGGCTCAGTTGGAGGAAGAGAAAGATGAAGAAGCAAAAGATGACGATTCAGACTAAGTCTTGATGCGACGTGTCATTTCAATCTTGAAATTGACATGTCTTTTTCATTTTTGTTTCGTCACATTTTGAATCATATTGTGACTTGGTCTCCTACGTGAGAGCCAAGCAAAATAGGACTCTTTTTAAAAGACTGTTTTATAGGGTTTGTCCTATTTTCTCTCAACTATTTTTATTATAAATAAGGGATGTGTGTACATTCCAAAGGGTTGAGATTTTTGGAATATTGAGAGCTATTGTGAAGAAGAAAAACTTTGTGTTTTCTTTTAATCATTTGAGGAATAGAAGCTGATGCTATTTTACAAACTTTGTGTTGTGAGATGTATCTTTCTTAAGATATTGTTCTTATGTTTATAATCTTAAGCTATTCTTTGTTTAGCATCTTGATGATTCTAATCATTTCAAACATTACATTTGTTATCTAAAGCTTGTATGATTATTTCGTGCTCTGTGTTTACTCGAAAGAAAATATGTTCCTCTCATTTCCTTTCCATTGTGTTTCTTCCATTGTAATAATTTCCAACCCTGTCCATTTATAAAAACGACATCTTCCCAACGTGTGGATATGGATTTCAGGATTCTATCCCAACCCCAATGGTTAGATTAGTGTGAATACTATATATATTGTTTCTGTTGTGTTTTAGATTAGTAATAAACAGGCAGCCTCACCTATCTTTGAGGAGGGATTTAATCCCATGTACTGTGGTTGAACCTCATATTTTGGATTGACAAAATATCCAACCAACAAGACCCAATATATTTCTAGGCGTGTGTGTGAAATTGTTCCCTAGGTTTCTCTTGTGTCATTCATACTTTGTGAGTAGCAAGCATCTTGATTTAGAATGTAAAAAAGTGTGCATAAAATAGAATAAACTCCCCTCCTATGAAGTGTGATCCAGAAAATGATGTATAAACATCGAAATTGAACAATCAACATATCACTATGCTCATAAATTATGAATAAAATATGCAAGTTCTTACCAAACAAGTTAATGTGCAATAATAAACAAAATTAAGTGAACAAAATAGAGAAACAAATACAATATGAGACATGATTGATTATGGAAAAAACCGATGTAGATAAACTCTAGTTGGATGAAAAAATTCTCCCCTTCACTATGTACTTCTCCAAAAATTACAACTCTTTTCCCAATGGGCCTTCAAGAAATATTAAAATTCCTTAGTGTAGTTACTTGCTCATAGTCTCTCAATATACAATAATTCTTCACCATGAACAAATAAGATAAGAAAACAACTTTATAACTTAGCTTACACTTCAATTCTACTCAACCCACTTACTTAAAACCTTACAAAGGATCGAATTTATAGATGCTCAGCTCATGAATGTGTGGAAAGCCAAAATGAACATTCTAGAAGCCGAAACATTTGCAATTGTTGAGATTACCACATTTCGAACCATTAGTTATGAAACCGCCACTTTATGTAGACCGATGATTATAAAACCACCACCCTACAGACATGTAGTTATAAAAATTCCACCCAATGCGGACCAATAGTTACAAAAGGTTCCATTATCATAAAAAGGTTCTCTACCTTCTGGAGGTAATAACTTTTACATATGAGCTTGTAATCGGGTGCCGTTTGATTTGAACTTGGACGATTTTTTTACGGGAAAAAATATGCAATCATATTTTTGATATTGATGACATCTTTATGTTTTTAAAGTGTTCAAAATTTCTTTCGAGAGGTTTCTAGATCACCCCCATCTTGACTAGACCATCTTGTCAAGATATAAATGTGTTGAGAACCTATTGAGAAAGTGTCAGATATAAAGATTACATAGAATTGGGCTATCCCTGATCCATTTTTGCATCAAACTTCCCCAATTTGAGGCTTTTAAGTGCCTAAAAGCTTCAAACAATGATGAGGTGAGGAAATTTCTTCCCCACATCTTATTTGGAGTACCACTCTTGCATGTGGAGGTGTATCTATTGGATTGTGCCAATGAACATATCCTCTTTATGGAATTCCAGTCCCAGTTTTTTGTTGTCTTTGTATGGTAAATGGAAAAAAAAAATTGGAATCCTAGGAAAATGACCATAACATGTATCAAAACCCCTAGCAAAGTCGAAACTGATATCAACATGTTCGGCTAAAAATCATACCTGTATAAGTTCTCAACAATCTCTATCACATAAGAGTGACAAGCCGCCCTATACTTCGTGCTCTCTCAAATAGGGAATGTTACTATTGTTTCTTTTCATAGGCATCTTGCATGGACTTCCTGTGGAATCCTAAGTCTAGAAGTGGACCATCAGGTAACAAATGTATCACATGCTCAATTGGCCTATTTGGGGCAGCCCCATAGGCTCTTCCCTAAACTGTTGAATAAAATATCCCATCTCGCTTCGATCTTTTTAGTAACTATCATATGAGTTATTTCTATAAGAACTTCCTCAACTTATCTATCACTTAGAATAAGTAAAAAAACATCTCGCCACTAGCATTAAGTTTTCATACTTCAGTGGAACTTACCAATTAAAACCGCAAGTCTCTGTTGAAGGATGAAATGACGTATCGTAACCATTGTTCAATAAATGGTACCGGTTGGATCTTTATGTGAATATGACATCTCCGATATACAAATACAAAATTAAAAACACCATGCCATACACATCAAGGGGGAAAACATCCACAATGACTTCATCAATAATTTTTTTATCAATACCAAAATTAATCTTACACTTTGTTTAGAAACCTTGACATCTACTCTTTTCCTTACCCAACCCAAGAGTAAGGATGTAAATGATTTTCAGTTTCCATCATCATTCTATCAACTATCTCTCTACTAATTAAATTATATTTTCGAACAAGAGTCACAAAGAGCATCCACTTTGGTCTTCTTCAACGGAAAATTTATATGAAAGAGATTAATAAGTTTATTCTCTTCAAAGACATTAATACTATTACCCAATCATACCTCTTTGCGGATGGCAGAAAAACACATGGTCTTATCCACTTCTTCACTACTAAACACTTCCTCTCCCTAGAGGTCAACCATCACCTTGTTCTTTTTTTTTTTTTTTCTTATTCTTAAAGGGATGTAGCTATGGGTGGAGGTTCCAACATTTTTCCTCGGAATGAGGGTCAGCATAATAATGCCCATAGTGAATCCTAGTATCCTTTTTAGAAATCGAAGAAAAATTATTCTTACCTTTCCATTTTCCTTTATCCCTCTTCTTCATGTCATCTTCTTTGTATCGAAGAATACTAAGAGCAGTAGAGGAACCCTTTTAGTTGTCCATCTCTAAATGTTTAGCTTGCATACAAGCCTCATCTACATCTTCGGATTGGAAAAAGGATGGGTTTCCTAAAGTGGATAAGGAGCCCACCAACATATTTCATCAACAAGTCCCAGTTTGCTACATCCTTTCCCATCTGAATATCTTTCTTTCCGAACTCAATAGTGTACTCTTGCATAGTCTGGCCTTGCTTCTGCCTGAGATACTACCAATCCATGGACCTCTCTTCCTCATAACAAATAGGATAGAATTTATTTTTTATTAGTTTTTAAATTCATCCCACTTAGTAATAGGAGGATGCTTCTTAATAACCAAAGAATGAACATAAATTTCAAACCAAGTTAAAGCATGTTTGGTCAATTTTAACCAAGCAAAGGAAATTTGTTGACTTTCATTAATTTGATGCAAACTAAAATATACCTCTAGTTGAGCTAGCCAATGGTCTAGCTTCTCAACATTCATGTCTCCATCATAAGGATCAATCTCAATCTTGGCCTCTGATTTGAATAGAGGAGGTGTGGAAATGTCATGAGATGATTCTTATTCATGAACCTCTTCTTCAAGGTATTTTGGTATCTCATTCGTAACACCCAATTTCTCCATGAGTAGTCCGATGATGGACTCCAATTTCTCAATGGATAAGGAAATCCTACCCACATCCTTAGACAAACTTTCCACATTCTCCTCTAGCTTGTAGAAACATTCTTCACCATTATCATCTGCATCATCTCTTCGAGCCATCTCACGAATTCCTTGCTTCCACTTTCTTGTAGAAATCTCTGCTTCAAAGGGAATCAAGCTACCTTCATCATTTTATTTTCCCTTTCGGGTAAGGGGAATCTAACTATAATCTTAAAACCACAAGTTGAAACCACACAAAAGACTAAAATCTAACTACCCTCGATATAAATCTGATCCATAAACTTCCTAACTTGAACAATAAAAAGTTCACTATGCTCGTGAATTATAAATGAAATATGTGATTTCTTACCAAACAAGTTAATGTGTAATAACAAACACAATTAAGTGAATAAAACAGAGAGAAACAAAGACAATAGGAGGTAATATTTATCCTGGAGAAACCCAATACCATAAAATTCTAGCTAGGTGAGCAAATCAAGGCAATATGAATATCTCCAAATATTACACCTCACTACCTAATGGGCGTTCAAGAAATATTACGACTCCCTCTTATTGTAATTACTTGCTCAAGATCTCTTAATCAACCGAAATGTTCACAATGAATCATTAAGAGAATAATACAACTCTATTACTTTGCTCACACTTGAATTCCACTCAAACCACGTGCTTAAAAGCGTGTAAAGGATCCAATTTTTATATGCTCATCTCGGGAAGGTGTAGAAATCAAAAATAAAATGTCTAGATGCCGAAACATTTGCAGAATGTGGAGATTCCGTGTTTCTAGACCATTAGTTACAAAACCATTGATTTAGGTAAATTGAGGGTTACAAAACCGTGACCCTCCAAGCTAGTGGATACAAAAATTACACCTAGTGTGGATCATCGATTACAAAATTATCACCCGCAATGATGGGCAGTTCTATAATCATACCAAGTCTACTACCTTATTGTTTCCATAACATTTGTATTTGGGTGCCATTTTTTTTTACTTGCATGATTTTTTGAGAGGAACAAAAATATGCATTCATATTTGGATTTTGATAAAATATTAATCATGTTTAGGTGCCCTGATTTCATTCAAAGGTTTCTAGATCACCCCACCGACTAGACCATCTTGTCAATATATAAAGTTATTGAGAACCTATAGAGAAAGTACCGATATAAAAATTACATAGAATTGAGATATTCCTAATCCATTTTTATATTGAAAAAACCAATCTTTTTCCCTTGTGATGCAGCAAGATGGATGGAAATGGAGCTATAGATTCCTTAGATGGATGCAATCTTAGGTGGTGATAGTAGGTTCTTAGTGCTTGGTCCCTCATTATGTTAACATAACTCTATATTTATATGGGGCTCTTTCTTTAATTTCACAACTAACCCCAAATAATCTAACCACCGACAACATACAAAGCTCAAATGGTAATAAAGTTCCCAAACAAAGAGAGGAAAGTGTAAAGAGGATCGGGGCACCGAGGGGATCTGGGCGCCTCGGGCGCAAGAGTCAGCTGCACACCCGAGTCGAAATAGGGAAAATACAATATCAAAGTAGAGAATGGGAAATTATGGGTTCAAGATCGAAAGTAGCAATAGAAAACAATACAAGATGTCTAAATACATGGGTTAATTATTACAATTTTTCACTTAACAACCATATGAATAGTAGTATGAGACCGAGACTAAATAATTAACCAAGGTGCACGATTTTATGTCTACATTTGCCCCACTTTATGTTGGTGAGTATAACTATTGGTAACATAAAGTAAATAGAGATCCATACCAAATATACATGTAAAGTGATGTAGAAAATGTGTCGAGGGACAAGACAATATCTCGGAGTGACAAAAAGGTAGAGCGTGGAAACTAAAGATGTAAAAGTATAAAAGTGATGAGAGTGAAGCTAGGGTGGAAGTGCGTGTGTAAATTCCAATGTGTGTTTTGTACCTATATGGTTAGTATTATGTGCATGATTTACCCCTTATGCGTGTGATGTTGACTTCTTGTTTCCTATACGAGATGGACCCGTAAAAGAGAAGATGATCAAGTAGTCAAATACACATATAAAATGTGTAAAAATTCATGTATATATGTAAAAGTGTGTAAGGAAAGATTGAAAAATGAAAATGGAACATGTGCACCTTATTTGTGATTAGAAAAGGGGTGTAGAAAGGACCTCTCGATGTCATGTGAGTTTTTCGCTAATCTCACACCACCGGGCTGAAAGAGTGTAGGGAGGAAAGTTGAATTTATCCTCCAACTCTGTAACTACTTCCCAAAAGTGAAGACATCTCTGTACTTATCTCGCTTTTTTGGAAAATCTGATGCCACTAGTTGAATTAGTGTAGAGAGTAAGGTCTAGTTTATCCTCTAACCTTTAATTTCTTCCCGAATGTCAAGCACAATTTTCCATGTAAAATCTGTTATGTGTGGAGTTTTGTAAATTGTTCGGAACCCACTTGTTGTGTAACCCTTTGTGTCATGGATAAAAACTAAACTAAAAGGTACTGTGTGTAAAGAAAATTCAATGAACCCCCTCTTTTGGGGCACATGCATTGTCATGGATAGAATAATTAAGCCTTAAAGAGGACCTACTATTGATATCTGCACCTGGAGCGGGAGGGAATTTACTTGGTAGAAACAAAGGAACACAAAACCAAGTGGCTAGGAAACAAGTGTTAGTACATGATGTAACCTAGAATTTACCACTAATAACCTAGGCACGTTGACACCTCACCCAACTTGATTTGAGCGCTCACCTAAAGCATGCAAAGGTACCAGGTCCCTCCTTAGAGTTGCTTATGTAGGATGTGAACATGATGAAGATATAATGCATTCAGATCCATGAGTATATCATAAATAATCATGACTAAAATGATAAACATAATTAATTAAACCATGTAAGAACTAGTTACTGAGTCATTTTTAACACCATTATTCACCCAATATACTCCATTATATTAAAACATAGTTAATACAGAAGCTTCTTATAATAAGTAGTATCATAAATTTATGCGGGCCTCGGTTTTGGCGGCAGAACTCCACAATAGCTCATACAGAGTGTCTCTCTAACTAAATAGATTAACATATATTTACAAGGGTGGGGACTTTCCCTTCACCAATAACATACTTCCCAAAATAGGTCACATAGTGAAAAATTTCATGTGACTTTTCAATAACATGCACACATGCAAATGTGCTAATAATAGATCTCTTACGGTTAATCGATAGTAGTAATCGTATTATTCATTTGAATTCATGCATGATGCCTTGTAGATGCTCTTCCTAGAATAGCATTTGCGTGTTACGCAAGTCTCGATCCCATTATATGCTCGTGTGCTATCTCAAAAAAATAGCTCGTAGCCATGAAAATGGCTAAGTCCTCGACTCAATCTATCTTTTGAATGTGTTTCCTTCCTATCCTTTCACACCTTCAAATATTCCTTTCTCCCACGTGTAAATATTCTGTGTGCTCTCTCCTTAGTGTGATATTCTGTCTACTCAACATTACCCCACACTAAACTACATTTCCATCCCGAAGCAATGGGGTTCCTCCTAATGTTCCCAAAGAATAAAGAATACAAATGGAAATAATGTAAATAATTACTTTACAAAGAATGGAATTCTATTCTAGAGAACCCTCTAGTTCAACTGGGATGATCAACTCTAGATATTCTTCTTCAATCTCAGCCTCCAAGTCTTTCCAATCATCTAGCACATTTCTGGTCTTCTCTAAAACATCTCGCAGCAATGGATTCCAACTTGTCCACGGTTATCTCTTCCTTTTCATTCTGAAATACTAGGAAAATGTTAGCCATAGTAGACATCCTTCCTCCGTAAGATCCATCTTTTATGTTATGAGATTTCTGTTTGTTGGATATTTTGTCAAACCAAAATATGAGGTTCAACCACAGTACATGGGATTGAATCCCTCCTCAAAGACAGGTGAGGCTGCCTGCTTATTGCTAATCTAAAACACAGTAAATAATATATACAATATTCACACTAATCTAACCATTGGGGGTTGGGATGAAATCCCAAAATCCACATTCACACGATTCAAGGATATTGCTTTCGTACATGAAATAGGTTAGAAACTATTACAGTGAAAGAAGCACGGTAGAAAAGAAATGGGAGAAACGTATTTTCTTTCGAGTAAACACAAAGCACGAAATAATCATACGAGTTTTAGATCACAGATATAGTGTCCGAGATAATTAGAAACACTGAGATTCTATGCAAAGAATAGCTTTAAGATCATGAACATAAGAACAATATCTTAAATAAGATATATTTCACAACACAAAGTCTGCAAAACAATATCAACTTCTATTCTTCAAAATGATTGAAAGAAAACACAAAGTTTTTCTCCTTTCCAATAGCCTCTTAATGCTTCAAAAATTCTCGACCCTTTAGAATGCACAAGCATCCCTTTTTATAACAAAAGAAGCTAGAGTTTAAACAGAACAGATCCTGAAAAGTAGCATGCTAACTAGAGTTTCAGCTTTGCATGATTCTCACGCAGGAGATCAAGTCAAAGTATGAATTAAAAATAATGACAAAAAGGAAATAAAAGATATGACATTCTAAAAATAGAAATGACATGGGACGTTGGAGCTCAATCCGAGTCATCATCTTTTGATTCTTCTCCTTTCTCTTCCTCCAGCTGAGACTGTTTGTTCCGGAACTCCTGGAACTTCCGAATAATGCCTTGCATTTCATTTTCCTCAGGTGCAGTGGAATGATCATTCCACATTTCGCAGGTCTCATGGATATCACTGGCACAGCCGGGAAGTTTCTTCAATCTTTTACTGAGCTTTTTTAAGGCCTCCAACGTATGTTCAATCCTTACAAACTGACCAATGACTTCAAGGTCGAATCCATCTACAGGTTCATGCTGAATAGTCTCTTGAACTTGTTTGAAGAGATCATCTGCTGATAGGGCACTTGAGTTCCCAACTGACACCTTTGGACAAATCTTAAGCAATTCTTCTTCCAGATCACTTTTCCCATCGATCAATTTATCTCTTGATTCTCTCAACTTGCTGCAGGCTTCGTTGAGGATTTTTACTCTGAACTTGATGGCCTTGATCAGCTGAAAGTGTTTATCTGTATGTGGAAGAACGCCTTCTTCTACCAAGAGATGTGCTGGTATTTGCTTTAGCACTTGGAGAGCTTCACAAGTCAAATCAAGCTGTCCAAGTTCTTCAGTGAATTCCTCATCCATCTTCTCTCCTTCCTTCTGAATCTCTGCCAAGGACTGATGAACTTTCACCACGTCTTGAATTACTTCCTTCCCTCGTTGGAGCAACTTTTGGATCCACTCATCAACCACCCTTCCCTTTTTAGCGATCTTCTCAATCGTAGGCACCGATGAGAAATCGAATCCGGCAGAAGCAGAAGCAGATGGTATGGATTCCAGGGGTGTTGAGAGTTTAATCAAAACCTCTGTCAACTGCTCCACTTTTTCCTTAAACTCATCTCTGCTGACCTTTGTTTCTTTCAACTTTTGGCACAGCACGTCTATGGAAGCCCGTGCATCTTGTTGCGCTCCTTCTGTTGTTACTTTCCCTAGAGCCACCTTGGTGATCTGATAATCAGCAGCTGTTACATCATCCCTAGTTTTGTCAGCTGAGGGAGTGGCAATCTCTGCGAACTTATCTCCTGAAGCATCTACCAAAACCCTTGAAACTGTTTTGGGTTTCTTGGCTGATCTCGCAGTAGAAGCCTTGAGTGAGCTGAAATCAAAGGCTGGTAGGGGTACAATCACTTTCCTCTTCCTCGGAGTTTGTTCGAGTAGCCATTGTGGTGTATCAGAGGAAACTGCCAATGTTGTAGTAACTGGTATTCTACTCTCAAGGGGAGCAGATTCTACTATTGGAGGGGGAACAGCAGTCAACGTGGTAGTAGGTGCAATGAATAAAGGCACAGGTTGTGGGGGAGTGTTGGTGATCACTTGGGTTCCAGTAGAAAGGGGTGAGAGCCCAGAGAAAATATTGGCCATGCTTGAAGAAGTGGATGGGGAATGAGGAGGCTGAAGTGGTTGTTGAGGGGGAGGCACAGATTCAGTCTCCAAAGCCTTGACTGCCAGAGATAAGGTCTCTTCAGTTGAGCAATCAGCAAATGGTGAAGTCAAGGGCTGACTTCCTCCTTCTTCCAAATTAATTTCTCCTATTTCTGGTGGTGTTGGTGATTCTGGCACATCCACCGTTTGAGTTGGAGAGACAATTGAAGAGATTTGTCTTTCTTTCCTCTTCTTGGGAATCTTGATTTTTATAGACCCCCCAGTAGATTCCTTGTCCTTCTTCTTTTTGGAGGGCCCCGCCTCAGGAGCAGCCAATTTTGGAAACTTGTCATCTTTAAAATTCATGCCCCAAGAAGAGAGCCATTTCTTTGTACGAGCCAGAATTAGGGCTGACCTATCGGTGATAGAGGATTTTTCGCTAGCCGACCAATCAATAGGCGGGAAAACGTATCGATCTTCATTAAGCCCATCATAGGACATATCTAACACACTTTCATTGTCCCTTATACCATCTGGCAAATCAGAAATCTCTAGCGTCTGAATCTCATCAATAGTTAATCTGCTATGATCTTTTCTGCGAACCGCAACTTCGTTACGCAGATCCACCCAGATATCCTCAATGTCGGGCCTGTGCAGATGTAGGGCTCCATAAGTTCTCAGTACTCCTCGGATGTCAAAACCATCCCGAGACTTCATATGCTTCTTTAATTTCTCCTGGAGTTCACATTCGACATTTTTAGCTTTTGCCGCTGTTGAGCAAGTATATCTCCCAATAGAAATTGGGAAGGATACAGCTGCCTTATGCTTGCTCTGTTGGAATTTGTGGAAATCCAATAACTGTCTGACCAATTCTATTAGTATCAATCTATCGCCGGGATAACGAGGCAGACGGAAAGGTTCTCCGGAGTACATGACCGTTCGAAGGTAGGTAAACTTCTTGAACTGCAAGAAGATACATCCCCACTTAGATACTTCAGCCCATGCCTCGTCCGAGACCCTTGTCTTTCTCAGCCCTGGATTGAGCTGGCAGATGTTTTCGTAGAAAAAGGCGTCATTTACCCTCCTAAAGTGATCCTTGGACCCCTTCTTCGTTATTTGAGGATAATACTTATAGACTGGATTTGTGGTTCTGCTTCCTTTAGTCTCCAGCCCTGGATAGCTCCTCATCCCAGCTGCTGCATAGGCCACATATGAGAACATATAAAACTTTCCGGTTGACAGGACCGTCGTCATCTGGGAATCAATTTCATCACTGATAAGGGTTCCCCAGTCAATCCCTTGCTTGTTCTGCCTAATGGTGACCATAAATTGGTACATCCATCCATGAAATAAATTTGATTCCGGCAAGCCAAACACCCGGCTCAGTAGGGTGATAATATCGTTGATTTCTTGGATGAAATCCGATCTAGGGATAGTTCTTGGAAATCTAGATATTACTGGTTTTGCCTTAACCAAGAACTTCTTATTAACATCCTTAATGCAATTCTCCTGGTTACTGTCCCAGGCCTTCTGAGCCAATTTCATGTCTAGGGCTCCATACTCTTCAAAATTTGGTAGTTTCAGGAGATCATCCAAATAAGCCCCATCTAGTTTGATAACTACTTCACCAGCCTGATTCCTTACGGACCGAGAAGCCGAGTCGTAGCTGGATGCACACGCCAAAACAAGCTCTGGACATTGGGCAGACATGGGGAAGCCCGCTGCAAGGGGCAAGCCACTATTAGCTAAAGCCACCATCCATGGGGTTTGAGAAGAACTCTTCACCCTGTTCCAAAAATCGTCCATATCTATGTTGCCCATCTCAGTATCCCTGATATCATAATTACAGTCGATATATGACGGGGATTCTGGTTTCTTAAATTTGTATTTCATCCTGCTAGATTTTTCGGCCTTCTCCTGTACTGAACCAGGATCCGACATGAAGAATATTGGAAGAAGAAAGGCTCGGAACTCCGGAGATGCTGTGCACACTGAAAAACCTGATTGACGGAAGGCGTCGGAAGAAGCGAAGAACCCGACACGCAGAAGAAGATATCGGAAAACTTTGAGAACCCGACAGGTCTGATATGTCGGAGTCTTGGCGAAACCCGACACTTGCTTTCAATGGCGGAAACAGGGGAAAACCCGGCACTTGCTGTTAATGACGGAACCTGAAGAAAACCCGGCGTCCACTGTGGATGGCGGAACTTAGGAGGTGCCCGGCACCCACTGTTGAGGTCGGAATGTTGAAAAACCCCGTCACTGCGAGCTTCCTTTGTATTTCGGACTTTTGAATCTGCAATACAAACTTCAAAATCCGGGAAACAAAAACAGAGCCTTTCCTTTGAATTTCTACATACACATCTTCCTTTCTTTTTTGTTATTCATATTCCATACATTATGCAAGTAATTGGAATTTGGAAGGAACAGCACCAATTGATAATCTCAAAAAGAAAATAAACCCTAAAAACCCAAAACCCTTTCCAAAACAATACAGAACGAAGAAGGAAGAAAAACCCTCAACAACTGGCAAGAAATTGGAAAGAAAATATACGCAGTCGATCCAGAGAAATCAAGAATAAAGAAGGAACGAAAAATACCTTCGATTCGAGACAAGTAAAATCGAAAACAAACGATCCAGTCTGGTAACGCGAGTTTGCGGGTTTTGGAGCGGAAGAGCATGCGAAAAATCCACGAATTAAAAATATGAACGGTAAAAATGACGTGGATTTTTACGTATTTATAAGAAAATTAGTAATAAATACGCTCCAGCTCGGCACGTGCCGACTCACCAACCATTCGGCATGAACGCCACGTCAGCGTGTTGGAGGAGTCCAAAAACCCGACACGAGGAGATTTAGTGCATTTCGGGTTTCGGGCTTCGGAAAACATGGAGCACAAAACATGTTTTGGTACATGAATGTTCCGATGCATTGAACTTCCGAAAACCCGATTACTAAGGATTGTCTTAACACAAGGCGGGTTTCGGGTTTCGGAAGTCACGCGACACAAAGCATGTCTTAACACAAGTATGTTCCGATGCGTTGAATTTCCGAAAACCCGATTTCAAAGGATTTTTCAATACAAGGCGGGTTTCGGGTTTCGGAGGTCATAAGACATAAAGCATGTTAAAACTTATGTCAAGCTGTTAGTAACACCCGAAAACCCGATTTGCTCTAAAAGAGATCATAATGCAAAATCACTTCAAAAATTTTGTAGGGGTTATCCGATCGTTTCGTCGTGAACTCAAAACGGGATAACAATTTCCAAGCTCATCCAAGCCTCTCCTTATGTAGATGTTGTGTTGCTACAAGGGCTTTGTGCTTTTACTTTACTAATGTCAATCTCTCCGTGCACCCTAAAGTGTCATCCTTCATTTCCTTTAGGACTTCATTATTCTAATATAGTTCTGATCCTGATCACTACTTCTAGAGATACACATATGTTCAAATCTTGAGCTACTTTCTTGACTCATCTTGTAAAGTTTGCAAAGCAATGCTTCATAAGATGAAATCTTCCTAACCATGGAGCACCTTGCTCTCTTTGCTTCTTGTTTAGGGTCCTTTGGCACTAACATGCAAATTGGTCCATCCTCAAGCACCAAATCAACTAACGTACACACATAATGCATAGCCGAAGGAAACTTTTCAAGTACCTTAGAATCTAAGTGCAGTCTTCCTTTTAGGACATAATCACCAATTTCTTCTACCACGCTGATGTAGGATTCATTATTTTTGTACTCTAAGTCCTTCTCTCCTTTTAAACACGTTATTTCTACAACATTTTCCTTGTTATCTCCTCATAGCACTCTAATAGTGACAACCTTATCTATGTTCCTCCACGCAACCTCTGTAGATACCTTAACCAAGGAGTTGCTCACTTGTTCATCAGACATGAGTTTGAGCTTTATAGTAATGTTCCTGCTCTATGGTTCCTTCTTCATTCTTCTTAACACACATGAATCCTCACATACATACAAATTGGGCTCGTTCTATTGAGTTTGCATGGACCATGATAGCTATTTCCTTGCACACTTAGTGGCCATGTGCAGGTCCACAAACTCCCATCCATGTAACTCCTTAAGGTCCATTGTGCTCTAGAAATGGGCGCGATAGTTTTAATGTTTTCCTCACCATAGCCCATACTTGGCCCAACATACTCCCCACTAGTTGTCTTCATTATTGGGACCTTAGGAACTTGAGTGTCAAGGTTTGGAGTTAGATCTTTAATGTTTTAAGAAATATCACACTATTTTTCCTCTTCCTCCTTTGCTTCTTCCTCTTCACCCTTTATATCCTCATCCCGGGTTCTTCCACATCTTACGGATATAAAGTGGTTCCCGACAAGCTCTTCACAAAATCCTCTATCTTCTCATTCAGTTTTAGTTTTATCCTATTCCTCTCAATTGTCTCTTTTTGAGGAGATAGTCGTGTTAACCTTCTTACATGTTACAAAGTTCCCGCGCCTTGATTCCTTGTTCTTCTTAATACCCTTTTGAAGCGGTGCTCTCCATGGAATACTTCTACATCCAAGTCTTCTTCTTCTTGTACCTGAGGTGGAGTACCCATATTCGTAGTCTCTACTTTGTATGTGGGCTACCTTTGACCTCAATGAACTAAGCCACAACTATCTTCATGTTCTTCATCCTCCTCATCTACCATTATAGTTTCGTAGGCTATGGGGCTGACACGTTCTCCACTATATGTTTTCCTTTAGGTGGCCTTGGGAGCGTGAACTCATTTTCTACATACTTGTTATTCTCTAGCTTAGGCTTAAGCTGAAGGTATACGAGTCTGGATCCACTATCCCTAACAACCAAGCTTATTGGCTTCATACTTATGACATCCAAGATGATCTTCCCAATGTAGGTAGTCCGGTCTTGATACACATATGCCTTCCTCAGAGTGTGGTATTCACAATCTACATTATCTACATTAAATTTTAGGTGGCGCGCATCATTAAATTAGTGGAATTATACCTAGAAGTAGCATACTTGTGATAGTATATGATAGTTTGCAGCATAGGCTCCATTCCCCATCTCTCATAGAAAACCACGCGATGTAGAAGTGTTGGTACACCGAAAATTGTATTACCTTTCCCACCACCAAAGGTAGCTCATTGATAATGTGCTAATCCTCGAATATCACATGAAGTCAAGTATACCACATCTCCTCCGTCTCGCTTAAATGGCCCACTCATTGATCCTTCACATAAATATTTTTCAAACCTTTCCACAAGGGACTTATTTTCCATGGGATCGCGAGGATCTTGTTCTTTGTCCCATCAGAACTCCAATTTCTAAAAACACAAGGGAAAGGAGGATAAATCCAAAAATTATCTTCTCTCGTGCACAATTCCTCAATAATGGTCTCTCGTGATGTAACTTTCGCTAGGTTGTAGACTAATCAATGAGACATTTTCTTTGTAACAAGAAACCACTTGGTATTCAAAATGTTAGTGCATTTATTACTCCGTCACATACCAAAAATCCTCTCATTAATTTATTATTTTCACAATATCTAAGCAATACATATTCGCACCCCATCTATAACCTTCTAAAGCATGCCTTCCTACCTTCGGCTATAGACTTCTCTTGGTGTGATTCCATGCACCCTAGTAGCTCTCTATTGTACCTTCCCCTAGTAGTCTCCACTACCGTTGCTTAGCTCATGTTATAATGTTCCCTCATTTATATCCATTTATGGCCTTCTTTTAAAGGAATCGATTTCTAAAAGCTGCTCTCCAAACTTAAATAACACCTATAGCAGTTGGTTCCTTTATGTGTACCCAATTTTAAATAGCCACCCAAAACAATGGTATGTGCATTCGTCTGCGCATAAAATTTCTTCACATGGTAATTATCTTTGAGCGCACAAACATGTTTATTACGAAAACCACAAACTAAATTAACAAAGAATAACGATTGTTGGCTAGAAAATTTGTCTTGTGGACAAATTTGTGGATTTCAGGCCAACGCTATGGGAATCTAAGTCCCTCTACATTTGAATGGTGCAACTCCCATTTTTAGCATGTAAAACTGAAGGATTTTAATGGTGTTTTTTCAACCAGAGATCCATAGGGGCACTCCACTAACCCTATGGCAAAGCCTATAATTTCTTTCTAGGGAAAAAATTAATCTAAGTATGGGAAAGGGAGTGGGAAAGAAGGCAAGAAGGTCAATGATATAGGTAGAATATCAGATGCCTATATGCATTGATCAAAAAGTTCATAACATGCATTAACTAATAGAAGAAAGATAAATTTGTAATTTCTGAGCACAAGACAAAATAAAACACACTGGTCACAAAGCACCAATCGATTTCTCCATCGGGGGACATAAAATTCCTTCCTTTTTTATTGATCTCAGACTTGAAACTTGTACACAAGTGGGAATAGAAGAAAAAATCGAGAGGAGGGGGATAGAGAAAGACTGACTATTGTTTTGTCCATCTATTCACAAAAACATGCTTCAGTTTTTAATTTGATTGCAAGCACATTTACGAATGACATTGAAGGGTCATTATATTCCCCAAATTCAAATGGTTACAAACCTATAAATTATCCATGCCTCTTTGAATTCCATCCTTGTGAATAAAAATTCCCATGTCATGTCAAAAACCAGATCCTCGTGAGCAAACGTTACACCCAATTTTCCAGTTTGAATATAAGACGTTAGATTTGCTCCATGCGTTTGGATCTTGGGCCATTACAAACAAATTTGATCATTTCCCCTCTTCCAGATTCCTCTGCAGCAAATAAAATGCTTCTAACGATCCAAAAATGAGATTTTGTGCCACAAAAATGCATTTTATATTTCAATTTTCTTGTTTTCATATGAACCATTCTATCCTTTTCCCTAATGGCTTTGAAATCGGGCCATCCACATGGTACGAGAACACCTGGAGTGAAATTGGGAGGAACCTTTTTATTTTCTCGCATGCTAGAGACATTTTCTTAATTTTCTCCCACAAAACTCCATCAAAATGTAAAATTGAAGTGTCCATCATGTAGAGAATTTCAACAACTTTCCATTGATACCAAAAATGTGAAAAAACGAGCTCTAGTTCGAAAGATATGGCCGTCTAAAGATTTAGGGCAAAAAGGTAAAAATAGTGTCAAAATTAGGGTTGGTGGTGTAGACACTAAAATTAGGTCACACTCCCCTTTGGTCCCTCGACGAATAAGCACCCTTCATCACATTCACCTAGCCATGGCCCCCTTTCACCCCACTAATATTAAGTTAATTAATTTAATTTAATTAATACATTATCCTCACTATATTTATTATTTAAATATCTTAATTTAAATAATATCCACACATACAAGTCACTTAGACACCTCATCAAACCAACTCAACCTAGGACCTATTCTTAGTAAGTTGCCATAACTAACTAAGACTTACCCAAACCCTAAAAATTTATTCCTACATTCTCTCTAACTACATTCCCGCATGCTTAAAAGAAGCTCCCAGTCTAATCTACGGTGTTAAGGACACGAGATCCAAGGAAATTAAGAGGATCTTCCTAGTTTAGTAAACTTAGGAAATCCCACCTTAACCAACACCATTACCCCTAATCGTAGCTGTTGCGGTTAAGCCATAACCACCGTCGGTTACCCTTTTAACCCCAAAACAACCTTATTCTCAAGGTTAGAAGTAGGTTGGTAGAAGGTTGGAAAAGATTGGAAAAGTTGGTGAACATTAGCACATTCCAGCGAGAACATGCATGCAAGGAAGGACATCAAGCATCTTTTCTGCACAACCATCCCAACCATGATATGATCTAACCAAGCCAAGAGGAATGTAAATGCAGCCCATGCAGAATATTTCCTTTAGTTGGTGATCACTTGCAGCCTTCAAACCTCTCATCAGCACCCCCATCCCTCACTCACAGGCATCCGAGACCAGAATCCAAGTAATTATAATCTTTGGTTTATTTCATTTCATCATTATTTTATCACCTATTGTTTACCTAGCCATCCATTGACCTCCTCCAACACTTCCACCTCCATATACCCATTAAAACCTCACCAAATCCTACCCAAGTCACCCAATACCTCACCTCGACCAACCAAAATCCTTTATGTAATCACAAAGGAGACCTAAATCTCATTCTTTGGCATTCCTAGAACTCCACAATGGCGGCACTAGTTACACTTAACCATTGTTAGTTAGGATTAACCAACATTGGTCTCTCGTATTTTCCCATACAACCTAGAACGAAGACCTACCCACTAAATTTCATCTCACGCTCATTCACCCGTGATCTACTTGAGACCTCTGTCAAACCTGCGAGATACCTGAACTAGCATTACTTGACCTTTGGATATTATTCTAGCTTAACATATTAGATTAGATCTATTTATTATTGTGTTTTAAGTGATATACCTAAACCATTTCGAATTACAATAGGATTTACTTTGTTTATCACACTAAAATTGTTTAAAATAGTGGACTGATAGCCATTTAGGAAGTATCACACTTCCTGGATCTAGCATACGCTAGGTAGTTCACTGCACATATTGTTTAATTCCTTTTGGTGGTCTTGCTTGTATGATAGGTAGTTCCTCCTAGCCAAAAGGAAGTTCTCACGATTAGCTATGGATTCAGAAGTCATATGCGTGTAACAACCCATCAACTAGCATTTGAACGAGTATTCCTCCTATGCTCGTTACCCTATCTATTTCGTCAACACTTCAAAGAAATGATCTAAGAATCAGGTGAAACATTTTGGCATGCCCGGTGGGACCCATCCGAGGTTCCTTGCATTTCATTCATTCCTAGTTAAAATTGTGTGTTTGTTTCCCTTTTGAAAAGCATACACATTAATTTTCTTCCTTAGTAACCCACCTTTTCTTTCTATTTGCTCTAAAGGAAACTTTTCTTTTGGTGTAATTAAAAAGAACCATTTCTTCATGTTTTCGCATTGTAGTGAAAGAACATCCCTCTTCCTCTTCATCTTATTGTGTCATCCAAATTCACACTTTGATTTGGCCTTAAAAATAAGTGCATTGCATTTTGATTTATCCAATTAGCTCACATTAATTAAGGACAACCTATATGCTGGAAGTCATGACCATCTCGATGGTTGACAAATGAATCATAGAAAGCACATTTCTCTCTCTCTCTCTCTCTCTCTCTCTCTCGAGTCTTGCCAAATTACACAAATTAGAAACAAACACATATTCTTAAACAACATCTTTCCCGGGAATGATCACAATGATTGCATTGATCTAAGGATTGGCAGTACTCCCACTCGCTTCTCTATTGAGTCATACTTTCGACAAAATCCCACCCCCACCATAACATGTACCTAAAACCTCACCTTTTAGATCTCCTTCTTCATAGGAAACCATTCTCACAAAAAAATTCTATTTCACAATTCATGTGTTAGTCCCTAAATAGCATAAGCTAAACAAACATAATAGAAAAGGAACTCCTAGGATCACATTTTTCTTAGTGTTCCTGTTTGGCTTACGTTTGAGGTGAGAGATCACGTTCTTCATTTTTTGTTCATCCTTGCATGATCCTCATCATAGCTGGTGTATTCCAGCTTCACCTAAGTGTGTCTGGACCATATTTTCATCATTCTTAGAATTCTGAGTCTGATTCCACACCATATTTTAATTCACAACCACTTTTCTTTCATCACTATTTCAATTTTATAGTAACCGTCATTAGTTACCTCTAACCATCGTCGGTTATACCCAACCGATGTCGGTTCCGGTGTCCTTTTGTTAACCTACCTAGAAGGACATTTAATTCATTTTATTCTACTTTTCACAGTCCCTGTCACTACCATCATTCCCATTGGCATTGTAAAACACCATCAGATTTGGCATACCCGCCGATTTAACTTTCTACTTGGTTTTTCACTCACTGACCATTTTCTACGGTGATCGGAAATGGTTACCCCGACCGCATCAGTTTTCCTTAACCGAGATTGGTTAACTTGTTTCACTTTTAGACCACAATTTGGTACCTTATCCACTTTTACCATCGATTCATCTATTCCTATTATTTTCTATGTCATTTATAGAGAAGCAACCCTACATGATTAGTACCAGCTTCACATGGTGCTGACCGAAAATAAGCAAGTACACTCATTATTCACGCCATTTTTCAACCACTCCCACCTATTCCTTCACCACCTTCGATTTTATCACCATCCATGGACCCTATCTAACCTATCACTATCACTACTAGGAGATGAGGAGTTCGCACGACTCCTTGACTAGAACCCTTTCGCTGCAGCTTTACCTTTCCCACTTTTCCACTCAAGATGCCTCGAGTCGGTTGATATATGATATGCCCATATATATCCCTCGGCCTCGTTCCTACTTTTGCATAGGCCCCATCTAGCTTCGTGTTGCTCGCATCTACCTTACCTCTAGTTATTTCAGTAACTCAGGTCCTATACCCATTATGTTGTTGTGTCTGCTTGCTACCTCCATGACACCCGTTACATCCACCATACCCATGAAAACTACCCAAAACACAACCTCATCCACCCTTAATGTCTCACACATACCCGCCGCTACATTACCACCTCCAATATCGTGACCTCTACCCCATTTCAGAATGTTATCCTTTCCATTCCACAATCATTAGCCCCTATTACCACTAGAGTTACCACAACCCTTCCACCCCCATATACATACTATCAACAACCTCCCGTTTCATCCATTATACACACCGAAAGTACGTACCCCATGTTTCACTTCCTTCTTCTCAATCAATCTACATCACAGCCCCATACACTAGAGTTCCACCCCCATTATATGCCCAAAACCAACCCTCTCATGCTATAGGAGGCACCAAATCATCATAACCTACCAACAACCTAATAAAATTGATGTTGGACAAAATGTGACACTATAGGCATCGGTTTCCGGATCCCGCAACACTCTCAGCTATAATGAGATTTATAATGAGCCCATCCACCCATCCATTCCTATCTTCCCATACCCCGTGCATTGGGAAATGCCTAAATTCAATCATTTCAATAACAAAGAAGACCCGTAGTAGCATTTGCGGTCATTCAAACATGGGTGTTATCTGATCACTCACGATGATGCCTTGCTCTTGAGAACCTTTCCCATGTCTCTGACTAGACCTACATTAGATTGGTATAGTGGGTTACCTAGACACTCCATATTCTCATTCAATCAGGTAGCCCAAGCCTTCTTGGATCATTTCTCTATCAATATCATCAAGAAGGTTACCATGACCGACCTATACTCCACGCGTCAATATGAGGATGAATCTATCATAGATTTTGTCGCTCGTTGGCGTAGCTTGATCAACCAACTTACCTTCTAGTTGCCACAAATAGAACTCATTGAGATTTTCACACGGGCTTGTGCTAGAAATATCTCACCGACCTTACAGTCCAAACCTTTCGAGCATTTGATGAAGCATTCACTATGGCACAAAATTTAGAGATTCGGGAAATCGAAGAGAAAAAAATCTAATTACGCAATAAGAATTCGGCCTCAAGACGAATGATACCTCTTCTTCTTCCAAACCACAAACCAATTATTCAAAGGCTAAGGGAACCGCTAACGTAGTGGTACTCAAGGTTGGCCCAACTCATCCGTTAAATCAGGCTACCCCCTCATCTAATCTCTCACCCATCCAAACTTTTCAATTCAAATGAGATCACTGGAAATACAACCCAATTGGGGAACTTTACTCTTTTGTCTTAGAAAATCTTATCAAAGCCAGAGCCATCACTCTTCCACCCATAAAACCACACACTATTTTTGACCCTGCTCGCCCCATGCCCACATGGTATAAAGAACATGACTTCTGTAACTATTATCGAGTAAAGGGTCATAGTGATAGCAATTGTGTCACTTTCAAAAATATTTTCCAAGAAATGCTCAAGAAAGGTGAGTTAACCGTGGATAATCCTAATGCACCTACCAACCAAAACCTACACATCTTCAAGAAACCATTTCCCAACCATGCCCCTTCGTCTGATCAAACCGGTGAGACCTCAACTCATGATACCCATACTCGCGAGGTTCGCGCTATTTTTAATGACGTACCTGTTGCCTTCCAATTACCTCACATTCCTTCCATAGAGGAAACCCTAGCCCGAAATCCTCCTTCCACATCAGAACCAACCTCCCCCATTCCTTCACCCATAGAGGAAAATCTTTCATTTCCTTCATCACCTACGGAGGAGTCTCCCACTAACTTCAAGACCATCTCACCCCCGGCTTCTCCACTTAGAGAATCTTTACCTACAGTACCTCCTCCACCCATGAAGAGCACCCATTACATCCATCACTCATAAAGGAGCACCTATTTATTCCTCCACTTGCAGAGGAGCTTCCATCACCTTCTACACCTACCATATACCCGGTTCTTCAGATACCGTTGCCCCTTGGTGAGCATTCTCCATCCGCTACCCAAAATCTTGAAGACCAATTTTCAGCTCTCTTACCCATGGAAGCCGAAGCTAGCCAATTTTCCGCCTCCAAGACACATTTACTGGAATTTCCATTAGGTACTCATCAACTCCACCCACTACACTTCATTCAATGTCTCTCACACCCATAACACGACTCGTGTCATCTACCTTCACAGACACCCCTGTTATCCCCATGGGTAACTCGCCCTCTTCCCCCATCTGCTTTTCCTTCTAGACCTCATACACCCATATCACCTTTACCCAAGAAGGTGCAATCCAAAAACAAAACTCCACTACCCCACAATAAGGTAGTCAAAACAACCACACACCCTCCTACCCATCCATCTACTATACCCCTACCTAAACAAGCACGACCGACACCCAAAACCATGCCAACACCCAAACCCATAGCTCGACCCACTCCTCCTCTTCCAAAGACTATTCCTCAACAATCAACCACACCTACACCCAAACCCATGTTCACTTCCCATTGCAATCCACTAGGAGGGTCCTATGCAAAAAATTTAACCAACCTCCTTGAGACTTCTGTCATCACATTACCGCCACTCAGACCTTACGACCCCCTCAAACCTAAGCCAAAAGGGTTTAATGATACTAAAATTTGTGCATACCATCGTGTGCTAGGGAATGATGTGGAGAACTGTAAGGCCTTGAAAACCGTCCTGATCTAGTTGTGTCCCTTAGAAGCCAACATTGACGATGACGACCTTCTCAATGAGGATCTTGCTTCACCAACACCCATTTCGAAACCGCCTACTCAAAAACCACAAAATTCACCCTCACAGCCTCCCAGAGCCACCTCCAAGATTTGAAATTAACATGATTCACATCAAAGAACTTTCCATGCCACCACCCCACTGTCATTACGCCTAGCTCACCTCACAAGGATTTTCTCCTCCAGTAGGTTTTTTCCGATCATGTCGTTATACCACTCATCCTACACCTTCTCCATTTAACAACTCCCCTCAAATCAACATGATACACGTCACTACACATGCGTAGAAGGATAAGGGTAAAGAAAAGGCAATCAACCCACCAATCAATCCTATACCCAACATACCATTTGCACCCATACCTAAAATCACTATCTGCAGCCCCACATACCCCATTTCTAATGTCATCACACATCGCACCGTGCTCAAACAATTACACTAGGATCCCCTCAAAATGTCCCTATAAGACCTCATCCAAATCTTGGAATCCCATCGACAAGCTCTCATGGAAATTCTTCAATCTATAGAGGTTCTACCCAATGACCCTACACTGTAGCCTCCATTATCACACCCCATCATGTAGCGTCTCTCACCAAATTACCACCTTCATCTTCACCCTACCCTATTCACCAAGTAGCCTCCCTTAGCTTCTCAGAGGAGGAGATAGCACCACATCAAAATGATGACCTAGACCCAACCCTCTTCATCTTTGTCCACATCGATGACATACGGGTACGCCATGTAATGATTGGTGGGGGCACTAACATTAACATCATTTCATCCCATGCATTCACTCAAATGTGCATACCTAATAATTGCATGCATAAACATTCGGTCATGTTGTGTTCATTCACTTTGAAGATATCACCTCTACACTAGGCACTATCATCCTCCATGTTCACATGGGCCCCACACTGTTACTAAATTGTTTTATGTTTTGGAAGGGGAATTCCAATAGAACTTGTTGTTTGGCAGAGACCACTGGATTTGTGTTCCTTCCACTTTGCATCATTGTGTAAACTTTGAACATGAAGGACAGACTTATGCTATTCTAGTTGACCCCTCACCTTTCAAAACATGCAACATGATTTACAAACCTAATGATGTGCTCATGCCTATTAAGCCATCTACCTCCACAACCAGTACTTCTTCACCTACACCTCTACCTACCAAGTATAACCGCCGCTTCTACCACATATACCTCCTCCATTCCTACCATTGTCATAACCTCCGAGCTGACCCATTAGCTTCCCAATCTATTAAATCCACATCCACATCGACCTCGACACATCATCCATTATAGCTACCTACATACCAACCACCGATCCTTGGAAGGTATTTTTCAATGCCTAACTCGGGGAGTGCCGCCTATATAGTGTCAACACATTCCTTATGCCGCAAGAGTATGGAAGTCTTCACCAACACCCTCATTACGATCACCACATAGGAGAACATCTCTGTATGGTCCTCCTCATCTTCATACTAGTCTCACCTATGGGGACTTGATACTACCACTTACACACCCGAACCACTGCAACAAACCCGCCATTTTTTTGTTGACTTCCAATCACTTACCAATCACCATTTTTCCCACACCTTCCTGCACCGATGTGCGTGGAAGGGTTTTGTTTTTGGATTTTACGAGAAAGGCTGCCATACTATTATTCCATGTACCACCCACAAACATAACAACCATAGTGGTATCAGATTTCCCGAACCACCTACCAAACAGGTCTACATTGAACTCATTAAGGACACCAAATCTTCTCCACCTTCTTCACCCAATCCACCTTCATCACCACCCTCACCGAAGGAGTCCATGGATCCTGAATCTATCCCTCCTAACTTTTTTTTTTCATAAACACCATTTCCTTGGGGCCTCTGACTTATCAACGTGAGGGCGAGGCCCCTTCCACTCTTCCCTTCCTGTATCCTGAAATGATCGATGACAATACACCTTCAATTAACATCGTTCAATGTCAAGATGATGAATCTATACTCACCTACCTTGGTGCAGAAGACTCATATATTCATCGGTCATTACCTTTTGAGATGCAAACCATGTTGAATGAATCGACTATCGAGATCAACATTCATACTTAGGACGACCCACACATCCTAAAGATCAGACAATCTTTAGATGTTATTGCTGAACAGGAAGCCATCACTTCTTTTCTCAAGGATCATAACCACACTTTCACTTGGTCTTATGCAGACATTCCCAGTATTGACCCCACCATAGTGGTCCACAATATCGTCACTGTTCCTAATGCCAAACCCATTAAAAAAATATGAGGAAAATGTACCTTCGCATTGCCCTTCTCATCAAAGAATAAATTCAGCACCTTCTTTTGTTGCCTTCATCTTACCCATTGATTATCCTTGTTGGATTTCTAACATTGTACTTGTCACTAAGGTGACAGGGGGACTCCGCATTTGCATGAAATTTTGTGACCTCAACCTAACATGTCCAAAAGACAACTTTCCCTTACTTGATATTGACCAGCTGGTTGACCTTACCACCGCCACGAGATCTTGTCACTCATGGATGGCTTCTTGGGTTATAATTTTTTTTTACTTTCACTAGAAGATCAACACAAGACCTCATTCATCACCCCTTGGGGGACCTTATGCTATCGATTCATGCCTTTTGGCCATAAAAATGTTGGTTCCACATATCAACGGGCTATGACTTACATCTTCCATGACATCATGCATCGTATATTGGAAGATTATTTGGATGATCTCCTAGAAAAATCTAAACACCACTCGAGAGGACCTAACCATCCTCAAAACCATCTTTGATTCTCTCATTAAATATTGTGTCCGAATCTGAACTCGGCCTAAGAAGTGCATCTTCACGATTCTCTCAAGAAAGGTCTTGGGATTTATCATTTCCCTACGTGGTATAGAAGTTGACCCTGCTAAATTTAAGGCCATTCTCAAAATGCCTCCGCCTACCAACCTTCAACAACTCCATAGCATGTAAGGAAAGTTGCAGTTTATTCATCATTTCATTTCACAATTATCGATTGGTGCCAACCATTTCATCATTTTCTCAAGAAGGATGTATCCTTTAAATGGGATGACGATCGCCACAAGGATTTTGAGGCCCTAAAAATACCTTCTCCAACCACCCATACTCATCCCACCTAAAGACAATCAACCTTTCTACCTATATATATAGGCTATCTATCATTCCTTGGGAGCCATGCTCGCTCATCGCGATGAGCAATATAGGGAGTAGGTGGTTTATTACATAAGCCGTACTCTTTTGGACTATGAAACTTGATACAACCATCCTAAAAATTTTTCTTAGCCTTAGTTTTTGTTGCCACAAAACTCCATCATTACCTACTCAACCACAAAACCTATGTTGTGACCAACACCGACCCCTTACACTTCATGTATGCCAAACCTTATCAAAATCAGTTTACAACATGATGGCTTATGCTTTTAGCTGATCTTGACCTCGAATTCATTCATCAAAATTCCATCAAGGGCCAAGCTATCACCAACCAATTGGCCGCGCATCTATTTCTGGGGATCAACCCTCTAATTTTGATTTTCCAGATGAGTCAATTGCTACCCTCTCCCTGTGTGAACCCCCTTACTAAATGACACTCTTCTTCGATGGTTCCAAGTGTCAGCGTGGGGGTGGGGCTGGTATTATCCTCATTCCTCTTGATGGTGAACCTATGCCTTTGTTATTCAAATTATATTTTGAATACACCAACAATATTTCTAAATACGAAGCACTCGTATTAGGTCTCCAAGCCGCCTATGCCCTAGATGTCAAATCAATCAACATCTTTGGTGATTCTCAATTGGTCGTAAACCAAGTCAATGGTATGTACCAATGTCATAACGAGATACTTCAAAAGTATAAACATCATGTAGACATACTTTTGACCACCTTTGACCATTACACCCTTCAAACCATCCCACGTTCAACCAATAAATTTGTAGATACCATGGCCTACTTAGCTTCCCAAATACCTACTTCACCCGCCGATTCTAAAATATTTGTCACTGTCCAATGCCTCCAATCACCTTCTTATCTACCTCATGATGTTTACTCCATTGGAACCACTACCCTTGACTTGAGTGACCTTTGGTATAAATAATACTCGACTACCTTTATCTCTCCATCTTACCTCCTGATCTCACTCGTAACGGACAATGTGCCTTCCTTAAAAGGTCTCTCATTATGTAATTTTGGGGGCCTCCTCTATAAGCATGGATTTGATGGTATTCTCATATGATGCCTCACTAGTTTTGAAATTCCTTATACCATTAAGGAATTTCATGATGGCATATGTGGAGGTCACTTCAGGGGCCTTGTTGTTGCTAAGCGTATTCTTCACACTCAGGCTATTACTAGCCAACCCTTAACCATGATTATTGTGTCTACATCAAATGTTGTGTAAAATTCCAAAAACATTCCAATCTTCATCACACACACCTAGTCATGCCTTACAGGTCACTCGAGACCTTTGGCCTTTCTCTCAATGGGTTTTGGACCTTGTTAGAGAAATTAATCCTCATTCTTCCCAGCGCCATCAATGGATCATCACTACTACCGAATACTATACAAAATGGGTGGAAGCCATCCCACTAATCTCCATAAAATCGAGAAAATATGTGAGTTCATCAACCACCACATCATTTGTCCCTTTGGTGTTCCACATCGCACCATCACTTTGAAAATGGAAAACAATTCAAAAATAAAACATTGCAAAAACTTTGTGATGCCTTTGGCATTTAGCTTAGTTTTTCATTGCCTTACTACCCACAAACCAATGGACAAGCTGAATCCACTAACAAAACCCTCTACAAAATTCTTATGAAATTGGTTTATGATACTGGGAAGGATTGGCATACGTACATTTCTTTTGCCCTCTAGGCATACCACAATAGTATTCACACTTCCACTGTGGCCACACCATTTTCTCGGTCTATGGTACGAGTTTGTTCTACCTCTTGAAGTCAAGATCCCATCACTCCGCATATCTCTCCATGAGATGCTCAATGAAAATGACTTTCATCAAGACCGTTTAGCACAGCTAGAGTTATTATACGAACATCGTCTTAACGCTCTGGATCACCTTCAAGTTTACCAAAAATGTATCAAAGGTGCCTACGAAAAATATGTCCATGAATGAACCTTCCAAGTCGGTGACCTTCTTCTGAAAGAAAATCAACATGTAACCAAAGTAAAAAAAAAAGTAAACAGGGCAAATTTGATCCTGATTGGCTTGGACTATACATCATGACTCATACCTATATATCAAGTTCTTATCATTTATCTTCACTTGATGGTAAACCTGAATCTAATCCCCTTAACACATTGAATCTTCGACCATTCTATTGTTGACTCATCGTCCCACCTCACCCTTTGTCTCTTTCCATGCTCATCCCTTGGGTGTTATTCACTCCATACACCTCACCAACGATTAAATAAGAATCATGTGAGTACTGTCACTTGTTATCTTCTCTTGAATATGTGTACCACTACGTTGCATAGCATGATTCTCATGGATACTTTTTTCTACCTTTGAATGAGATCCCATGGTCGTTTCACCTTTCCTTTTGAAAAAGAGTCCTATCCTCCACCTTGTTCTTGTCCATGACTTCAAAGACCTCACATGGGACAAAACTCCTTGAGTCACACTTCTAATAAAAATATGACTCCCTCAAAAGGACATCTTCCTCCTGAACAATTTCTGTTTTAAATAGACTGATCCCTTAAAGGACAACTATGTAAAGCTCCTAAAAAAATGAGAGCAACTAACGCTTCCCACATTGATCAGCTTTAGGAAGACCTCAAGGAGTTCAATTTTATTTATCCCATATAGACTTCCCACATCGATTAGTCTATCAAAACAACAACCTTTTTGTCATGGACTTGCACATTGTGATCTAGGATCTCTTGCCCAAAGGGTATACTACCTATACCATATAAAAATTAAGTACCTTTTACCCTTCTTACCATTCCCACTCCCATTTCCTCATTACCTCAAGGGACATCTTGGAATTTAGACATTTGGTGATCCTGTGACTACTTTTCACCGTAGAACAGTCAATCATGCAATGTCTTTAGTGTCTTATGATTCATTAGCTCCTCCAAGGTATGATCTACTCGGTATGATCCTACCCAATCAGGTGGTTTTATTGCCCCCTCTTATATTCTACCCATCTTTGTTTACGTTTTGATTACCTTATACGGGACTTGGTCCTCAACACTTCCTTTTGGGGTAATGTTCTTCTTTTGCCACATTCACCTTCACCTACATCATTATACCTATAATCTTCCAACACCTACCAAACCTAAACCCACAACATGCCTAATAACCTACCAACTTATTTTCATACCTCCTCATATTATTCCCTAGCTCATGGGAGAACTACATCGTCCCGAGGTCCCTTTTCGTCGGGACTATGTAGGCAGTACTCCGAGGGCATGGGGCCCTTGGAGGTTAGTTAGGCCATCCTCTACCCTAAACAATTCATCTTCCATATACCTCACATTACATCACACCTAACTTTGTCTCCCTTTTATACCCAAAATTAGAAATTACACCACATACATAACAAATTGTTTCATATTGTAAACATTATCACAACATAGATTTATTACACCTACCATTTCTCTATCATCACTATGCATAGATTATACCACACCTCACATATGACCCATGTTATCATTTATTGCATAAAATAATGAATCACCACTTCACCTACTTTCATCTCAACCATGCCTAAACCAACCTGACTCGATCCATGCCTATAACACTGACTTGAACCATGCCTATAACTGACTCAATCCATGCCTATAACTTTGACTCAATCCATGCCTAAACCAACTCGACTCCATCATGCCTAACTCACCTAATTTCCACCCATGTCACAAGCAATAAATTCATATCTCATCTAACACATGCAATAAATCAATATCTCATAAACACATCAACAAATCAAATAATGGCATGTATCGCATCATATCAATAAATATGTATCTCCAATATACATGCCTATCCCATCATGTCCATCATCTCAAAAATGTCGCACGCATTGAGCCGATATACAATATAAAATGTCATCGACACTCTAGTTGGTCTTATATATACAAAAATAATGAATCACTAAAAATCTCTTCGCACGTACCGGAACATGCTTGAAATATACAACTAAATCGTACATCCTCACTATCTTGACACGTAAGCCGGTATATATCGACAAAAACTATCATAGATCAAAACTTAGGTGACCGCATATCACACATCTCGATGGATGTCCTCCATCTCGTGTGTCACCTGCACTGTACCCTCGGCCTCCGGGTCCTTGCTAGCACCTCAACTGGAGCTGGTCTCCATGCACCTGGTAGCCTATGCCTAGTCGACCTTGGAGCTCACTAACTCTGTGCTTCCCACACTATGAATGTGGGATCTCCTCCTCTCGCAGCGCTGTTGTGCCCAATACTCGCAATAGGATATGAAATCTATCCCTGCTAGAAGTTGGTCTGATAGTATCTCACCTCACTTAGGGCATCTTGTAATCTAGATACGGGCATGGTCTATGGTGTTCCCATTGGTCTCATCCCCTATACCTGCCTCTACAACACCCTACCCTATGCCCTACCCGTGAACTGGGACCATCTCCAAAGGCTGTGGTGGTGTCCCCGCCCCTCGTGCTGTATCTAGGCTGTAAGGCCCCATTCTATGCCTCGGGATGTGGCCAATTGGACTGTAAACCTGCCACACGAGCCTATAAGGTGTCACCTAACCATTCCCCACTGTCCATCTCCATCTCCTCCATCAACCATCTAGGCTCGTAGATCGCCCGGCCACTGTACATGTAGCTCTACTACCTCTGCCTCCAAACCCTCTAGTTGTGTTTGTAGTATACCCAATCTGGATAATGAGCATAGCTACTTGCCCCCTGTAGGGCTCTCTTCACTATAATGGTCACTAGATCTCGGCTGCACCGATCTAGGTGGTATGGCTTATAACTGAGCTGCCCACCACTACTCGTGCACTGCCTGTCGTGCATCCAGCGTCATCTATCCACCGGTTTGCTGCTTGCTCCTCCTGCCCTATGGGCACTGTAGGCTGTGGTAGAGGTAAGGGTCTCTCCACGTCATCTCTTCGATCTTTGTGGGAAGGGCGGAGGAATGTTTTGTACTAACCCAAACTACCATCGAACTCTATCTACTTGGGATCATCTCATCCTCCTCGGCACGACGAGCTGTATCCATCTTTCTAGCTGGTCATTTAGCTCCTCATGAATATGTGTATATGAGGGGAATCCCACATATGGCCTCCATATAATGTCCACTCTGGACAACCCCTCCAGTAACTACCGAGAAATGGGCCACATCATGTGTTGGCCTATCAGATATCTGCTCTCCTATCATTGGCACCCATAGCTTGTATTCCACCCACATAAATCTTGTTGGGAATGCATCTTCTAAGGGAATCCCTATAGGTCACACACAAACTATGTGCTTATAGACCCGAAGTGCAATACAACTGCATCTGTGAGAGGATAAACCTACAAAACCACCGATATGCCCACAACTCCATGTATAGCTACACCAAGAATGCTGGTGCCCAGGAAAAGTGTGTCTCATGCACCATCATGTTGTGAAGTACACCCATCAATGATCAAGGAAAGCATCCACCCTCTACGCCGGCAATGCATAAGCAAAGCACACTGCTCCATCAATGAACCAATAGCCTCGTCTTCACTTTGGATGGGCTAGGTACATCTCTCCATAGCTCAAATTGGTGCTATGGAATCTTAGATCAGCCATCCCCTCTCCAAAAATAGACACAATCAGCTCCTTTGAGGCCTTGGAGGAGATAGAATAAACCTGGGCACCCAATATGGGTAACCAAAGAATCTGGAACATGTCCTCTAGGGTGATAGTCATCTCACCGTCGGCGCCAGTGGAACGTGTTGGTCACGGAGTCCCATCTATCGATGAGCACAACCATCAAACTAGGCTGCCTGACTACATGTCTATAGTGATGAACCCCACTCAAGCCCACTACATCCATATGTTGCAACTCCACCGGGGTCATTGCGTCGTGCATTGTCACCGAAGCGGTGGACCCCTATCCCACATATGTAATGAGCTCTCCCCTTCATCCAATACTAACAAAACATTAATTTATATGTATCATCCATATTCCACCACTATCATTTCCCTATACCTTATTTTCACCTTACCCATCTCAACTACCTAGCCCACACCACTTTTTGACCCTTGTGCTCAATAATCCGACCGGTACCAATTTATCCTAACCAACCTGGGGCACCATTTAACTAGCATCGGTCACTGTTTGGTGGTCGATACAGTTCACCCTTACCGACCCGATTACACCTTAAGCGGCATCAATCACACTGTTTGGTGACCGATACCGGTTCCACCCAACCGACGATGGCAACACTTGACCGACGGTGGTCACTTTGCCAAAAACCTCATGATTTCCTAAACCCCCTTTCTACAAACCTCCCACTTTGCCCCTTTTACCCACCTACAATGACCTAAACTACCCTTTTACCTCTACCCGTCCCCTATACCATTTACTACCCTCCCCATTCCTCCTTTTGTCCAATATTTTTCCCCATTCCCAAATTCAATTATTACCCGACCCACAAACCGAAAAAAAAAACCTAAACCAACACTACAATAATACTCTAATCTATTAAATCCACTAGATATAGAGTAGGGTGCTTACCTCGTCATCATGCCGCCACCTGTCTCGGTGGCATGTGTAGCTCTTCGTGACTTTGGTGGCCCGCCCGATCCCTCTCTAACCTCCGCCATCAGAAAATCGATACTTGTAACCTCTAACCAATCGAATCTCTCACCCCGATCCTGTGGACCCATTACTCAACAACAAATCACTTATCAATCACACCTTTGCCAGATCACTATTACATTTCATCCGGACACTTTTTCCCTTTTCTCTTTTTTTTTTTTTCATTTTCTCACTTCGCACAATAACAAATGAATAACAAAAAAGTGGATTTTTTGTTTTTATAACACACCCGACCTAATCGACGCCAATTACCCTTGACAAACATAGGTTGCGTGCCCTACCTCACCATCTTCGATTGACCTATCCGATGTTGGTTATCTCGTGGATCGGCATTGGTCACCCTCGGTGCACATTGCCTTAAATTTTTCCCATTTACCCCACCTTCACCCCGATCCTTTACCCCACCCCACCTTTACCCTACCCATTTACCTCACCTTCCTGACCTCATCATTTACTACCTCCCTTTTTCCTCCTTTGGGGACTCATTATTTTACCCCTACCTTGGCCTTACCCATGCCGTGACCTAGATATTTGGACCTAGACCATCGTTAGTGACCTTTGACCTCATGTGTTCGCTATACTTCATGGCAATGTTACATGTGTTGATTGACCTAATGACCCTACCTAGCCTATTGCCATGACCGTTTATTCGACCCTACCTTTGGTGTACTAGGAACATACCTAAATGTTCCTACACCTAACCTACATTGTGTTTCCTAACCATATCCTATACCTTGGATACCAAAATCACTTCAACCTTGTTTGGATAAACCTATCAACCTTAGATGATGTAGATTTTGCCTACTCTTCAACCTAGTAGTGTGCTACAATTTATATGTGTGCGTGCATTTGATTGTTTCTACCTTTGACCTTGACCCATTACCTAGATTGCCCGAGTAGACCTTTTCCTTTTTTCCCATGCCCACCTGCCTTTTCCTCCCATTTACCTTTTATCAAACCACTCACCGATTCTACCTTCGGCCTCGTCAGTTCTTGGTTTGAGGGGGATCACCTTCACCCACACATGGGGCAACCACATCTTATTTTTGTTAGCGTCGCTTACCAATACAAGCTACGCAACAAAAAGGGGCAAAATGTAGACACTAAAATTAGGTCACACTCCCCTTTGGTCCCTCGACGAATAAGCACCCTTCATCACATTCACCTAGCCATGGCCCCCTTTCACCCCACTAATATTAATTTAATTAAATTAATTCATTATCCTCACTATATTTATTATTTAAATATCTTAATTTAAATAATATCCACACATGAAATTCACTTAGAAACCTCTTCAAGCCAACTCAACCTAGGACCTATTCTTAGTAAGTTGCCATAACTAACTAAGACTTACCCAAACCCTAAAAATCAATGCCCATATTCTCTCCAACCACATTCCCACATGCTTACAAGAAATTTCCAGTCTAATTTGTGGGTTAACGACATGAGATCCGAGGAAATCAAGAGGATCTCCCTAGTTTAGTAAACCTAGGAAGTCCCACCTTGACCGACACCGGTTACCCCTAACCGTCGCCGGTTAAGCTGTAACCGTCGTCGGTTACCCTTTTAACTCCAAAACCACCTTATTCTTAAGGTTGGCATAATCTTGGGGAAAATATTGGAAAATTTGGTGAACATTAGCACATTCTAGTGAGAACACACATGCAAGGAAGGAGATCAAGCATATTTTCCTGCACAGCCATCCCAGCCATGATCTGTTCTAACCAAGCCAAGAGGAATGTACATACAGCCCATACAGAAGATTTTCTTTAGTTAATGATCACTTACAGCCTTCAAACCTCTCATCAACACCTCGATCCCTCACTCATAGGCATCCAAGACCAGAATCTACGTAAGTATAATGTCATACTTCTCTCGGTTTATTTCATTTCATCATTACTTTATCGACTATTGTTTACCTAGCCATCCATTGACCTCCTCCAACACTTCCACCTCAATATACCCACTAAAACCTCACCAAATCCTACCCAAATCACCCAATACCTCACCTCGACTGACCAAAATCCTTTATGAAATCACAAAGGAGACCTAAATCTCATTCTGTGGCATTCCAAGAACTCCATAGTAATTGACACCGGTTACTCTTAACCACCATCGGTCAGCCTTAATCAACATCACGTCTCGTATTTGCCCATACAACCCGAATGGAGACCTACCCACAAAATTTCATCTCACCCTCATTCACTTATTATCTACTCGAGACTTTTGTCGGATTGTAGAGACCAGAACTAGTTACTTGACCTTTAGATCTTATTCTAGCTTATCTGTTAGATTAGATCTATTTATTTTTGTGTTTTAAGTGAGATACCTAAATCATTTCGAATTACAATAGGATTTTCTTTGTTATCGCATTAAAATTGTTTAAAACAATGGATGATAACCATCTAGGAAGTATCACACTTCCCGGATCTAGCATACGCTAGGAAGTTCACTTTGCACATATTTTCTAATTCCTTCTGGTGGTCTTGCTTTTATTACAAGTAGTTCCTCCTTGCCAAAAGGAAGTTCTCACGATCAACCGTGGATTCGGAAGTCATACGCATGCAACAACCCATCAACCAGCATTTGAACATGTATTCCTCCTACGCTCGTTACCCTATCTATTTCGTCAACACTTCAAAGAAATGATCTAAGAATCAAGTAAAATAGGTGGGGTCAAACTTCAAATTTTTCCCTTTTGGAAAAATTTCCCAAAAAACTCCCTGGGTCCACTACTCTGAGACATGTGGCACCTTCTAGTTCATCTGTAGGATGAAGACCTGTCTTTTTCCTTCACGTTTTCATATTGGGAAAATTTCTCGAAAACTCCCCACACGTTGCCACTCACGAGACACATGGCACCTTCTCAGTTGCTTGGGGATGCGCCACCATTTTTTCCTTTAAAATTCACATTGGGAAAAAATCCCAATTTACCTCCACACCCCGCTGCTCCGCCATGCGCTTCTCCCTTCTCCTCCATGGGCCAAGTGCCAAGATTTCTCCCCACACTTCTACTTTTCCTTGACACGTGGCACTTCTCTATTAGATGTGGGCCTGCCTAGGGAAAGTTTCCCCATTTACCTTCATCGAGCCATATCTCAAAAACTACAAGGAGTTAGGAGGACTTCCTTACCTTTTTGGAAAGGGGAGAGAATTCTCTATCTGATGAAGTGTTTCTAAGAATCCTTGATCCCTTGGTAAGTGCCATATTTCAAATTAATCAGACTGGACCATTTTCAACAGGTAATAACTCAAAAATTTCTAAGTCTAGACTTGAGAAAAATAAGTAAAATTTTGAGGGGACAACGGTGGCTCTTGCTTGGGGACATGACATGGATTGAACAGGGGACAAAACATGGCATGAGTATCCATAATCTCAAGTTTTAAAACATATAATGGTGACCGAGTGCCTTATCCATTGGGCCTTGTAGAGTCATGTACAATGCGAGGAAAGAAATAAGGAAGGAAGGAAACACACCAACCAAGATAGAAAACACACCGAAACACACACAACAGAAAAGGGGAAACAAAAAAAACTATGTTACAGGGTGAGGGAAAACTCACTTTCACTGATGGTACAACTTCAAATATTGCCCACTTCTATGAAATCCCAATGGAGTTCCATCCAAGTATGACAAGAGAAAGGCATTCTCACCACAAGCTTTCTGAATTTGAAATGGACCCAACCACAAAGAATCAAACTTACCATGGCTGCCCTTTGGCTCTCTCCTCTTGTCCCAAAGTAGGACCAAATCTCTAGATCTGAACTCCCTTGCTTTGGCTCTTCTGTCAAAGAGATTCTTCACTTTCATTTGATGTTCTTTAATTGTCCACTACGGGATATGCTCTCTTCAATCTTCTCAAGGAAAATGATCCTCTTGTCAATTGAATCTCTATATTGGCTATCTTCCACTATTTGGAGTAGCTTGAGAGCTAGCATTTCAATTGTAATAGGAATTTCTACTTCAACTCCATATAATAGTTAAAAAGGTGACATTCCTATTGCCTTCTTAGGAGTGATCCTATCAACCCACAATGCATCATATAATTTTTGTGCCAATTATTCTGATTCTCATCAACAAGCTTGTGGATAATGGTCACAATATTTTTGTTGCTTGACTCAGCTTGACCATTCCCTTGAGGATAGTAGTAAGAAGAATGAGAAAGAGAAATTCTAAAGCCATAAAAAAATTGTGTCAATTCCTTTGAAGAGAAATAGGTAGCATTGTCTACTAAAATATTCTAAGGAAGTCCAAAATGAACAATGATATTCTCTTTTATGAAATTGCAGACAACTTCAAAGCCAGCCTGTTTGGTTGGAATGGCTTCCACCCATTTGGTGAATTAGTCTGTGGTAGTGAGCACATAAGTATGCCTAACACTAGAATGGGGATTCAACACGCCAATGAAGTCCACCCCCATTTTTGAAATGGTTCTTCAATAATCATAGGTCCGAGAGGCAAAGCAGCTTGCTTTGTGGTTTTCCAACAAATTGTTGGCATGCTTTACATTTAGAAATCGAGCTCACGAGTATTAAAAAAAGAGAAGGCCAATAATATCTACCTCACGAGAATTCTTTTGGCAGTCACCATGGCTGAAAAGTGTCCACCACAAGCTTGATCATGATAGGCTTTGGATTTTTTCTTGTTGTTCTTTGTCAACACATTTGAGAAAACAACCATCTACCCCTTTCTTGTAGTAGGGCGCAAGATTCCAAATCACATATTTGGCTGCTTTCAGCCTGATATTTCTTCACTGCTTGTAATCTAAATGAGGAGGGTAGTCCCCATAGGTAAGAAAGAAAGTGATGTCTGCATACCATTCCTCTGTAGTGTTCACAAAGAGAACTTGTGGGCAATCTTCTAAGAAGGTTGGGCAAGTGTCATATCTTTCTCCAAGCTGAAATTTGAGAGATTCATCTTCAGCAATCAACTTGCACAAACCATTTCCTCTTACCAGATTATAGGGCTTAATCTCCATGTCATACTCTTGGATCCTTGCAATCCAATTTCCTCTTTTGTCTCTGGGATCTTGTTGTGTCAAAATGGACTTGATTGCACTTGTAGGGACCATCATCACGGTGTAAGAGTTGAGTATGTAAAATCTGAAATTCTTCACGGCCTTGACCACTATGTATGCATGCTTCTTCAATTGACTATAATTTAGTTCATGCATCTTCAAAGGGAAGCTCATGAAAGAAATAGGTTCTTTCAATCCTTCATCATTCTTCTAAACTAGGACAACATAAAGAGTGTGCTCCTAGGCATAACAGTACATGATGAATTCCTTGCTAAAATCTTGAGATACTAGCATTGGAGCTTTGGTAATGGCCTTCTTTATTTCTTCAAACACTTATTTTCCTTCACTACTCCATTTGAAACCCGTTCGAGGCTTCATCATAGAGGTGATATGCTTTGTTATTTTAGCAAATTTTGGGACAAAGCGGAAAAGAAAATTTACCTTCCTAAAGAATGAGTGCTCTCCTTTCTTGCTTTGGTGGGAAGAGATAGTGCTCAAATAGCACTTACCCTCTTAGGGTCAATATGTGTTCCATGCTTATTCATGATGTGTCCCAATAGCTTTCCTTCTGTGACTCCAAAGATAGAATTTTTGGGATTTATATAAATGCCATGCTTTCCACATCTTGCAAGAATATGCTCCAAGTGGAAGATATGCTCACTTCTCTTCTTTGAAAACATGGTTAAGTCATTAAGGTATATGACAATGCAATGTTTGAGATCTTTGAAAGCTAGGTCCATGGCTCTTTGGAAGGTGGCTCCCGCATTGATTAGGATAAAAGGCATCCTGCTATAAGAAAAATTTCCCTAAGGAGTTATGAAAGCCATCTTGCTACAATCTTCTTCAGCCACTTTAATTTGATTATACCCTGAGAAGCCATCAAGAAAAGAGAGCATCTTAGATCCAGTAACTACTTGTAGGATATGATCCATGATTGGAAGAGGGTAATTGTCCTTGAGAGATGCCTGATTCAGATTTTTGAAATCTACACATATTCTGATCTCCCCATTTTTCTTTCTAACTAGTATAATGTTGGCCACCCATGTTGAGTGGTGAATGGGGAAAATGATTATGGCATTCAACATCTTGTTCACTTCTTCCTTGATAACATCAAAATATTTGGATTATAGGGTCTTTGCTTCTTCTGAAGGGCTTAGCATCCTACTTCAGAGGAATGGAATGATGCATTTCCTTCGGTTGAAAATATTTGAGCTCGTCGTAAGAGTAGGCCAGCACATTAGAGTACTTTTTAAGCAAAGCAACGAACTTCCTTTTCTCTTCAGGTGAGCAACATTTTCCAATGTTGACCATCCTTGGATCTTTAGAAGTCCCAATGTTTTCCTTGTCAAAATTAGATGGACAACGGGATGATATCTTTTATTTTTCACAAATAAATATGTCATGCTTGTCAAACAAGTCCTCCAGAGAGATTAGACCTTTGGGGATATTGTTACATTTCATTCGATAATGCCTTCATCATCCACTATTTCAATTTCATCTTATGCATCCTCGGCCACAACTTCTCTATGTAGATTAACACTTCCCTCAAAGAAGAGATTATTGAAGTTATCTCTTTGCTCCAAGAAGGCTAAAATCTTATTGTCATCTTTGAAATCGACCGGTGATCTACGTTATAAGGTACACTTGGTCCGAACACCATCTCAATGATTATTTTTCCTTTCCAAAAGAAGGATGAGGAGTCAATAGGGATGCTAATACTGCAAGAGAATCAGCTCTTTCATTTTTCTATCTTTAGATGGCTTGATAGAGAATGCATCAAAGAATTTAATGCAATCCCACACTCTATTCCTATAATTCCTGAGCCTTGGGTTCTTCACAGTATTGTTGGCGGATTTTCTTCACTATCACTTACGTATCATCAAGGCATCTCAAATTTTTGATTCCCATGTCTTCCTCTACACTTATGCCCAAGAGAAGAGCTTGATATTCTACTGTATTGTTGGTGTTGTCAAACTACAGTTTGTATGCAAAAGGATGCATCACATTGGAAGGAGAGTACAACACAACACCAACCCCTGAGCCTGGTTTGCAATGGCTTCCATCAAACTCCATAGTCTAGACCTGATCTTTCTCTGATTCCGAGGAAAGTGACAAGTCTTTTTCTCATTGTGAAGTAAGGAAATAGTTTCCTAATCCACACTCTTGAAAGAGGATATTAGCTCTTGGGTCACTGGAACTTCTTACTATAAACTTCACTTTTCTTACCGTAAGCAACCTCTTCATCTCACCCTTTACTGGAATAGTTGCAAAGGTCCAATCCATCTTTATCACTCCACCAAGGTCTCTACAAAAAAATCTACTCAAGAGCATGCCAAAAGATGCTTGAATGTCTTCCACTAAGATGGTTAGAAGTACTTTCTTATTAGGGTATTCAGCTAAAGCCACTTGTGCATCTTTTAACCTTCCTACTAGTGGTACTTTCTTGGATTCCATTAAGTAATAAGCTCCGTTAACTCATGTTAGTGTTAGGATGAGAGCATTGGAAACTTTGAGTGGCATTATGTTATCAGAATATTCAGAGTCAATGATGCAATTGTTGAGCTCAAAACCATTCATGAGAAGATATAAGTAGAAGGGTTTCACCTTATCTATTTTGGAAGCACTTAGGGCCAAAAAAATTTTAGAAGGTGGTGTAGATGGTGTCAGGAGCATAAATTTATAATTTGAACTTGGAGGTATAGAACTTATGCTCCGAACAACATTGATTAATCTATTAAACTAAGTAGGGTTTGTTTGCAAGTATTCAATCTTTGAGAGCTACACTTTGGTCTTACTTGCATGTTCCACAAAATCAAATGGGACAATGTTGGATGAGGGGGAAGTTCTTGGAGTGAGGGAAGGTTTACATGGTAAGGGTCTTTGAGGAACTTTGGCTGACTTAGGATAGACTTCATTGGAGGGAGGAGTGTTTTTAATAACTTGTGAGATAGAAGAAGGAAAAGGTGACTTACTAGATATAACTGCCTGATCTCTAGAAGCCATTTGGCTTGGTTTCATTTTGGCTGAATCCATTAAGGGTGGTAATGGTGAGCCTTTGCTGATGATCTTCTTTTGTGTGGTTACTGGAGTGGGATATTCTTTAGTTTTCTTTTCCTCTTGACCCACAGATGGTAGAGCATCTTTCTTGGATTGAGCTTGAGTGAAGACAACACACGAGAAGCTTGGGCCTTTCTCTTCTTCTTCCCCATCATCCACAAACTCAAACAATCCATTTTGCATATAAAATTCTTCAATTTTGAGGTAGCCTTCGTAATCCTCTCTGCTATTTCTCCTTCAATTTCATTAATTTCAGCATCCTCTCTTAATTCTCTTATGTCATAGATAAAATTTACAGGGTGTGCTTCAAGGAAAGTTAGTGAGGAGGTGGTGCAATTGTTTATCTATAGGGAAGTTTGGCCTCCTTGGAACATTTCTCATTATCATTTGGGATAGTTGTTTCTTTAAGGAAACCAGATCATTCACCATTTTTACGGAACATAGGATCTTTAGTTCTTGAATCCAAACTCTAACCCTTCTACTTCCCATTTGGGCCTTTCACCTTTCCAGAGCAGATTAAGTTATCATCGGTTTTAATGGAAAATGATCTTCCCTTAGTGTGTTTGGTTGGGATCTTTTGAGGAAGAAACCAACTTCTAGTGGTAAGGCAACGATGAAGAATCTTCTCGAGTGGTTATCGGGAGGTAGCACATATTCGGGAACTCTTCTTGTCAGTTTGTCAAACCTTGCTACAAAGTCCCTCATGGATTGAGCTTTCTTTCTCTATTTAGACTAATTGCACCAAAGCACCTCCTAGCCATCTTTAGTGCTCCTAAATTTGTTTTCAAATGCTTTTCTAATATCTTCCTAACCAGTAATAGATCTTTTAAGAATCATATAAAACCATTCACCAACTTTCTCTTGGAGTGACTCCACAAAAATTCTAGCCCGACACATCTTCATCTTCAACACCTAAAACACCACGAGCGGTGATGAAGGTTCTACATGTTCTTCGAGGATTTGGGAGCCATCTCCTTTGAATTTGGGAAAATTATCTCTCAAACCTCTTGGAAAATCATGGAGTATTCGTGGGAGAGAAAGTGGACTAGTATTTATTCCCCATGGTACATTGGGTGCACGTGCTTCACATTCATTATCAGCCATTCTATTTTTTTTTTTGGCTTCTTCAGCAGCTAGGGCTACTTCTCTTTCCTCTGTTGCAGCTTGGAGTCTTGCAATTCCTTCAAGTTGAGCTCTAATCTCTTTTTCTCTATCAAAATGAGTTGTAACCTCTACTTATTCTCTCTCCAACTCCTTAAAAGTAGGGTCAATCACTCCTCCTTGCCTCATCTGGAGAGTATACCTCCTATCAGCCAACTTGAAAGTTTATTGTCTTCTCTGGAGGTGATGGAATTTGTCTTTGTTTCCTCTTCCAACTAAAAAGTAGGTTCTTCTCCTCGGTCCAAAATCTTTGTAGTAATGTGAGTAATGTTTTACACTCTACCTACTATGCCAAATAGCCTTCGTCTAGTATGAAATGATATCTTATTTGATATGAAAGAATGAAGAAGGTATTAAAACCTTGTGGTCATTTTAGGGTGCATATGTTGCAAACTTTGCCCCACGGTGGGCACCAAAAGCGTTGGCTAGAAAATGTCTTATGGACAAATTTATAGATTTTAAGCCAACATTAAGGAAATCTAAGTCCCTCTACATTTGAATGGCGTAGTTCCCATTGTTTAGCATGAAAAACTGAAGAATTTTAATGGTGGTTTTTCAACCAGAGATCCATAGGGGCACTCCACTAACCCTATGGAAAACCTATAATTTCTTACTAGGGAAAAAATTAATCTAAGTATGTGAAAGGGAGTGGGAAATAAGGCAAGAAGATGAATGACACAAGTAGAATATCATATGCCTATATGCATTGATCAGAAAGTTCATAAAATGCATTAACTAATAGAAAAAAGAGAAATTTGCAATTTCTGAGCACAAGACAGAATAAAACACATTGGTCACAAAGCACGAATCAATTTATCCATTGGGGGAACATAAAATTACTTAAATTTTATTGATCTCGGAGTTTAAACTTGTACGAGATGTGGGAATAGAAGAAAAATGCAGAGGAGGAGAATAGATGAAGACCGATTGTCATTTTTTCCATCTGTTCACAAAAATATGCTTCTAGTTTTCTTATTCAATTGCCACCCCCACGAATGACATTGAAGGGTCATTATATTCCCCAAATTCAAATGGTTACAAACCTATAAATTATCCATGCCTCTTTGAATTTCATCCTTGCGAAAAAAACACCCATGTCGTGTCAAAAACCAGATCTTACAAGCAAATGTTACACCCGATTTGCTAGTTTGAATATAAGACATTAGATTTTCTCCATGCATTTGGATCTTGGGCCATTGTAAACAAATTTTATCATTTCCCCTCTTCTAGATTCCTCTACAGCAAAGAAAATGCTTCTGACGAGCCAAAAATGAGCTTTTGTGTGCAAAAATGTGTTTCATATTTCAATTTTCCAGTTTACATATGAACCGTTCGATCCTTTGCCCTAATGGATTTGAAATCGGGCCATCCACATGGCAGGAGAACATTGGAGCAAAGTCAAGAGGAACCTTTTTTTTTTTTGCATGCCAGAGACATTTTCTCGATTTTCTCCCACAAAACTCCATCAAAATTTAAAATTGAAGTGTCCATCGTGTAGATAATTTCAACAGATTTCCATTGATATAAAAATGCAAAAACTAAGTTTTGGTTCGAAATATATGGCCCTCTAAAGATTTAGGGAAAAAAGGTTAAAATTGATTCAAAATTAGGGTTGGCGGGGTCAAACTTGAAATTTTTCCCTTTTGGAAAAATTTCCCAAAAAACTCCACAGGTCTGCCACTCTGAGACATATGGCACCTTACGGTTTTGTCTGCGGACTAAAGACCTATATTTTTCCTTCACATTTTCATATTGGGAAAAGTTCCTAAAAACTCCCCTCACCCCGCCACTCTGATACACGTGGCACCTTGTTGTAGCTTGGGGGGATGCACCACCATTTTTTCCTTTGAAATTCACATTGGGAAAAAATCCCAATTTACCTTCGTGCCCTACACCTCCACCATGCGCTTCTCCCTTCTCCTTCCAGGGCCCGCGGGTTGGTTTGCGACTTTGAGGTTTTTGCAAAAAAGAGATAAGTTCCAAGATTTCTCCCCACACTTCCACTTCACCTTGACATGTGGCACTTCTCTATTGGATGCGGGCCTACCTAGGGAAACCTTCCCCATTTACCTCCGCCAAGCCATAACTCAAAAACTACAAGGAGTTAGGAAGACTTCCTTACCTTTCTGGATAGGGGAGAGAATTCTCTATCTGATGAAGGTGTTTCTAAGAATCCTTGATTTCTTAGGAAGTGACATATTTCAAAATACTCAGACTAGACCATTTTCAAAGGGCAACAACTCAAAATTTCTAAGTCTAGACTTGAGAAAAAGAAGTAAAATTTCAAAGGGACAACAACGATGAAGAAGGAAATACATTAAGGGAATATAGAAATGAAAACCAACTCTAATGGCAACACTTTCTTATTACAAACACCAAGAAGACTTATTTATAGTAGGGCTTGACTACTCTTGTTGAAGTAACTAGGTAACCGTATTCCATCAAGTGTCTCTAACTGACAAGCACCTTATTTAAGTATATGCATGATAATATACAGTCCCAACCAATGCAATTTGAGTTTTCCTTGATGGCACATACAATTGAAGTCATAAAGAAGCACCATTTGTCCCATCTCAAGATTTTTTTCCCGATGTTCTGTCGTATGCCATGCTTTCTACTTGACCTTTTCCTACTTCGACTCCAATGTGTTATTTCTCATCTCTCATCCAACTTTATCAATGTTTCAATTATTTATTCTAGGGCATTCTCATCAGCTAGATCTCTGCGTGTGTAATACGCAAAGAAGGTAACATGAACTCAATAGGAAGAAGCTGCTTAAGCCAAACACCAAATGAAATAGTGTGGCTTTATTCAACCTCTTTAATGTTGTTATATATGCCCAAAGAATGGAAAAAACTTTATCATCCCAATATTTCCTTCCAAAAGCACAAACGTTTGTCAATGTCTAGCTCAAAATCTTATTGAAGGCCTCAATAGTCCCATTTTCCTAAGGAGGATAGGGTGTAGTCTTATGATGCACAATCATAAATTCATCCAAGAGTATCATGATTGTCTCATTCGAGAAAGTGTGTACCGCTATCACTTGTCAATATAAGTGGGCATCCATACCTTATAAGAATATTTTCCCATAAGAACCTAGCTACTGTAGCTGATATATAATCCTTGGTAGGTGTTGCTTACATGCACCTTGTAAGATAATCTTTATAAGTGATGATGTAACATGATCCATTTCTATGCCTGGCTAGTGAAACAAGACACACAAAGTCTATAGCCCATTTCCCAAAAAAATTTCACAGGAATAGGTCTTAAAGGTATTTCATCTCTATTCCAAAGTTTACCAATGCGTCAACAATGATCACATGCCTTACAATATGCTCTACAATCTTGGTAAAGGGTCTCCCACCATAATCTAGTGACTAAAATCTTGCATGCAGTGGTGTCACCAACATAATGCCCACCTGCTATACGACCATGGGCATCCTCCATGATGTTTTTTCACTCTTTCTCTAGTACACATTGACATAATACTTCATCTCGGCCTAACTTGTATATGTCACCTCTAATCAACATAAAAGGTGCCATGTGAATTGCAAGTTGTTTCTTCTCTACGGATTTCATTCCTTCTGGCGTCATACCTGTACGTAAAATGATACCAACATCCTCCGATTCCAAAGGCACACATTGTAACCTATAAAACTATACATCAAAAATTGTATCTTCAATTGTTTGCACATCCTCCCCTAATTGAATTCTTGATAAGTGATTTGGGCCAGAATTACATTTCCCAAGTTTTACCACAACTATGAAATCAAATTCTTGGAATAATATCACCCATAAACATATGTGCCCCTATAAAATGGGATTGTTTACCAAGTATTTCAATTCCATGTGATTGGTGTAAACAATGAATGGTGTTGCTAGAATGTATTTTTTGAATTTATGTAGTGCATAGATCATGGACAAGGGTTCACACTTAGTAGTCGTATAATTATGCTCTGCATGAGTTAAATTTCTACTATAAAAATAGAAAGGATGGTCTATAATACCTTCTCCAAGCTGAGATAACACTTTGCACCAATGGTCGTGTCGAAATGTCCACATGTATATGAAATGGTTTGTCCGATGAGGGAAAACACATAATAGGTGTTGTAGTAAGTATCTCCTTCAATGTCTCAAATGCGCGATCTTTGTGGTTCTCGCCCAAATAAATTTCCCTGTTCCTTTTAGTAACTCTTCCAAGGGTGTGAAAACATTAGCATATCCTTTGATAAATTTTCTATAATACCCAGTGTGACCCAAGAATCTACGCACCTCACTCTAAACTAGTAGACTATTTAAGTGTGCATAATAATTAAAACCTTAGTTAGATCTACTAACAAACCTTCCTTGCAGATGATGTGCTCTAACAGTGCCAAAAGGTGTAGAAAACATGCACTTCTTTATTTTCAAAGAGATGTGTAACTGTCTATATCTTTCAAAAATTAAGTGCAAATTGTCACAATGATCCTTAACCAGTCCCTACAGCGTCCAATCATACAAGTAAACATGCAAGTGAATAAAATCTTGGAATGCTTGAACAACTATTCGTGAAAATACAACAAGTGCATTTTTCAGACCAAAGGGCATCACAATATATGAAAAACTTCCCCATTCAGTAGTGAAAGTTTTTTTTTCTTGATCCTTCTGTGCAATCTAGACCTAATGATACCCAGAGAATCAATCTGTAACAGAATAGATTTTTCGCCCTATAATGCCTTCTAATATATCCTCTATGAAAGGTGTAAGAAAAGGATCAATCACACATGCAACATTTAGTTCTCTGTAATCCACACAAATCCTAATCCGACAATATTTATTTATATTGATAACCATGGGGATAACCCACTCTATTTCTTCTAAGGGCTTGATGATGTCGGACTTCAACATTTTGTCAATTTCTTCTTTAAATTTTGCGCACTGGGTTAGGGTTCATCATGTAGGGTCTCTTCCGACCGAGGCATGCACGTTCCTTAAGCTTGATCTTCATTTCTCCTAATGACACATGAACTCCTTTTAATTCATGGTAACCCGTAGGGAATAAGTCCTGAAATTCATGGAGCAAATCCACTATCTTTGTCACTTGATTCAAACTAATAATCTCCAATTATTGCCTCCTTAGGTTCAACATTCGTACCAATATTAACTTTCTTTGTCTTCATAGGTTCATGATAGGCGAACGTGTTGTTATCCATAATTTCCAAAACCTCACATGTACATTGAATGATCTATATACATATTTTATACTTCTTCATCATCCACTCTATAGACCATATTTCTTTTTTCTTTCCTAAGGAAAAATTTCTTAAGTAGCATGGCATTTGTCTCGGCTTCGTCATTAAAGCACACCCCTAAGTCATTCTCATCAAATAACTCATGGATGATTTCTTCTACCTTTGCTTGTATCCCATAGTTAAATGATTTATAACCCTTAATGCCTCTTCTACTGAGAGGGTTAGTATAGAAGTAGTGAAAATTTTGGACTATTCCTACAATCGAATCTTGACAATTTCTAGTTTCTCTATGTAGCTCCACATATACATACCAAGTTTGTGCATAGCCTTGTAAAGTGGAATAAAGTTTGTGTACCCATAGCAAAGGTGGTAAATATTCCTTTCCCTCTATCCAAATCCTCTCAAACTATTGACGTGATCTTTGAGCAGTTGATTACCGTGAGAAGTGCGTATTTGAGTAGGTTCATTGCTCTGGAAAACCTAGTTGTTAGAGTAATCCTGATTTCATTCTATTCTACAAGATTATCCATGTGAACCACCCACCGGTGTGTTGTTATCCCAAGTGCGGGTATATTCTAACATATTTATTTGTTCAAATTTGTCTATCCACTATTCCTACATGGCACGCAAGAATACAATAGGATCTCCTTCTTCGGTGTACTTAGGTATGGATTTGTTACCTATCCTCCGATACAACGAGGTTTGATTTTCCACACAAATGCACTCCTTACTTCATGCCCAACCATCTCATAAGTACATTCATTCCTTAGATGGCTCGAGTACTTATGGGTCTGAATGGAGCATACATAAATCCTATTCAAATCATCCTCACTCAAAGGATCAACATAGGGCAAAAATTTCACATCTGTTAAAGGGATAATCACTCTTTCCTCATTGTTATCAAAACTTATATATCCCTTGTTTAACCGGAGATCAACATTATTCGCGTAACACTAAGGGCACCCAAGTAGAGATGGGAAAGCTGTCTACTTCTACAAGCACTAAAACCTAAAAATCCCCCATAAACTTGGACCCTTATAAAATAATGGATGCATCTTTTAAAACTCCGATAGGAGTGGCCTAAGTTTGATTAGACATAAAAATACATTAGAATATCATTGTAATGAAGGTCTCCCCATCTGTACCCATGCATCTAAAGTAAGAAAATTTACCTCCGTGCATGTGTCAATCAATAGATTACTCAAGATCTATCCATCGACAACAACATCCGAGTGATCTCCTTGTCATAATCTAAGCTATGTGGGGGAATATTTGCATGTAGAATTTAACTCCCATTCTCAATATTTACACATGGAGTGTTTCCCTTTAGTCAAATCCCTAGTAATGGAATGATATTCTCTTGGTGCAACATTCTCCATACCTCCTTCAAGTAATCAATATATAACCGTATTTTCTTTGTTTCCTTCTTTTGTTCCATCTTCTATGAATGCTTCTTTAAACATTGTATTTCCCCTTGAAGGTCTTTGAGTTCTTCAATGGTCTCCTCATAAACCTCCTTCTAGTAGACAAGATTAAGATACCTTGCATGCAAAACTTCCTCCTTAGTGATGGTAGGCTTCTATTGTTATGTTTCTCTAGCGTGCACAACTTCAGCGCTTGTAGTGATCTTCACAAGTAATACCTAAGGTTATGGTTCCAACTTTGTCATCCATTGATTTTCCATGTGCCCCCTGTTCTCCTATTTATGTTTCTTGCTAAGATGCTCATATAGATCTAGGCATTCCTCATAGCTATGGTTCTTCCCACGAGAAAGAACATGTAATATTTCAAGGACATTCATTCCTGTGTAGTGGTTAGGTGATCCGCATGTAAAGCATGTTCTACGAGGGAATTCGCTCCATCAACCACCATGGCCTTGACCTCAAAATCCACCACAAAGCATCCTTGACCTCAACCATGTACTCCTTCATAGTGCCACTCTATCCAATCATAGTGTGCTTGATTGTGATTCTAATCTTGATGCTTAATTTTACCCTTAGAGCTATCTCGATATTCCTATTTGTCACAAACCAATATCTATAACATCATGGATCTGACCAATAAACCTTTAGTCTTGTTTATTGTGAGTTGTGGACCAAAAATATTACAATAGCATGATACATTCTTCCTTATAAATGCGTTATAATAATGGGCAAGCAAGTGGCGTCATGGTTCGGGAGACATATCTAACAGTCTAGCAATAATGAACATATTATACTATGGGGGAAACTATTTTTCTGTTCCCTTCAACTTGAGTTTGTACACCAAATCCCGGTGTGCGTCTCATGTGTTGAATTCATCGATAGTTTCTCTAACGATTTGTCATAGCTGCAATTTGTGCTTCAAAAATGGGCTTCTTCAAGTGCTTTGCATGGATCAGTTTATGTCTTATGTGAAAATTCCCTTCTAAAATTTTTGATCAGACCTCTAATTAACCATTGTGCATATTGGCTTTTGTGAATATCATAATAAAGCTTAGATAAAATTATTTTAAAATGGGCATCATCTTAGAGACTCTCACTAGTTCTTGCTTAATATCCTTGATCATGCTTATACTCTTCTACTCAAATTCAAGGATATAAAACTCTTTAAGGAATGCATATATTAATGTTGCATAATCTAGGAAAGCTTGATTAGGGTAAAACTTCCTATAGTAACTATGTGCGTGTCCCCTGCAATGTAGTTACAAATTGACTTACCTTGTGCTTAGAAGCCATGATCCATTTTGGGCACCATAATATATCACACGTGCACATGTTCATCAACATCTTCTATGCCCCTATACTTAGGAAGATGAAGATACATATCCATGTAAATATTCGGGGTTGGTGTAGACCCTTCCCACATGATCGATAACCTCTTATATTTCCTTTACCTCTAGATCCACCAAAACTAGAGAAACCTATACCCCGATCCTCCACCTTGTAGCCAAAAGTAGACTTAAAGATGCACTTCCATGCATCCCAATATTAATCTTGTATAGAAATTCTATATTTTTATGGTGGTACTACTCCTAGAAGTGAGCCCCAAATTGTGCACTCTAATTCTTTATAGATGATGCCCACGAAAAGGTACCTCTAAACAACAATGAAGACATTTTCCTGCCATAGATGTACTTGCTATGTGACTTACTCCTACTTCCCTCTTTGTCAAAATTAGTTTCTTGACTATTGGATGTACTAGATAATAAAAAACCAAGTGTAAGGGCTAGTTTGCAGGTAGATTTAGATGTGAATTTTTGGCCCACGTCATCTTTGCTAGCATACTCCTATGTGAGGCCGAGGAGGGTTCCCTGTCATGATTTCCCAAATGGGGGAGTTCCTGATGCTTTGTCTTCATGCCTTCTGCGTGAGCTCCAAATCCTTCATGAGCCATCTCTCTCCTCAATGCCATCTGCTCTATAATGTCATGTTATTTCTCTATCTCCCTCTTGCATGCCTCATTATACTTAAGCTGCATTTATTCTCTCTACCTTTATCTTTGCTAGGTCTACCATAATTCACTGAACCTTCAATTGCCCCCACACATGGTAGGGTTTAGCTATCCATTGAATTTTCCTCTAAGTTTAAGGCTACCATAAAGATCTTGATCGCGGTGGAATGCCTTGCAAGTAAGTTCCCTTGGGATACCATAAAAATTGAACCTAGCTACCTCTAGGAAAGAATAAATGGAAATTGAGTACTCCGAATATAGCTATTCAAAACACAATGGAACTAAGTATCGATAATGCGTGTCCAAATAATATCAAAGCATCATATAGGGCCTAAAATTATTCCTATGTCTATACAAGTGTGTGATACCTCCAATTCTATTTAGATGGATAAGCAACTAGCCACTCATACAGTTCTACTAGGAAATAACAAAGAATATCTCATACAAATAGTCATATAGATTTTTTTCCACCCATGTGCGTGCGTCAAACTTAGATCCAGTACTGAACCCCCATGCGTACTCTTTTTCTAGATATTTTATCCACTCCTAAACACTTTCTAGGGTCAACCAATACGTATACAATGTAAAGCATCCTAAAAACAATTGAAAAAGAGGTCCGACAATGGAACCAATGATGCAACCTATAAATTACCATGAATAACCTATGCACACCGGCACATAACTGGCCTAAGATGAGTGGTCAACTAAATCACGCAAAGGTATCGGGCCTCTCCTTACGATTGTTTGTGGAGGATGTGAACATGATGAAGATATAATGCTTTCATATCCATAAATAGCTAAAACATTCCATAAAGCATATTCCGGATGTAGATATTAAAGAATCATGAATCAAATGATAAACATAATGAAATCAATCATGTAAGAACTAGTTACTGTCATGTTTAACACCATTATTCACCCAATATACTCCATTATATTAAAACAAAGTAAATACATAAGCTTTGTACAATAAGTAGTATCATAAATTTATGTGCATATCAGTTTTGGCGTCATAATTCCTCAATATCTCATACACATCACCTCTCTAACTAACTACAGATTAATACATATTTATAAAGGTGGGGAATTTTCCTTCATCGTTTATGTGCTTCCCAAAATAGGTTGCATGCTTAACATAGTCATGTGCCTTAACAATAAAATTAACACATATAAGTGCTCTAATAATAGATCTCTTATAGTTAAGCTGGTAGTAGTAATCCTATTATTAACTCAAACTCATGCATGGTGCTTAGTAGAAAATATTCCCAAAATAGAATTTTTCTGTCACACAAGTCTCCATCCCATTGTGTGCTCTCTGTATGTTGTCTCCAAAAATAGCCCGTAATCATGAAAATGGCTAAGTCCCGAATTAATGTCTTTTGCACACATTTCCTTCCTATCCTTCCGCACCTTCAAATATTCCTTTCTCCCATGTGTGAATCTTCTATGTTCCCTCTCCTTAGTGTCATATTATGTCTGCTCAACAAGAAACTAGCATGCATGTATAAGACAAATTGTAAATTACATAAACAATGTAGAAGCTATAAAGCAAGTAAGCACATAAGAAGACAATGTAGGCTACACAAAAGGGGTTGAAAACATGAGACACCACTCACGGTGTTACAAGAAACTCAAGGCCGAAATGACCACAAAAAAACAAGTGTGCATAAAATACAAAGGAAAATCCGTAAAAAACAAAAAACAATAGCAAATAATGTAATAAACATGTATGGAAGAAAAAATACCTGCATGACAAATGATGCACATAAAACACCCATTAGCATGTTATAAATATAAAATGTATGTCATATCATGTGTAAATAAAGAAATTAGTGTTCTATGAATAAAAATAAAACAATCACACATGTAGTGTACTAATGTGGATGCCCCAAGAGTTGATGTGGGGTGATGCTGGGTCTAAGCATCCATGTTGTGTGTAATGGATCTGTATAATCTACGATCACAACTAGAAAAGAAAGTGAATGTGCACTTTGTATGGTAAAAGTAAGGATACAAAATATATCTATCCAAAGCATGTGTAATAAATTAAACATGTACAAGTAAATGCAAGCAAGTGTATCTACAACCATAAAATGTAGTATGTTATGGATTGATGGAATTGAATGTAGAGTGGATGATAGGATCCATGTTATATTCAAGTGAATGGAAGTGTATTCCATTAGGTTCATTTGTTTATGCCCCTCAAAGATCAAGATTGAAGCTCAGTAAACAAGAGTTTTCATTGGGAAATGGTCAAACTATGTGTTGTGTGTAGCACATTGTGATGAGTGTGCAATGATGAAATGTGACATAGATATGGGGAGGGTGAATATGTGATCATTTATCATAAATCATATACCACGGTTAAATTATGGAAAGAGAGATTATTTAGCCTACAATGTATATCACTAAATGATGCTAGAAGAACTGACCCTGTATCCCAAAGCGTATATCACTAATCTAGCAATGTTACATAAGAAAGAGTGGGAATGGTCGAATATGTGAGTGTGATGTGGTATATTTGTACTATATTCCCTTAAAAATTGAGTATGGACCATGAGATTAGAGTGTGTCATAGGGGAATGAGTGCGGTGCGTAAAAGTAGATGACAGAATGTATAATATGTTGACTAGACATAGTGTGATAGGTAAGGTGTGTATGGTGTAATGTGTAATGGTCAAGATGAGATTTAAGGTATAATATATGTATATGGTGTGTATGATGTATATAGGACAAAGTATAAGATGTAGGATGCAAAGTGTATGATGTATGAAGATGTGTAATGTGTATAGCCTATAGTGTAGTATGTGGGGTTCAAGTGTATAGGATGCCCTCAACAATCAAGTGTGGATCAAAAAACAATATCATTTCATCGGGTAATGATGATGTTGGTAGTGTATATAACTATGTGTATACTAAAAGGTTGATGTGTGATAATGTGAGTATGAAATGTGTGTTAATGCTATGGTATGGTGATAGATTTCATTCCCCCAAATGTACGTTGAAATATAGACTATCCGATAAAAGTAAAGGGTGAAGGTCTACCACCCAATGTAGGTGGTGAAGGTGTGTAACCATACTATAATAACATTGATATATGATATAAACATTGCGCAAGTGATTGAAGTCTATGTGCATTTGAGGGATGAGCATACTACGGCTTGTGGTGTAGAAAAATGTGTAGGTGATGGAGATCCATATAAAGCGAGAACTTGGTGGTGATGAACAATGATGTGAAATACATGAGGTGGTGACCTACGACTAGATACGAGTAATTATCCTAGGAATATAAATATGTCGATGTGTAGGACTAGCGAGTGGTGAGGCCTCATAGATTTCATGTGAATAGGTGAACTAGTTGTAGATTGAGCTTTAAGTAACATGGAATGTGATGTACTAGATGAAGTAGGAGATGTATTAACTAGTGCTCGAGGAGATGACAATGATGAAGTAGATGGAGGAACATCATCAATAGAAATGACATGATTGTTGTGACTGAATTTAAGTCACAAATGTTTCATAGATATGATCTACTTATACTTAGGAATCTAATTAAGGCCTAGAAGCATGTCATAAGCATCATTGCTTGTCTAACTAGGAAAGGTACAAGCATAGTAAGAGGATGTACCCTAACATGAATTTTAATGATTCCATACGAATTGTTCATTAGATATGAAATGTGCGATAGTGGATAAAAAATAGTGATGAGAATTGATATAGGACATGCACTAATGGGCCACGATGGGTCAACCTTAGTATTATTGATCTTGACCAAGCCAATAGATACATTGATATGTTAGTAATTAGATATGAAATTCACATGATAGTCATGGTTAGAGAAAGAGATGATTGGTGGATAACTATCAAAAGTATGTGCAACTAGAAATTCAAGAGCCCTTGATGTAGGTGTTTCACCTTTTTCTTAGATCATTTCTTTGAAGCATTGTGAAACAAAAAGGGTAACGGGTGTAGGAGGAATACTGTTCAAATGTTGGTTAACGGGTTATTGTGTGCGTATGAATTCCAAATCCACACTAATCATGAGAGCTTCCTTTCGGCTAGGAGGAACTACCCGTAATGAAAACAAGACCTCAAAAGGAATTAAACAATATGGGTAGTGAGCGCCTAGTGTATGCTCGATCTAGGAAGTGTGATACTTCACAGATGGTTGTCGATCCACTATTTTAAACAATTTAATGCTGTAAACAAAGTAAATCCTATTGTTATTTAAAATGATTTAGGTATCTCACTTAAAAACACAATAAGAAATAGATCTAATATAACAGGCTAAGCTAGAATAGAATCCAAAGGTCAAATGATTGGTTATGGGTCTCTGCAGGTTTGATAAAGGTCTCGGGTAGATCACAGGTGAATGAGGGTAAGATGAAATTAGGTGGGTAGGTCTTTGTTCTAGGCTGTGTGGGAAAATATAGAGACCGGTGTCGGTCGAGGGTGGCCAGACGGCGATCAGTGTAAGGTGCTGAGTTCTTATCGAGATCTAGAAATATCACAAAACAAGCTTTTAGTCTCCTTTGTGATTACACAAAGGAATTTAGTTGGTCGGGATGAGGTATTGGGTGACTGGAGTAGGCTTTGGCGAGGTTTGGGTGGGTATATGGAGGAGAAAATGTTAGAGAAGGTCAGTAGGGGGTAAGATAAACAATGGATGATAATATGATGATGAAATGAAATAAGCCGGAAAGTATGATGTTATACTTACTTGGATTTCATTCACGAATTCTGTGTGTGAGGGATGGAGGTGTTGATGATGGGTTTGAAGGCTGCAACGATCACCAACTAAAGAAAATCTTTTGTATGGGTTGCATGTACACTCCTCTTTGCTTGGATAGATCGGATCATGGTGGGATGGTGTGTAGGAGAAGGTGCTCAATGTCCTTCATTGCATGTGATTTTTCATTGGGATTTTACTCTCTAAAGATGCGTTATCTCTCCGAGATGTGTTCTTTCTTGTCAACCTTTTCATAATGTTTTGCCAACTTCCAACTTCCAACCTTGAGAATAAGGTTGTTTTGGGGCTAAAAGGGTAGCCGGCATTTTTGGCTTAACCGACAATGGTTAGGGGTAGCAGGCATTGGTCAAGGTGGGATTTCCTAGGTTTACTAAATGAGGAGATCCTCCTAATTTCCTTGGATCTCATGCCGTTATCCCATGGATTAGCGGGAGCTTCTTGTGAGCATGCGAGAATGTGGTTAGAGGGAATGTAGGCATTGATTTTTAGGGTTTGGGTAAGTCTTAGTTAGTTATGGCAACTTACTAAGAATAGGTCTTAGGTTGAGTTGGCTTGGTGAGGTGTCTAAGTGAAGTGTATGTGTGGATATTATTTAAATGAAGATATTTAAATAATAAATATAGTGAGGATAATGAATTAATTTAATTAGATTAATTAAATTAATATTAGTGGGGTGAAGGGGGGTCATGGCTAGGTAAATGTAATAAAGGGTGCTTAAATGTCGAGGACCAAGCGGTAGTGTGACCTAATTTTAGTGTCTACATTTTTCCCCTTTTTGTTGTGTAGCTTGTATTGGTAAGTGATGCTAACAAAAATAAGATGTGGTTGTTCCATGTGTGGGTGAAGGTGATCCCCTTCAAACTAGGAACATACGAGGTAACAGGATGAAGCGAAGTGAGTGGTTTGATAAAAGGTAAATGTGAGGAAAAGGGAAAGTGGAGTGCAGGGAAAAGGGTGAAAGGTCTACTTACCCAATCTAGGTAATGGGTCGAGGGTCATATGTGCAAAGCAATCAAATGCACGGACATATAAACCGTAGCATGCTACCGAGTTGAAGAGCAGGAAAACTCTACATTGTCTAAGCTCGATAGGTTTATCCGAACAAGGTTGAAGTGAATACGGTATCCAAGGTATAGGATATGGTAAGGAAACACAACATAGGTTAGGTGTAGGAATGTTTAGGTATGTTCTGGTACACCAAAGGTAGGGTCAGGATAAACGGTCACGAAAATAGGCTAGATAAGGTCATTAGGTCAATCAACATAGGTAATAATGACACAAGGTATAATGAACACATGAGGTCAAAGGTCACTAGCGATGGTCCAGGTCCAAATATCTAGGTCACGACATGGGTAAGGCCAATGTAGGGGTAAAATAATGAGTCCCCAAAGGAGGACAAATGGAGGTAGGAAGTGACGAGGTCAGGAAAGGTAAGGTAATGGGTGGGATAAATGTTAGATGGGTAAAGGATGGGGAAAAGGGTGGGATAAAATGGTAAAGTAAGGGAAATGTGTAGGTGAGGGTGAGTGATGGTGGTCATGGATAATCGATGTCGGTATAGGAAAACTGACAACGGTGAGGTAGGCACGCGACCGATGTCGGTCAATGGTAACCGACGTCGGTTAGGTCAAGTTTGTTATAAAAACAAAAAATCCATGTTTTTATTATTCATTTGTTATTTGCGAAGTGAAGAAATGACAAAAAAGAGAGAAAAGAGAGAAAAGTTTAGGAAGAAATGGGACAGTGAGCTAGTAGTATGATTTGATGAGGGTTGGGTTGGTGAGTAGTGGGTCCACGGGATCAGGGTGAGAGAGTTGATTGGTCGGAGGTTGCGAGTATATATTCGGTGATGGTAGAGGTGGAGAGAGATCACATAGACCACCGGCACGGTGGCAGGAGACGTGCCACCGAGGCAGCGGCAACACGATGAGGTAAGTGCCTAACTCTATATTGTTGATTAGATAGATTAGAAGATTTGGTATTTGTGATTCGTAGGGTTGTGTCGGTATGAAAGAGTAAATTTGGGTATGGGGTGAATAACAGGAAAAAAGAGGGTTAGGAGGGTAGTAAATTTTATAGGTGGGGTGGGTAGAGGTCCGGGGGTAGTGTAGGTCATTGTAGGTGGGGTAGAAGGGGCAAGGGAGGTTTATAGAAAAGGGGGTTTGAAGTCATGAAATTTTCTCGTGATGTGATCGGCATCGATCAAGCTTGGCTAGCATCGGTTGGGTAGAGCGATCGGTCACCAAATTGGTGATCGATGCCGGTTTAAGGGTGACAGTCGGTTACAATAAACGGTACCGGTCGGGATTTTTGGTACAAGGGTGTAAAAGTGATTTACATTAGGTGGTTGAGATGGATAGGATAAAAATAGGGTGGTGGGTAATGATAATTGGTGAATATGGTCATGGTAAATGTAGATTAATGTTTTTCATAGATTGGATGCAGGGGAGATCATAGTTACATATGTGGGATAGGGTTCCCCCTTTACTGGTGACATTGCGTAGCTTAAGCGACCCCTTTGGAGCTGCGGCACATGGAGGAGTGGGCTTGACTATGATTCAAAGTGCTACCAACATGCTATTTAGTAGCCCAGCTTAATAGTCGCACTCATCGATAGATGGGACTCCATGACCAACATGTTCCACCTTCCAATGGGTGAGATGACTATCACCCTGGAGGACGTGTTCCAGATTTTACAGTTACCCATATTGGGGGCCTAGGTTTACTCGATCTCCTCTAAGGCCTCAAAGGAGCTGATCGGGATAGTTTTTGGTGAGGGACGGTGGAGCTGAGATTCCATAGCACTAGTTTTAGCTATGGAGAGATGTACCTAACTGTCCAGGATGAGATGAGGTTATTGATTACATTGATGGAGCGGTGTGCTCGTATGCCTTTGCTAGATGCAGAAGGTGGACACTTTCCTCTATCACTAATGGGGGTACTCACGATATGATGGTTCATGAGACATGCTTTTCACAGGCACTAACATTCTTGGTGCGATTATACATAGAGTTGTGGGCATATGGGAATTGCTTGCAGTTTAGCTTTGTGTTGTACATTTATCTTTGCAGCACTGCTTTGGGCCTATGAGCACATAGTACGTGTTCGACCTATAGGGATGCCCCAAGTAGATGAATTCTAGCGAGATTTGTATGGGTGGGATACGGGAGATGGGTGCCGGTGGTAGGAGAATGGAGATCGAGATAGGACAACACATGATGTGGCCCATTTTCGGTAATTGTTAGAGGGATTTTCTAGAGTGGACATTATCCGAAGGCCATATGTGGGATTCCCCTCATATAGGTACATACACGAGGAGCTATCGAACTCTAGCTAGAGAGGTGGATACAAGGTCACCGTCATGGGGAGGATGAGATGATCCCGGTAGAGCAGTGGTCCGATAGCAATTCGGGCTCGCACGGGACATTCCTTTTTCCTTCCCATAGTATCAGAGAGATGACATGGAGAGGCCTCTACCTCTACCATAGCCTATAGTGCCTACAGGGGAGGAGAAGCAACTAATGGATCGGAGGTTAGATGACGCGCGAGATGTACAAACAAGTACAAGAAATGGTGGGTGGCTCGATTACAAGCCATATGAGCTAGACCGGGGCACCTAGACTTAGCTACCATTATAGTGCAGAGAGATGCCCTATAGAGGCGGTAGCAATGTTAATCATGTAGATAGGTATCTGTAGACACATGTTTGGAGGGGTCGAGGAGGGTAGAGGTAGCGAGCTACGAGTACATGTGGCTAGTTTGCGAGGCCTAGATGGATGAGGAAGAGAGTGGAGGAGATGGAGATAGAGATGGTCGGGAGGTAGCCTTCTTTGGCGCAAATGGTAGGTTTACAGGCCAATTGGACACATTCCAGGACATAGATTGGGTCCTTATAGGGCTAGATACAGCACGGGGGTAGGTGGCACCACCACAAGCATAGGGAGATGGTCCTAGTTCATAGGATTGCATAGAGGCGATTGTTGTAGGGTAGGTACGGGGCACGAGACCTATGGGACAACAATAGACCATACCTTTATCTAGGTTACGGGATGCCCTAGGTGAGGTGAGACATTATCAGGATCAGCTCATGGTGGATGGGATAGACTTCCTATACTACGGAGAGTATAGAGCACAAAAAGCATCCAAAGTGAGAGGAAGAGATCCCACACACACAATGTGGAGAATAGAGAAGGTCAACGAGCTTCGTAGCCCAATCAGAGGGAGGCCACCGGTGCATGGTGGCGAGCTAGGTGACGTCTTTGGCGCAGGACATAGGAGGCCGAGGGTGTAGGTGACACCTAGAGGGAGGACATCTGGCAAGATGCCTGTGATGCGGTCACCTAATTTTTGATGTATTATAGTGATTTTTGGATATATATGCCAGCCTACATGTTGAAGATAGTTGTATTGATTCATTCATTCTTTTTGTATATATATGAGACTAGCCTATGTGCAAGGACATTTTGTATTATATATCATCCCGCATGCTAACATTTTGAGATGATGGTCATGAGGAGATAGGCATGTATGTTGAGATACATGTTATTTTTTGGTGTGTTAATGTGTGTATGAGACATTAGTTTATAGCTTGTGTTAGATGGGATATGGATTTGTTATGTTGATGTGGTTTGAAATTAGGTGAGTTAGACATGATGGAGTTAGGTTGGTTTAGGCATGCATCGAGTTAGGTTGTGGGCATGGATCAAGTCAGGTTATAGGCATGGATCGAGTCAGGTTATAGGCATGGATCGAGTCAGGTTATAGGCATGGATTGACTCAGGTTTGGCTAGGCATGGATTGAGTCTGGTTTGGTTAGGCATGGATTGAGTCAGGTTATAGGCATGGATCGCGTCAAGTTATAGGCATGGTTGAGTTAGGTTATAGGCATGGATGAGTTAGGTTTGGTTAGGCATGGTCGAGTTGAAAGTAGGTTTAGTTATGATTCATTATTTTGGCAATGAATGATACTATGGGTCATATGTGAAATGTTGTATAATCTATGCATAGTGATGATAGAGAGATGGTAGGTGTAATAAATGTATGCTATGGTAAGCAACTTGTTATGTATGTGGCTTAATTTCCAATTTTGTTAGAAAAGGGGAACTAAGTGAAATGTGATGTAAATGGTGAGTTAGGCATGGTTGATGAATTGTTTTAGGGTAGAGAATGGCCGAGCTAACCTCCAAGGGCCCCATGCCCTCGGAGTGCTGCCTACATAGTCCCAACGAAAAGGGACCGCAGGCCAATGTAGTTGTCCCATGAGCTAGGGAAGAAGATGAAAATGAGTTGGTAGGTGTTTGGGTAGGATTACCTCAAAGGTAAGCATCGAGGAGCAAGTCTGTATAAGGTAATCAAAATGTAAACAAATATGGTTAAAAGATAAGAGGGGGCAATAAATCCACCTGATTGGGTAGTAGATCATACCTTGGATGGGGTAATGAACATAAGACCGAAAGGCATTGCATGACTAACTATTCTACGATGAAGGTAGTCACAAGATCACCAAATGTCTAAATTCCAAGATGTCCCTTGAGGAATTTGAGACAATGAGAGTGGAAGTTGTAGGGAGGGTGAAATGTAGTTAATTTTATATGTTTTGAGTGATAGGGATTTTGGGAAAGAGGTCTGAGGTCACAATGGGCAAGTCCATGACTAATTTTTTTTTTTTGATAGATTGATTGATGCGGGAATTCTATATGGGATAAATAATATGGTACTCCTTGAGGTCTTCATGAAGCTGATCGATGCAGGAAGCTTTGGTTTCTCTCATTTTTGTTTTGTTTTTTTTCTTTTGTTTTTTAAAGCTTCACATAGCTATCCTTCGAGGGAGTAGTATATTTATAGCAGTAATTTTATCAATAGGATGATGTCCTTTTGAGGGAGTCATCTTTTATTAGAAGTTTGACTCAAGGAGTTTGGTCCCTTGTGAGGTCTTTGAAATCATTGACAAGACCAAGGTGAAGGATATGACTCTTGTTTAAAAGGAAAGGTGGAGCGACCATGGGATCTCATCTAAAGGTAGATGAAAAGTATCCATAAGAATCATGTTATGTGCGAGTGTCGTAGTATACATATTCAAGAGAAGATAACAAGGACGGGTACTCACATGATTCTTGTATAATAATTTAAGAGGGGTATGGAGTGGATCTTTGCTCAAGGACGAGCACGTAAAGAGACAAAGGGTGAGGTAGGACAACGAGTCAACAATAGAATGGTCAAAGATGCAATTCATTAAGGGGCTCAGGTTCGGGTTTACCATCAAATTAGGATAAACGATAGGCACCTAATCCATAGGTATGAGTTACGATGTATGGTCCAAGATAATTAGGAGTGAATTGTCCTAATTTATTTTTTTCTGCTTTGGTTACATATTGATTTTCTTTCAAGACAAGGTAAATGACTCGAAAGGTTCGTTCATGAACATGTTTATCATAAGCACGTTTGATATGTTGTTGGTAAACTTGAAGGTGATCTAGAGCATTAAGACGATGTTTGTCTAATAACTCTAGTTGTGCTAAGAGGTCTTGATGAAATTTGTCATTAGTAAGCATGTCATGGAGAGAAATGTGGAGTGAGGGGATCTAGACTTCGAGAGGCAGAATAGCCTTTGTATCGTAGACCAACGAAAAGGGTGTGGCCGCAGTGGAAGTGTGAATACTAGTGCGGTATGCCCATAGGGAAAAAGGAATGTGCATATATCAATCCTTCCATATATCATCAACCACTCTCTTGATATTTTGTTAAGGGTTTTGTTAGTGGATTAGGCTTGGCCATTGGTTTTTGGGTAATAAGGTGATGAGAAACTAAGCTGAATGTCGAAGGCGTCACAAAGTTTTTGCAATCTTTTGTTTTTGAATTGTTTTCCATTGTCAGTGATAAGACGATGAGGAACACCAAAGCGACAAATGATGTGATGGTTAATGAACTCACATATCTTCTCGGATTTCATGGAGATTATTTCTATGGCTTCCACCAATTTTGTGTAGTATTCGATAGTAGTTATGATCTATTAATGACATTGGGAAGAATGGGGATTAATCTCTCCAACAAGATCCAAACCCCATTGAGAGAAGGGCCAAAGGTCACAAGTGACCTACAAGGCATGAATTAGTGTATGATGAAGGTTGGAATGTTGTTGACACTTTAATAGTCACAACAATCATGGTTAAGGGTCGCCAACGGTAATAGCCTAGGTGAAGAATATGCGTAGTAGCAATAGCAAGGCCACTAAAGTGACCTCCACTTATGCCATCATGAACTTCCTTAATGATATAAGGAATTTCAGAACTTGTGAGGCATCGTAAGAGAATACCATCAAATCCACATTTATAGAGGAGTCCCCCCAGAATGATGAAACGAGAGACATTTTTAAGGAAGGCGCATTATCCGTTACGGGTGAGATCAGGAGGTAAGATGGAGAGAGAAAGGTAGTCAGAGTACTGTTTATACCAAAGGTCACTCGGGTCAGGGGTGTAATTTCTGATTGAGTAAACATTGTGAGGTAAATAAGAAGGTGAATGGAGGCATTGTACGGTGACAAAGATTTTGGAATCGATAGGGAGCGGGTATTTGGGAAGCTAAGAAGTCCATAGTATCGGTGAATTTGTTGGTTGAATGCGGGATGGTTTGAAGGGTGTAACAATAAAAGGTGGTCAAAAGTATGTCTACATGATGTTTATAATTTTTAAGTATCTCATTATGACATTGGTACATACCATTGACTTTGTTGATGACTGGGTTGTGAATCACCAAAGATGTGGATTGATTTGACATCTAGGGCATACACATCTTGGAGACCTATTACGAGCACTTCATACTTAGATATATTGTTGGTGCATTAAAATTCTAATTTGAAAGACAAATGCATGGGTTCTCCATCAAGAGGAATGAGGATAATACCAGCCCATCCCGCACACTAACACTTGGAACCGTCAAATAACATTGTCATTTGGTAAGGGGTTCATCCAGGGGAAAGAGTAGCGATTGAATCATTAGGAAAGTCAAAATTAGAGGGTTGATCCTCGAAATAGGTGCGTCAACCGGTTGGTTAGTGATAGCTTGGCCCTTGATGGACTTTTGATGAATGAATTCAGTGTCAAGATCAGCTAAAAGCATAAGCCATCATGCAGCACACTAATTTTGATAAGGTTTGGTGTACACGAAGTGTAATGGATCGATGTTAGTAACGACATAGGTTTTGTGGGTGAGTAGGTAATGGCGGAGTTTGGTGGTAATGAAAACTAAGGCTACGAAAAAAAAAAATTGGTTGGTTGTATCAGGTTTCATAGTCAAAAGAGTACGGCTTATGTAATAAACCACATGTTCCCTATGTTATTCATCGCGATGAGCGAGCATGGCTCCCAAGGAATGATCGGTAGCTGATATGTATAGGTTAAAAGGTTGGTCGTCTTTAGGTGGAATGAGTACGGGTGGATGGAGTAGGTATTGTTTTAGGGCCATCAAAATCTTTGTGACATTCATCATCCCATTTAAAGGAGACATCCTTCCTAAGTAGATGATGAAACGGTTGACACCGATCAGATAATTGTGAAATAAAATGGCGAATGGGTGTAATTTACCTTAGGCTACAAAATTGTTTAAGGTTAGTGGGTGGAGAAATTTCGAGGATGGCCTTGAATTTAGTAGGGTCAACTTCTATACCATGGAGGGAAATAATAAATCCCAGGAGCTTTCTTGAGAGAACCGTGAAGACGTACTTTTTAGGATGAAGGTGGATGTAATATTTAATGAGGTGGTCAAAAATGGTTTCAAGGACAACGAGGTGCTCGGAGCGACATTTAGATTTGGCCAAGAGATCATCCATGTAATCTTCCAATATGTGATGCATGATATCATGGAAGATGTAAGTCATAGCATGTTGATATGTAGCACCAGAATTTTTAGGCAAAAAGACATGACTCGAGCAAGAAAAGGTTCCCGAGGGTGATGAATATGGTCTTGTGTTGATCCTCTAGGGAAAGAAAAATTTGTTTATAACTTGAGAATTCCTCCATGAGTGATAGCATCTCATGACCAGTGGTGAGGTCAACAAGTTGATCAATACCACGAAAGGAAAGTCATCTTTCGGGTAGGCTAGGTTGAGGTTACAGAAGTTTGTGCAAATGTGGAGTCCCCTATTGCATTAGTAACATGGAAAATGTTAGAAATCAATGAGGATAATTAATGGGTAAGATGAAGGAAATGGAAAAAGGTGCTGAAGTTCTTCTTTGACGAGAAGAGAAATGCGAGGTGCATTTTCCTCAAATTTTGTTTTATAGGTTTGGCATTGGGAATGGTTACAATATTTTGGACCACTATGATGGGGTCAATACCAAGCATGTATGTGTAAGACCAAGAAAAAGCGTGGTTATGATTTTGGAGAAAATAAGTGATGGCTTCCTATTCAGTAGCATCTAAAGATTGTCTTATCTTTAGGATGTGTGGATCGTCCTAAGTATGAATGTTGATCTCAATAGTCAATTCATTCAACATTATTTACATCTCGAGGGTAACGACCAGATGAATATATGAGTCTTCTGCACCAAGGTAGGTGAGTATGGATTCATTATCCTAACATTGAAGGACATTAATTGTATGTGTGTCGTCATTGATCATCTCGGGATATAGGAATGGAAGAGTGGAAGGGGCCTCACCTTTGCGTAGATAAGTCAAAGGCCCCAAGGAAATGGTGTTTATGAAAAACAAAAGTTAGGGGGGATAGATTCAGGATCCATTGACTCTGTCGGTGAGGGTGGAGATAAAGGTGGAGAGGGTGAAGGTGGTGATGAAGATGAAGGTGGAGAAGGGCTAGGGTCCTCAATGAGTTCAATGCGGTCTTGTTTGGTAGGAGGTTTGGGGAAGCTAATACCACTATGGTCATTATGTTTGTAGGTGGTACATGGAATAATAGTATGGCGGCCCTACTAGTATTATCCAAAACCAAAACCCTTACATGCACGAGTGGTGTAGGAAGGTGTGGGTGAAATGGTGATTGGTAAGTGATTGAAAGTTAGTAAAAAATGGGCAGGATTGTGATAGTGGTTTAGGTGTGCAAGTGGTAGTATCAAGTCCCCCATAGGTGAGACTAGTACGAAGATGAGGAGGACCATAAAGGAGGAATTCTCCTATGTGGTGATCATAGCAAGGGTGTTGGTGAAGGGTTCCATACTTGTGCGAGTAAGGAATGTGTTGACACTTTATAGGCGATACTCCCCAGTGAGGCATTAAAAACACCTTCCAAGGGGTTAGTGGTTGGTACATAGGTAGCCGGAATGGATGATGTGTCGAAGGTTGATGTGGGGGAGTACGATTAACGGATTGGGAAGCTAATGGGTCAGATGTGGAGGTTATAGCAGCAGTAGGAATGGAGGAGGTATGTACGGTGAAAGTAGTGGCTGTACTGGTAGGTGGAGGTGTAGGTGAAGTGGTATTGGTTGCGGAGGTAGACGGCTTGACTGGTATGAGCACATCATTGGGTCGGTAAATCATGTTGTATGTTTTGAAAGGTGATGGGTCATCTGGAATGGTATAAGTGTGTCCTTCGTGTTCAAACTTTACACAATGATGCAAATTGGAAGGAACGCAACCCATGACATGGATCCAGGATCTACCAAGCAACACGTTATATTGGAATTTCCCCTCCAAAACATAAAAAATTATGGAAAAGTGTGGGGCCCACACAAACATGAAGGATGATAGTGCACTAATCGGAGGTGAAAGTGTCATTGAATGAACGCAACATGACTAGATGTTTATGCATGAAATTGTCAAGTATGCACATTTCATCAAATACATGGGATGAAATGATGTTAATGCTAGCACCTCCATCAATCATCACACGACATACCCATATGTCATCAATGTGGATGGATATGAAGAGGGCTGGGTCTGGGTCATCATTTTGGTGTGGCGTGATCTCTTCCTCTGAGAAGCTAAGGAGGCTACTTGGTGAATAAGGTGAGGTGAATATGAAGGTGGTAATTTGGTGAGAGAGGCTACATGATGGCATGAGCATAATATGGTTATATATGAGGTGTAAATGTATTCAAAAGTGATTGAACTTGTGATTTGATCACTAATATAGGTCTAAATAGAATTCTTCCTTAGGGATAAAGAACTAATGCTGCAAAAAGGAAATGTTATAGAAATGTTTTGAGAAAACTATGACAAAGTGGTCCCTTGAATTCATGGAGTGTGTTGTGAAGGTGTGGTCAAAATTTTATGACCTAAGGAGGCATCTTTTACAGGTTTTGGATTCATCTGAGGGTTCCAAAAGACTCCTTGTAGGTCAAGATAGTGGTATGTGTGTTATCCAAACATGATTGTGCTATACGAAAAATGCATTTATTGTTGTAAATCTTCCACATACAGTATGGTTTTGAAAATTCCAAGGTGAACTACCAGGTGTAAAATATTTTTATTAGTTTATAATCATTTCTCTAAATTTTTTTCAAGAATTTACTTTGTTCATTTGATGTAAACTTGGTCCTTTTCCCCTTTTATCATTAAAGTGCACTTATGCCAATCTTAGTATGAAGACTTGGAAGGTGTTCAAAGGTAGTCTGTGTTGATACTTGAGATGGAAGATGGTCATAATCACTTCTAAAAGTTAAATACATGTTGACGAAGCTCTTGGTGTGCACTAGTGATGAATTTAGGAAGCCTAAAACTCATTGTTTCCAAGCAGCCTTGTAATATCTTGTTAATAAGACTGTACTTTGGACTATGCTAGAAAATTTCTCTCTACAAGCTTTGAGTTCAAGATTTATTTAGGTTGTGTTTATTTTCTCCTTGAAATATCATTTTCATAGATTTTCACATGAGATAGGAAATGAATCTTGATGAATGACAACAAGAAGGTATTTACTTACAACATCAAGAAGGTGTTGACATACAACAACAAGAAGGCATTGATGCATGATAACAAAAAGGTCTTAAAGTACGAAAATGAGAAGTTTTGGAGGAACAATAATAATAAGTTATTGATGTATGACAACAAGAAATTATTGGCACATGACAAAAAAAATTCCTTGACGTACGTAAAACAAAAAGGTCTAGCATGAATTTTTTTGATGGGCACTGAAAAGGTCTTGATGTATGACAATAAGAAGGTGTAACATGAATATTTTTTCTATGGGTGTGAATAGTTTCACAATACTCATAGTAGCATTAATTATTACTTTTATATGATCTTCAAGCCTTGATTTTTTTTCCAGAGCCTCCTATAGTCCACATACCTTGATCACAAGATAACGTTGATCTTCCATGTACATTTTGTCTCCATGAGAAAAATTGTAGTGATCTATCCTTGGACCTATCTTTCCTCTACAACCCAAATGAAGAATGTGAGATGAATAATTAAGGTATAAGAATAAACTACAAAGAATGAGGCAGTGCTAATGATTTAGAGGATTTGAAAACACTCGGTGAAGAAAATTTCAAGAGTCACATGAAACCTTACAAGACAAGTGTTTACTAGGTAAAGGAAAGGTCAAGAGTCACATGAACCATTATAATCCCATTTCATAGGTCTAAATGGAATATCATAAGTTATGACTATATTTTAGAGATTTTAAAAGACTTATTCTCATCTTCATGTTCTAAAAGCGAATCTTCCAAAATCTTGTAGATCAAAAGACAAAACTGAAACTTGTCAGAAGTACTTAAAGACAAAGTTTAGGAAGTTTAGAAGAAAAAATTATTACCTCTTGTAAGAGTGGATAAGAGAGTTAGGTGAAAAGATAAGGAAAGTGAAGAGAAAAAGTCATTAAAGTTGAAGTTGAAATGTCTTATGCAAGAAGAAAAACTTAGAAAATTTTGTGAATACCTATTCATCTTTCTAGTACGTATGGAAGAGTGAGTAATGTGAAGAGTCATTCAACATGAAAAGTTAAGAGTCATGTTTAAGATTCATGTTTATTTACATAAGTTCATTTTTTGAGTATGTAAATGTATCGATAGGAAGAGAGTAGAGGCTTGCGGTAGAGGACAAGAATTATGATGCATAAATTTGTAAAGATAAGTGCAACATAGATTGATGATATGAAACATTGGTCAAATTAGGTTATTGTAAGCAACCGGTGAAAAAGGTGATAAAAATTTATATGAAAAAGCGTTTGAGTTGTTGCTCAACAATTTTGAAGTGGGTGATTCCTAGTAAAATTAGGATCTTTCCAAATTTTTCAAGTGGGTGCTTAGCCTTGTATTCAAGTGGGTTCTTCAAAATTCAAGTGGGTGCTCCAAGGTGAAATCATTGTAACTTTATAGGACAATTCTCCAAGATAGTTCACTAGTTTCGGAGTTGTTTTTGTCTGAAATGGGTTTCCCACATTAAATATTGTCTCTTCATGTGTTCATGTGTGTTTTCTTCTCTCTCTCATGGTTGGATGGTTATAATTCATTATAATTAAGATAGATTAATTTTGAATAATTAAATAATTTTATTTTAGAATTTTGAAATATCATTGATTCACCCCCTAGTGCATAGAATTCCTAATTTTTTTATTAAAGTTGATTCCCTTGGTATAGGTTTAACAACTTAAGAGAAGTTCTTCAAGGTAAGAGCATGGGTGGGTAAGTGAGATGGTACTGAAAAATAAATATATGATTACTCAAGCCTTTATTAAAGAATTAAATCGAAATGAATCTCATGGATAAAGAAAGATATTTATTCAAACATGAATAAAGATTGAAGGCCCTAAAGGATGAACTATAAGAAGTTAAAGATAAATTGATGACACATCAAAGAATCAAAGAAACATTAAGAAATAAAAGACACCTAATGATAGATCAGTTCTAGTTTTTAAAAGTGAAGCAACTCGGTGTGAATTGGAGCATTAATTTTTTCATGAGCCATGCGAGAAGTAATCAAAGAAAAATTTGAATAATTTGATAATCTAAGTGTGTAATTATTAGTGTGAAATCACAACACCCGAAATGATTCATGGATTTTCTTTTCTAAGGCAAGGTCATTTGGTGTGATTGTATAACATTGGATGATTCCCCAAACTATGGGACTTGCAAATGGGAATGACCCTCCAAAGAAGGTTGGTTCCTCTTCCTAATATACCTACCATAAGCTATTCCAGTTTTGGAAATCTAATCTAATCCTAATCTAACTTCCAAGGAGACAAGAAGAGAAAGAAAACAAGGAAAAATAGATCCTACACTAAAACGGTGATACACTAGAGAAAGAAAATGCTGATGATCTACCAAACTACCATGAAACAAAGAGAGGTGAGAAATGGAAAGGATGGACAGTAGCATCACAGACCATAGATCAAATTCACATAGAAACTATTCCAAATGCCATGAACATAGCTCCTAGATATGCAAGTGAACATTCAAAACATGTACATATACGCTGCAATGAAGAGAGGCAGAAGAGACAACCAAAAGCAGTAAAGGATGGACAAATGCATCACAAAACACGTTTTTATTGCTTGAGTTTCACGAGAGCATCATCTACGGACAAGAGGAAAATGAACATTTTACAAAGAAGGGGAGGAGGTTTGAACTCCTTTTTGACCCTGGTGAAGAAAAAGGGGGAGGCGGAGAGAAGAAAATGAACAACCTTTATGGGCCCCTCTTACAATACATAGAAGAATGGGAGAGAGAAGAAAGAAAGAATAGTATCCTTCTTCGACCACTCTTGAGATACGCATTGAATCCATTTTCAAAATCTCAACCACTGGAAATCAATGCCTTCTACAAATCCACCCACAATATGTCACTTATGGTTCCCTAGAGGCCAACGAATTGAATCGAGATACGGTAGTTGAAGAGATTAGATTAGTGTTATTGGCACTGTAAGAATTTTATTCATTTTTTACTCTCGGGGCCTACAAAAAAATTATTTTTGTCTTTCCATGGCATATAGGACATCGAGGCGCTTCCAGTGTGTAAGATTCACAATATTAGAGAGCCACGAGTCAAAATATATGCCCCTTTGAAGTTTGCATCGATTATGTACAAATGGGTGGGAAAACAATTTGAAAAATGGGTCCCCCTTTTTGATTGGGACAAGTGATAGCTAGATTGGAATAAAAATGGGTTCGTGGGTCCATAATCAATCTTTTTCCGCTTTTGGGCAAAAAACACAAAGCTTTAAAAACTTCAGAGTCCGAAGCTCGCATGGACACATGGCTCCTTTTTGTTGGCTGGGAAATGTGCTTCCATTTTTGCCTTTGTGCCTTTTTGGTCGAAAGGAAACCTTTTACATTTTTCCCAGACACCCTACCTTGGCTTTGACTCGGGTCTAAATGCTGAATTTTTCCTTAAGTAGAGTTACGGGCCATTTTTCAACTTTTACTCCCTTTTGAGGTAATAAGGGGCAAAAATCAACTGTTTCCCATTGCCCACTTTCCCTTGGGACATGCATTAGTCTGGCACTCGCTTAGGAACCTTTTCTCCATTTAACCCTTGAAACAGTGCCCTTAAGACACTTTGCAGCCTCCGCCATACCACTTGCATTGACTATTCAACTAACCCTGCCCCCTTTTGAGAACACGTGGAGGCACCACACTTGTTTGGGAATCCGACCCAAAGTCACCTTTAGAGGAGTGTCGATTTGACACTTGTCAGCTTCTGCTGCTCTGTGGACTTTTCAATGGTTCTTCTCATTTTAAGGCTTTGGGCTACATGGAGAACTCACGCTCATTTGAGTCTCTGCCTTGGGACCAACTCTTAGAGATGCGCCACACTAACACTTGGCATTCTCCACTTACACTTTTATACTTAGCCAAATTTGAAGCCTTTTCTCTACCCCTTGACTCTCTTTGACCATTTTCTACATGGAGGGCTGGCGCAAGTTTGAGCTCCCCCTTTTGGATTCACTTTGGGAGAAGCATCATTAGGACACGTGGTCTCTTTTTCTACGTCTTCCATCTTGAGTCAATTTTTGGGTTTTATCCTGAACCATTTCAAGCCCAAGGACTTGAATATTCATCATTTCTTCTTCTTTCAGTTTTGGTTCCTCTACTGACATCTCCCCTTTTGTCCAACCCTGCTATCCAGTATTTGAGCACTCGCCTGTAACTTGGATAATGGATTTAAAGCATAGGAATGGCCGAAATGAGTCGTTTCTTTCATACGAGGATCCTTTGCTCTTTCTTCACTTCTTCCACTTCATTGCTAAATATTTTTAGAACCAATTGTAGGTTTAAATGTGTTTTCTTAGGTTCCTTTTATGTGGGGTCATGATTCAATCCAATATTTAGCTTAGGGCCAAATATGGATAACAATTTTGTGACTCACGGGGACATCTGCCTGCTAGATGAAAAGACCAATGGTCTTGAAGCATCCATTGGGCATGGATTCTACCGATAAACATGAAACCAATCTGAACTTTGAAGACTTGATCCTTAAGCCACTGCGAGCCTGACTGCAAGCCTTTTCTATGTTTTTCGACCCTGAGCCTACCTACACATCTGCACCCTCAATTTTCATAAGAAAATATTGGAAATGGAGTTTCTGAGAGTAGAAAATTGTTTTGACCTGGGGCTTCAATTTGTCCCTCAAATGGACTATCTTGAAACAAATTTAGTTCCTCTGCATTTGGTTCTTTTGGAATTTGCAACTGTTATAGGAAAACATGAGCCTTCTTACCTTTAATAGTTAAGATCTTGGCCTCATGCCCCTCTGAAGCAATACAAACAAAACTTATATACAAAGACCAAATCATACATGCCTCAAATGAGACATGCAGAGTGTGCATAAGCACTTCTTCTACTGAAAGCAAAGCTACCTACACTACTCTAACCAAGAGAAAAGGGAGCTCGAACAAAGCTTGCAACTGGCAGGGAGAAATAGCTTACCTTCCTCAAAAATGGCAGCCATGTAATTGATTTGGCACCTTTGAACATGACTATTTGGATGAGTGAAAAACTAACTACAAGCTGATCTTCCATCCAAATCACCAAAGTATCAATGAAGAGAAAACCAATACCTCTTTTAGTTTCTCTTCATTTAGATTGAAGATGCATTACAGCTGATCCTTGGCACTTTGCATATCATCCTCATTCCCTAAAATGGGCATGAAAAATTTGGCTTCTCCTTTGGCTCCAATGAAGTCAAATACCTAATTGGGCACGGTTTGATCCATTTGAGATTCCCATTTCTTTGATTTTACACTCCAAAAATGGAGTCTTCTTGTAGACCTCTTTGGGTGAATGGCATGGAAGGAATGGAATAAATCTTCTATTGTTTCTCTTCTTCCTCCTGTGAAGAGAATGAAAGGTTTGAGTCTTCCAAACTTGATTCCAAAGAGTTGTTATAAGATGCAGGTTGCTGCAATTAAAAGTTCTCCTCCATGACAATAGACTCATGTGCTTGGAAGTTGGATGATGAATGAGAAAACAATAAACACTCAACTGGTTCTTCTCCATCAAAACAGTCCTCCAAATAAGACAAATACATTGCCTCATTGTTGTCCTGTTGCAAATGTTCAACCTCTTCCATGATGTCCTCCTAATCAACAATTTGATCACCATGGTTTTCCTCATCCTCAAACATGAAGTTTTAAAGATAAAACTCTTCCTCAACATTAAACATTGAAGGAGATGAAATGGGAGGAAGAAGCGAAGGTTTTTCATGGCACGATCATCACTTGGAGCCTCGAGGCTATATGGTCCTCCTCCATCATGGGTTCATTAAGCAAATCAGGCCCTTGAATGAAAGAAAGGAATCTTCAATGATGCTTTATTCATTAAGTGGCTTCGACTACGATTTAATCTCTCCCATCTACTCTTCTTCAATGGTACTTGGAGCTGATTGTCCCTCCTCTTAAACTAGTTGTGTAGCTTGGGTTAGATAAGTATCTTCTTCAGGAAAAGTGCCATAAACAGACTGTTGATTCTCTTCCTCTTGTTCTTTTTCTTCTTCGGTGCAAACTCATCCTTAGCCACCCTGTTTCTTAAACTTTAAGCTCCTCCATTGGTTTGACCATCAAGGGGATCGTTGTAAACCCAAATTTGGTAGCCCAAATCTTCAAATTGTCTGTCATTTATTTTCTATTGGGCTTCACTCCTTCTTGTTCTCCTTATTTGGTTTCTTGGGTCTCTTCCCAACATGGACTTGAGAGATCAAGACGAGTGGTAGGTTGGGGTTCAAATAGATTTGCAATTATTTGTGGCGGGGTGAGAGGTGGAACTTTTGGTTTGTTTGGATGGGATGACTGTTTGGAAGGGAATGGAGAAGAGGAACTGAAATGGGGTGGAAGACTAGGGAATATAGGAATGGAATCAACACTTGGGACAACAACTGGGAAGCTTGGAAATTGGAGCTTGGGTTGAGATGGTGTTGTTTTAGAAAGAGAAAAATAAAAGCTATGAGGTGGTGGACTTACCCATTGATAAGGTTTTCTTGACTCCAACTCATAAACCTTGATCTCCTCAATCCATTATGCAAGTTGGGGAAGCATTTTAATCATGAAGTCTAGCTTCTCCTGAGGGCTGTAATGTCTTGGAAAAGGGCCTTCCCATGGACAAGGTGCCTGAAACCAATCTGAAATTCCTTCATTTGTGCTATGCCCCTTGACTGAACCATGCCAACCTCCATTTTTTGGATCTTCTCTAGCAGACCAGCATCTTGTATTTGATTGTCTTCATTGTTTGCATACCCCTGCTCTTAGAAAGCTCCATAGCCAAACTGATTTTGGCATTGCTGCTCATAGGGGTGGACATATTGATTTTTCCTTTGCTCAAAATGCTGATTTGAAGGAGTTGTAAAACATATTGGGGGTGGATTGTTCTGCTTATTGTAAGTGTGAGTTCCATGAAGGGAATGAAGTCATGATTGCAAAACTTCATGGAATGGAAAAGAATGAAAGATATGGAAAGAAGAATGGATGAAAATGAGTGGAAATGGATGGAAAGAATAGGTCTGCAACTCTAGAGAATGGGTTTTTGACCAGATGGAGCCATCAGATGTGTAAACTCAAGCTTCTAATAAGTTGGAGATTTACAAAAAGTGCACATCAATCTTGTTGCAATGAAGTGAAGAACTCTTGGTCCCACCGGGTGTGCCAAAAATGTAAGTTTGAAATCATAGCACCCCCAAATGATTCATTGATCTACTTTTCTAAGGCAAGTGTCATTTGGTGTGATTACATAACATTGGATCATTCCCAAGTTATGGGACTTGCAAATGCTAATGACCCTCAGAGAAGGTGGTTCCTCTTCCTAATCTACCCGCCACAAGTTATTACAGTGCGGGTAAGCTAATATAATCCTAATCTAACTTCCAAGGAGACAAGGAGAGAAAGAAAACAAGGAAAAATAAAGCCTACACTAAAACAAGTGATACACCAGAGAAGGAAAATGTTGATCATCTACCAAACTACCATGGAACAAAGAGAGGTGAGAAATGGAAAGGATGGATAACAACATCATAGACCATAGATCAGATTCACATAGAAAATGTTCCAAAACCCCATGAACACAGCTCCCAGATCTGCAAGTGAACATTCAAAACATGCACAAATACCCTGCAATGAAGAGAGGTAAGAAGAGACAACTAAAAACAAGCAAGGATGGACAAATGCATCAAAAACACATTTTTATTTCTTTAAAGTTTACATAGAGCATCATCTACAGACAAGAGGAAAAAAATTCCATTTTACAGAGCAGGGGAGGAGGTTTGAACTCCCTTTTTAACCCTAGGGGAGAGAGAAAAAAGGGGGAGGCAGAGAAGAAAATGAACAACAACCTTTTTGGGCCCCTCTATTACAATATATAGAAGAATATGAGAGAGATGAAAGAAAGAATCATATCCTACTCTAACCACTCTGAGATATGCATTGAATACATTTTCAAAAGCCTAACTACGGAAATCAATGCCTTCGCAAATCCACCCACAATATATCACTGGTTCCTAGCAGCAGATCGAATCGAATCAGATCGGTAGTTGAAGAGATTAGATCTACGTGTTAATGGCCTGTAAGAATTTTCTTCATTTTTTACCTACCAATCCCTAAAAAATTGTTTTTAATCTTTTCTTAGCATACGAGGACAATGAGACACTTCCAGTGGTGTAAGATTCACAATATTTCGATCCTTGAGTTGAAAGATATGCCCCTTGAAGTTTGCATCAATTCTATACAAATGGACGGGGAAAATAATTTGAAAAATGGGTCCCCCTTTTGGCTTGGGACACGTGGCAATCATATTGGAATAAAAATCAGGTTTTTGGGTCCTTAATCAATCTTTTTCCCCTTTTACGTAAAAATCACAAAGCTTAAAAAACTCCTGCAGCCCCAAAGCTCCGCATGGACACGTGGCTCCTTTTGGTTGGCTGGGAAATGTGCTTCCATTTTTACCTTTGTGTCATTTTTTGGTCAAAAGGTAATTTTTACCCTTTTCCTTGATGCCCCGCCTTGGCTTTGACTCTGGTCTAAAAGTTGACATTTTCCTTGGGTGGAGTTTCGGGCCATTTTACAACTTTTACTCCCTTTTGAGGTAACAAGGAGAAAAATCAACTTGTCTCCTACTGACCCATTTTCCCCTTAGACACGCGTCGGTTTGGCACTCGCTGAATGACCTTTTCTCCATTTTACCCTTGAAACAACACCCTTAAGACACTTGGCAACCTCCGTCGGCCCACTTGCATTGACTATTCAACTAACCCTACCCCCTTTTGAGAACACGTGGAGGCACCGCGCTTGTTTGGGAATCTGACCCAAAGTCACCCTTGGAGGAGCGTCGAGTTGACACTTGTCGGCTTCCACTGCTCTATGTACTTTTCAATGGTTCTTCTCATTTTTAGGCTTTGGGCTATGTGGTGATCTCACGCTCATTTGGGTCTCTTCCTTGGGACCAACTCTTAGAGATGCGCCACAATTACACTTGGCATTCTCCGCTTACACTTTTATACTTAGCCAAATTTTAAGCCTTTTATGTTCACCCCTTGACTCTCTTTGACCATTTTCTACATGGAGGGCTAGCGCAAGTTTGAGCTCCCCCTTTTGGATTCACTTTGGGAGAAGTGTCGTTAGGACATGTGGTCTCTTCCACTGCCTCCTCCATACTGAGTCATTTTTGGGTTTTATCCTGAACCGTTTCAAGCCCGAGGACTTTGAATCTTCGTCATTTCTTCTTCTTTCAGTTTTTGGTTCCTTTGCAACATCTCCCCTTTTTCTGACCTTGTTATCCCATAGTTGAGCCTACCTGTAACTTGGAGAATGGATTTAAAGTGTAGAAATGGCCCGATAGAGTCGTTTCTTTTTGTACAGGATCCTTTTCTCTTTCTTCACTTCCACCACTTCATTGTTGAATCTTTTTTTGCAACAAATTGTAGGATTTAAATGTATTTTCTCAGGTTCCTTTTATGTGGGGTCATGATTCGATCCAATATTTAGCTTAGGGCCAAATATGGATAATAGTAATTGAAGACTCTAAGAGAAGAACTTGAACAAGCAAGGCAAAAGGAATTGAATGGTGATTCAATCCATGTATCATATCAAGGACACAAGAAGACCATAAAACATCCAAATCTAAGGAGACTCCCTAGTAAGCTAAATGGAATTTGTTTTCCATGTCCTATCTTTTAAGAGAGCTAGGGGTTGTATAATGAGAGTAGACAAAGAACACTCACAAAGATATTGTAGTTTGAAATTGAAAAGAATCGAATATGTTTCAATTATCATGAGAAGGGTCACATAGCCAATTTTTTTCTTAAAGAGATGATGAAGAAATATTGGATAAAGGAAGCATCTAGAGACAAGAGTCATCTTGTATGTTTTAAGTGTAAAAAAACATGTCACTTTGCAAGACAACATGTCATAAGAGAAATCTCATCCATAAGAGAAAGGATAAATTCAAGATCATTCCTATAGAAATATCCAAAGGAAAATAAATACTAGTAAATGAAGAGACAAGTTCAATAAAGGTGACATACTGCAAAGAAAAATCTAAGAAGGAGGAATTTGGATTAGTAAAGTATATAAGTATCAATAAAACATTAAGCCCTATGAGAGGTATGTTTTCTCGGTTGATAACAAGTCCATGTATGAGGAGGAAAATATGTGTCTAGTGAAAAAAATCAAGATATCATCACTTATAGGTAGCTATCTAATGGAATCACCAAACCAAGTTACAAGAGAGAAAAGAAGGTGGAGTCATTGGACTCCTTTGAGAACTTCATGTTGTTCTAATGCTCTTAGGAACTTGAAATGTCTTTCCTAAGCTTATGGAAATCATGGATCACTTAAAGGAAGAATGATAAGACTTTAAAGTAATGTGTCATCTTATAGCTATTGAACAATGTCTTCTCTATTATGATGTTGAGTGAACAATCTAATGTATGTTCTTGCAAGTAAATTTCCATTAGTTTTTTTATTAGAGTATTCATCATGTTGTCAAGGTCTATCCAAATTCTTCATGGTATTCTCACAACAAGTTTTTCTCAAGAATGCCTAGTTACCCACATTATCTTCCAAGTCTTCAAGGTATAAAACTGATGTTATGATGCCTATGATACCTGTCAAAATATCATAGTTAATTCAAGTCCTAAGATCTTATAATCCTACAAATAAAAAAATTGATTGGTTTTGAAGTTTGTTAAGTGAAAGAAATAAAAGTATTTTTCACATGTAAGGAGATGAGTTGCATATTATATAATCCTTTTGAATTCTATTCTTAGTCAAAACTAAAGATACGGTTTGAAGTCTCAAGTGCAACATTCGTCACACAAAAGTTAGTTCCATGCCATATCATATCAATGAAGTTTTTCTCTTAGTCTATGTTTCTCATATTTCTCTAAATGAATTCATTTATGTTCATGCTCATCATAACTAGAGGAATCATGTGCTCAATTTTAGTGCATTACCTTTTGGAGAAATAAAAATCAAAATTTTCACCTTGTTCCAATATGGAGAGTGGTTTCAATTATGACTTATATATTATCGAAGGTCTATGTTGAATTGACTAGATAAAGGCCTTGTTATTGAAAAGTAAATTATGAAGGTAAACTTTATGTTCTTGATCAATTCCATTATGGTAGAATTCATGCACATGAAGGTTATATAGAAGGAACACAATTTTTCAAAATCCATGTTTTAACCTTGAAGTCATATCTCGGTGCTTAAGTAAGTTGCATGTTATATTCCAAGTGGAATCAGCTCTCAAGTGGAATACGTTGATATTATCAGTAGAAGAGTGGTGCCTCATAGTTATTTTCATTAAGAGGCTACAATACAGTAGTATTCTTTCAAGATATATGAAAAAATTCCCTAAAGTTTTTCCTTCCTTCAAAGTGGTTAACAGTTGAACAAGGTTTAAATGTCATTCATCAAAGTAAGTTTAGAAAATAGTGATAAGTAGCATGGAAATAACTTGAAGTCATGTGAAAGGAAATTTTAATGTGATTCCCAAGTATGTATGCAAGTTTCTAGAGGATCTCTTGATGAGATATAGTTATTTTGAGTATCCACCATAACAACCTACATGTATGAGAAATAAAATTAAGAAAGGAAGAGATCATCTTATCATTTTTCATGATTTAAAGGATTCTAAAGCTCCATGGAGGAATTTATGTCAGAATTTATGATGATTTGAAGTAAATATCATAGGTAAAGTAACTTTTTATCTCAAGAAGGTTATAAGACCATGCAAAGAAGACAAAAGATGACTAGACAAGTGATCAAGACTTTGATGGAGTTTTTGTTTTAGTTTCAAGGACAAGGTATATAGCCTAATTCATGCATAACCAGGTAAGGAGAGATGGTACAAACCTAGGGAGCATCGAGAGAATGTAACATGTGATAAAATATTTGTTAGGGGCAATCAAAACTCATAAAAATACACTAAAATTATGCTATAGGGATTTCTACATAATTTTGAGGCCAAGATGAATATTATGAGATACTAAGAAGGTATGCAAGGAAAAATTATACGTCACTTCAATTTTCTTCAAAGAAAGTTTCTAATGTCAAGGGGGATCTTTGTATAGTTTTCAATGCATCTTCTTAGATCTTTTAAAACTGCTAAACACTGATAAAATAGAGTATGAAAGAAGAATGATGTTGATTCTACAATGATGCGTTGAAAGGAAAAGTCTAGAAGGTGGTTGCATAGAGCCAAGATAGTGAGGTGCTTCAATGCACAAGATAAGACCATGAATAAAATTTTTGGCCAGTTGGAGTCAAGAAGAAAGTGTAAAATTCTAGGGGGTGCCTATGAATAAGTATGTTTTTAATCATGCATTTTTATTCTTGGTTTTCATTTTGTTCATGCCAAGTGGTCAATTTTCCTTTGTCATATCTATCCAAAGGGGAGACTAAAAAAGAATTAGGAGAAAAAGAGGTCTTTTGGGTGTTGTTCTTGTTCGGTTTCCATCTATTTTTCTAGGTGTATTCCATTAATGATGAGGTGGAAATTTTTAGGCAATGTGTCAAAATGTTTTCATTGTTTTCAAGTGTCCATTGATGTTAATGTGTCCCCAAGTAGTATCAGGTTTCAAATCATCATGATATGTAAACATGAACTAGGTAGATGCTTCAATAAGTTATCTGTGTGAATGTGTTCTCCCAAAGTTGTATGAAGGCTTCATAAGGTCAAACATGGTCAATGAGATGTGTGAGGTCTCAATTTTGTTACATGTCAACATGATAAAATTCATGAAGACTTAGGTAGGTCTAGGCTTAATCTTGGTCATAATTAAGAAGGTTAGCATCGAAACATGAGAAATGGATTGATGCAAATTATGGAAATCATAAATTAATTAGTGTGATATTGAATCTAACTCAAGGGAGAAGTATCATGTCAAAACATAGGGTTATAGGGCATGAATATGGTCATTCAAGATCCTTTATGTGAAGACGGGCCTAGTAGACAAGTAATATTGATGAGCCAAAGAATGATGATGAAACCAAGCATGTCATGAGCATAATATGGTGGTATATGAGGTGCACAAGTCTTCATAAGTGACTAAGAAGGTGGTTTGATCACTCATACATATCTTGATAGAATTTTCGCTTAGTACTAGAGAGCTAATGCTGCATAAATGAGATGTGACAATGGTTTTGGAGAAAACAATGAAAAATTAGTTAATGGAATTCATGGAGGATTGTTTTTTTAATGTATGCTCAAAATTTAAATACCTAAGGAGGTTTCTTATGCAATATTTCAAAACATCTCATCATTTCAAAAGAATCCTTGTAGGTCAAGATATTTATATGTGTGTTATCTAAGCATGATTGTGTTGTAAAAAAATTATTGTGTTTTTCGATCTTCCATATATAATTTGGTTTTGAAAATTCTAATGTGCACCACTAGGTGTAAAATCTTGTTCTTAATTTCTAATCATTGCTCTCAAATGTTTTCAAAACATTTAATTTGGTCATTTGACGTAAACTAATTCCTTTACCCCTTATATTAGTAAAGTGTAGTTTTTCCAAACTTGGTATGAAGACATAGAAGGTGTTCAAAGGCAATCTGCATTGAGACTTGAAATGGAAGATGGTTATAATCCCTTCTACAAGTTAAATTATTTTTGATGAATCTCTTGGTGTGCATAGGTTATGATTGTAGGAATCATAAAACCGAGTGTCTCTAAACATCCATGTATTATCTTGTTAAGAAGACTATTCTCTTAAGCGTGTTAGCAATTTTCTCTCTAAAAGCTCCGAGTTCAAGTTTTATGGAGATTGTGTTCATGTTCTCCTTGAAATATCTTTTTCATAGATGGTCACATGAGATAAGAAATGAATCTTTATGTACATAAAAAAGAAGGTATTTATGTATGACAATAAGAAGGTCTTGACATATGACTATAAGAAGGGATTGACGTACGACAACAACAAGGTCTTGAAGTATGCTAAGAAGAAGGTGAAGAGATAGAACAATAAGGCATCTTTGATGTAAGATAACAAGAAGTTCCTTGCACATGAAAAAAAAACATCTAACATGAATAATTTTTCGATGTGATTGAAATGGTCTTGATGTGTGACAACAAGAAGGTCTAGGATGAAGAATTTTCTACGATGGGCCTAAATAGTTTCCCAATACTCACAAGTACCATTGATTATTATGTTTATATGATCTTCAAGCCATGAATTTTAGTGTGAGATTTTTTTGGTCCACATACCTTGATCACAAGCTAACATTGACCTTATATGTACGATGAGTTTTCATGAGAAAAACTATGGTGATCCATCCTTGCACCTATCTTGCCTCTCTGCGACCTAAATGAAGAATGTGATATTAATGATGAAGCTAGAAGAATAAGGTATGAAGAAAGAGGTAGTGCTAAGGATTTATAGGAGTTGAGAAGAATCGGTGAAGGAAAGGTCAAGAGTAACATGAAACATTATAATATTGTTTCATTGGTTTGAATAATATCATAAGCTATGACTAGATAACAAAGATTTGAAATGACTCCTCATCTTCATGTTTTTAAAAAATAATCTTCCAAAATCCTCTAGATTAAAATAAATAATTCAAACCTATTAGAATTAATTAAAGACAAAGTTGAGGTAATTTATAAGACAAAGAGATTACCTCTTGTATGACTAGATAAGAGAGACAAGTGAAGATACAAGGAAAGTGAAGAGAAAAATTCATTCGAGTCAGTAGCTAAAATGTTAGATGCAAGAAGACAAATTTGAGATAGTTTTGTGAAGATGGATTTATCATTCTCATATGTATGGAAGACTGAGTCATGTGAAGAGTCATTGAACATGAAAATTAAAGAGTCATGTTTAAAAGTCATGTTTCATTACATAATCTCATTTTTTGAGCATGTGATTAAACTAAAATTGGAATATTATAGTCTAATCCAGATGTTATAGGAGTAGTAAATAAGCTGAATAAATGAAACAATAAAATACTGATATACAACCCAAGAAATCTAAGTAATCAAATATGAAAACCTTAATGTGAAAAGAGGGCTAAGAAGGCCTTAGCTGATTCAAATATGCCTCAAAACTATGTCGCAAAGGAAACACGATAAACAAGAGGTGAAATCCTTTGCACATGAGCCCGAGAAATTGTACATCTGAGATATTTCACTAGACCAAGGTTCCTAGAGAGGGATAAGGATCCTTATTGGTTCCCTAATTGGAATTTTGGTGCCCCAGTCTCGTAGAATTGACCGAGAAAATACTCCTTTGAGTTATCATTGAGTGTTCTCCTAATTTCACTTCCTGTTTCCTAAATTTTTTTATTTCACCAAATTTTGCCTTAAAATTTTTATGAAGAATCACCTTATAAAACCCGGATAAAGCGCCAAAACCCTAAAAATGAAAGATGCATATGAAGGTGTGAGATTGTCCTCAACTTCCAAATTGATGGACTTATCATTGAGCAACTCGCACTATGTCTTAGACCCAATATATTTCTAGGTGTGTGTGTGAAATTGTTCCCTAGGTTTCTCTTGTGTCATTTGTACTTTGTGAGTAGCAAGCAAGTATCTTGATTTAGAATGTAAAAAATGTGTGCATAAAATAGAATAAACTCCCCTCCTATGAAGTGTGATCCAGAAAATGATGTATAAACTTCCTAACTTGAACAATCAACATATCACTATGCTCATGAATTATGAATAAAATATGCAAGTTCTTACAAAACAAGTTAATGTGCAATAATAAACAAAATTAAGCTGAACAAAACGGAGAAACAAAGAAAATATGAGACATGGTTGATTATGGAAAAACCCGATGTAGAAAAACTCTAGTTGGATGACCAAATTTCTCCCCTTCACTATGCACTTCTCCAAAAATTACAACTCTTTTCCCAATGGGCCTTCAAGAAAGATTAAAACTCCTTAGTGTAATTACTTGCTCACAATCTCTCAATATACAATAATTCTTCACCATGAACAAATAAGACAAGAAAACAACTTTATAACTTAGCTTACACTTCAATTCTACTCAACCCACTTACTTAAAACCTTACAAAGGATCGAATTTATAGATGCTCAGCTCGGGAAGGTGTGGAAATCCAAAATGAACAGTCTAGAAGCCGAAACATTTGCAATGTTGAGATTACCACATTTCTAGACCATTAGTTACGAAACCGTCACTTTATGTAGACCGATGATTATAAAACCACCACCCTATGCAGATGTGTAGTTATAAAAATTACACCCAATGCATCGATAGTTACAAAACAACCACCTGCACCGGGGGTGGTTCCGTTATCATAAAAAAGCTCACTACCTTACGGAGGTAATAAATTTTACATACGAGCTTGTAATTGGATGCCATTTGATTTGAACTTGCATGATTTTTACGGGAAAAAATATGCAATCATATTTTATATTGATGACGTCTTTATGTTTTTTAAGTGTTCAAAATTTCTTTGAGAGGTTTCTAGATCACCCGATCCTAACTAGACCATCTTTTCAAGATATAAATGTTTTGAGAACCTATTAAGAAAGTGTCAAATATAGAGATTACATAGAATTGGCCTATCCTTGATCCATTTTTGCATCAAACTTCCCCAATTTGAGGCTTTTAAGTCCCTAAAATCTTCAAGGACTGATGAGGTGAGGAAATTTCTTCCCCACATCTTCTTTGGAATACCACTCTTGCATCTGGAGGTGTATCTATTAGATTGTTCCAATGAACATATCCTCTTTATGGACTTCCAGTCCCAATTTTTGTTGTCTTTGTATGGTAAATGGAAAAAAATAAAATTGGAATCCTAGGAAAATGACCATAACATGTATCAAAACCCTTGGCAAATTCGAAACCGCTATCAACATGTTCGGCTAAAAATCATACCTATATAAGTTCTCAACAGTCTCTATCACATAAGAGTGACAAGCCACCTCTATACTTTGTGCTCTCTCAAATAGGGAATGTCTTTGTTGTTTATTTTCATAGGCATCCTACATGGATTTCCTATGGAATCCCAATTCTAGAAGTGGACCATCGGGTAACAACTGTATCACATGCTCAATTGGCCTATTTGGGGGCAGCCCCATAGGCTCTTCCCTAAACTATTGAATAAACTCTCCCATCTGCTTCTGCTCTTTGTTAGTAACTATGTTATGAGTTGTTTCTGTAACAAATTCCTCAACTTGTCTATCCCTTAGAATAAGTAAAAACATCTCGCCACTAGCATTAAGTTTTCATACTTTAGTGGAACTTACCAATTAAAGCTGCAAGTCTCCGTCGAAGGATGAAATGACATATCTCGTAACCATCGTTCAACAAATGGTACCGGCTAGATATTTATGTTAATATGGCATCTCTGATATACAAATAAAGAATGAAAAACACCATGCCATACACATCAAGGGGAAAAACATCCACAATGACTTAATCAATAATTTTTTTATCAATACTAAAATTAATCTTACACTATTTAGAAACCTTGACATCTACACTTTTCCTTACCCAACCCCAAGAGTAAGGGCGTAGATGATTTTCAGTTTCCAACATCATTCTATCAACTATCTCTCTACTAATTAAATTATATTTTTGAACAAGAGTCACAAAGAGCATCCAATTTGGTCTTCTTCAACTGAATCTTTATATGAAAGAGCTTAATAAGTTCATTCTCTTGAGCATTACTACTATTACCCAAACATACCTCTTTGTGGATGGAGGAAAAACACATGGTCTCATCCACCTCTTCACTACAAAACACTTCCTCTCCCTGGAGGGAAGCCATCACCTTCTTCTTATTTTTCTTATTCTTGAAGGGATGTAGTTATGGGTGGAGCTTCCAACATTTTCCTCGAGAATGAGTGTCAACATAATAATTTCCATAGTGAATCCTAGTATCCTTTTTAGAAATAAAAAAATTCTTCTTACCTTTCCCTTTTCCTTTATCCCTCTGCTTTGTGTCGTCTTCTTTGTTTGAAGCATACTGAGAGGCAGATGAACCCTTTTGGTTTTCCATCTCTAAATAGTGAGCTTGCGTACAAGCCTCATCTACATCTTCCGGCTTGGCCAAAAGGATGGGTCTCCTTAAGTGGATATGGAGTCCACCAACATATTTCATCAACAAGTCTCGTCTGCTACATCATTTCCCATCTGAATATCTTTCTTTCCGAACTCAATAGTGTACTCTTGCATAGTCGGCCTTGCTTTTGCATGAGATACTACCAATCCATGGACCTCTCTTCCTCATAACAAATAGGATAGAATTTATTTTTTATTAGTTTTTAAATTCATCCCACTTAGTAATAGGAGGATGCTTCTTAATAACCAAAGAATGAACATAAATTTCAAACCAAGTTAAAGCATGTTTGGTAAATTTTAACCAAGCAAAGGAAATTTGTTGACTTTCATTAGTTTGATGCAAACTTAAATATACCTCTAGTTGAGCTAGCCAATGGTCTAGCTTCTCTACATTCATGTATCCATCATAAGGATCAATCTCAATCTTGGCCCTCGATTTGAATAGAGGAGGTGTGGAAATGGCATGAGACGATTCTTATTCATGAACCTCTTCTTCAAGGTATTTTGGTGTCTCATTCAGTAACACCCAATTTCTCCATGAGTAGTCGATGATGGACTCCAATTTCTCAATGGACAAGGAAATCCTACCCACATCCTTAGACAAACTTTCCACATTCTCCTCTAGCTTGAAGAAACATTCTTCACAATTTTTATATGCTCATCTTAGGAAGGTGTAGAAATCAAAAATAAAATGTCTAGATGCCCAAACATTTACAATGTGGAGATTCCCATTTTTCTAGACCATTAGTTACAAAACCGTTGATTTAGGTAAACCGAGGGTTACAAAACCGTGACCCTTCGTGCTAGTGGATACAAAAATTACACCTAGTGTAGATCGTCGATTACAAAATTATCACCCTATAATGGGGGCGGTTCTATAATCATACCAAGTTTACTACCTTATTATTGCCATAACATTTGTATTTGGGTGCCGTTTTTTTACTTACATGATTTTTTGAGAGGAACAAAAATATGCATTCATATTTAGATTTTGATGAAATCTTAATCATGTTTAGGTGCCCCAAATTTCATTCGGATGTTTTGAATCACCCCACTGACTAGTCCATCTTGTCAATATATAAATTTATTGAGAATCAGAGAAAGTACCTAATATAAAAATTACATAGAATTGAGATATTCCTAATCCATTTTTATATTGAGAAAACCAATCTTTTTCCCTTGTGATGCAACAAGATGGATGGAAATGGAGCTATAGATTCCTCGGATGGATGCAATCTTAGGTGGTGATAGTAGGTTATTAGTACTTGGTCCCTCATTATGTTAACATAACTCTATATTTATATGGGTCTCTTTCTTTAATTTCACAACTAACCCCAAATAATCGACCACCGACAACATACAAAGCTCAAATGGTAAGAAAGTTCCAAAAAGTGAGAGGAAAGTGCAAAGAGGATCAAGGTACCGAGAGGGGAACATGGCGCCTCGGGCGCCAGAGTCCTGCTACGCACTCCGAGTCAAAAATAGGGAAAATACAATATCAAAGTAGAGAATGGGAAAGTATGGGTTCAAGATCGAAATTAGCAATAGAAAACAATACAATATGTCTAAATACATGGGTTAATTATTACAATTTTTCACTTAACACCCATATGAATAGTAGTATGAGCGAGACTAAATAATTAACCAAGGTGCAAGATTTTATGTCTACATTTTCCCCACTTTATGTTGGTGAGTAGAACTATTGGTAACATAAAGTAAATAGAGATCCATACCAAGCATCCATGTAAAGTGATGTAGAAAATGTGTCGAGGGACAAGACAATACGTGGAGTGACAAAAAGGTAGAGTGTGGAAAATAAAGATGCAAAAGTATAAAAGTGATGAGAGTGAAGCTAGGGTGGAAGTGCATGTGTAAATTCCAATGTGTGTTTTGTATCTATATGGTTAGTATTATGTGCATGATTTACCCCTTATGCGTGTGATGTTGACTTCTTGTTTCCTATACAGATGGACCCATAAAAGAGAAGATGATCAAGTAGTCAAATACACATATAAAATGTGTAAAAATGCATGTATATATGTAAAAAGTGTGTAAGGAAAGATTGAAAAATGAAAATGGAACATGTACACCTTATTTGTGATTAGAAAAGGAGTGTAGAAAGGACCTCTCAATGTCATGTGAGTTTTTTCGCTGATCTCACACCACTGGCTGAAAGAGTGTAGGGAGGAAACTTTAAATTTATCCTCCAACCTGTAACTACTTCCCAAAAGTGAAGAAATCTCTCTGTACTATCTAGTTTTTGAAAATATGATGCCACTAGTTGAATTTGTGTAGAGAGTAAGGTCTAGTTTATCCTCTAACCTTTAATTTCTCCCTAGAATGCCAAGCAAATTTTCCATGTAAAATCTGTTATGTGTGGAGTTTTGTAAATTGTTTTGAACCCACTTGTTGTGTAACCCTTTGTGTCATGGATAAAAACTAAACTAAAAAGGTACTATGTGTAAAGAAAATTCAATGAACCCCTCTTTTAGGGAACATGCATTATCATGGATAGAATAATTAAGCCTTAAAGAGGACCTACTACTATTGATACCTGCACAGAGTGGGAGGGAATTTACTTGGTAGAAACCAAGGAACACAAAAACAAGTGGCTAGGATACAAGTGTTAGTACATGATGTAACCTAAAATTTACCACGAATAACCTAGGCATGTTGACACCTCACCCACTTGATTTGAGTGCTCACCTAAAGCATGCAAAGGTACCAGGTCCTTCCTTAGAGTTGCTTATGTAGGATGTGAACATGATGAAGATATAATGCATTCAGATCCATATGTAGATCTTAAAGAATCATGACTAAAATTATAAACATAATTAATTAAACCATGTAATAACTAGTTACAATCATGTTTAACACCATTATTCACCCAATATACTCCATTATATTAAAACATAGTAAATACGAAGCTTCTTATAATAAGTAGTATCATAAGTTTATGCGGGCCTCGGTTTTAGCAAAGCATAACTCCACAATAGCTCATACAAAGTGTCTCTCTAACTAAATAGATTAACATATATTTACAAGGGTGGGGACTTTCCCTTCACAAATAACACACTTCCCCAAATAGGTCACATAGTGAAAAATGTCATGTGCCTTTTCAATAACATGCACACATGCAAGTGTGCTAATAATAGATCTCTTACAATTAATCGGCATGTAGTAATCCTATTATTAATTTTAATTCATGCATGACGCCTTGTAGATGCTCTTCCCGAATAGCATTTGTGTGTTACGCAAGTCTCGATCCCATTGTGTGCTCTGTGTGCTATCTCAAAAAAATATCTGTAGCCATGAAAATGCCTAAGTCTTGAATCAATCTGTCTTTTGAATGTGTTTCCTTCCTATCCTTTCATGCCTTCAAATATTCCTTTCTCCCACGCGTAAATATTTTGTGTGCTCTCTCCTTAGTTTGATATTCGTCTACACAACATTACCCCACACTAAACTACATTTCCATCCTGGTAATGGGGTTCCTCCTAATGTTCCCAAAGAATAAAGAATACAAATGGAAATAATGTAAATGATTACTTTACAAAGAATGGAATTCTATTCTAGAGCACCCTCTAGTTCAACTCGGGATGATCAACTCTAGATATTGTTCTATAATCTCAGCCTCCAAGTCTTTCCAATCATCTAGCACATTTTTGGTCTTCTCTGGAACATCTTTGGTGATGGATTCCAACTTGTCTAGGGTTATCTCTTCCTTTTCATTCTGAAATACTAGGAAAATGTTAGCCATAGTAGACATCCTTCCCTCCAGAAGATCCATCTTTTGTGTTATGATATTTCCAAGCTCATCCAGTCTCTCCTTATGTAGATGTTGTGTTGCTACAAGGGATTTGTGCTTTTGCTTTACTAATGTCAATCTCTCCGTGCACCCTAAAGTGTCATCCTTCATTTCCTTTAGGACTTCATTGTTCTAATATAGTTCGATCCGATCACTACTTCTAGAGATACACATATGTTCAAATCTTGACCTACTTTCTTAAGCTCATCTTGTAAAGTTTGGAGCAATACTTTGTAAGATAAAATATTCCTAACCATGGAGCACCTTGCTCTCTTTGCTTCCTATTTAGGGTCCTTTGGCACTAACATGCAAATTGGTCCATCCTCAAGCACCAAATCAAATAACGTATGCAAATAATGCATATCGAAGGAAAGTTTTCAAGTACCTTAGAATCTAAGTGTAGTCTTCCTTTTAGGACATAATCACCAATTTCTTCTACCACGCTGATGAAGGATTCATTCTTTTCCGCTCTAAGTCCTTCTCTCCTTTTAAAAATGGTATTTCGACAACATTTTCCTTGTTATCTTCTCATAGCACTCTAATAGTGACAACCTTATCTATGTTCCTCTGCGCAACCTCTCGTAGATACCTTAACCAAGGAGTTTCTCACTTGCTCATCGGACATGAGTTTGAGCTTTATAGTAATGTTTCTACTCTACGGTGCCTTCTTCATTCTTCTTGACACACATGACTCCTCACATACATACAAATTGGGCTCATTCAATTGAGTTTGCATGGACCATGATAGCTATTTCCTTGCACACTTAGTGGCCATGTCCGGGTCCACAAACTCCCATCCATGCAACCCCTTAAGGTCCATTGCGCTCTAGAAATGGGCGCCGAGTGTTAATTTTGTCCTCAACATAGCCAATACTTGGCCCAACATACTCCCCACTAGTTGTCTTCATTATTGGCACCTTAGGAACTTGAGTGCCAAGGTTTGGAGTTATATCTTTAATGTTTTAAGAAATATCACACTATTTTTCCTCTTCCTCCTTTGCTTCTTCCTCTTCACCCTTTATATCCTCATCCCCGGGTTCTTCCACATCTTCGGCCATAAAGTGGTTCCCGACAAGCTCTTCACAAAATCCTCTATCTTCTTGTTCAGTTTTAGTTTTCTCCTATTCCTCTCAATTGTCTCTTTTTGAGGAGATAGTCATGTTGACCTTCTTACATGTTGCGAAGTTCCCACGCCTTGATTCCTTGTTCTTCTTAATACCCTTTTGAAGCGGTGCTCTCCATGGACTACTTCTACATCCAAGTCTTCTTCTTCTTGTACCTGAGGTGGAGTACCCATATTCCTAGTCTCTACTTTGTATGTGGGCTGCCTTCAACCTCTATGACCTAAGCCACAACTATCTTCATGTTCTTCATCCTCCTCATCTACCGTTATAATTTCTTGGGCTATGGGGCTGACACGTTCTCCACTATATGTTTTCCTTGAGGTGGCCCTGGGATTGTGAACTCGTTTTCTACATACTTGTTATTCTCTAGCTTAGGCTTAAGCTGAAGGTATACGAGTGTGGATCTACTGTCCCTAATAACCAAGCTTATTGGCTTCATACTTATGACATTCGAGATGATCTTCTTAATGTAGGTAGTTCGGTCTTGATACACATATGCCTTCCTCAAAGTGTGGTATTCAAAATCTACATTATCTACATTAAATTTTAGGTGGCGCGCATCATTAAATCGGTGGAATTATACCTAGAAGTAGCATACTATGAAGGTATATGATAGTTTTCAGCATAGGCTCCATGCCCCATCTCTCATAGAAAATCACGTGATATAGAAGTGTTGGTGCACCGAAAATTTTATTACCTTTCCCACCACCAAAGGTAGCTCATTGAGAATCTGCTAATCCTCAAATATCACATGAAGTCGGTGATACCACATCTCCTCCCTCTCGCTTAAACGGCCCACTCATTGATCCTTCACATAAATATTTTTCAAACCTTTCCACAAGGGACTTATTTTTCATGGGATATCATGAGATCTTGTTCTTTGTCCCATTAGGAACTCCAATTTCTAAAAACACTAGGGATAGGAGGATAAATCCAAAACTTATCTTCTCTCATGTGCACAGTTCCTCAATAATGGTCTCTGCAATATAACTTGCTAGGTTGTAGACTAATCAATGAGACATTTTATTTGCAACACGAGACCACTTGGTATTCAAAATGTTAGTGTATTTATTACTCCATCACATACCAAAAATCCTCTCATTAATTGATTATTTTCACAATATCTAAGCAATACATATTCGCACCCCATCTATAACCTTCTAGCGTGTCTTCCTACCTTCTAGCTACATATTTCTCTTAGGTGTGCTTCCATGCACCCCAAGAGCTCACTATTGTACCTTCCCCTAGTAGTCTCCACTACCTGTTGCTTACCTCGTGTTATAATGTTCCCTCATTTATATTCATTTATGGCCTTCTTTTAAAGCAATCAGATTTCTAAAAACTTTCTCCAAACTTAAATAACACCTATAGCATTGGTTCCTTTATGTGTACCCAATTTTAAAATAGCCACCCAAACCAATGGTATGTGCATTTGTCTGCGCATAAAATTTCTTCAAATGGTAATTAGCTTTGAGTGCAAAAACATGTTTATTACAAAAACACAAACTAAATTAACAAATAATAGCGACTGTTGGCTATAAAATTTGTCTTGTGGACAAATTTATGGATTTCAAGCCAACACTATGGAAATCTAAGTCCCTCTACGTTTGAATGATGCCTCTCCCATTGTTTAGCATGTAAAACCAAATGATTTTAATGGTGTTTTTTCAACCAGAGATCCATAGGGGCACTCCACTGACCCTATGGCAAAGCATATAATTTCTTTCTAGGGAAAAAATTAATCAAAGTATGGGAAAGGGAGTGGGAAATAAGGAAAGAAGGTTAATGACATAGGTAGAATATCAGATGCCTATATGCATTGATCAAAAAGTTCATAACATGCATTAACTAATAGAAGAAAGATAAATTTGTAATTTTTTGAGTAAGAGACAGAATAAAACACACTGGTCACAAAGCACCAATCGATTTCTCCATTAGGGGGACATAAAATTCCTTCCTTTTTTATTGATCTCAGATTTGAAACTCGTACACAAGTGGGAATAGAAGAAAAAAGTAGAGGAGGGGAATAGAAGAAGACGATTGTTGTTTTGTCCATTTGTTCACAAAAACATGCTTCCAATTTTCTAATTTGATTGCAGTAGCTGCGAATGACATTGAAGGGTCATTATATTCCCCAAATTCAAATGGTTACAAACCTATAAATTATGCATGCCTCTTCGAATTCCATCCTTGTCAATAAAAATTCCCATATCGTTTCAAAAACCAGATCCTGTGAGCAAACGTTACACCTGATTTTCCAGTTTGAATATAAGACGTTAGATTTGCTCCATGCGTTTGGATCTTGGGCCGTTGCAAACAAATTTGATCATTTCCCCTCTTCCAGATTCCTATGCAGCAAATAAAATGCTTCTGACGATCCAAAAACAAGCTTTTGTGCACAAAAATGCATTTTATATTTCAATTTTCTAGTTTTCATATGAACCGTTCTATCCTTTTCCCTAATGGATTTGAAATCAGGCCATCCATGTGGTAGGATAAAATTGGATTGAAATCGGGAGTAACCTTTTTATTTTCTACATGCTAGAGATAGTTTCTTAATTTTCTCCCACAAAACTCCATCAAAATGTAAAATTGAAGTGTCCATCATGTACAGAATTTCAAAAGCTTTCCATTGATATCAAAAATGTGAAAAATTGAGCTCTGGTTTGAAAGATATGGCCGTCTAAAGATTTAGGGAAAAAAAGGTAAAAATATTGTCAAAATTAGGGTTGGTAGTGTAGACACTAAAATTAGGTCACACTCCCCTTTGGTCCCTCGACGAATAAGCACCCTTCATCACATTCACCTAGCCATGGCCCCCTTTCACCCCACTAATATTAAGTTAATTAATTTAATTTAATTAATACATTATCCTCACTATATTTATTATTTAAATATCTTAATTTAAATAATATCCACACATACAGGTCACTTAGACACCTCATCAAGCCAACTCAACCTAGGACCTATTCTTAGTAAGTTGCCATAACTAACTAAAACTTACCCAAACCCTAAAAATTAATTCCTACATTCTCTCTAAGCGCATTCCCACATGCTTACAAGAAGCTCCAGCCTAATCTGTGGGTTAGAGACCCGAGATCCAAGGAAATTAAGAGAATCTTCCTAGTTTAGTAAACTTAGGAAATCCCACCTTGACCAACACCAGTGACCCCTAACTGTCGCCAGTTAAGCCGTAACCACCATCGGTTACCCTTTTAACCCCAAAACAACCATATTCTCAAGGTTAGAAGCAGGTTGGTAGAAGGTTGGGGAAAATATTGGAAAAGTTGGCAAACATTAGCACATTCGAGCAAGAACATGCATGCAAGGAAGGAAATCAAGCATCTTTTCTGTACAACCATCCCAACCATGATATGATCTAACCAAGCCAAGAGGAATGTACATGCAGCCCATACAGAATCTTTCCTTCAGTTTGTGATCACTTGCGGCCTTCAAACCTCTCATCAGTACCCTCATCCCTCACTCACAGGCATCCAAGACTAGAATCCAAGTAAGTATAACATCATACTTCTTTGGTTTATTTCATTTCATCATTCTTTTATCACCTATTGTTTACCTAGCCATCCATTGACCTCCTCCAACACTTCCACCTCCATATACCCATAAAACCTCGCCAAATCCTACCCAAGTCACCCAATACCTCACCCCGACCAACCAAAATCCTTTGTGTAATCACAAAGGAGACCTAAATCTCATTTTGTGGCATTCCCTAACTCCACAAGATCGGCACTGGTTACACTTAACCGCTATCGGTTAGGCTTAACCAACATCGGTCTCTGTATTTTCCCATACAACCTAGAACGAAGACCTACCCACTAAATTTCATCTCACCCTCATTCACCTGTGATCTACTTGAGACCTCTGAGATACCTAGAAATAGTTACTTGACCTTTGGATCTTATTCTAGCTTAACATATTATATTAGATATATTTCTTATTGTGTTTTAAGTGAGATACCTAAACCATTTCGAATTACAATAGGATTTACTTTTTTATCGCATTAAAATTGTTTAAAACAAAGTGGACTAATAGCCATCTAGGAAGTATCACACTTTCGGATCTAGCATACGCTAGGTAGTTCACTGCACATATTGTCTAATTCCTTTTGGTGGTCTTGCTTTTATGACATGGTAGTTCCTCCTATCCAAAAGTAAGTTCTCACGATTAGCTATGGATTGGAGAAGTCATATGCGTGCAACAACCCATCAACTAGCATTTGAACAAGTATTCCTCCTACGCCTATTACCCTATCTGTTTCATCAACACTTCAAAGAAATGATCTAAGAATCAGGTGAAACATTTTGGCATGCTCGGTGGGACCCATCTGAGGTTCCTTACATTTCATTCATTCCTAGGAAAAATTGTGTGTTTGTTTCCCTTTTGAAAAGCATACACATTAATTTTCTTCCTTATTAACCCCCTTTTCTTTCTATTTGCTTTAAAGGAAAATTTTCTTTTGGTGTAATTAAAAAGAACCATTTCTTCATGTTTTTTGCATTGTAGTGAAAGAGCATCCCTCTTCCTCTTCATCTTATTGTGTCATCCAACTTCACACTTCGATTTGGGCTTAAAAATAAGTGCATTCCATTTTGATTTATCACATTAGCTCACATTAATTGTGGACAAACTATACACTGGAAGTCATGACCAGCTGATGGTTGACAAATGAATTGTAGAAAGCACATTTTCTCTCTCTCTCTATGAGTCTTGCCAAATTACACAAATTCATAACAAACACATATTCTTAAACAACATATTTCCTAGGAACGCTGTCAATGATTGCAGACCGATCGAGGATTAGCAAGTACTCCCCAGCTCACTACTCGTTGAGTCATACTTGAGAGCAAAGCCCGCCCCCACCATAACATACCCAAAACCTCACCTTTTAGATCTCCTTCTTCATAGGAAGCCATTCTCACACAAAAATTCTATTTCACAATTCATGTGTCGGTCCCTAAATAGCATAAGCTAAACAAAAATAATAGAAAAGGCACTCCTAGGATCGCATTTTCTTAGTGTTCCTGCTTGGCTTGCGTTTGAGGTGAGAGATCACATTCTTCATTTTTTGTTCATCCTTGCATGCTCCTCATCATAGCTGGTGTATTCAAGCTTCACCTGAGTGTGCCTGGACCATATTTTCATCATTCTTAGAATTATGAGTTTGATTCCACATCATATTTTAATTCACAACCACTTTTCTTTCATCACTATTTCAATTTCACGAGAAACCGTCATGGGTTACCTCGACCGATAAATCGGTTATACCCAATCGATGTCGATTCCGTGTCCTTTTGTTAACCTACCTAGAAGGACATTTAATTCATTTTATTCTAATTTTCACAATCCCTGTCACTACCATCATTCCCATTGACATTGTAAAACACCTTGATTTGGCATACCGTTAGATTTAACTTTCTACTTGGTTTTTCACTCACCGACCATTTTCTACAATGTTGTGCAATGGTTACCCCTAACCGGCATTAGTTTTCCTTAACTGGGATCGGTTAGCTTGTTTCACTTTCCAACCACAATTTGGTACCTTATCCACTTTTACCATCAAATTCATCTATTCCTGTTGTTTTCTCGTGTCATTTACAGAGAAGCAACCCTACCTGATTAAGTACTGGTTCACATGGTTTTGACTCGAAGACAAGCAAGTGCACTCATATTTCACGCCAATTTTCAACCACTCCCACCTATTCCTTCACCACCTTCCATTTTATCACCATCCATGGACCCTATCTAATCTATCACTATCACTACAAGAGATGAGGAGTTCGCATGACTCCTTGACTAAAACCCTGTCGCTTTGCATTTTTACCTTTCCCACTTTTCCACTCAAGATGCCTCAGTCGGTTGATATATGATATGCCCATATATATCCCCTCGCTCTCCTTCCTACTCCCGCATCAGCCCCATCTAGCTTCATGTGTCCTACATCTACCTTACCCCAGGTCATTTTCGTAACTAGGTCCTATACCCATTATGAATGTTGTGTCTGCTACCTCCATGACACCCATTACATCCACCATACCCACGAAAACCACCCAAAACACAACCTCATCCACCCTTAATGTCTCACACATACCCATCGCTACATTACCACCTCTAATATCGGTGACCCCTACCCCATTTCAGAATGTTATCCTTTCCATTCCATAATCATTAGCCCCTATTACCACTAGGGTTACCACGACCCTTCCACCTCCATATACACACTATATACAACCTCTCGTTTCATCCATTATACATGCTTTGAGTACGTACCCCATGTTTCACTTCCTTCTTCTCAATCAACCTACATCGCAGCCCCATACACTAGAGTGCCACCCCCATTATATGTCCAAAACCAACCCTCTCACACTACAGGAGGCACCAAATCATCACAACCTACCAACAATCTAATCAAATTGATGTTGGACAAAATGTAGACATTAGAGGCATCGGTTTCATAAATCCCGCAACACTCTCACCTATAATGAGATTTATAATGAGCCCATCCACCCATACCTTGTGCATTGGGAAATGCCTAAATTTAATCATTTCAATAGCAAAGAAGACCCATAGCAAAGCATTTGCGGTCGTTCAAACATGGGTGTTATCTGATCACTCACGATGATGCCTTGCTCTTGAGAATCTTTCCCATGTCTTTGACTGGACCTGCATTAGATTGGTATAGTGGGTTACCTATGCACTCCATATTCTCATTCAATTAGGTAGCCCAAGCCTTCTTGGATCATTTCTCTATCAATATCGTCAAGAAGGTTACCATGACCGACCTATACTCCACGCGTTAGTATGAGGATGAATCTATCACAGATTTAGTCACTCGTTGGCATAGATTGATCAACCAACTCACCTTCTAGTCGCCACAAATAGAACTCATTAATATTTTCACACAGGCTTGTGCTAGACATATCTCACCAACCTTACAGGTCCAAACCTTCCAAACATTTGATGAAGCATTCACTATGGCACAAAAGTTAGAGATTCGGGAAATCGAAGAGAAAAAAATATAATTACGCAATAAGAATTTGGCCTTCAAGACGAATGATACCTCTTCTTCTTCCAAACCACAAACCAATTATTCAAAGGCTAAGGGCACCGCTAATGTAGTGGTACTCAAGGTTGGCCCAACTCATCCATCAAATCAGGCTACCCCCTCATCTAATCTCTCACCCATCCAAACTTTTCAATTCAAACGAGAGTAGTGGAAATACACCCCAATTGGGGAACCTTACTCTTTTGTCTTAGAAAATCTTATCAAAGCCGGAGCCATCACTCTTCCACCCATAAAACCACACACTAGTTTTGACTGCTCACCCCATGCCAGCATGGTATAAAGAACATGACTTATGTAACTATCATTGAGTAAAGGGTCATAGTGATAACAATTGCGTCACTTTCAAAAATATTGTCCAAGAAATGCTCGAGAAAGGTGAGTTAACCATGGATAATCCTAATGCACCTACCAACCAAAACCTACACATCTTCAAGAAACCATTTCCCAACCATACCCCTTCGTCTGATCAAACCGGTGAGACCTCAACTCATGATACCCATACCCGCAAGGTTCACGCTATCTTTAATGATGTACTGTTGCCTCCCAATTACCTCACATTCCTTCCATAGAGGAAATCCTAGCCCGAAATCCTCCTTCCACATCAGAACCAACCTCCCCTGTTCCTTCACCCATAGAGGAACATCTTTCATCTCCTTCATCACCTACGGAGGAGTCTCCTACTAACATCGAGACCATCTCACCCCTGGCTTCTCCACTTAGAGAATCTTTACCTACAGTACCTCCTCCACCCATAGAAGAGCACCCATTACCTCCATCACTCACAGAGGAGCACCTATCCGTTCCTCCACTTGCAGAGGAGCTTCCATCACCTTCTACACCTACCATAGACCCAGTCGAGATACCGTTGCCCCTTGGTGAGCATTCTCCATCCGCTGCCCAAAATCTTGCAGACCTACTTTCGGCTCTCTTACCCAAAGAAGCTGAAGCTAGCCAATTTTCCACCTCCAAGACACATTTCTGGAATTTCCATTAGGTACTCATCAACTCCACCTACACACGTGCCATTTTCACATTTGGTGATCACTTAGATTATGTGGATAGAGCACTACTATGGGGATGTCTTCTTCTTCTAGTATAAATGCAAATGTAGAGGTCTTTGGTTCATACCTCCACTATCTACCCAAAAATATTTCTACCAATCAAATCAAACACAACCACCTCTATCATAACTCCTTCCACGACACCTATCATAGCTCAAAATACATCCTTACCCATATCCCAATCTATATCTAAACCCAAACCCACACCTACAACATCATACTCGACTAAACCTATTACCACTTTAGGGGTCACCCCGACTACCACCTTACTCATCCACCTATCAAACCTGGATCTAGTTACATCCTCCAAAGATAACACCACACCTACTCGACACTCAAACGAAGCACCAACCCCATAGAATCGATACCTTAGCCTGCACCAACCACACCTACACTTGTCTTGTCTCGTCTTAGGATCTCAGCTTCCCCACATGGTCAAGCAACCTCCACCCATCAATAAACCAAAAACACAACAACCCATCCCTTCCTCATAAACCTAAAACCTACCCAAATGCCCAACAAGACTTACACCCACACACTGCAGGTCTCTTTACCACCCATACCTCCAATACCCTCAACTATTGTTTCACTACCCACTATGCTTCAAGTAGATGTCTCTCACACCCATAACACGACTCGCGTCATCTACCTTCACAACACACCCGTTATCCCCATGGGTAACTCACCCTCTTCCCCTATCTGATTTCCTTCTAGACGTCATACACCCACATCACCTTTACCCAAGAAGGTGCAATCCAAAACCAAAACTCCACTACCCCACAATAAGGTATTCAAAACAACCACACACTCTCCTACCCATCCATCTACTATACCCCTACCTAAACAAGAAAGACCGACAACCAACACCTTGCCAACACCCAAACCCATAGCTCGAACCACTCCTCTTCTTCCAAAGACTGTTCCTCAACAATCAACCACACCTACACCTTTTACCCACTTTCACTTCCCTTTGCAATCCACTAGCAGGGTCCTATGCCAAAATTTTAACCAACCTCCTTGAGACTTCTGTCATCACATTACCACCACTCTGACCTTATGACCCCCTCAAACCTAAGCCAAAAGGGTTTGATGCTATTAAAATTTGTGCATACCATCATGTGCTAGGGAATGATGTGGAGAATCGTAAGGCCTTGAAAACCAACCTGATCTAGTTGTGTCCCCGAAGCCAACTTTGACGATGACGACCTTCTCAATGAGGATCTTGCTTCACCAACACCCATCCGACACTTTGCTACTCAAAAATAACAAAATCCACCCTCACGACTCCCAGAGCCACCTCCAAGATTTGAAATTAACATGGTTCACATCAAAGAACTTGCCACACCACCACCCCAATTTCATTGTGCCTAGCTCACCTCACAAGTATTTTCTCCTCCAAAGAGGTTTTTCCCGATCATGTCGTTATACCACTCATCCCGCACCTTCTCCATTTAACAACTCCCCTCAAATAAACTTGATACACGTCCCTACAAGTGCATAGAAGGATAAGGGTAAAGAAAAGGAAATTAACTCACCAATCAATCCTGTACCCAACATACTATTTGCACCCATACCTAAAATCACTATCCAGCCCCACATAGCCCATTTCTAATGTCATCACACATCGCACCATGCTCAAACAATTACACTAGTCTCCCCTCAAAATGTCCCTATAGGACCTCATCCAAATCTTGGAATCCCATCGTCAAGCTCTCATGGAAATTCTTCAATCTATAGAGGTTCTACCCAATTACCCTACACCTCGTAGCCTCAATTATCACACCCCATCATGTAGCGTCTCTCACCAAATTACCACCTTCATCTTCACTCCTACCTGTTCACCAAGTAGCCTCCTTAGCTTCTTAGAGGAGGAGATCACACCACACCAAAATGATGACTGGACCCACCGCTCTTCATCTCTGTCCACATCGATGACATACGGGTACACCGTGTAATGATTGGTGGGGGCGCTAACATTAACATCATTTCATCCCATGCATTCACTCAAATGCACATACCTAACAATTGCATGCATAAACATCTGGTCATGTTGTGTTCATTCAATGATGCTATCACCTCTACACTAGGTACTATCATCCTCCATGTTCACATGGGCCCCCATTTATTCTATTGAAATTGTTTTACATTTTACAAGGGGAATTCCAATATAACTTGTTGTTTGGAAAACCTGGATTTGTGTCATGGATTGTGTTCCTTCCACTTTGCATCATTGTGTAAAGTTTGAACACAAAGGACAGACTTATACCATTCTAGTTGACCCCTCACCTTTCAAAACATGCAACATGAATTACCAACCCAAGGATGTGCTCATGCCTATTAAGCCATCTACCTCCACAACCAGTTCTTATTCACCTACACCTCTACCTACCAAGTATAACCACTGCTTCTACCGCATATACCTCCTCCATTCCTACCGCTGTCATAACCTCCACATGCTGGCCCATTAGCTTCCCAATCTGTTAAATCCACCTCCGCATCAACCTCGACACATCATCCATTATAGCTACCTACATACCAACCACTGATCCCTTGGAAGGTATTTTTCAATGCCTCACTGGGGGAGTACCACCTATATAGTGTCAACACATTCCTTATGCCACAAGAGTATGGAAGTCTTCACCAACACCTCATTATGATCACAACATAGGAGAACATATCGTTTATGGTCCTCCTCATTTTCATACTAGTCTCACCTATGGGGGACTTGATACTACCACTTACACACCCGAACCACTGCAACAAACCCGCCAATTTTTTGCTGACTTCCAATCAGTTACCAATCACCATTTTTCCCACACCTTCCTGCACCGATGTGCGTGGAAGGGTTTTGGTTTTGGATTTTTTGAGAAAGGCTGCCATACCGTTATTCCATGTACCACCCATAAACATAACAACCGTAGTGGTATCGCCTTTCTGAACCACCTACCAAATAGGTCTACATTGAAATCATTAAGGACACCAAATCTTGTCCACCTTCATCACCACCCTCACCGAAGGAGTCCATGGATTCGAATCTATCCCTCCTAAAATTTTTTTCATAAACACCATTTCCTTGGGGCCTCGACTTATCAACGTGAGGGAGAGGCCCTTCCACTCTTCCCTTCGTGTATCCTTAAATGATCGATGACAATACACTTCAATTAACATCATTCAATGTCAATATGATGAATCTATACTCACATACCAAAAGTGCGGAAGACTCATATATTCATCGTTCGTTACCTTTTTAGATGCAAACCATGTTGAATGAATCGACTATCGAGATCAACATTCATACTCAGACGACCCGCACATCCTAAAGATCGACAATCTTTAGATGTTGCTTTGAACAGAAGCCATCACTTATTTTTTCAAGGATCATAACCACACTTTCACTTGCTCTTATGCAGACATTCCCAAGTATTGACCCCACTATAGTGGTCCACAATATCATCACTATTCCCGATGCGAAACCCATCAAAAAGATGAGGAAAATGTACCTCGCATTTCCCTTCTCGTCAAAGAAGAAATTCAGCACCTTCTTTCTGTTTCCTTCATCTTACCCATTGATTATCCTTGTTGGATTTCTAACATTGTCACTCTCACTAAGGTGACAAGGGGACTCTGCATTTGCATGAAATTTTGTGACCTCACCTAGCATGTCCAAAAGATAACTTTCCCTTACCTGGTATTGACCATTTGGTTGACCTTACCACTGGCCACGAGATGTTGTCACTCATGGATGGCTTCTTGGGTTATAATTTTTTTACTTTCCTAGAATATCAACACAAGACCTCATTCATCACCCCTTGGGGGACCTTATGCTATCGAGTCATGCCTTTTGGCCATAAAAATGTTGGTGCCACATATCAGCGGGCTATGACTTACATCTTCCATGACATCATGCATTGTATATTGGAAGATTATGTGGACAATCTCTGGAAAAATCTCAACACACTTCTGAGAGGACCTAACCATCCTCAAAACCATCTTTGATTGTCTCATTAAATATTGTTATCGACTTCACCTAAGAAGTGCATCTTCACAATTCTCTTAGGAAAGCTCTTGGGATTTATCATTTCCCTACGTGGTATAGAAGTTGACCCTGCTAAAGTCAAGGCCATTCTCAAAATACCTCCGCCTACCAACCTTCGACAAACTCGTAGCATGTAAGGCAAGTTGTAGTCTATTCATCATTTCATTTCACAATTATCGGATCGGTGCCGACCATTTCATCATATGCTAAAGAAGGATGTATCCTTTAAATGGGATGATGACTGCCACAAGGATTTTGAGGCCCTAAAACAATACCTTCTCCAACCACCCATACTCATCCCACCTAAAGACGATCAACCTTTCTACCTATACATATCAGCTACCGATCATTCCTTGGGAGCCATGCTCGCTCATCGTGATGAACAATATAGGGAGTAGGTGGTTTATTACATAAGCCATACTCTTTTAGACTATGAAACTTGATACAACCATCCCGAAAAACTTTTCTTAGCCTTAGTTTTTGTTGCCACAAAACTCCGTCATTACCTACTCAACCACAAAACCTATGTTATGACCAACACCGACCCCTTACACTTCATGTATGCCAAACCTTATCAAAATCAGTGTGCCGCATGATGGCTTATGCTTTTAGCTAATCTTGACCTCGAATTCATTCATCAAAATTCCATCAAGGGCCAAGCTATCACCAACCAATTGGTTGACACACCTATTTATGGGGATCAACCCTCTAATTTTGACTTTCCAGATGAGTCAATTACTACCCTCTCCCTAGATGAATCCCTTACCAAATGACACTCTTCTTCGATGGTTCCAAGTGTCAACGTGGGGGTGGGGCTGGTATTATCCTCATTCCTCTTGATGGTGAACCCATGCCTTTGTCATTCAAATTATATTTTGAATGCACCAACAATATTTCTAAATACAAAGCACTTGTACTAGGTCTCTAAGCCACCTATGCCCTAGATGTCAAATCAATCAACATCTTTGGTGATTCTCAATTGGTCATAAATCAAGTCAATGGTATGTACCAGTGTCGTAATGAGATACTTCAAAAGTATAAACATCATGTAGACATACTTTGACCAATAAATTTGAGATACCATGGCTTGCTTAGCTTCCTAAATACCGCTTCGCCTCGTCGATTCTAAAATATTTGTCACCATCCAATGCCTCCAATCACCTTCTTATCTACCTCATGATGTTTACTCCATTGAAACCACTACCCCTGACTTGAGTGACCTTTGGTATAAACAATACTCTGACTACCTTTATCTCTCCATCTTACCTCTTGATCTCACTCAGAATCTAACAACGTGCCTTCCTTAAAAGCTCTCTCGTTATGTCATTCTAGGGGGCCTCCTCTATAAGCATGGATTTGATGGTATTCTTGTATGATGCCTCACAAGTTTTGAAATTCCTTATACCATTAATAAAGTTCATGATGGCATATGTCGAGGTCACTTGGGGTCCTTGCTATTGCTAAGCGTATTCTTCACTCCAGGCTATTACTAGCCGACCCTTAACCATGATTATTGCGTCTACATCAAACGTTGTGTAAAATTCCAAAAATATTCCAATATTCATCACACACCCAGTCATGCCTTATAGGTCACTCGAGACCTTTGGCCTTTCTCTCAATGGGTTTTGGATTTTGTCGGAGAAATCAATCCTCATTCTTCCCAATGCCATCAATGGATCATCACTACTACCAAATACTATAAAAATGGGTGGAAGCCATCCCACTAATCTCCACAAAAGTTGAGAAAATATGTTATTTCATCAACCACCACATCATTTGTCCCTTTGGTGTTCCACATCGCAAAGCATCACGAAAATGGAAAACAATTCAAAAAAAAACATTGCAAAAACTTTGTGATGCCTTCGGCATTCAAACTTAGTTTTTCATTTCCTTACTACCCACAAACCAACGGCCAAGCTGAATCCACTAACAAAACCCTCTATAAAATTCTTATGAAAGTGGTTGATGATACTGGGAAGGATTGGCATATGTACATTCTTTTTTCCTCTGGGAATACCACAGTAGTATTCACACTTCCATTGCGGCCACACCATTTTCTCGGTCTATGGTACAAAGTTTGTTCTACCTCTCAAATTCTAGATCCCATCACTCCACATTTCTCTCCATGATATGCTCAATGACAATGACTTTCGTCAAGACCGTTTAGCACAACTAGAGTTATTAGACGAATGTCATCTTAATGCTCTGGATCACCTTCAAGTTTACCAAAAATGTATCAAACGTGCCTACGACAAACGTGTCCATGAATGAACCTTCCAAGTCGGTGACCTTGTCCTGAAAGAAAATCAACATGTAACCAAAGTAGAAAAAGTAAACGGGGCAAATTTGCTCCTAATTGGCTTGGACCATACATCATGACTCATACCTATGGATCAAGTTCTTATCATTTATCTTCACTTGATGGTAAACCTGAACCTAAGCCCCTTAACACCTTGCATCTTCGACCATTCTATTATTGACTCATTGTCCTACCTCACCCTTTGTCTCTTTCCATGCTCATACCTTGGGCGCTATTCACTCCATACACCTCACCAACGATTAAATAAGAATCATGTGAGTACATGTCACTTGTTAACTTCTCTTGAATATGTGTACCACTACGTTGCACATAACATGATTCTCATGGATACTTTTTGTCTACCTTTGAATGAGATCCCATGGTCGTTTCACCTTTCCTTTTGAAAAATATTCCTATCCTCCACCTTGTTCTTGTCCATGACTTCAAAGAACTCACAGGGACAAAATCCTTAAGTCACACTTCTAATAAAAAGATGACTCCCTCAAAAGGACATCTTCCTCTTGAAAAATTGCTGTTATAAATAGACCTGATCCCTTAAAGGACAACTATGTAAAGCTCCTTAAAAAATGATAGCAACTAAAGCTTCCCACATTGATCACTTCAGAAGACCTCAAGGAGTTCAATTTTATTTATCCCATATAGACTTCCCGCATCGATCAGTCTATCAAAACAACAACCTTTTTGTCATGGACTTGCCCATTGTGATCTAGGTTCTCTTGCCCGAAGGGCCTACTACCTATACCATATAAAAATTAACTACCTTTCACCCTTCTTACCATTCCCACTCCCATTTCCTATTACCTCAAGGGACATCTTGGAATTTAGACATTTGGTGATCCTGTTACTACTTTTCACCGTAGAACGATCAGGTCATGCAATGTCTTTAGGGTCCTATGTTCATCACCTCCTCCAAGGTATGATCTACTTGGTATGATCCTACCCAATCAGGTGGCTTTATTTCCCCCTCTTATCTTTTAACCATCTTTGTTTACGTTTTGATTACCTTATACAGGACTTGGTCCTCAACACTTACTTTTGGGGTAATCTTCTTCTTTTGCCACAATCGCCCTCACCTACATCATTTTACCTATAATATACCCACACCTAACAAACCTAAACCCACAACATGCCCAAAAACCTACCAACTCATTTTCATACCTCCTCATATTCTTCCCTAGCTCATGGGAGAACTACATTGGTTTGAGGTCCCTTTTCGTCAGGACTATGTAGGCAGCACTCCAAGGGCATGGGGCCCTTGGAGGTTAGCTCGGCCATCCTCTACCCTAAACAATTCATCTTCCATGTGCCTCACATTACATCACACCTAACTTTGTTTCCCTTTTATACCCAAAATTGGAAATTAAACCACATACATAACAAATTGTTTCATATTTTAAACATTATCACAACATACATTTATTATGCCTACCATTTCTCTATCATCACTATGCATAGATTATACCACATCTCACATATGACCCATATTATCATTCATTGCATAAAATAATGAATCACCACTTCACCTACTTTTGACTCAACCATGCCTAAACCAACTGACTCGATCCATGCCTATAACCTAACTCAATCCATGCCTATAACCTGACTCAATCCATGCCTAAACCAACTTGACTCAATCCATGCCTATAACCTAACTCGAAACATGCCTATAACTTGACTCAATCCATGCCTATAACCTGACTCAATCCATGCCTAAACCAACTTGACTCAATCATGCCTAACTCACTTAATTTCCACCCATATCACAAGAAATAAATTCATATCTCATCTAACACATGCAATAAATCAATATCTCATAAACACATCAACAAATCAAATAATGGCATGTATCTCATCATATCAATAAATGTGTATCTCCAATATACATGCCTATCTCATCATGTCCATCATCTAAAAAATGTCGGCATGCGGTCGATATATACAATATAAAATGTCATCGACAATTTGGTTGGTCTTATATATACAAAAAAATTAATCACCGCAAAATCTCTTTGGCACGTACACTGGTATATGCTTGAAATATACAACTAGATTGTACATCCTCACTATCTTCAAAGCACATAGGCCAAGTACATATCGGCATAAAAACTATCATAGATCAAAACTTAGGTGATGCATATCACGCATCTCGATGGATGTCCTCCATCGTGTGTCACCTGTACCCTTTGCCTCATGGGTCCTTCGCGGCACCTCAATTGGAGCTGGTCTCCATGCACCGGTAGCCTATGCCTAGTCAAACCTTGGAGCTCACTAACCCCTCTGTGCTCTCCACACTATGAATGCGGGATCTCCTCCTCTTAGTAGATGCCTGTTGTGCATCTTGTACTCATGATAGGATATGAAATCTATCCCGGCTGCCATAAGCTAGTCTTGATAGTATCTCACCTCACCTAGGGCATCCTATAACCTAGATACAGGCATGGTCTATGGTGGTCCCATAGGTCTTAGCCCCTATACCTACCCTACAACACCCTACCCTACGCCTACCTATGACCTGGGACCATCTCCGGTGCCTATGGTGGTGTCCCATGTCCCTGCGTGCATGTATCTAGGCCTATAAGGCCCCATTCATCGTGCTCGGGATGTGGCCAATCGCCTCGTAAACTCGCCACACTGAGCCTATAAGGCTACCACCTAACCATCCCCCTCCTCTCCATCTCCATCTCCTCTATTAGCCATCTGGGCCTATAAATCGGCCACTTATACATGTAGCTCTCTACTACCTCGCCTCCAAACCCTCTAGTTGTGTTTGTAGTATACCCAACTAGATAATGAACATAACTACTTGCCCCTGTAGGACGTATCTCTCGCACTATAATGGTCATTAGATTTGGCTGCACTGATCCGGGGTGGTATAGCTTATAACCGAGTCACCCACCACTACTGTATCTATTTGTGCATCCAACATCATCTATCTGCCGGTTCGTTGCTTGCTCCTCCCGCCCTATGGGTACTTGTAGGCTATGGTAGAGGTAAGGGTCTCTCCACGTCATCTCTCCAATACTATTTGAAGGGTAGAGGAATGTCCTTTACTAGCCCAAACTACCATCGAACTCTATCTACTGGGATCATCTTATCCTCCCTGAATGATGAGCCTATATCCATCTTTCTAGCTGGTCATTTAGCTCCTCATGAATATGCATATATGAGGGGAATCCCACATATGGCCTCCATATAATTTCCACTCTAGACAACCCCTCCAGTAACTACCAAAAATGGGCCACATCATGTGTCACCTATCGATCTCTTCTCTCCTATCATTGGCACCCATAGCTTGTATCCCACCCGCATAAATCTTGTTGGGAACGCATCTTCTCGGGGCATCCCTATAGGTCACACACAAACTATGTGCTCATAGGCCCAGCAGGCAATACAATTGTGCAACACAGATAAACCTACGCAACCATCCATATGGCCATAACTCCATGTATAGCTACACCAAGAATGTGGTGCCCAAGAAAAGTGGGTCTCATGCACCATCATGTTGTGAAGTACCCCATCAATGATCAAGGAAAACATCCACCTCTCGTGTTCCTGGGCAAAGTGCATAGCAGCACATTGCCTCCATCAACAGAACCACTAACCTTGTCTTCTCTAGAAGGGATACGTACATCTCTCCATAGCTCAAACTGGGGCTATAGAATCTTAGATCGGCCATTGCCTCTCCAAAAATAGGCATAATCAGTTCCTCTAAGGCCTCGGAGGAGATAGAATAAACCTGGGCACCCAATATGGGTAACCAAAGAATCTGGAACACGTCCTCCAGGGTGATAGTCATCTCACTCATCAACAGGTGGAACGTGTTGGTCACAGAGTCCCATCTATTGATGAGCACGACCATCAAACTGGGCTGCCAGACTACATGTCTATAGTGATGAACCCCACTCAAGCCCACTACCTCCATATGTTGCAGCTCCACTGGGTCATTGCGTCGTGTGTATTGTCACCAAGAGAGGCGGAACTCCTGTCCCACATATGTAACTGAGATCTCCCCTGCATCCAATACTAACAAAACATTAATTTACATGTATCATCCATATTCCACCACTATCATTTCCCTATACCTTATTTTCACCCTACCCATCTCAACTACCTATCCTACACGACTTTTTGACCTTTGTGCTCAATAATCCGATTGGTACCAATTTATCCTAACCAACCACAGGCACCCTTTAACTAAGCATCGGTCACCTGTTTGGTGATCGACATTGGTTCACCCTCACCAACCTCGGTTACTCCTTAACCGGCATCAGTCACCTATTTGGTGACCGATACTAGTTCCACCCAACCGATGTCGGCAACACTTGACCAATGACGGTCACTTTGCCGCGAAAAAAACTCACGATTTCCTAAAACCCCCTTTCTACAAACCTCCCCCGCCCCTTTTACCCACCTACAATGACCTCACCTACCCTTGGACCTCTACCCACCTCCCCTATACTATTTACTACCCTCCCCATTCCTCCTTTTGCCCAATATTTTCCCCCATTCCCAAATTCAATTATTACTCGATCCACAAAACCAAAAAAAAAAACAAAACCTAAACCAACACTACAATAATACTCTAATCTATTAAATCCACTAGATATAGAGTAGGGTGCTTACCTCCTCATGCGCCACCATCTCGGTGGCATGTAGCTATCTTGATTGTGGTGGCCCCCCGATTCCTCTCCAGCCCTCCGCCATCAAGCAAATTGATACTCGTAACCTCTAACCAATCGAATCTCGCCTTGATCCTATGGACCCATTACTCACCAACAAATCACTCATCAATCACACTTCGATCATCATCACATTTCATCCAGACACTTTTTCTCTTTTCTCTTTTTTTCATTTTCTCACTTCGCACAATAACAAATGAATAACAAAAAATGTGGATTTTTTGTTTTTATAACAAACCCGACCTAACCGACGTCGGTTACCCTTGACCGACATCGGTCGTGTGCCCTACCTCACCATCGTCGGTTGACCTATACCGATGTCGTTATCCGTGACTAGCATTGGTCACCCTTAATTACACATTGCCTTAAATTTTTCCCATTTACCCCACCTTCACCCTGATCCTTTACCCCACCCCACCTTTACCCTACCCATTTACCTCACCTTTCCTGACCTCATCATTTACTACCTCCCTTTTTCCTCCTTTGGGGACTCATTATTTTACCCCTACCTTGGCCTTACCCATGCCGTGACCTAGATATTTGGACCTAGACCATCGCTAGTGACCTTTGACCTCATGTTTTCGCTATACCTTATGGAAATGTTACATGTGTTGATTGACCTAATGACCCTACCTATCCTATTTCCATGACCGTTTATCCTAACCCTACCTTTGGTGTACTGGAACATACCTAAATGTTCCTACACCTAACCTACATTGTGTTTCCTGACCATATCCTATACCTTGGATACCGAAATCACTTCAACCTTGTTTGGATAAACCTATCGACCTTAGATGATGTAGATTTTTCCTACTCTTCAACCTAGTAGCATGCTACAATTTACATGTGTGCGTGCATTTGAATGTTGCTACCTTTGACCCTAACCCATTACCTAGATTGCTCGAGTAGACCTTTTCCCTTTTTCCCCGCGCCCACCTACCTTTTCCTCCCATTTACCTTTTATCAAACCACTCACCAATTCTACCTTCGGCCTTATCAGTTCTTGGTTTGAGGGGGATCACCTTCATCCACACATGGGGCAACCACATCTTATTTTTTTAGCGTCGCTTACCAATAAAAGCTACGTAACAAAAAGGGGCAAAATGTAGACACTAAAATTAGGTCACACTCCCCTTTGGTCCCTCGACAAATAAGCACCCTTCATCACATTCACCTAGCCATGGCCCCCTTTCACCCCACTAATATTAATTTAATTTAATTAATTCATTATCCTAACTATATTTATTATTTAAATATCTTAATTTAAATAATATCCACACATGTAATTCACTTAGAAACCTCATCAAGCCAACTCAACCTAAGACCTATTCTTAGTAAGTTGCCATAACTAACTAAGACTTACCCAAACCCTAAAAATCAATGCCTACATTCTCTCTAACCACATTCCCACATGCTTACAAGAAGCTCCCAGTCTAATTTGCGGGTTAACGACATGAGATCTAAGGAAATCAAGAGGATCTCCCTAGTTTAGTAAACCTAGGAAATCCCACCTTGACCGACACCTGCGGTTACCCTAACCGTCGCCGGTTAAGCAGCTGTAACCACCGCTTGTTACCCTTTAACTCCAAAACCACCTTATTATTAAGGTTGGCATAAGCTTGGGGAAAATATTGGAAAAGTTGGCGAACATTAGCACATTCTAGTGAGAACACGCATGCAAGGAAGGAGATCAAGCATATTTTCTGCACAACCATCCCAACCATGATCTCGATCTAACCAAGCCAAGAGGAATGTACATGCAACCCATACAGAAGATTTCCTTGAGTTAATGATCACTTACACCTTCAAACCTCTCATCAACACCCCGATCCCTCACTCATAGGCATTCAAGATCAGAATCTAAGTAAGTATAATGTCATACTTCTCTGGTTTATTTCATTTCATCATTATTTTATCACCTATTGTTTACCTAGCCATCCATTGACCTCCTCCAACACTTCCACCTCAATATACCCATTAAAACCTCACCAAATCCTACCCAACTCACCCAATACCTCACCTTGACCAACCAAAATCCTTTATGAAATCACAAAGGAGACCTAAATCTCATTCTGTGGCATTCAGAACTCCATAGTAATCAACACCGATTACTCTTAACCACCATCGGTCAGCCTTAATTGACATCAGTCTCTCTATTTTCCCATACAACCCAAACGGAGACCTACCCACCAAATTTCATCTCACCCTCATTCACTTATTATCTACTTGAGACCTCTGTCAGACCTGCAGAGACCCAGAACTAGTTACTTGACCTTTAGATCTTATTCTAGCTTAGCCTGTTAGATTAGATCTATTTCTTATTGTGTTTTAAGTGAGATACCTAAATCATTTCGAATTACAATATGATTTACTTTGTTTATCGCATTAAAATTGTTTAAAATAGTGGATCGATAACCATCTAGGAAGTATTACACTTCCCGGATCTAGCATATGCTAGGAAGTTCACTTTGCACATATTATCCGATTCCTTCGGTGGTCTTGCTTTTATTACAAGTAGTTCCTCCTTGCCAAACGGAATTTCTCATGATCAATCGTGGATTCGGAAGTCATACACGTGCAACAACCTATCAACCAACATTTGAACAGGTATTCTTCCTATGCTCGTTACCCTATCTATTTCTTCACACTTCAAAGAAACGATCTAAGAATCAAGTGAAACAGTAGGGTCAAACTTCAAATTTTTCCCTTTTGGAAAAATTTCCCAAAAAAATCCATGGGTCCACTACTCTTAGACACGTGACACCTTCTAGTTCATCTACAAAGCTAAAGACTGTCTTTTTCCTTCACGTTTTCATATTGGGAAAATTTCTTGAAAACTCCCCACATGTTGCCGCTCCGAGACACATGGCACCTTCTAGTTGCTTGGGGGGATGCACCACCATTTTTGCCTTTAAAATAACATTGGGAAAAATCCCAATTTACCTCCACAACCCCGCTACTCCGACATGCACTTCTCCTTCTCCTCCACGAGCCCGTGGGTTGGTTTGTGATTTTGGGTTTTTAAAAAAAGGCTAAGTGCCAAGATTTCTTCGCGCACTTCGCTTTGCCTTGACATGTGGCACTTCTCTATTAGATGCGGGCCTCCCTAGGAAAGTTTCCCATTTACCTTCACCGAGCCATATCTCAAAAACTACAAGGAGTTAGGAGAAATTCCTTACCTTTTCGGAAAGGGAGAGAATTCTCTATCGATGAAGTGTTTCTAAGAATCCTTGATCTCTTAGGAAGTTCCAGATTTCAAATTACTCAGACTGGACCATTTTCAAAGGGTAATAACTCAAAAACTTCAAAGTCCAGACTTGAGAAAAATAAGTAAAATTTCGAGGGGACAATAGTGGCTCTAGCTTGGGGACATGGCATGGATTGAACAGGAGAAAACATGGCATGAGGATCTAGAATCTAAAGTTTTAAAACATATAACGGTGACCAATGCCTTATGCATTGGGCCTTGTAGAGTCATGTACAATACGAGGAAAGAAATAAGGAAGGAAGGAAACACACCAACCAAAACCACACCAAGATAGAAAACACACTTTGAAACACACACAATGTAAAAGGGGAAACAACAACAACTATGTTACAGGTGAGGGACAACTCACTTTCACCGATGGTACAACTTCAAATATTTCCCACTCCTATGAAATCCTAATGGAGTTCCATCCAAGTATGACAAGAGAAAGGCATTCTCACCACAAGCTTTCTCAATTTGAAATGGACCCAACCACAAAGAATCAAACTTACAATGGCTACCCTTGTCTCTCTCCTCTTGTCCCAAAGTAGGACAAAATCTCTAGATCTCGAACTTCCTTGCTTTGGGTCTTCTATCAAAGAGATTCTTCACTTTCAGCTGATGTTCTTTAATTCTATCCACTACTCCGGGATATGCTCTCTTCGATCTTCTCAAATAAAATGAACCTCTTGTCAATTGAACTCTGTATTGGCTTTGTCTTCCACTATTTGGAGCAGCTTGAGAGCTGGCATTTCAATTTTAATAGGAATTTCTACTTCAACTCCATATAAAGCTTAAAAAGGTGACATGCCTATTACCTTCTTAGGAGTGATCCTATCATCCCACAATGCATCATATAATTTTTCTGTATAATTATTATGATTCTCATCAACAAGCTTGTGGATAATGGTCACAATATTTTTGTTGCTTGACTCAGCTTGACCATTCCCTTGAGGATAGTAGTAAGAAGAATGAGCAAGAGAAATTCCGAAGCCATAACAAAATTCTATCAATTCCTTCAAAGAGAAATAGGTAGCATTGTCTACTAAAATCTTCTGAGGAAGTCCCAAATGAACAATGATATTCTCTTTTATGAAATTGCAGATAACTTCAAAGCTAGCATGTTTGGTTGGAATGGCTTCCACCCATTTGGTGAATTAGTCTGTGGTAGTGAGCACATAAGTATGCCCAACACTAGAATGGGGATTCAACATGCCAATGAAGTCCAACCCCCATTGTTGAAATGGTTCTTCAATAATCATAGGTCCGAGAGGCAAAGAAGCTTGCTTTGGTTTTCCAACAAATTGTTGGCATGCTTTACATTTAGAAACCTAGCTCTGAGTATCAACAAAAAGAGAAGGCCAATAGTATCTACCTCTGAGAATTTTTTTGTAGTCACCATGGCTGAAAAGTGTCCACCACAAGCTTGATCATGATAAGCTTTGAGGATTTTTTTCTTATTGTTCTTTGTCAAAACATTTGACAAAACAACCATCTACCCCTTTCTTATAGAGCGCATGATTCCAAATCACATATTTGGCTGATTTCAACTTGAGATTTCTTTGCTTCTTGTAATCTAAATGAGGAGGCTAGTCCCCATAGGTAAGGAAGAAAGTGATGTCTACATACCATTCCTATGTAGTGTTCACAAAGGGAACTTTTGGGCAATCTTCTAAGAAGGTTGTGCAAGTGTCATATCTTTCTCCAAGCTGAACTTTGAGAGATTCATCTTCAGCAATCAACTTGCACAAACCATTTCCTTTAACCAGATTATAGGGCTTAATATCCATGTCATACTCTTGGATCCTTACAATCCAATTTCCTCTTTTGGCTCTGGGATCTTGTTGTGTCAAAATGGACTTGATTGCACTTCCGGGGACCATCACCATGGTGTGAGAGTTGAGTATGTAAAATCTGAAATTCTTCATGGCCTTGACCACTGTGTATGCATGCTTCTCCAATTGACTATAATTTAGTTCATGCTTCTTCAAAGGGCAGCTCATGAAAGCAATAGGTGCTTCCAATCCTTCATCATTCTTCTAAACTAGGACAACAGAAAGAGTGTGCTCCGAGGCATAACAGTACATGATGAATTCCTTGCTGAAATCTGGAGATACCAACATTGGAGCTTTGGTAATGGCCTTCTTGATTTCTTCAGATGCTTATTTTCCTTCACTACTCCATTTGAAACCCATTCGAGGATTCATCATACAGTGATATGCTTTGTTAGTTCAACAAATTTGGGCACAAAGTGGCAAATAAAATTTACCTTCCCAAAGAATGAGTGCTCTCCTTTCTTGCTGGTGGGAAGAGATAGTGCTCGAATGGCACTTACCCTCTTAGGGTCAATATGTGCTCCATGCTTATTCACGATGTGTCCCAACAACTTTCCTTCTATGACTCCAAAGATACACTTCTTGGGATTTATATAAATGCCATGCTTTCTACATCTTGCAATAATATGCTCCAAGTGGAAGATATGCTCACTTCCCTTCTTTGAAAACATGGTTAAGTCATCAATGTATATGACGATAAAATGTTTGAGATCTTTGAAAGCTAGGTCCATGGCTCTTTGGAAGGTGGCTCCCGCATTGATTAGGCCAAAAGGCATCCTGTTATAAGAAAAATTTCCCTAAGGAGTTATGAAAGCCGTCTTGCTACAATCTTCTTCAGCCTACTTTAATTTGATTATACCCTGAGAAGCCATCAAGAAAAGAAAGCATCTTAGATCTATTAATTTCTTGTAGGATATGATCCATGATTGGAAGAGGGTAATTGTCCTTGAGAGATGCCTAATTCAGATTTTTGAAATCTACACATATTCTAATCTCCCCATTTTTCTTTCTGACTAGTACAATGTTGGCCACCCATGTTGAGTGGTGAATAGGGAAAATGATTTTGGCATTCAAAATCTTGTTCACTTCTTCCTTGATAACATCAACAATCTTTGGATTATAGGTTCTTTGCTTCTGCCTGAAGGGCTTAGCATCCTGCTTTAGAGGAATGGAATGATGCATTTCCTTCGGTTGAAAATATTTGAGCTCATCGTAAGAGTAGGCCAGCACATCAGAGTACTTTTTAAGCAAAGCAACAAACTTCCTTTTCTCTTCAAGTGAGCAGCATTTTCCAATGTTGACCATCCTTAGATCTTTAGAAGTCCCAATGTTTTCCTTGTCAAAATTAGATGGACAGTGAGAAGATAGCTTTTCTTTTTCACAAATAAATATGTCATGCTTGTCAAACAAGTCCTCCAGAGAGACTAGACCTTTGGGGATATTGTTACCTTTCATTCGATAATGCCTTCATCATCCACTATTTCAATTTCATCCGATGCATCCTCGGCCACAACTTCTCTATGTGGATTAACACTTCCCTCAAAGAAGAGATTATTGAAGTTATCTCTTTGCTCCAAGAAGGCTAAAATCTTAGTGTCATCATTGAAATCTTACTAGTGATCTACGTTATAAGGTACACTTGGTCTAAACACCATCTCAATGGTTATTTTTTCCTTTCCAAAAGAAGGATGAGGAGTCAATAGGGATGCTAATACTACAAGAGAATCAGCTCTTTCATTTTGCTATCTTGGGATGGCTTCAATAGAGAATGCATCAAATAATTCAATGCAATCCCACACTCTATTCCTGTAATTGCCTGAGCCTTGGGTTCTTCACCTAGTATTGTTGGCGGATTTTCTTCACTATCACTTCTGCATCACCAAGGCATCTCAACTTTTTGATTCCCATGTCTTCCGTTACACTTATGCCCAAGAGAAGAGCTTCATATTCTGTTGTATTGTTGGTGTTGTCAAACTATAGTTTGTATGCAAAAGGATGCATCACATTGGAAGGAGTACAACACAACACCATCCCTTGAGCCTGCTTTGCAATGACTTCCATCAAACTCCATTGTCTAGACCTGATATTTCTCTGATTCCGACGAAAGTGACAAGTCTTCTTCTCATTGTGAAGTAAGGAAATAGTTTCCTAATCCACAATCTTGAAAGAGGATATTAGCTCTTGGGTCACTGGAACTTCTTACTATAAACTTCACTTTTCTTACCAGAAGCAACCTCTTCATCTCACCCTTTACTGGAATAGTTTCAGAGGTCCAATCCATATTTATCACTCCACCAAGGTCTCTACAAAAATTCTACTCAAGAGCATGCAAAAAGATGCTTGAATGCCTTCCAATAAGATGGTTAGAAGTACTTTCTTATTAGGGTATTCAGCCAAAGCCACTTGTGCATCTTTTAACCTTCCTACTAGTGGTACTTTCTTGGATTCCATTAAGTAATAAGCTCCGTTAACTCATGTTAGTGTTAGGATGAGAGCATTGACAACTTTGAGTGGCATTACGTTATCGAATCTTGAGTCAATGATGCAATTGTTGAGCTCAAAACCATTCATGAGAAGATATAAGTAGAAGGGTTTCACCTTATCTATTTTGGAAGCACTTAAAGCCAACATGTTTTTAGAAGGTGGTGTAGATGGTGTCGGGAGCATACCTTTATAATTTGAACTTGGAGGTATAGAACTTCTACTCCGAACAACATTGATTAATCTATTTAACTAAGTAGGGTGTGTTTACAAGTATTCAATCTTTGAGAGCTACACTTTGGTCTTACTTGCATGTTCCACAAAATAAAATGGGACAATTTTTGATGAGGGGAAGTTCCTGGAGTGAGGGAAGGTTTACATGGTAAGGGTATTTGAGGAACTTTGGCTGAATTAGGATAGACTTCATTAGAGGGAGGAGTGTTTTTAATAACTTGTGAGCTAGAAGAAGGAAAAGGTGACTTACTAGATATAACAACCTGATCTCGAGCATCCATTTGGCTTGGTTTCATTTTGGATGAATCCATTAAGGGTGGTAATGGTGAGAATTTGCTGATGATCTTCTTTTGTGTGGTTGCTGGAGTGGGATATTCTTTAGTTTTCTTTTCCTCTTGACCCACAGATGGTAGAGCATCTTTCTTAGATTGAGCTCGAGTGAAGACAAGCACATGAGAATCTTGGGGATTTCTCTTCTTCTTCCCCATCATCCACAAACTCAAACAATCCATTGTGCATATAACATTCTTCAACTTTGAGGTAGCCTTCGTAATCCTCTCTGCTATTTCTCCTTCAATTTCATTAATTTCAGCATCCTCTTTTAATTCTCTTATGTCATAGATAATATTTATAGGGTGTGCTTCAAGGGAAAGTTGGCGAGGAGGTTGTGCAATTGTTTATCTATCAGGGAAGTTTGGCCTCCTTAGAGCATTTCTCATTATCATTTGGGACATTGTTTCTTTAAGGAAAATAGATCATTCACCATTTTCTAGAACATAGGATCTTTAGTTACTGAATCCAAACTCTAACCCTTCTACTTCGAATTTGGTCCTTTCACCTTTCCAGAGAGGATTAAGTCATCATCATTTTCAATGGAAAAGTTTTGATCTTTCCTCAGTGTGTTTGGTTGGGATATTTTGAGGAAGAAACCAACTTCTAGTGGTAAGGCACTGATGAAGAATCTTCTCAGTGGTTCTCAGGAGGTAGCACATCTTCAGGAACTCTTCTTGTCATTCTTTCAAACCTTGCTACAAAGTCCCTCATGGATTTAGAGCTTTCTTTCTCTATTTAGACTAATTTCACCAGCACCTCTTGACCATCTTTAGTGCTATTAAATCTGTTTTCAAATGCTTTTCTAATATCTTCCTAACCCGTAATAGATCTTTTAAGAAGCATATAAAACCATTCACCAACTTTCTCTTGGAGTGACTCCACAAAAATTCTAACCCACACATCTTCATCTTCAACACCTAAAACACCACAAGCTGTGATGAAGGCTGCTACATGTTCTTCAGGGAGTTGGGAGCCATCTCCTTTGAATTTGGGAAAATTATTTCTCAAACCTCTTAGCAAATCATGGAGTATTCGTGGGAGAGCAAGTGGACCAGTATTTCTTCCCCATGGTACATTGGGTGCACGTGAGTCATGTTCATTATCAGCTATTCTAAAAAAATTTGGCTTCTTCAAGAGCTAGGGCTACTTCTCTTTCCTCTATTGCAGGTTGGTGTCTTGTAATTTCTTTAAGTTGAGACCTAATCTCTTCCTCTCTATCAAAACGAGCTGTAACCTCTAATTCTTCTCTCTCCAACTCCTCGAAGTAGGTTCAATCACTCCTCCTTGCCTCATCTAGAGAGTATACCTCCTATCAGCCAGCTTGAAAGTTTATTGTCTTCTCTGGAGGTGCTGGAATTTGTCTTTTTTTGCTATTCCAACTAAAAAGTAGGTTCTTCTCCTCACCCAAAATCTTTGTAGTAATAGAGTAATGTTTTACACTCTACCTACTATGCCAAATAGCCTCCGTCTGGTCTAAAATGATATCTTCTTTGATATGAAATAATGAAGAAGGTCTTAAAACCTTGTGGTCATTTTAGGGTGCAGATGTTGCAAACTCTGCCCCACGGTGGGTGCCAAAAACTGTTGGCTAGAAAATGTCTTTTGGAAAAATTTATAGATTTTAAGCCAACATTATGTGAATGTAAGTCCCTCTACATTTGAATGGCGTAGTTCCCATTGTTTAGCATGAAAAACTGAAGGATTTTAATGGTGGTTTTTCAACCAGAGATCCATAGGGGCACTCCACTGACACTATGGCAAACCTGTAATTTCTTGCTGGGGTAAAAATTAATCTAAGTATGTGAAAGGGAGTGGGAAAGAAGGAAAGAAGGTAAATGACACAAGTAGAATATCATATTCTATATGCATTGATCGAAAGTTTGTAAAATGCATTAACTAATATAAAAATACAAATTTACAATTTCGAGCACAAGAAAGAATAAAACACGTTCGTCACAAAGCACGAATCAATTTCTCCATTGGGGGACATACAATTCCTTAAATTTTATTGATCTCATAGTTTAAACTTGTACGAAGTGGGAATAGAAGAAAATGCAAAGGAGGAGAATAGAGGAAGACTGATTGTCATTTTTTTCCATCTGTTCACAAAAATGTGCTTCCAGTTTTCAAATTTGATTGCCAGCCCCACGAATGACATTGAAGGGTCATTATATTCCCCAAATTCAAATGGTTACAAACCTATAAATTATCCATGCCTCTTCAAATTCCATCCTTGCGAAGAAAAACACCCATGTCGTGTCAAAACCAAATCTTACAAGCAAACGTTACACCTAATTTTCCAGTTTGAATATAAGATGTTAGATTTTCTCCATGTGTTTGGATCTTGGGCCATTGTAAACAAATTTGATCATTTCCCCTCTTCTAGATTCCTCTACAGCAAAGAAAATGCTTCTGACGAGCCAAAAATGAGCTTCTGTGTGCAAAAATGCATTTCATATTTCAATTTTCCAGTTTACATATGAACCGTTTGATCCTTTGCCCTAATTGCTTTGAAATCGGGCCATCCACGTGGTAGGAGAACATTGGAGCAAATTTAGGAGGAACCTATTTTTATTTTTTGCATGCCAGAGACATTTTCTTGATTTTCTCCCACAAAACTCCATCAAAATGTAAAATTGAAGTGTTCATCGTGTAGATAATTTCAACTGATTTCCATTGATATCAAAAATGCAAAAACTAAGTTTTGGTTCGAAATATATGGCCTTCTAAAGATTTAGGGAAAAAAGGTTAAAAGCGAGTCAAAATTAGGGTTGGCAAGGGTCAAACTTTAAATTTTTCCCTTTTGGAAAAATTTCCCAAAAAACTCCACAGGTTTACCACTCGAGACATATGGCACCTTCTCGGTTCGTTTGCGGGTTCAAGACCTATATTTTTCCTTCACATTTTGATATTGGGAAAAGTTACTAAAAATCCCGCGCCCTACCACTCGATACACGTGGCACCTTCGTGTAGCTTGGGGATGCACCACCATTTTTTCCTTTGAAATTTACATTGGGAAAAAATCCCAATTTACCTTCATGCCCCGCCCCTCCACCATGTGCTTCTCCCTTCTCCTTCCCGGACCCACGGCTCGGTTTGCGACTTTGAGTTTTTTGTAAAAAAGAGATAAGTGCCAAGATTTCTCCCCAAACTTCCACTTTTCCTTGACATGTGGCACTTCTCTATTGGATGCGGGCCTACCTAGGGAAACTTTCCTCATTTACCTCTGCTAAGCCATAACTCAAAAACTACAAGGATTTAGGAGGACTTCCTTACCTTCTCGGATAGGGGAGAGAATTCTCTATCTGATGAAGGTGTTTCTAAGAATCCTTGATCGCTTGGGAAGTGACAAATTTCAAAATAATCAGACTGGACCATTTTCAAAGGGCAATAACTTAAAAATTTCTAAGTCCAGACTTGAGAAAAAGAAGTAAAATTTCAAAGGGACAACAACTATGAAGAAGGAAATACATTAAGGGAATATAGAAATGAAAACCAACTCTAATGGCAACACTTTCTTATTACAAACACCAAGAAGACTTCTTTATAGTAGGGCTTCACCTACTCTTGTTAAAGTAACTAGGTAACCGTATTCCATCAAGTGTCTCTAATCGATCGATCGAAAATAACTGCATTATTACGACGTGATCTCGGACCCTTATAGGCTTTAATTATTTGCCGATAATTTACTCCTTTTAAGTAATCAATTTAAAAATAATGCAAAACAATAATGACAATTGCAGTTACGCATTGATTACGGAGTTCGCGATTGCCTACGTCTCCGGGTTCGTGATCGAACCGTTCCACTAGTCAAAACTTGTAAGTTCTGATAGTACTTTCACAAGAAAACCTAATGGAATTTTACTTTCCTATCAAGTACACCAAACCTTTGGATGACAAGGGTGAAAATAGCACCGACTTCCACCTTCTTCTTGATGCACAATCTCCTTGATTGTGATCGGCCTTCCGACGCAAACAATGCGAAGCTAGCACTCTGAGTCGATAATCCAGATTTACAAGTAATTGGTGTGGCGCTATGGGCCTATTGGGTAGTTTACATTTCACTCCCAATCACAAATATTCCATCTAATATTGCCTAAAATAATAGGCCAATAGACAATACTTGTCGACACATCCCGCAAATAAGCTTAACAAATAATAAGCTTGGGATCGGTGTCTCCGTTGCACCGGTGTGTCCACAACAAGCTTAAGAAATAATAAGCTCGTGTTGTGTAATGTGTCCACAACAAGCTTAACAAATAATAAGCTCGTGTTGTGTAATGTGTCCAACAAGCTTAACAAATAATAAGCTCGTGTTGTGTACACATTACACAACACGAGCTTATTATTTGTTAAGCTTGTTGTGACACATTACACAACACGAGCTTATTATTTTTTTAAGCTTGTTGTGGACACACCGTGCAACGGAGACACCAATCCCGAGCTTATTATTTGTTAAGCTTATTTGCGTGGATGTGTCGACAAGTATTGTTTATTGGCCTATTATTTTAGGTAATATTAGATGGAATATTTGTGATTGGGAGTGAAATGTAAACTACCCAATAGGCCCATAGCGCCACACCAATTACTGTAAATCTGGATTGTCGATTATAGTGCTAGCTTCGCATTGTTTGCATCGGGAAGGCCGATCATAGCCAAGGATATTGTGCATCACGAAGGTGGAAGTCAGGTGCTATTTTTCACCCTTGTCATCCGAAGGTTTGGTGTACTGATAGGCAAGTAAAATTCCATTAGGTTTTCTTGTGAAAGTACTATTGTAACTTACAAGTTTTGACTAGTGGAATGGTTCGATCACGAACCCGGAGACGTAGGCAATTGCCGAACTCCGTAATCAATCTGTGTGCAATTTTCATTATTGTCTTGCATTATTTTTAAATTGATTACTTAAAAGGAGTAAATTATCGGCAAATAATTAAAGCCTATAAGGGTCCGAGATCAGGTCGTAATAATCTGGTTATTTTCAGATCACTGACAAGCACCTTATTTAAGTATATGCATGATAATATACGGTCCCAACCAAAGTGCACTTTAAGTTTTTCTTGATGGCACATAAAATTGAAGTCATAAAGAAGCACCATTTGTCCCATCTCAAGATTTTTTTCCCGATGTGCCCTGTCATGCCATGCCTTCTACTTGACCTTTTCCTACTCGACTCCAATGTGTTATTTCTCATCTCTCATCCAACTTTATCAATGTTTCAATTATTTATTCTAGGGCATTCTCATCAGCCTAGATCTCCTGCGTGTGTAATACACAAAGAAGGTAACATGAATTCAATAGGAAGAAGCTGCTTCCGGGCCAAACAAAAAATGAAATAGTGTGGCTTTATTCAACCTCTTTAATGTTGTTATATATGCCCAAAGAATGGAAAAAACTTTATCATCCCAATATTTCCTTCCAAAAGCACAAACGTTTGTCAATGTCTAGCTCAAAATCTTATTGAAGGCCTCAATAGTCCCATTTTCCTAAGGAGGATAGGGTGTAGTCTTATGATGCACAATCATAAATTCATCCAAGAGTATCATGATTGTCTCATTCAGAAAGTGTGTACCGCTATCACTTGTCAATATAAGTGGGCATCCATACCTTATAAGAATATTTTCCCATAAGAACCTAGCTATCGTAGCTGATATATAATCCTTGGTAGGTGTTGCTTCAGTGCACCTTGTAAGATAATCTTTATAAGTGATGATGTAACATGATCCATTTCTATGCCTCGGCTAGTGAAACAAGACACACAAAGTCTATAGCCCATTTCCCAAAAAAATTTCACAGAATAGGTCTTAAAGGTATTTCATCTCTATTCCAAAGTTTACCAATGAGTCAACAATGATCACATGCCTTACAATATGCTCTACAATCTTGGTAAAGGGTCTCCCACCATAATCTAGTGACTAAAATCTTGCATGCAAAGTGGTGTCACCTACATAATTCCCACCGCTTTATACGACCATGGGCATCCTCCATGATGTTTTTTCACTCTTTCTCTAGTACACATTGACATAATACTTCATCTCGGCCTAACTTGTATATGTCACCTCTAATCAACATAAAAGGTGCCATGTGAATTGCAAGTTGTTTCTTCTCTACGGATTTCATTCCTTTACAAGCGTACATGCGCACGTAAAACGATACCAACATCCTCCGATTCCAAAGGCACACATTGTAACCTATAAAACTATACATCAAAAATTGTATCTTCAATTGTTTGCACATCCTCCCCTAATTGAATTCTTGATAAGTGATTTGGGCGAATTACATTTCCCAAGTTTTACCACAACTCGAAATCAAATTCTTGGAATAATATCACCCATCAACATATGTGCCCCTATAAAATGGGATTTTTACCAAGTATTTCAATGCCATGCGATTGGTGTAAACAATGAATGGTGTTCTTTAGAAGGTATTTTTGAATTTATGTAGTGCATAGATCATGGACAAGGGTTCACACTCGGTAGTTGTATAATTATGCTCTACACGAGTTAAATTTCTACTATAAAAATAGAAAGGATGGTCTATAATACCTTCTCCAAGCTGAGATAACACCGCACCAATGGTCATGTCGAAATGTCCACATGTATATGAAATGGTTTGTCCGATGAGGGAAAACACATAATAGGTGTTGTAGTAAGTATCTCCTTCAATGTCTCAAATGCACAAAGGTGTTGTGGTTCTACCCAAATAAATTTCCCTGTTCCTTTTAGTAATTCTTCCAAGGGTACAAAAACCTTAGCATATCCTTTGATAAATTTTCTATAATACCCAGTGTGACCCAAGAATCTACGCACCTCACTCTAAACTAGTAGACTGTTTAAGTTTGCATAATAATAAAAACCTTAGTTGGATCTACTAACAAACCTTCCTTCAGATGATGTGCTCTAACAGAGTGCCAAAAGGTGTAGAAAACATGCACTTCTTAATTTTCAAAGAGATGTGTAAGCGTCTATATCTTTCAAAAATTAAGTGCAAATTGTCACAATGATCCTTAACCAGTCCCTACACCATCCAATCATCCAAGTAAACTGCAAGTGAATAAAATCTGGAATGCTTGAACAACTATTCATGAAAATACAACAGTGCGTTTTTAGACCAAAGGGCATCACAATATATGGAAAAATTCCCCATTCAAGTAGTGAAAGTTGTTTTTTCTTGATCCTTCAAATGCAATCCAAACCTAATGATACCCAGGAGAATCAATCTATAATAGAATAGATTTTTCTCCCTATAATGCCTTCTAATATATCCTCTATGAAAGGTGTAAGAAAAGGATCAATCACACATGCAACATTCGGTTCTCGTAATCCACACAAATCCTAATCCGACAATATTTATTTATATTGATAACCATGGGGCTAACCCATTCTATTTCTTCTAAGGGCTTGATGATGTCGAGACTTCAACATTTTGTCAATTTCTTCTTTAACTTTTGCACACGAGTTAGGTTCATCATGTAGGGTCTCTTCTTGACCATGCACACACGTTCCTAAAGATTGATCTTCATTTCTCCTAATGACACATGAACTCCTTTTAATTCATGGTAACCCCTAGGAATAAATCCTGAAATTCATGGAGCAAATCCACTATCTTTGTCACTTGATTCAAACTAATAATCTCCAATTATTGCCTCCTTAGGTTCAACATTCGTACCAATATTAACTTTCTTTGTCTTCATAGGTTCATGATAGGTGCGCGTGTTGTTATCCGTAATTTCCAAAACCTCACACGTACCTTTTGAATGATCTATATACATATTTTATACTTCTTCATCATCCACTCTGTAGACCATATTTCTTTTTGCTTTCCTAAGGAAAAATTTCTTAAGTAGCATGGCATCTCGTCTCGGCTTCTTCATCAAAGCACACCCCTAAGTCATTCTCATCAAATAACTCCTGGATGAGTTCTTCTTCCTTTGCACTATATCCCATAGTTAAATGCTTTATAACCCTTAATGCCTCTTCTACTAGAGGGTTATTAAGTAGTGAAAAATTTGGACCATTCCTAAAATCGAATCGGCAATTTCTAGTTTCTCTATGTAGCTCCGCATATACATACCAAGTTTGTGCATAGCCTTGTAAAGTGGAATAAAGTTTGTGTACCCATAGCAAAGGTGGTAAATATTCCTTCCCTCTGTCAAGATCCTCTCAAACTATTAAACGTGATGTTGAATAGATTGATTACCATGAAAAGTGCATATTTGAGTAGGTTCATTGCTCCTGGAAAACCGAGTTGTTAGAGAAATCCTGACTTCATTCTATTCTACAAGATTATCCCTGTGAACCACCCACCAAAGGTGTTGTTATCCCGCGCAGGGTATATGCTAACATATTTATTCTTTCAAATTTTTCTATCCACTATTCCTCCATGGCACACAAGAATACAATAGGATCTCCTTCTTCAGTGTACTGAGGTATAGATTTGTTACCTATCCTCCCGATACAACAAGGTTTGATTTTCAATGCAAATGCACTTCTTACTTCATGCCCAACCATCTCATAAGTACATGATCCCAATTATCAAAAGTAATACTTATAGTATCACTAATAGACTACACATCTTGCCACTTAAGACTTCATTGCTTAGATGGCTCGAGTACTTATAGGTCTGAATGGAGCGTACATAAATCCTATTCAGATCTTCCTCACTCAAAGGATCAACATAGGGCCTGATTTCACATACGTTAAAAGGATAATCTCTCTTTCCTCATTGTTATCAAAACTTATATATCCCTTGTTTAAGCGGAGATCAACATTATTTGCATAACAACAAGGGCACCCAAGTAGAGATGGCAAACTATCTTCTTCTATAAGCACTAAAACCTAAAAATCCCCCATGAACTTGGACCCTTATAAAATAATGGATGCGTCTTTTAAAACTCGATAGGAGTGGCCTTAGTTCGATTAGAAATAAAAATACATTAGAATATCATTGTAATGAAGGTCTCCCCATCTGTACCCATGCATATAAAGTAATAAAATTTACCTTCACGCATGTGTCAATCAATAGATTACTCAAGATCTATCCATCAACAACAACATTGAGTGATCGCCTTGTCATAATCTAAGCTATGTGGGGGAAGATTTGCATGTAGGATCTAACTCCCATTCTCAATATTTACACATGGAGTGTTTCCCTTTAGTTGAATCCCTAGTAATGGAATGATATTCTCTTGGTGTAACATTCTCCATACCTCCTTCAAGTAATCAATATATAATCTGGATTGTCTTTGTTTCCTTCTTTTGTTCCATCTTCTCGTGAATGCTTCTTTAAACATTGTATTTCCCCTTGAAGGTCTTTGAGTTCTTCAATGGTCTCTGATAAACCTCCTTCTAGTGGACAAGATTATGATACCTTACATGCAAAACTTCCTCCTTAGTGATGGTAGGCTTCCCTGCTGTTATGTTTCTCTAGCGCACAACAAAGTGCTTGTAGTGATCTTCACAAGTAATACCTAAGGTTACGGTTCCAAATTTGTCATCCATTGATTTTCCACATTGCATTTTATCCTAACCTTCCATGTGCCCTTGTTCTCCTATTTATGTTTCTTTCTAAGATGCTCATATAGATCTAGGCATTCCTCATAGCTATGGTTCTTCCCACATAAATAACATGTAATATTTTGAGGAAATTCATGCCTATAGTGGTTAGGTGATCCACATGTAAAGCATGTTCTACGAGGGAATTCACTTCATCAACCACCACGGCCTTGACCTCAAAATCCACCACAATATCCTCGACCTCATCCATGTACTCCTTCATAGTGCCACTCTATCCAATCATAGTGCGCTTGATTGTGATTCTAATCTTGATGCTTAATTTTACCCTTACAATTTATCTATCTCGATATTCCTATTTGTCACAAACCAATATCTATAACATCATGGATCTGACCAATAAACCTTGAGTCTTGTTTATCGCGAGTTGTGGACCAAACAATATTACAATAGCATGATACATTCTTCCTTATTGTGCGTTATAATAATGGGAAGCGGTTGGCGTCGTGGTTCAGATACATATCTAACAAGATAGCAATAATGAACATATTATACTATGGGGGAACTATTTTTCTGTTCCTTCAACTTCGAGTTTGTACACCAAATCCCAAAGTGTGCGTCTCATGTGTTGAATTCATCGATAGTTTCTCCAACTGATTTGTCATAGTTGCAATTTGTTCTTCAAAGAATGGGCTTCTTCAAGTGCTTTACACGGATCAGTTTATGTATTATGTGAAAATTCCCTTCTAAAATTTTTGATCGACCTCTAATTAACCATTGTGTATAGTGGCTTGCGTGAATATCATAATAAAGCTTAGATAAAATTATTTTAAAATGGGCATCATACTGCTAGAAACTCTCACTAGTTCCTTGCTTAATATCCTTGATCATTCTTATACTCTTCTACTCAAATTCAAGGATATAAAACTCTTTAAGGAATGCATATATTAATGTTGCATAATCTAGGAAAGCTTGATTAGGGTAAAACTTCCTATAGTAACTATGTGTGTGTCCCGCAATGTAGTTACAAATTGACTTGCCTTGTGCTCAGAATCCATGATCCCTTTTGGGCACCATAATATCTCACACATGTGCACATGTTCATCAACATATTCTATGCCCCTATACTTAGGAAGACGAAGATACATCTCCATGTAAATATTCAGGGTTGGTGCGAGACCTTCCCACATGATCGATAACCTCTTGTATTTCCTTTACCTCTAGATCCAACAAAACTAGAGAAACCTATACCCCTGGTCCTCCACCTGTAGCCAAAAGTAGACTTAAAGATGCACTTCCATGCATCCCAATATTAGTACTATATAGAAATTCTATAGTTTTTATGGTGGTACTATTCCCAGAAGTGAGCCCCAAATTCTGTGCACTCTAATTCTTTATAGATGATGCACCTGAAAAGGTACCTCTAAACAACAATGAAGACATTTTCCCTGCCATAGATGTACTTGCTATGTGACTTACTCCTACTTCCCTATTGCCAAAATTAGTTTCTTGACTATTGGATGTACTAGATAATGGAAAACCAAGTGTAAGGGCTAGGTTGCCAAATAGATTTAGATGTGCATTTTTGTCCCACGTCATCTTTCCTAGCATACTCCTTTGTGAGGCCGAGGAGGGTTCCCTGTCATGCTTTCCCAAATGGGGAGTTTCTAATGCTTTGGCTCCATGCCTTCTGCGTGAGCTCCAAATCCTTCATGATCCATCTCTCTCCTCAATGCCATCTGCTCTGTAATGTCATGTTGTTTCTCTATCTCCCTCTTGCATGCCTCATTTTACTTAAGCCACCTTTATTCTCTCTACCTTTATGCTTTCTTAGGTCTACCATAATTCACTAAACCTTCTCCTGCCCCCACACATGGTAGGGTTTAGCTATCCATTGACTTTTCCTCTAAGTTTAGGGCTACCATCAAGATCTTGATCACGAGTGGAATGCCTTGCAAGTAAGTTCCCTTGGGATACCATAAAAACTTGAACCTAGCTACCTCTAGGAAAGAATAAATGGAAATTGAGTACTCTAGAATATAGCTATTCAAAACACAATGGAACTAAGTATCGATAATGCATGTCCAAATAATATCACCATCATACAGGGCCTAAAATTATTCCTATGTCTAAACAAGTGTGTGATACCTCCAATTCTATTTAGATGGATAAGAAACTAGCCACTCATATAGTTCTACTGGGAAATAGCAAAGAATATCTCATATAAACATTCATATAGATTTGTTTCCTCCCATGTGTATGCATAAAACTTAGATCCGATCTTGAACCCCGTGCATACTCTTTTTCTAGATATTTTATCCACTCCTCAACACTTTCTAGGGTCAACCATTATGTATTCAATACAAAGCATCCACGAAAACAAATGAAAAAGAGGTCCCGACAATGGAACCAATGATGCAACCGATAAATTACCATGAATAACCTACGCACACCGCCACATAACCCAGCCTAAGATGAGTGGTCAAATAAATCACGCAAAGGTATCGGGCCTCTCCTTACAGCTTGTTTGTGGAGGATGTGAACATGATGAATATATAATGCTTTCATATCCATAAATAGCTAAAACATTCCATAAAGCATATTCCAGATGTAGATCTTAAAGAATCATGAATCAAATGATAAACATAATGAAATCAATCATGTAAGAACTAGTTACAGTCATGTTTAACACCATTATTCACCCAATATACTCCATTATATTAAAACACAGTAAATACATAAGCTTCGTACAATAAGTAGTATCATAAATTTATGTGCATATCAGTTTTGGCATCATAATTCCACAATATCTCATACACAACATCTCTCTAACTACTACAGATTAATACATATTTATAAAGGTGGGGAATTTTCCTTCATCGTTTATGCACTTCCCAAAATAGGTTGCATGCTTAACATAGTCATGTGCCTTAACAATAAAATGAACACATGTAAGTGCTCTAATAATAGATCTCTTACGAGTTAACTGGTAGTAGTAATCCTTTATTAACTCAAACTCATGCATGGTGCTTAGTAGACACTATTCCCAAAATAGAATTTTTGTGTCACACAAGTCTCCATCCCATTGTGTGCTCTGTACATTGTCTCCAAAAATAGCTCGTAATCATGAAAATGGCTAAGTCCCGAATCAATATGTCTTTCGCACACATTTCCTTCCTATCCTTCCTCACCTTCAAATATTCCTTTCTCTCACATGTGAATCTTCTATGTTCCCTCTCCTTAGTGTCATATTCTGTCTACTCAACAATACAAATAAGCATGCATGTATAAGACAAATTGTAAATTACATAAACAATGTAGAAGCTATAAAGCAAGTAAACACATAAGAAGACAATGTAGGCCACATTAAAGGGGGTTGAAAACATGAGACACCACTCATAGTTTTACAAGAAAATCAAGGCCAAAATGACCACAAAAAAACAAGTGTGCATAAAATGCAAAGGAAAAGCCCGTAAAAAATGAAAAACAATAGCAGAGACAATGTAATAAACATGTATGGAAGAAAACATACCTGCATGAAAAATGATGCACATAAAACACCCATTAGCATGTTAGAAATATAAAATGTATGTCATAGCATGTGTAAACAAAGAAATTAGTGTTCTATGAATAAAAATAAAATAATCGCACTTTGTAGTGTCTGATGTGGATGCCCCCAAGAGTTGATGTAGGACTGGTGCTTGGTCTAAGAATCCATGTTGCGTGTAATGGATCTCGTATAATCTACGATCACAACTAGAACATAAAGTTAACGTGTAATTTGTATGGTAAAAGTAATGACACAAAATATATCTATCCAAAGATGTGTAATAAACTAAACATGTACAAGTAAATGCAAGCAAGTGTATCTACAACATAAGAATGTAGTATGTTATGGATGGATGGAATTGAATGCAGAGTGGATGATAGGATCCATGTTATACTCAAGTGAATGGAAGTGTATTCCATGAGGTTCATTTGTTTATGCCCCTCGTTGATCAAGATTGAAGCGTAAACAAGATTTTTCATTGGGAAATGGTTAAACTATGTGTTGTGTGTAGCACATTGTGATGAGTTTTTGCAATGATGAAATGTGACATAGATATGGGGAGGGTGAATGTGTGATCATTTATCCTAAATCATATACCATAGTTAAATTATGGAAAGAGATATTATTTAGCCTACGGTGTATATCACTAAGCGATGCTAGAAGAAGTGACCCTATAACCCAAAGTGTATATCACTAATCTAGCAACAAAACATAAGAAAGAGTGGGAATGGTCTAATATTTGAGTGTGATTTGGTATATTTGTACTATATGCCCTTAAAAAGCGAGTATGGACCATGAGATTAGAGTGTGTCATAGGAAATGAGTGCAGTTCATAGAAGTAGATGAGTAGAATGTGTAATATGTTGACTAGACATAGTGTGATAGGTAAGGCGTGTAATGTGTAATGTGTAATGGTCAAGATGATATTTAAGGTATAATATATGTATATGGTTTGTATGATGTATATAGGACAAAGTATAAGATGTAGGATGCAACGTGTATGATGTATGAAGATGCACAATGTGTATAGCCTATAGTGCAAGTATGTGGGGTTCAAGTGTATAGGATGCCCTCAACAGTCAAGTGTGGATCAAAAACAATATCGTTTCATCGAGTAATGATGATGTTGGTAGTGTATATAACTATGTGTATGCTAAAAGGTTGATGTGTGATAATGTGAGTATGAAATGTGTGTTAATGCTAGGTATGGGGATATATTTCATTCCCCAAATGTACGTTGGCAAATAGACTATCCGATAAAAGTAAAGGGTGAAGGTCTCCCACCCAATGTAGGTGGTGAAGGTGTGTAACCATACTATAATTACATTGATATATGAGATAAACATTGCGCAAGTGAGTGAAGTCTATGTGCATGTGAGGGATAAGCATACTACGGCTTGTGGTGTAGAAAATGTGTAGGTGATGGAGATCCATATAAAGCGAGAACTTGGTGGTGATGAACAATGATGTGGAATACATGAGGTGGTGACCTATGACTAGATACAGTAATTATCCTAGGAATAGAACTATGTCGATGTGTAGGACTAGCAGAGAGCGGTGAGGTGTCGTAGATTTCATGTGAATAGGTGAACTAGTTGTAGATTGAGCTTTAAGTAACATCGAATGTGACGTACTAGATGAATTAGGAGATGCATTTACCGATTGCTCGAAGAGATGACAACAATGAAGTAGATGGAGGAACATCGTCAATAGAAATGACATGATTGTTGTGACTGAATTTAAGTCACAAATGATTCAGAGATATGATCTATTTATACTTAGGAATCTAATTAAGGCCTAGAAGCATGTCACAAGCATCGATTGCTTGTCCAACTAGGAAAGGTACAAGCATAGTAAGAGGATGTACCCTAACATGAATTTTCATGATGCCATATGAATTGTTCATTAGATATGAAATGTGCGATAGTGGATAAAAAATAGTGATGAGAATTGATATAGGTCATGCACTAATGGGCCACGATGGGTCAACCTTAGTATTATTGATATTGATTGTGAAGCCAATAGATACATTGATATGTTAGTAATTAGATATGAAATTCACATGATAGTCATGGTCGAGAAAGAGATGATCGGTGGATAACTATAAGTATGCGCAACTAGAAAGTCAAGAGCCCTTGATCTAGGTGTTTCACCTTTTTCTTAGATCATTTCTTTGAACTGTTGGCGAAAAAAATAGGGTAACAGGCATAGGAGGAATACCTGTTCAAATGTTGGTTGACGAGTTATTGTGCGCGTATGACTTCCGAATCCATAGCTAATTGTGAGAGCTTCCTTTTGGCTAGGAGGAACTACCTGTAATGAAAACAAGACCACCAGAAGGAATTAAACAATATGGGCAGTGAACTGCCTAGCGTATGCTAGATCTAGGAAGTGTGATACTTCCTAGATGGCTGTCAGTCCACTATTTTAAACAATTTAATGTTGTAAACAAAGTAAATCCTATTGTTATTTAAAATGATTTAGGTATCTCACTTAAAAACATAATAAGAAATAGATCTAATCTAACAGGCTAAGCTAGAATAGAATCCAAAGGTCAAATGATTGGTTCTAGGTCTCTGCAGGTTTGATAAAGGTCTCGGGTAGATCACAGGTGAATGAGGGTAAGATGAAATTAGGTGGGTAGGTCTTTGTTCTAGGTTGTGTGGGAAAATATAGAGACCGGTGTCATTCAGGGGTAGTGACCGACGGCGATCGGTGTGTAACGGTGCCGATAAGCATCGCCGATCTGGAAATATCACGAACAAGCTTTTAGTCTCCTTTGTGATTACACAAAGGAATTTGGTTGGTCGGGATGAGTTATTGGGTGACTAGAGTAGGATTTGGTGAGGTTTGGGTGGGTATATGGAGGAGAAAATGTCGGAGAAGGTCAATAGGGGATAAGATAAACAATGGATGATAATATGATGATGAAATGAAATAAGCCAGAAATTATGATGTTGTACTTACTTGGATTTCATTCCGAATGCTTGTGTGTGAGGGATGGAGGTGTTGATGATGGGTATGAAGGCTGCAACTAATCACCAACTAAAGAAAAGCTTCCATATGGGCTGCATGTACACTCCTCTTTGCTTGGATAGATTAGATCATGGCTGGGATGGTTGTGCAGAGAAGGTGCTCAATGTCCTTCCTTGCATGCAAATTTTCACCGGCATTTTACTCTCTAAAGATGTGTTATCTCTCCGAGATGCGTTCTTTCTTGTCAACCTTTTCGCAATGTTTTGCCAACTTCCAACTTCTAACCTTGAGAATAAGGTAATTTTGGGGCTAAAAGGGTAACCAGGTGGTGGTTAAAGCAACCGACAACGGTTAGGGGTAACCGACATTGGTTAAGGTGGGATTTCCTAGGTTTACTAAACTAGGAGATCCTCCTAATTTTTTTGGATCTCGTGTCGTTATCCCACAGATTAGACTGGGAGCTTCTTGTCGCATGTGAAAATGTGGTTAAAGGGAATGTAGGCATTGATTTTTAGGGTTTGGGTAAGTCTTAGTTAGTTATGGCAACTTACTAGGAATAGGTCTTAGGTTGAGTTGGCTTGGTGAGGTGTCTAAGTGAACTATATGTGTGGATATTATGTAAGAATATATTTAAATAATAAATATAGTGAGGATAATGAATTAATTTAATTAGATTAATTAAATTAATATTAGTGGGGTGAAGGGGTTATGGCTAGGTAAATGTAATAAAGGGGCTTAAATGTTAAGGGACAAAGGGTAGTGTGACCCAATTTTAGTGTCTACATTTTGCCCCTTTTATTTGTGTAGCTTTTATTAAGTAGAAGCGATGCTAACAAAAATAAGATGTGGTTGCTCCATGTGTGGGTGAAGGTGATCCCCCTCAAACCAGACAGATGAGGTAGCAAGATGAAGTAGTGAGTAGTTTGATAAAAGGTAAATGTGAGGAAAAGGGAAATTGGGTACGTGGGAAAAGGGTGAAAGGTCTACTTACCCAATATAGGTAATGGGTCAGGGTCATAGGTAGCAACAGTCAAACGCATGCACATGTATAAACTGTAGCATGCTACCAGGTTGAAGAGCAGGAAAAATCTACATTGTCTAAGCTTGATAGGTTTATCCGAAAAAGGTTGAAGTGAATCTGGTATCCAAGGTATAGGATATGGTCAGGAAACACAACATAGGTTAGGTGTAGGAATTTTTAGGTATGTCCCAAGACACCAAACATATGGGTCGGGATAAACGGTCACGAAAATAGGCTAGATAAGGTCATTAGGTCAATCAAAATAGGTAACAATGACACAAGTATAACAAACACATGAGGTCAAAGGTCACTTTGGCGATGGTCCAGTCCAAATATCTAGGTCATGACATGGGTAAGGCCAAAGTAGGGGTAAAATAATGAATCCCCAAAGGAGGAAAAATGGAGGTAGGAAGTGACGAGGTCGGGAAAGGAAAGGTAATGGGTGGGGTAAAGGTTGGATGGGTACAGGATGGGGTAAAGGGTGGTATAAAATGGAAAATTAAGGGCAATGTGTAGGTGAGGGTGACTGATGGTGGTCATGGATAATCGATGTCGGTATAGGAAAAATGACAATGGTTAGGTAGGGCACGCGATCGATGCCGGTCAATGGTAACCGACGTTGGTTAGGTCGGGTTTGTTATAAAAACAAAAAATCCATGTTTTTATTATTCATTTGTTATTTGCAAAGTGAAGAAATGACAAAAAAGAGAGAGAAAAGAGAGAAAAGTGTCCGGAAGAAATGGGATAGTCAGCTAGAAGTCTGAGTTGATGAGGGTTGAGTTGGTGAGTAGTGGGTCCATGGGATCAGGGTGAGATAGTTAATTGGTTGGTTGTTGCGAGTAGATATTCGGTGATGGCAGAGGTGGAGAGAGATCGCGCGAGACCACCGGCATGATGGCAAGACATGCCACCGAGACGGCAAAAATGCGATGAGGTAAGTGTCAAAATCTATATTGTTGATTAGATAGATTAGAAGATTTGGTATTTGTGATTTGTAGGGTTGTGTTTATGAAAAGGTAAATTTGGGTATGGGGTGGATAACGGGAAAAAAGAGGGTTAGGAGGGTAGTAAATTGTATAGGTGGGGTGGGTAGAGGTCTAGGGTTAGTGTAGGTCATTGTAGGTGGGGTAAAGGGGGAAGGGGAGGTTTATAGAAAAGGGGGTTTGAGAAGTCGTGAAATTTTCCGTGGCGGTGATCGGCATCGATCAAGCTTGGCCGACGTCGATTAGGTAGAACCATTATCGGTCACCAAATTGGTGATCAATGTTGGTTTAAGGGTGACCAGAGTTGGTTACTGATAAACCGTGGTACAGTCGGGATTTTGGGCACAAGGGTACAAAAGTGATGTACGTTAGGTGGTTGAGATGGGTAGGATAAAAATAGGGTGGGGGTAATGATAATTGGTGAATATGGTCATGGTAAATGTAGATTAATGTTGTTCTTGGATTGGATGCGGGGAGATCACGATTACATATGTGGGACGGTGGTTCTGCCTCACTGGTGACATTGCGTAGCTTAAGAACCCCTTTGGAGCTGCAACACATGGAGGCGGTGGGCTTGACTAGGATTTGGTGCTACCGACATGCTATTCGGCGGAGACCAACTTAATAGTTGCGCTCATCGATAGATCGACTCCACGACCAACATGTTCCACCTTCCAATGGGTGAGATGACTATCACCCTGGAGGACGTATTCCAAATTTTGCAGTTACCCATATTGGGGGCCTAGGTTTACTCTATCTCCTTCGAGGCCTCGAGAGGAGCTAATCGGGATAGTTTTTAGCGAGGGACGACAGAGCTAAGATTTCATAGCACCGATTTGAGTTATGGAGAGATGTACCTAGCCCGTCCGGATGAGATGAGGTTATTGGTTCTGTCAATGGAGGTAATGTGATCCTATGCACCTGCTAGATGTAGAGGGTGGATGCTTTCCTCGATCACTGATGGGGGTACTCCACGATATGATGGTTCATGAGACATGCTTTGCCTGGGCACCAACATTCTTGGTGTAGCTATACACTGAGTCTTTGTGGGCATATGGGTGGCTACGTAGGTTTAGCTTGTGTTGTACATTTTATCTTTGCCTCTTGGGCCTATGAGCACATAGTCTATGTTCGACCTATAGGGATGCCCTGAGTAGATGCATTCCTAGTGAGATTTGTGTTGGTGGGATACAGGAGATGGGTTTCGATGGTAGGAGAGTGGAGATCAGATAGGATGACACATGATGTGGCCCATTTTCAGCAGTTTTTAGAGGGATTTTCCAGAGTGGACATTATCCGAAGGCCATACGGGATTCCCCTCATATAGGCACATGCATGCGAGGAGCTATCCGAGCTCCCGGCCTAGAGAGGTGGATACAAGGTCACTATGCCGGGAGGATGAGATGATCCGGTAGATAGTGTCGGCGGTAATTCGGGCTCGTACATGACATTCCTTTTTTCCTTCCCATAGTATCGGAGAGATGACATGGAGAGGCCTCTACCTCTACCACACCACAAAGCCTGCCTACAGGGAGGAAGAGCAACTAATGGATCGGAGGATAGATGATGCCAAATGTACAAATAAGTATAGGAAATGGTGGGTGGATCAGTTATAAGCCATACGAGCTAGACCGGGGAACCTAGACTTAGCTACCATTACAGTGTAGAGAGATGCCCTACAGGGGCAGGTAGCGATGCTAATCACGTAGATAGGTATACTGCAGACATAGCTGGAGGGGTTAGAGGTAGAGGTAGTAGAGCTACGAGTACAGGTGGCTAGTTTCTGTGCCTAGATGGCAGAGGGAGAGGGTGGAGGAGATAGAGGAGATGGAGACAGAGATGGTTAGGTGGCAGCCTTACGCACAAATGGTAGGTTTACGAGTGGCCAATTGGCCACATTCCCGGACACATGATTGGGGCCTTATAGGCCCGGATACGAGCACAAGGGCGGGGCACCACCATAAGCATAGGAGCTGGTCGTAGTTCACGAGCTTGCATAGGGCAAAGTTCTGTAGGGTAGGTATAGGGTGAGACCTATGGGACCACAATAGACCATGCCTTTATCTAGGTTACGGGATGCCCTAGGTGAGGTGAGATATTATAAGGATCAACTCATGGTTCCCTGGATATACTTCCTATACTACGGAGAGTATAGATCACAAAAAGCATCCAAAGTGAGATGACGAGATCCCACACGCACAGTGTGGAGGAGAACAGAGGAGGTCGGCGAGCCGAGCCCGATCGGGGGAGGCCACCAAAGGTGCATGGTGGCTAGAGCTAGGTGACGTGCTTGCAGAGGGACGAGAGGAGGTCGAGGGTGTAGGTAACACATAGATGGAGGACATCCGACAAGATGCCTGTGATGCGATCACCGATTTTTGATGTATGATAGTGATTTTTGGATATATATGCCGCCTACGTGTTAAAGATAGTTGTATTGATTCATTCATTCTTTGTGTATATATATGAGACCGGCCTACGTGCAAGGACATTTTGTATTATATATCGGCCTCGCATGCTAACATTTTGAGATGATGGTCATGAGGAGATAGGCATGTATGTTGAGATACAAATTTATAGATGTATATGATGAGATACATGGTATTTTTGACGAGTTAATGTGTGTATGAGACATTGGTTTATAGCTTGTGTTAGATGGGATATGGATTTGTTATGTTGATGTGGTTAGAAATTAGGTGAGTTAGGCATGATGGAGTTAGGATGGTTTAGGCATGCATCGAGTCGAGGTTGTGGGCATGGATCAAGTAAGGTTATAGGCATGGATCGAGTCAAGTTATAGGCATGGATCGACTCAAGTTTGGCTAGGCATGGATTGAGTTTGGTTTGGTTAGGAATGGATTGAGTCAAAGTTATAGGCATGGATCACGTTAGGTTATAGGCATGGATGAGTTAGGTCTGGTTAGGCATGGACGAGTTGAAAGTAGGTTTAGTTACGATTCATTATTTTAGCAATGAATGATACTATGGGTTATATGTGAAATGTTGTATAATCTATGCATAGTGATGATAGAGAGATGGCAGTGTAATAAATGTATGCTTTTGTGAGCAACTTGTTATATATGTGGCTTAATTTTCAATTTTTTTAGAAAAGGGGAACTAAGTGAAATGTGATGTAAACGATGAGTTAGGCATGGTTGATGAATTTCTTTAGGGTAGAGAATGGCTGAGCTAACCTCCAAGGGCCCCATGCCCTCGGAGTGCTACCTATATAGTCCTGACGAAAAGGGACCTTAGGCCAATGTAGTTCTCCCATGAGCTAGGAAAGAATATGAAAATGAGTTGGTAGGTGTTTGGGTAGGATTACCTCAAAGGTAAGCATCGAGGAGCAAGTCCTGTATAAGGTAATCAAAATTTAAACAAATATGGTTAAAAGATAAGAGGGGGGCAATAAAGCCACCTGATTGGGTAGGATCATACTAAGTAGATCATACCTTGGATGGGGTAATGAACATAAGACCCGAAAGGCATTGCACGACTAACTATTCTATGATGAAGGTAGTCACAAGATCACCAAATGTCTAAATTCCAAGATGTCCCTTGAGGAATTTGAGACAACGAGAGTGGAAGTTGTAGTCAGGGTGAAAGGTAGTTAATTTTATATGTTTTGAGTGATGGGGCTTTTGGGCAAGAGGTTTGAGGTCACAATGGGCAAGTCCATGACTAAATTTTTTTGATAGATTGATCGATGCGGAAAGTCTATATGGGATAAATAATATGGTACTCCTTGAGGTCTTCATGAAGTCGATCGATGCGGGAAGCTTCAGTTTCTCTTGTTTTCATTTTGTTTTTTTTTGTTTTGTTTTTTTCAAAGCTTCACATAGTTGTCCTTTGAGGGAGCAGTCTATTTATATTAGCAATTTTTTTGAGAGGAAGATGTCCTTTTGAGGAGTCATATTTTATTAGAAGTTTGAATCAAGGAGTTTGGTCCTATGTGAGGTCTTTGAAATCATGGAAAAGACCAAGGTGAAGGATAGGACTCTTGTTTAAAAGGAAAGGTGGAATGACCATGGGATCTCATCTAAAGGTAGACGAAAAATATCCATGAGAATCATGCTATGTGCAGTGTCGTAGTACACATATTCAAGAGAAGATAACAAGTGACGGGTACTCACATGATTCTTGTTTAATCATTTTGGAGGGGTATGGAGTGGATGCCGCTCAAGGGACAAGCCTGTAAAGAGACAAAGGGTGAGGTAGGACAACGAGTCAACAATAGAATGGTCAAAGATGTAATGCATTAAGGGGCTCAGGTTCGGGTTTACCATCAAGTGAGGATAAACGATAGGGACCCAATCCATAGGTATGAGTTACGATGTATGGTCCAAGCTAATTAGGAGCAAATTTTCCCCATTTACTTTTTTCTACTTTGGTTACATGTTGATTTTATTTCAAGACAAGGTCACTGACTTGGAAGGTTCATTCATGAACATGTTTGTCATAAGCACGTTTGATACATTGTTGGTAAACTTGAAGGTGATCCAGAGTGTTAAGACGATGTTCGTCTAATAACTCTAGTTGTGCTAAGCGGTCCTGACGAAAGTCATCATCAGTAAGCATGTCATGGAGAGAAATGTGGAGTGAGGGGATCTAGACTTTGAGAGGCAGAACAACCTTTTTATCATAGACCAACGAAAAGGGTGTGGCCACAGTGGAAGTGCAAATACTAGTAAGGTATGCCCACAGGGAAAAAGGAATGTGCATATGCCAATCCTTCCCAGTATCATCAACCACTTTCATGATAATTTTGTTGAGGGTTTTGTTAGTGGATTAGGCTCGGCCATTGGTTTTGGGTAATAAGGTGATGAGAAACTAAGCTGAATGTCGAAGGCGTCACAAATTTTTTGCAATGTTTTGTTTTTGAATTGTTTTCCATTGTCAGTGATGAGGCGATGAGGAACACCAAAGTGGAAAATGATGTGATGGTTAATGAACTCACATATCTTCTCGGCTTTTCATGGAGATGATTGGTATGGCTTCCACCCATTTTTGTAGTATTCGATAACAATTATGATCTATTAATGGCATTGGGAAGAATGGGGATTAATCTCTCCAACAAGATCCAAACCCCATTGAGAGAAGGGCCAAAGGTCAAAAGTGACCTGTAAGGCATGACTTAGTGTATGCTGAAGGTTAGAATGTTGTTGACACTTTAATAGTCACAACAATCATGGTGAAGGGTCGGCTAGTAATAGCCTAGGTGAAGAATACGATTAGTTATAGCAAGGCCACTAAAGTGACCTCATCTTATGCCATCATGAACTTCCTTAATGATATAAGGAATTTCAGAACTTGTGAGGCGTCGTAAGAGAATACCATCAAAGCTGCATTTATAGAGGATTCCCCGAATGATGAAACGAGAGACCTTTTTAAGGAAGGCACATTGTCTCGTTATGGGTGAGATCAGGAGGTAAGATGGAGAGAGAAAGGTAGTCAGAGTACTATTCATACCAAAGGTCACTGGGTCGTGGGGGGTGTCATTTCCGATTGAGTAAACATTGTGAGGTAAATAAGAAGGTGAATGGAGGTGTTGTACGGTGACAAATATTTTGGAATCGGTAGGGGAAGTGGGTATTTGGGAAGCTAAGGTGCCATGGTATCGAAAATTTGTTGGTGAACGCGGGATGGTTTGAAGGGTGTAACAATAAAAGGTGGTCAGAAGTATGTCTACATGATGTTTATACTTTTAAGTATCTCATTATGACATTGGTACATACCATTGACTTTGTTGATGACCAATTGTGAATCACCAAAGATGTGGACTGATTTGACATCTAGGGCATACACGGCTTGGAGACCTATTATGAGCGCTTCGTACTCGGCAATATTGTTGGTACATTCAAAGTCTAGTTTGAAAGACAAATGAATGGGTTCTCCATCAAGAGGAATGAGGATAATGCCAGACCAGCCCCCACACTGCTGACACTTGGAACCGTCAAAGAACATTGTCATTTGGTAACGGGGTTCATTCGGGGAAAGAGTAGCAATTGAATCATCGAGAAAGTCAAAATTAGAGGGTTGGTCCTCGAAATAGGTGCATCAGCCGGTTGGTCGGTGATAGCTTGGCCCTTGATGGAATTTTGATGAACATATTCAAGATCAAGATCAGCTAAAAGCATAAGCCATCATGCAACACACTAATTTTGATAAGGTTTGGCGACATGATTGTAAGGGATCGAGTGTTGGTAACGACATAGGTTTTGTGGCTGAGTAGGTAATGGAAGAGTTTGGTGGTAATGAAAACTAAGGCTAAGACAAAAAAAATTGGATGGTTGTATCAGGTTTCATAGTCCAAAAGAGTACGACTTATGTAATAAACCACCTACTCCCTATGTTGTTCATCGCGATGAGCGAGCATGGCTCCCAAGGAATGATCGATAGCTGATATGTATAGGTAAAAAGGTTGGTCGTATTTAGGTGGAATGAGTATGGGTGGTTGGAGAAGGTATTGTTTTTGGGATATCAAAATATTTGTGACATTCATCATCCCATTTAAAGGAGACATCCTTCCTAAGCGAGATGATGAAAGCGGTTGACACCGATCGGATAATTGTGAAATAAAATGGTGAATGGATCGCAATTTACCTTGCAGCTACGGAATTGTCTAAGGTTAGTGGGTGGAGGAATTTTGAGGATGGACTTTAGTTAGTAGGGTCAAATTATATACCATGGAGGGAAATAATAAATCCTAGGAGCTTTCCTGAGAGAACCGTGAAGACGCACTTTTTAGGATGAAAGCGGATGTAATATTTAATGAGGTGGTCAAAAATGGTTTCAAGGATAGGGAGGTGCTCGGAGTGACATTTATATTTGGCCAAGAGATCATCCACGTAATCTTCCAATATGTGATGCATGATATCATGCAAGATGTAAGTCATAGCATGCTGATATGTAGCACCAACGTTTTTAAGACAAAAAGGCATGACTCGATAGCTAAAGGTTCCCCAAGGGGTGATGAATGTGGTCTTGTGTTGATCCTCTAGGGCAAGAAAAATTTGTTTATAACCCGAGAAGCCATCGATGAGTGATAGCATCTCATGACCAGCGGTGAGGTTAACTAGTTGATCAATACCTGGGAAAGGGAAAGTCATCTTTCGGGTAGGCTAGGTTGAGGTTACAAAAGTCTGTGCAAATGCGGAGTCCCCCTATTGTGTTAGTAACAGGGACAATGTTAGAAATCCAATGAGGATAATCAATGGGTAAGATGAAGGAAATGGAAAGAAGGTGTTGAAGTTCTTCTTTGACAAGAAGAGCAATGCGAGGGTACATTTTCCTCAAATTTTGTTTTATAGGTTTGGCATCGGGAATGGTTACAATATTTTGGACCAATATGATGGGGTCAAAACCAAACATGTCTGCATAAGACCAAGCAAAAGCGTGGTTATGATTTTGGAGAAAATAAGTGATGGATTGCTATTCAGTAGCATCTAAAGATTGTCTTATCTTTAGGATGTGTGGGTTGTCCTAAATATGAATGTTTATCTTGATAGTCAATTCATTCAACATTGTTTATGTCTCAGAGGGTAATGAGTGATGAATATATAAGTGTTCGCACTGCAAGGTAGGTGAGTATGGATTCATCATCCTGACATTAAACAACGTTAATTGTAGGTGTGTTGTCATTGATCATCTCAGGATATAGGAATGGAAGAGTGGAAGGGGCCTCGCCTTCACGTTGATAAGTCAAAGGCCCCAAGGAAATGGTGTTTATGAAAAAAAAAGTTAGGGGGATAGATTCAAGATCCATTGACTCTGTCGGTGAGGGTGGTGATAAAGGTGGACCGGGTGAAGGTGGTGATGAAGATGAAGGTGGAGAAGGGCTAGGGTTCTCAATGAGTTCAATGCGGTCTTGTTTGGTAGGAGGTTTGGGGAATTTGATACCACTATGGTCATTATGTTTGTAGGTGGTACATGGAATAATAGTATGGCGGCCCTGCTCGTAAAATCCAAAACCAAAACCCTTACATGCATAGTGGTGCAAGAAGGTGTGGGTGAAACGGTGATTGGTAAGTGATTGAAAGTCAATAAAAATGGGTAGGATTATGATGGTGGTGTAGGTGTGCAAGTGGTAGTATCAAGTCCCCCATAGGTGAGACTAGTACAAAGATGAGGAGGACCATAAAGGAGGCATTCTCCTATACGGTGATCATAGCGAGGGTGTTGGTGAAGGGTTCCATACTTTTGCAGAGTAAGGAATGTGTTGACACTTTATAGGTGATACTCCCCCAAAGTGAGGCATTGAAAAACACCTTCCAAGGGGTTAGTGGTTGGTACATAGGGATCTAGAATGGATGATGTGTCGAAGGTTGATGCGGAGGTGGAGTTAACAGATTGGGAAGCTAATGGGTCATATGTGGAGGTTATAGCAGCAGTAGGAATGGAGGAGGTATGTACGGTGAAAGCAGTGGCTATCTTGGTATGTGGAGGTGTAGGTGAAGTGGTATTGGTTGGAGGTAGACGGCTTGCAGGTATGAGCACATCATTGGGTCGGTAAAGCATGTTGTATGTTTTGAAAGGTGATGGGTCATCCGGAATGGTATAAGTGTGTCCTTTGTGTTCAAACTTTACACAATGATGCAAATTAGAAGGAACACAACCCATGACATGGATCCAGGGTCTACCAAGTAACAAGTTATATTGGAATTTCCCCTCCAAAACATAAAACAATTCTGGAATAGTGCGGGGCCCACACAAATGTGAAGGATGATAGTGCCTAGTGTGGAGGTGATAGCATCATTGAATGAACACAACATGACTAGATGTTTATGCATGAAATTGTCAAGTATGCACATTTGATCAAATGCATGGGATGAAATGATGTTAATGCTAGCACCTCCATCAATCATCACATGACATACCCTTATGTCATCAATGTGGATGGATACAAAGAGGGCTGGATCCGGGTCATTGTTTTGGTGTGGCACAATATCTTCCTCTCGAGAAGCTAAGGGAGGCTACTTGGTGAATAAGGTGAGGTGAAGATGAAGGTGGTAATTTGGTGAGAGAGGCTACATGATGGTGTGTGATAATGGAGGCTACGGGGTAGGGTCGAGTGGGTAAAACCTCAATAGATTGAAGAACATCGATGCGGGCTTGATGATGGGATTCTGAGGTTTGAATGAGGTCATATAAGGTCATTTTGAGAGGAGATTGGTGTAATTTTTTGAGCATGGTGTGATGTGTGATGCCATTAGAAATGGGGTACGTGGGGCCATGGATAGTTATTTTAGGTATGGGTGCAGATGGTATGTTTGGTATAGGATTGCTTGGTGGGTCAGTTGCCTTTTCTTTTCCCTTCTGTGCACATGTAGTGACGTGTATCATGTTGATTTGAGGGTAGTTGGAAAATGGAGAAGGTGTAGGGTGAGTGGTATAACAACATGAAGGGTAAAACCCACGGAGTAGAAAATCCCCGTGAGGTCGGTTGGGTGCAATGACATTTGGTTGGTGGCGAGGCAAGTTCTCCGATGAGAACCATGTTAATTTCAAATCTTGAGGGTGACTCTAGGAGTGCTGAGGGTGGAGGTTGTGGTTGTTGAGTGGGTAGTGTGGGAATGGGTGTTGGTGAAGAAGGATCCTCATCAAGAAGGTCATTGTCATCAAATTTGGTTTCTGGTGGACACAATTGGATAAGGATGGTTTTCAAGGCCTTGTAGTTCTCCACATCATGCCCTAGCACATGATGGTATGTGCAAATTTTAGTATCATCAAACCATTTTGGCTTGGGTTTGAGGGGGTCGTAAGGTCGGAGTGGTGGTAATGTGATAACAAAGGTCTCGAGGAGGTTGGTTAAAATTTGGGCATAGGATCCTGCTAGTGGATCACAATGGGAAGTGAACGTGGGTTTGGGTGCAGGTGTGGTTGATTGTCGAGGAACTATTTTTGGAAGAGGAGGAACGGTCGAGCTATGGGTTTAGGTGCCGGTGTGGTTTTAGGTATCGGTTGTGTTTGTCTGGGTAGGGGTACAATAGATGAATGGGTAGGAGGGTGTGTGGTTGTTTTGACTACCTTATTGTGGGGTAGTGGGGTTTTGTTTTTGGGTTACACCTTCTTAGGTAAAGGTGATGTGGGTGTATGAGGTCTAGAAGGAAAAGTAGATGGAGGAAGAGGGTGAGTTACCCATGGGGATAACGGGGTACTATGAAGGTAGATGATGATGAGTCATGCTTGGGGTGTGAGGGACCATGACCTGAAGTGTAGTGGGTTGTGAAGCAATAGCTAAGGGTATTGGAGGTATTGGTGGTAAAGAGATTGCAGTCTGTGGGTGTAATTTGTGTTGTGTGCCCTGGGTAGGTTAGAGATTTGTGAGGAAGGAATGGGTTTTTGTGTTATTTTTTTATGGATGGGTGAAGTTTGCTTAACCATGTTAGATAGAATGCTGAGGTCTTAAGATAGATGGGGCAAGTGCATGTGTGATTGGTGTGGTTGGGGTATGAGGTCGATGAGTTTGTTTCTTTGGTTTGGGTGTTGGAGTAGGTGTGGTATTGATGTTGGAGGATGTAGCTAAATCTAGTTTAATAGGTGGATGAGTAAGGTTGGTGGTCGGGGTGACCCCTAAAGTGGTAATAGGTTTAATTGAGGCAAATGTTGTAGGTGTGGGTTTGGGTTTAGATGTAGGTCAGGTTATGGGTAAGGGTGTGGTTTGAGTGCTAATGGGTATTGTAGAAGGGGTTGCGACAACAAAGTGGTTGTATTTGGTTTGATTGGTTGAAATGTGTTTGGGTAGATAGTGGAGGTATCAGTGAGGGATCTCTACATCTGTGTTGAGACAAGGAGTAAGAGGCACCCCATAGTAAAGCCCTATCCACATAATCTAAGTGATCATCCAAACGTGAGAACGACACGTCTGTGGGTGGAGTTGATGAGGACCTAAGGGAAATTCCCGTAAAATGTGTCTTAGAGATGGGGAATTGGTTAGCTTCACTTAAGTAGGTAAGACAACCAAAGTAGGTCGGCGGGGTTCTTGGTAGCTGATGGAGAATTCTTTCCAAGAGGAAAAGGTATCTCAACCGGGTCAATGATAGGTGGAGGAGATGATGGGAGCTCCTTTATCAGTGGAGGAATGGATAGGTGCTCCTCTGTGGGTGGAGGAGGTAATGGGTGCTCCTCTATGGGTGAAGGAGGTAATGGGTGCTCCGCTATGGTTGGAGGAGGTACTGTGGGTAAAGGTTCTCTAAGTGGAGAAGCCAGGGGTGAGATGGTCTCGATGTTAGCGGAAGACCCATACGTAGGTGATGAAGGAGATGAAAGGTGTTCCTATATTGGTGAAGGAACATGAGAGGTTGGTTCCAATGCAGAAGGAGGATTTCGGGATAGGATTTCCTCTATGGAAGGGATGTGAGGTAAGTGGGAGGCAATAGGTACCTCGTTAAAGATAGTGTGAACCTCGCGGGTATGGGTATCATGAGTTGATGTCTCACTAGTTTGATTGGATGAAGGGGCATGGTTAGGAAATGGTTTTTTGAAGATTTGTAGATTTTGGTTAGGGGTGGCGTTGGGATTATCCACATTTAACTCACCTTTCTTGAGCATTTCTTCGACAATATTTTTGAAAGTGATGCAGTTTTCGTCACTATGATCCTTTACTCAATGATAGTTACAGAAATCATGTTCTTTATGCCTTGCAGCATGGGACGAGCAGGTGGTCAAAACCAATGTGTGGTTTTATATGTGGAAGGGTGATGGCTATAGCTTTGATAAGCTTTTCTCGAGATAGAAGAGTAAGGTTCCCAATTGGGGTATATTTTCACTGCTCTCGTTTGAATTGAAAAGTCTGGATAGGTGAGAGATTAGATGAGGGTGTAGCCTGATTTGACAGATGAGTTGGGCCGGCCTTGAGTACCACTATGTTAGCGGTGCCCTTAGCTTTTCAATAATTGGTTTGTGGTTTGGAAGAAGAAGAGGTATCATTTGATTTGAATGCTGAATTCTTAATGCGTAATTGGATTTTATTCTCTTCAATGGCTCGAATCTCTAACTTTCGTGCCATAGTGAATGCCTAATCGAATGTTGAAGGTTTGGACCTACAAGGTTGGAAAAATATGTCTAGTGCATGCCCGTGTGAAGAGATCAATGAGTTCGGTTTGTGGCGGTTGGAAGGTAAGTTGATTGATCAAAGTTGTACCAAAGAAGTGATAAAATTTGTGATAGATTTTCCTCATACTGATGTGTGGAATATAGATCGGTCATGGTAACCTTCTTAACAATATTGATAGAGAAATGATCCAAGAAGGCTTGGGCTACCTGATTGAATGAGAATATAGAGTGTTTAGGTAACCCACTATACCAGTCTAATGTAGGTCAGTGAGGGACATGGGAAAGGTTCTCAAAAGCAAGGCATCATCATGAGTGATCAGATAACACCCATGTTTAAACGACCACAAATGTTGTTGTGGGTCTTATTTGCTATTGAAACGATTGAATTTAGGCATTTCCCAATGCATAGGGTATGAACAAATAGGAATGGATGGGTGAATAGGCTCATTGCAAATCTCGTCGTAGGTGAGAGTGTTGCAGAGCTGGAAACTGATGCCTCCAATGTCTGCATCTTTTCCAACATCAATTGAATTAGGTTGTTGGTGGGTTGTGATGATTGGATGCCTCCTGTAGCATGAGGAAGTTTGTTTTGGGAATATAACGGGGTGGCACTCCATTGTATGGGGATTCCATGTAAGATGGTGGAGAAGAAGGTAGTGAAATAGGGGTACATACCGTAATGAATAATGGATGAAAATAGGAGGTTGTTAGTAGTATGTATATAGGGATGGAAGGGTTTTGGTAACCCTAGTGGCAATAGAGGCTAATGATTGTGGAATGGAAAGAACCACATTCTGAAATGGGGTAGGGGTCACCAACACTGGAGGTGGTAATGTAGCTACGGGTATGTGTGAGACATTATGGGTGGATGAGGTTGTGTTTGAGGTAGTCTTCGAGGGTAAAATGGATGTAACAAGGGCCACAGAGGAAACAAAAGTGGCGAGTTATAGTGGGTATAGGACCTAACTACAAAACGACTAGGGGTAAGGTGGATGTGGGAAGCACGAGCTAGATGGGGCCGATGTAGAAGTGGGTGTGAGAGTCGGGGGATAGATACGGGCATGTCATATATCAACTGACCCGAGGTGTCTCAAGTGGACGAGTGGGAAAGGTAAAACTGCAAGGTGGCAGGGTTCTGGTCAAGGAGTCGTGCGAACTCCTCATCTCTAGTAGCGATAGTAATAGGTTGGATGGGATCCATAGCTGGTGATAAAATGGAAGGTGGTGAAGGACTAGGTGGGATTGGTTGACAACTAGCATGGAATACAAGTGTGCTTGCTTGTTTTTGGGTCAACACCATGTGAACCAATACTGATCAGGTAGGGATGCTTCTTTGTAAATGACATAGAGAATAGTAGGAACAGGTGAATCTGGTGATAAAAATATGAAGTACCAACTAGTGGGTGGAATGTGAAATAGGATAACCAATGCGAGTTAGGGAAAATAGACGCGGTCGGGGGTAACCACTTGCCATTCATCGTAGAAAATGGACAAGTAAGTAAACAATGAGGTAGGAGGTAAAATCTAATAGGTATTCCAAATCGAGAATGTTTAAAATGTCAATAGGTATGATGGTAGTGATAGAGACTGTGAAAAGTGGAAGAAAGTGAAGTAAAATGTCCTTTTGAGTAGGTTAGCAAAAGGACCTAGAACCGATGTCGGTTGGGTATAACCGATGGTGGTCAGAGGTAACTAATGACGGTTACTGTGAAATTGAAATAGTGATGAAATAAAGTGGTTGTGAATTAAAATCTGATGTAGAATCAGACCTAGAATTCTGATAATGATGATGATATGGCCTAGGCACACTTAGGTGAAGTCGAATACACCAGCTATGATGAGGAGCGTGCAAGGATGAATAAAAAAAGTGACGAACGTGATCTCTCACCTCAAAATGCAAGCCAAGTAGAAACACTAAGAAAATGTGATCCTAGGAGTGCCTTTTCTATTATGTTTGTTTAGCTTATGCTATTTAGGGACTGACACATGAATTGTGAAATAGATTTTTTGGTGAGGATGGCTTCCTACAAAGAAGGAGATCTAAAAGGTGAGGTTTCAGGTATGTTATGGTGGGGGTGGGCTTCGCTCTAAAGTATGACTCGACAGAGCAACAAGATGGGTGCCCACTGTGCCGTGATCATGTGATCACCTACAACTTCTTCCAGGTAGGATGTTGTTTAAGAATGTATGTATTTTGAATTTTTGTGTGGTTTGGTAAGACTTAGAGAAAGAGAAAAGGATAGAAGTGATTTTCTACGATTCATTTGTCAACCATCAGCTGGTCATGACTTCCAGTGTATAGGTTGCCCTCAATTAATGTGAGCTAATGCAATAAATCAGAATGGAATGCACTTATTTTAAGCCCAAATTGAAATGTGAAATTGGATGACACAATAAGATGAAGAGGAAGAGGGATGCTCTTTCACTACAATGTAGAAAACATGAAGAAATGATTCTTTTTAATTACACCAAAAGAAAAGTTTCCTTTAGAGCAAATAGAAAGAAGAGATGCATTACTGGGAAGAAATTTAGTGTGTACGCTTTTCAAAAGGGAAACAAACACACAATTTTTCCTAGGAATGAATGAAATGCAAGGAACCCCGGATGGGTCCCACCGGCATGCCAAAATGTTTCACCTTTTTCTTAGATCATTTCTTTGAAGTGTTGACAAAACAAATAGGGTAACGGGCGTAGGAGGAATACCTGTTCAAATTTTGGTTGATGGGTTGTTGCGTGTGTATGACTTCCGAATCCACAGCTAATTGTGAGAGCTTCCTTTTGGCTAGGAGGAACTACCGTAATTAAAACAAGACCACTAGAAGGAATTAAATCCAAGTCGGTCCACTATTTTAAACAATTTAATGTTGTAAACAAAGTAAATCCTATTATTATTTAAAATGATTTAGGTATCTCACTTAAAAAAACAATAAGGAAAAATAGATCTAATCTAAGAAGCTAAGCTAGAATAGAATCCAAAGGTCAAATGATTGCTTTTGGGTCTCTCGGGAGGTCTCAGGTAGATCACAGGTGAATGAGGGTAAGATTAAATTAGGTGGGTAGGTCTCTGTTCTAGGTTGTGTGGGAAAATACAGAGACTAGTGTTGGTCAGGGGTGACCGACGAAAGTTAGTGTAACCGAAGTCGTTCTTATCACGATCTGGAAATATCATAGAACAAGCTTTTAGTCTCCTTTATGATTGCACAAAGGAATTTGGTTGGTCGAGACAAGGTATTGGGTGACTGGAGTAGGCTTTGGCGAGGTTTGGGTGGGTATATGGAGGTGAAAATGTCATAGAAGGTCAGTAGGGGGCATGATAAACAATGGATGATAAAATGATGATGAAATGAAATAAGCCAGGAAAGTATGATGTTATACTTACTTGGATTTTATTCCTAAATGCCTGTGTGTGAGGGATGGAGGTGTTGATGATGGGTTTCAAGGTTGTAAGTGATCACCAACTGAAGAAAATATTTTGCATGGGCTGCATGTACACTCCTCTTTGCTTGGATAGATCAAATCATGGTTGGGATGGCTGTGCAGGAGAAGATGCTCAATCTCCTTCCTTGCATGTGAGTTTTCATTGGGATTTTACTCTCTCGAAGATGCGTTATCTCTCCGAGATGCGTTCTTTCTCGTCAATCTCTTCCCAATTTTTTTCCAACTTTCAATTTCCAACCTTGAGAATAAGGTGGTTTTGGGGCTAAAAAGGGTAACCGATTATGTTCCGGGTTAACCGTCGATGGTTAGGGGTAACCAACGCGTCGGTCAAGGCGGGATTTCCTAGGTTTACTAAACTAGGAGATCCTCCCGATTTCCTTGGATATCATGTCGTTATCACACCTGATTAGACTGGGAGCTTCTTGTGAGCATGAGGGAATGTGGTTAGACGGAATGTAGGCATTAATTTTTAGGGTTTAGGTAAGTCTTATTTAGTTATGGAAACTTACTAAGAATAGGTCTTAGGTTGAGTTGGCTTGGTGAGGTGTCTAAGTGAATCAGTATCTGTGGATATTATTTAAATAAGATATTTAAATAATAAATATAGTGAGGATAATGAATTAATTTAATTAGAATAATTAAATTATTATTAGCAGGTGGTGAAGGGGGTTATGGCTAGGTAAATGTAATAAAGGGTGCTTATATGTCAAGGGACCAAAGGGGAGTGTGACCTAATATTAGTGTCTACAACAGGAGGAGGAAATGCATGATATACATAATTCATGTAAGATTCAGCCACATTTGTGTCATGTTTGGTTAGAGGGTTATTAAATATTTTGAATTCATGATTTTCATTGACAAGTTGAGAAAGCATAGGTTTTGGAAGCTCAACTTTACCACTATTAATCAAACCCGAATGAGAAATTGGAGTCGAAGAAATAATTTTTAGAGTGTCTAGATTAGAAGGTTATGTGTTCGTTTCACTTAAGGTTCAAAAAATGATTAACCTAAAATTAGAATATTATATTCTAATCTAGATGTTATAGAAGCAAAGTAAATAGTTGAATAAATAAAATAATAAAATAATGAAATACAACTGAAGCAATCTAATTAATGAAATATGGAACCCTAAGGTGAAAAGAGGGTTAATAATTCCTTAGTTGATTCGAAGATGCATTGGGAATATGTCATAATGGAAAAATATGAACACTAGGAGAAAACCTTTGCACATGAGCATTAAAAAGTGCAAATCCAAGTTATTTGACTAGACTGGGGTGCTTGAAGAGGGGAAATCATGCTTGTGGGTGCCCTAGTCTATGTAATTGAACAGAAACCTCCTCCGAGTGTCGTTGAGTGTTCAAATATGTTTCCTTCTTGTTGTGTGAATTTCATTGTACTTTGCTAGATGTCACCATAAACTCGTTATAAATAATCACTTGCAAAACCATAGACAAAGCATCAAAACCATAAAAAGGAAAGATGCATCCGAAAGGGTTGGATTATCCTCATATGCCAAATTGATGTACTTATCACCGAAACCTTTGCATTACATCTCAAACCTAATATAGTTCTACGTGTGTGTGTGTGTGTGTGTGTGTGTGGAATTGTGTCCTAGGTTGCTCATGTGCAGTCACACTTTGTGAGAGTAGCAATTAAGTAACTAGATGTAGCATGTAAATAATGTGTGCATGGAATAGAATAAAATCCCCTCCTATGAAGTGTGATGTAGAAAACCAGCCTTTGTCCCTCGTGATGGAACTAGATGGATGCAAATGGAGCTATAGATTCCTTATATGGATGCACTCTTACATAGTGATAGTAGATGCTTAGTGCATGGTCCCTCATTATGGTCACATATCTTTATATTTATATAGTTCTCTTTCTTCAATTTCGTAATTAACCTCGAAAAGGATAAGCGCCAAAAATATAAGAATATAAAATGGCTAAAAAGTGCCCAAAAAAGTGAGAAGAAAGTGCAAAGAGGATCGGGGTGCCCGGATGGGACTAGATCGCATGTGGTACCCTAGTACTAGTTGGGGGCCCTAGCTAGAAATAGGGAAAACGTAGTATGAAATTATAGATTGGGAAAGTACGGGTGGAGGATCGAAAGTAGCAATAGAAAAAATACACGATGACCAAAGACAAGTGTTGATTATTACTTTTTTGACTTAAGAACCATATGAATAGTAGTATGAGACCGAGACTAATTAATTACCCAAAGTGTGTGATTTTTTGTCTATAACATGTAAATATAGTCAATAAGAGGATAGCTTTGGCTTGCTTTAGAGAGAATAATTATGATGTGTAAATTTGGAAAGAGAAGTGTGACATAAATTGATGAGCTAAAAACATGATCATATTAGCTTTCTAAGAAACTAGATTAATGAAGGTGTTCAAAATTTCTATGACAAAAGTTTGAGTTGTTGCTCAACAATTTGGAAGTTGGTGCTTCCAAGAAAGTATGTGCTTACCAAATATGTCAATTGGGTGCTTCCCAACAAGTATATGCTTGGCCTTATATTCATGCAGCTTCTTGATTTTGTATGGGAGTGGGTGCATCAAAATTGGATTGGGTGCTCCAAGGTGAGTGGTTCTTAACCACAGGGTGAAATAAATGTAACTTTATAGGACAATTGTCCAAGCTAGTTCTCTGGTTTAAGTGGTTTTTTTCTCGAGATGGATTTACGTAATTAAATCTTGTCTCCTCATGTGTTCATGTGTGTTTTCTTCTCTCTCTCACACATGGTTGAATGGTTATACTTCATCATAGTTAAGATAGTTTAATTGTGGATAATTGAAGAATTGTAGATTGTTTTAGAAGTTTGAAAGATCACTCATTTGCCCCCTCTCAGTTCCTATAATTCCTAACACATGATAAAATCTCGGTGAAAATAATCCCTAAAAAAATTGAAAGAAAAACTCTAAAATTTGAAGAAATATCTATGGGAAGAAAGAAATCAACTATATAGACTCCTACTTATGAAGAATATCTGGTAGCTCTTGAAGGTGTAACACCGAATCTAAAGTGGAAACATGCATAACATTAAATAAATAAATTATATATGGGATTTTATAAGGATGATAATTTTTGGTACAATATCAATATCCATAAGTGCAAGGATATCCGAGGAAGCATCACTTTCAAATGAAGAATCAATATCTCAATAAAATTGTTGCGTGAAGGTCCAAGTGGTGAAAGGGAAATTAGTGTTCACAATTTGATGTTGAAATTCCTTAGATATTGTCATACATATTATTCCATGTACCATGTCATATTTATTCATCCAATCTCATTGTTGTACTTGAATCAAAGATTTTAGAAACGAGTCCAAGGAGATTTGACATTAAATATTGCATGTTCGCAATGATATAATATCCCTTTCTTCTATAATAAACATTTATATGAATATAATTGAACAATATAATGATTAAAATTAATAACCATGATTAAAAAAACCCCAAAGATCCCAAGATGTATAAATTTATAATTTAGTGCGAAAATTTACAAACTCTCCTAGAAAATTTTCCATTCAAACCCCCTGATTTTGACACTTTATAATTTTAGCATGATTACAAAATAGATAGTAGTAGCAATGGAACAAGATGGAAAAAAACACACTTTTGAAAAAGTGGCATTAAAAATGAGTAACATGTTAAAAGTTACAATAGTGTTAATTTCCCACTATTAATGGCCTATTTAAATCTTTAAAAAGAAATTAAAAGCACTTTCTCCAAAATATCAATTTCATTCAATTACAAAGGTGGCAATTAAACTAAATACATTTGCAATTACATTACAAGTTTTTAACTGAATACCCTACACTATCCTTATTGCATTTACTTGAATTACATGACTTTGAGGAGGATGAAGAAATCAAGTTATATTTAAAAATATTTTAAAAATAGACTTGATTTAGGTTACAAATGGTTTTAATTAACTTATCTTTGAGTTGGAAATTATGTTTAAGTTGTAGGAGTCTCTATGTGACTGAATGTATTCCATCCAAATTTTTTCAACCATACATAAGTCATGGTCATGTTTGAAAGATACACTCAGTCCAAGAGTGCTAAACATAGATAATATTTGATGGAGCACTCAGTAAAACCAAGCTAAGTGTAGAGTCGAGTCATGAAAATATTAGGTATGAGATAAACAAAACTTGAGCTCGATCTAATTTAGAGTGAGTTTAGTTGAATGGGATTTGTAGTGAGACGCCTTAAAATAGAACCAAACAACTCAACTCACTCAATGAAAAGTTGAGTCACAAGTTAAAAAGAATGAATCTATTGAAAAATACATAACAAAATAGGAAGATGTGAATCATATCCCCTAGGTAAATAAGATATGTAAAAGTCATCTAGCCAAGACAATCCACAAAAAAAAGGATTCCAACAATGGAAATCAAAATTTTCACATCACCCCTATTATGTTTAATGAAAAAGATATTTAAAATCAATCTTACAATAAAATTACTAGAAAAACATAAACCAAAAAATATTGGATACCATATGATAGTGAGGTCCTAGATTGGGAAAATTAACGAGATCAACCAATAAATAGTGTTGGAAAGAGTTAAGAAATTACACTAAGAGATATTATAAGTGAGAACAAACACATAAGATCGATTCAATATAAAATTATTTGAATAACACTACTGACCACATGGATAACTCACAATAGATGTGTACATATAAGAGAGTGAGTGTGTAACTACTCCTAAAATAGTGGACAAAAAAACCAAGAACACAAATGAGAGTTACATTCCTAAAATATCCAATCACATGGTCAACAAGTCATGTGTAACTCTTATGACACACTAAACTAATAATGAGTGTTAAGTAACTCATATTATAGATGACACATGCAACATCAGCACACTTACCCATGAATTTAGTAATTCTCCATAGAGTACGGATTATTTCAATATACTAATATTAGGAAAATAATATCATATACTAACATTCCTTACTTATTACAAACATTGAAAAATGCACCACACAAATTAGAAATATAAACATATGGAAACACATATAATAGTTTTGTAGTATGTTACTCAAGATATATGGTGTATGTGATCACCTACATATGCAAGAATAACTATTCACACTTTCACTAGATAACATCATACTTCCAATGATCAACTTCATAAACAAATAATTTTTAACTCCTTTCAATCCTAGTGAGTACTTTGCTTCTCACTAGAAACCTAATACAAAAGTATGCAATAGAAACTAAATAATAGTCATTTTATCTCTTATTCATATGTTTACAATAGTTTTAGTTTGTCATCAAGCCACCAAATAATTTTTTTGGGGACCCATTTTTTAATGTCACATACACAGAACCATCGTTAATGTCTTCCACTCAATCATGGACAACATAATTTTTACCCTTGTCATTAGTTACCAACCTTGACATTTTTCATTTTAGTGTTGCTGATTTGATATTATTGTATTGTGTAACTCCTACATTAGTGGCTGACATGACGTATATTTTTAACCTACTAACTATGGTTCCCCATCCTACAATCAAGTGATACTTAAAAATTTAGAATTTAAGACTTAGACACACATATTGTATCTATAAGAAAACTTCATTGTTGTGACATAATGGATTTCAATTTCTTGTATAATGCATCCTTTAATAATATACTTTATTAGTTTTCTAGAGATATTAGATAATACCGAATGACCCATAGCATTTAGAAGTTAATATCTAACAAACAATTATTGTTACCAATCAACCTTACATGGAGCAAAAATATCAATACCTCTACACATCAAATGTGTAGATCATGAGATTTGAACTCACGACTTGGAGCACCTAAACCACTAGCCAAGGACGAGTGATCCAACCCTTGGGAATTAACAAGAAATAATTTTTAGTGACTTTGAATCAGAATTTGAAAACATTTATGACATGGAACAACATGTACATTTGAAACAAAAATTTAAATAATTTTGACTATAGTTAATTTCAAATATAATAAAAATTAAAGATTAAAATTTAATCTTATCCATTAATACAAGTCCATAATTTAGATTTGAAGATATAGAAATATAATGTTATAAAAGTGGGTGATATGGAATCCCAATGAGAGATGATAGGAATAAGTGTTGAAGACATGCTCATGTTGGAAAATAATAACGAAGAAGATGATGACAATCAACATATGAATCACCAATGACTAGTATGAGACTGTAAATAAATCAAATAATTGGAATATCACGTGACATATATCCTTGAGTAACATGACAAAAATGAAAACTGATATAAATAATATATGCTAGTTATTTTGATATCTATATATAGATATATGGCTAACCAATGATTGTCTTCTATATCAAAAATATGTTTTTCAAACTAATATGAAATATCCACAATAGTATAGGTCAATTTACCAATGTCAAAAGTATAATATCATGACTTGGGTAGATGTGCAAATAAATAATTGTACAAAAACTTGATATTAAAAACCATGCGGGGTGAAAATGTCACAGTTGACTAATGCACAAAGAAGACTCAATTAATGAAGAGTCAAAAGATCACTAGTTTGTAAGTTGAATTGTTGACCAATTAATAGGCTGTTTACAATCTTCTAGGTAGTGTTTTGTTAACCAATTCAACTTACAAACATGTAGAACAATACTTAGAACATGAATTAATATAAACAAATCTCGTACCAATTATCTTCCATTCCCAAATACACCTTAACCTATATAAAATTATTCTTACCATGACATAATATTGAACATGAGGAGTTGAAATGAATAAGAGTACTTTCCCTCGAATAAATTATTCTTTCATTTCACTTACTCATAGAAACATGATGTGATAAAAATTGATAATTTTTGTTATAGTTAACACATAAAATCCAATTTCATTCTCTTCTCGTTCAATGATATATATATATATATATATATATATATATATATATATATATTGAACATAAGGAGTTGAAATGAATAAGAGTACTTTCCCTCAAATAAATTGTTCTTTCATTTCACTTACTCATAGAAACATGATGTGATAAAAATTGATAAATTTTGTTATAGTTAACACATAAAATTCAATTTCATTCTCTTCTTGTTCAATGATATACATACATACATACATACATACATACATACATACATACATGCATATATATATATATATATATATATATATATATATATATATATATATATATGTATATATATATACTCTACAAAGAATAAGATTATTCTTGTCTAATGAAACACTAATTACACACACACATACTAAAATAACGAGATAATTCTTAGTTATTATATAGATTTATTATCACATTGTCGTAATGAAAAATTAATTCCAAATAATAGATGACATTAATAATATTAGATAAGGAGGAAATAAAATAACCATTACAAAATTATAATCATTGTTAGGATTGGAATATGTTACTAAGGATATGAAAAGAAAGAGATACATAGAAATGGATAGAAGAAATATATATGTAAAATAAATAAAAATAGGAATATTAACAAACGAAGTAATCGAGAAACACATATATGGAAATATTTTTGAAATATTTTTGAATAGGTTTATTTGATTTTTGGCCAAGCCTTACCTATAATTAATCAATCTAGAACAGGGCCTTCAATTTGATTCCTTCATCGAGTACCAATTAAACAAGTGGGATCAATGATAGTTTTAATTTTATATATAAACCCAATCGATTGTTTCCATTTATAATCAAGGTTTATAGATAGAGTAGAGGGTGTTGACTACATTTGTATATCTTATATATATCGAGGATTCACCGTATGATATAGATAGTATCCAAAATAACCCCTTGAGTTATTTTTGGATTTAACAAGTCTAAAAATGGACTTAGCCACTTTTTGGGTATGGGACTTTCAAACAAACCTCAAATTTCATTTCCCTAATGCACTAGTTGTTGGGATTTGAAAACTGTCGAATAATAATGTTTAATTCATGTACGAGTTATATGATTAGTGCCGTGAAACAAAGGATCTTCTATCCAAGGATTACACAAGTTTGATTTTACCCACGGGAATCAAGAAAATCTGCACAACAAATAAAAGTCATGGACAATAAAATACTAACATGTGATGGGTGAAGGAGATTCCATGTGGATGAAGATAAACAGATCAAGCATGCTACGTGGTAGCATTCCAGAAATTCCTAAGGTGATGAGCTCGGTGGACATGAAGTCCCTAGAGTTAATGGATATTTTATATTTCATTGGGTCAGCAAAGTCACCGGTGAAAGTGGGTACGTGGCAGAAATTTAAAATCCAAAAAGTTTCTAAGTCCTCCGCACTTTATAATTGTGATGCGAAGAGCTACATGGATCCATTTCATTAGCTCCCTATTCAAATTCTACCAACTTTGAAAAGTATTTCAATAGAGCTACGTGGAGCCATTTTATTGGCTTGCTTCAAGGGTAGCTATTAATCGGGGCTAAAGAACGATTGACACCGCGAAGCATGTGGAGCCTTTCTATTGGTTCTTATTTCACAGTTGTCAATGGAGATCAAAGGAAAATATGACAACCCAAAAGGCGTGGAGATCCCTCATTGGTCAATTATTCATACAAGGTAGAGAACTAACACCACAAAGGACATTGAGCTTTCTCATTTCTTTGACGCTTCACACTTATCATTTAGAAAATATGACAAGTCCGACATGAGGAAATTTGGAGATTTTATATTGGTTAATTGTTTATAGATCTCAGAGGCGAAATAAAAAATAAAGACATACGAAAGGGAATGGGACTCTCTCATTTGTCCACATTTCACAATTGAAATTTACGTGCAAAGTGTATTTTGAAAAAGAAGAAACGTGATAACATTTTATTGGCTCCCAATTCATAGAAGACTAATAAGGTACATGAAAAGAAGCGTGGGAGTCTCTAATTGGTGCACGCTTCATACGAGACCGAAAAAGTATAAGCATGGCCTTTCAAAGTGTGAAAATATTTTACAAGATTTTATTGGCCCTTATTTTAATAAAGCAAAGGCATATGATGACAAGGAAAACTAAAGAAAATAAAGCATGATCTCGCGATGTAATTGTTGACCAAAACATGGAAAAAGTTGAAGCAATCACACGTTACAAAATGGTGATCCCCAAACCAATCAAGGGTTTCCATGTGTTGAATTTCTATGCATCTTGACATGCGGAAATTCAATTGGCCATAACTTTTTCTATAGAGCTCCAAATAACACAAACATTATATCGATGGAAAGGTATCCTAAATTCCTTCATGATGACATAATCAAAATTAGATTATGGCTAGATTTAATGTTGGAAAAATAGGAAAACGTCAACATATCTGTTAATGTGCAATTACATGTAGCTAAACAACCATATTTAGTAAGATATTGTGCTTGGTATTTTTCAACAAGCAAAGAGAGACTTGGGGATGCACATGATATGCCATGTTGCAGGAAAAGGTAGATATTCATAAAAAACAAGATCAAATCCGATATTTTCCTTATGATTAACCTCTTATCTATCAAAAATTGCTATATAATATAGAGGGTGATTCTTTTTTAAGGGTTGGAAATTCTTGTAATGCTTTTGCATCTATATTAAGAGTTACATATGTGTATATGGGTTGTAGACCTCATATTTAAGCTTCAAATTGGTGAATCTTTACTTTTTCCTTCGATGTAATTTCTTGTGAATCCTTATAAAGAAATAAGATAGTTGTTTCTTGGATATTAATCTATCCTAGATCGTGTTCTATAGAAAATTTCATGCCTTTTATTGCAGTTTGTGGGTATTTATGTGCATCTTTTGTTCTCCCCCGTAGAATATAAGTCTTTTGTGTCTTTGAAATGGTAGATTAAATGATTTTGGGACTATGATAATTATGTTTTTCCTCACCTATCTCATTCTCTCCCTATTTTATCATTTGAGAGTGTCTCTTCACCCTTTTCTTAGTTTTATCACGTCCTTTAGCTTAGGATTTCACATTTTATGCATTTCTGCATCTCTCTAGTCCCTTGGATTATTACATTAGGAATAGATAACTTCATTTACTTCCTTAGGAGTGGCTTAGTATTAGGAATAGGTAGAGGAACCAACCTTCTCTTGGAGGTTGATCTCATTTATGCAGGTCCCACACTTGTGATATCATCCCATGTTTTCCAAAAATTAGGGATCTATATTAGGAAAATCCTAGGGTGCTACCTTTTTCCATAACAATTTTGGCATGCCCGATGGGATGTGAAGTTAATTTTTCCCATTTTTCCAAGTTTTGGTGTGTACCTTGGTAAATTTCATCCTATGGAGGATTTTCATCAACTCATTTTTAGACTCCAAACATTATATTCACTGCTTTAGCAATCTAGTGCCTAAGTTCATGAGAAGAATTCAGACAAGATCTAGAATAGCTAAAGAAGGAGCTTTTTATACTTGTAACTATCACTTGGGAGGAGAAGAAGAGGAAGATCAGTTCAAATGTTAGCTTCACCTACAAATATAACTATTTCCACACCACCTCCCAACTCTCCCTTCTTGCAGTCTACTAGAGTTCTCATACCTATCGTTATTGAAGCACAACAGGAAAATAAAGGATTTGTTAATATCAGTTATATCAGTCCTCTTGCTTTTAATTCTCATAATCCCATTCATGCATGTGTACTTCAGAGTATCCCTTTATTCACTAGATAAAATCATACCACTCCACTCACCATATACAAAAATTTCCAATGTTTTTGATATTCATCAAATTATTTGTTGTCATGCAAATGTGTAACAGGAAATTGACAATTTCCAAGCACGACAACTATACCCCTATGCCAAAATTTTCAAGCCTATCACTCCAAAACACACTTTGGATATTTCCAATAATTCCAAATGAGCTCCTAGATAATGTTATAGCACTCTCTAGGTGATTTAGGAAAGTCCATTCATTCCCCCTAGGTTATTTTAGGAGTTCATTTGCAAAGCTACAGGCAGTTGTGGGAAGGGCTATCATTGGCCTTCCTAGAGCTAGAGCAACCTCACGGAGTAAAGAAGAAGAGCCTAAGTGGATGTGGAGGTGATCCAAAGGTCTTGAGACATCATGGAGATGGTTTAGGAATATTTTGGAAGGTCTCGAAGAAGTTGGGGCAGTTTCTCCAGAATTAGGGTTCACATGCCTAGTCAGTGCACAGGCCAAAACATCTACCTGGGCTTCAAAATAAGATTTTGGGAGATCTAGATGGAGTTAGAAGTAAAAAAACTAATTTCCAAAAATAGGATTCCAAGACCTACATGATGGTGGAATCACATTTTTCACAACACCTTGGTGCATAAGATTTGCATGCATTTTTTCTCAGGAACTAATGGAGTCTCAAATCAAAAATCTGATTTTTCAAGGATTATATGGTTGAATAAAGACATAAGAACCCCACCCTTGATTCAAAATTCCATTTATAGTCAAGATCGTATAAAATTTCACCACGAAATTCCACCGGGAGCTCAAGTTATCATCATCCCAAGTTTCCCTCTAAAATGTAGTTCAAGAGTTACTCAATTTTTGAGAGGACACGTGTCAACACTAGGAGCCTGGTGGGATTTCATGTCCCTAATGTCCCTGAGGTAAGGTAGACAAAACTAGGAAAAATGTATCTAGCCCCATGTGACCTCTAGGACCCTCATGTGACATCTAGACTTGATAGTTCAGCCCAGCGCATTTTGGAGCATCCATTCCCTTCCATCAGATCAAGTGCCATGTGTCAGCTCTAGGACCACCATGGAAATAAAACATGAAAAAATGCACCCACTGCCTATGGGGATCTTTAGGTCACCCATGTGACAAGCTTTTAGCCCCCTAGTGCTTTACAACAACTTTTTTACCTTCATTCCCTATCGTTGGATCGCCACCACATGTCATCCTCTTGACCACTGTGAAATTTGATTTCCCTCACATCCCTGATGTAAGGGAGATAAATTCATGAGAAATTCACCCAATATTCTCCTTCCATGATTTCAAAAATTCAAATTCTAACTGCAGCTTCGGTGGTTCCGTGTGCTTTCACTCCTGTGCACATATTTTCTCCGTTCTTCCTCTCTGCAACTTCTCACCACCATTCATCCATTGGTGAACCTCAAACCAAACCTACCACAAAGGTAATTCCCTTAACTCCATGAAATAAAGAAGTTCCTAGAAGGAAATTTTGAGTAAACACGAGATGAAGAAGCATAGAAAAAGAAGGAGAAAAGAGAGAAAACTACATGACCATGAAACGAGAAGTTGAAGAAATATCCCAAACGAATACATGAAACAAAACATTATATTTTATTGTTCATTCCTCTACCAAAGGCCATCAAGAAGACACCTTAAATCTCTCCTCTCATGTAATAGAGCATCCACACGAGAAAAAATCCCACTTTTGTCTCAACGAAGATAAAATTCAATTTCCGTCAAACCGTTGGGTGAAATGAAGTAGAATTTCACGTGAAACACCAAAATAAAAAAACTATCCCAATGAAATTTATTTCGTCACAAATGGAGGAAAAAATCAAACCTAAAATTTTGAGGTCCGTTAATGGATGCCGCATCCAGAAGCACTACTAGGTCAAAAATTTGAAAGTTTAAAATCTCCTAGACTATTAAGCGTGGGGGTTTGAAATTACAGAGGGGTGATATTAGGAAAAAATAGATATAAAAAAACTTCATTCTGTGTCAATCGGACCTCCAGAATCTCACTTTATAAAAATAGTAGGTCTTTTACGTAGGGAATGTTATTTCAGCAAAGTCAGCAACAAAAGAACCTACAAAGGAGATAGAGACATTAGAGGTGCATGACAGCTAATATAAATTTAGAGACCTACTAAAAATATAAAGTCGCACTGAAAGAGTAGTTTTGGCACAACTGGACATTCAGAACTTTGTCGCATCATAGCTTTCCATGAACAAGGACCATCGAAATTTATCGTGGGAAACATATTCTACCTTATCTCTCTTCCCACTCCCCCAAATTTCTCTCTCTTCAACTGCTCTAATTATTTGTTAGAGTTTTCACTTTTTTATATGCCTTTAAGTCACTTAAAGGTGACTTTAGAAACATAATGTAAATTAAGTCACCTTGATTTTATAAAAGGGACTTAAATATTTTGTAGTTATAAGAATAGTCTAAAGTTAGAAATAAGGCATATGGAGGGTCATGACAAAGACGATAAATCACCTCTCATTCTAGAAATTTTAACGTCACTCCCATTTCAAATGGTTGGTCATTAATTTTGTAAGCTCAAGAGTGCATTCTAACTTGAGAGAATAAAGGAGATAACCAAATTCTTCTTTTCCCCTTTTCTCAAATTCCTCCATTTCTCCACTATGTAAAACTTTGTTTGAGAAATTAAGACAAGAAGGATTTTCTATCTTTCTTCAACTAAGGGATTTCTTGATAATTTGTGTTTATAAAATTTCATTTGGTTTTAATGATTCTTACAAAGTTGTTTCTTCTCATAAATTCATGTGATGATACTTCTAACTAATGTGCATGCAAGAATCTTATTTCCTACCGCAATATTAGTTCTCCTACCTTTTTCTTACTCCCCTTTCCCGCACTTGAAAAAGTCCTCTCTAGCAAGCCATTGCTATATTTTTGCAGGTTCGGTGGAGTGGCCTGTTAGATCCCTAGTCGAAAGGCCATGACAAAAATCCACATTTTATCACACATGCATATACGAAAGCTGCATAAGTTAATTAGAGGGAATTAGATTCGAGAGCATTGGTAATAAATCCACAAGTTTATCCACCGAAAAATTTTCTTGCCAACATTATTGAACAAGATGTAGCCATCAAGCTATTAGCCTATTCATTTAAGGGAAAATGTTTGCAATGGTTTAGGAGTTTGACAATAAGATCACTAATTGCATTCAGTTGTGGGCAACACTCTACAATCAATTTGGAGATAAGGAAGATAATCTCTCCTTGCTAGAACAACTAACAACTATAAAGAGGGATCCCAATGAGCTCATGGAAGACTTCAATTTCATATTTCGAAGACTTGGGAGAAAATTCCAGCCCTTGTAAGACCAACTCCTGAAGGTTCTTTTCTTTACTATTTAAGAGAATTAAATTTTGATATTATTGTCATGATTCAGTCTATGGGGGTGTAAAATTTCCTGGTGCTTTTTATCTTCCTATTAGAGTTAAAAGAACAGTCTCACCAAGATGGAAAACTTGCTCCTATACCCCCAATGCCCATTTACCTAGATATTAGAAACTAAATGATCATCAAACACCCGAGTTAGCCCTAATCCTAACCCCAAGAAACCAAGTGTAAATATGAATCCCTCACCCTTCATTGTGTATTTGGTCATAGGAAGTAACTCGGTGCACAATTGTAAGTTTGACTCTAGAGCAAGAAGCTTAGTAATGCCAAATAATATTACAGGATAAAAAATACCTCAAATATAACCCTCTTTCAAAAGGTGTAATGTAATTGGATGTGACAACAAGTAGGAAATATTGGAGTTATCATAGGCCTAAGCCTCACATTACATGCATGTCATAATCTCATAGTTTATTTAAGTTAGGTTTCAGTTATTGATTGTGTGTTAACCTCAAAATCCATCTCTTTCCACATTTGATTGAAATTTCATAGGAGAGAATCTTAATCATGTGTCGAAATGTTTCTTCCTTCTTAAAGAATTTCCAATAGAAGAGATGTTCTATGGCCATAGTGTTTTAATATCTTATGCACAAAAAATTAATAGGATCATCATCATACTACATCATATGGCCTTGGGGTGTATGTATTGGCTTTCTATTATTCCTACGATTCCCCTTGAGAAAACTAAGTGGAAGGGTGTTCTCTATGCCACCTATTCCTACTTTATCACCACTCTTTTCTTCTTCTCCCCAAGATCTATCCGATCTTTAACAATGTGTTTTTTTATGAACTCTACCTCTTCCTCAATATTGTGGTGAATTTCCTTCTCAATTTTGTTCTCTTTAGTAGGTTCTTGTTTCTCCTCTAAAATTTGAGTGATAAGCACCTTAAACCTTTCAACATCTTTCTCCATGAATGGTAATTCCTCATGATGCATGACACATTCCTCTATATTTGTCTCCTCAATGTCATGCGCTAAAGAATCCTTATCCAACACATCATATTCCTCATTACTCTTGGTCTTTTCTTCATCACTTTCGGTCTCCTCTATGTCTTCACTAGATATGGCCTTTAATTTCTTCCTTTCTTGAGACTTCTCATTCATTAGCTATCTCATGTTGGGACTTTATTTATCTTCCTTGCACATTGGAGTCTTCTTCATAGTTACACTCTAAATAGGATTCAGTTTCTCTTTTTCCTCTTCTTTAGTTTTTTATTCTTCTTCTTCTTTGTGAGGTGTCTCTTCACGCTCCCTATTATTCCCCATTGTCTTTTTTTCCTTGTGTGGTTGCGGTATTTTCGAGTCATCCTCCACATACCTCCCCTTCACCACCCTTGGCTTCAAATATAGACATTTATGGACTCCTAATTTCAAACTACCACATGAAGGATTTCTTATTGATATCATCGATATCAAGGTCTCTACATCTACATGTTTTCCATATTTGATATATGTCTTGCACAACATAGGATATTCAAAGTCTATCTTGTCTGCATCAAATCACATTTTTTTGCGCCTCTGTGAACATGTTCACTAACCCTTGGAAGTGTCATGATATGAAATAAAATGAGTGTTATCACCAAAGACTCTTCTTCCTTCCCTTCAAGTTAAATCCACCCCAATAGAAGTGTTTATATATGGAAAAATCTACACTCTCGTCTAACTACATAGGTAATTCACTAGGAATGCACCATTCTTTTCAAAATTCTTTATGCATACTCTTATACCATCTTTCTACTCGAGTTTGTAGGAATTAGTTATCTTGTCACATGTGTAATTTTAAAACCTTATGGTAGGGGATTGATCTTCATCCAGAAATTTAAATATTTTCTCATTTGGATGATCCATAATGACAATTTATGAGAAGATAAGAGACAAGAGTTTTACGAAGAACATGATATTTTCCATAGCACATGGCTCTTCTATATTTTTTTCATCAATAAACCCATTCATATTTTATGTTGTTCCTTTGGCCATATTTTTGGCTATATCTAACCACCACTTTTTTACCTATTTACATCATTCCAAGGCCCCCAACCTTGTGATAAGTCATGTGGTAATTTTAAAAATAGGGTCGATAATCTGGAAGTGTCCATCGTTCACCTCGTCATTGATACTTTAGAGTGGCAGAAATAGTCTTCACTTGAACATCATCTTCTAATTCAATGACAATTTTTGTGCCTAATCCCTTGAGGAAAGTAACCTTCCCGATCAATTACACAAGAAGTCGCATCCTTCTTCTCGTGAAATAGAATTAGTCATCATGGACGTGTGACATAAGCCACCGATAAATTTTATGTAGATTACTAAAATAGGGGATCACATAGAGTTGAAATTCTCCCACTTTTCTCAATATTTGGTGGCCCTTGTCATTATAGATAGGATTATCATCCATAGTCCTCTCACTCATTTTTGTATTAGCTCCAGATCTATTTCAAACAAATTCAAATTTGAGACATGGTTGAAATCACTAACAATCACCCGAGCCCGACCGAGACACCCATTCTGCCTTATAATAACCTCTTTTGGGTATTGCATTTCACAAGATATCATTCCTCCTATACATCTTCGGCCATGTGTTTCTCCTTGTATTTTCATTTACCCTATATTTTTGGTGACATAGTAGTTGTATTCCTAGGTGTTATTGCACGTGGAAATATACACACTCATGAATGTAATATTTTATGCCTTTGGTGCCCTTAATTTATTGATTCAACCCATCCTCACCAGGTATTCTTTCCATCTTGTTTATTTTTCTTGATTTTGTGCCCTAACTCTGTAAAACCTAGAAGTAAAACCATGTACACCCTTTTCGATGGAAAATAAACTTCCACATCTCCCCAAGCATCAAAATTCCCTCCGAAGGAGATCTTCTACTCAGCCATGTCCTTACTTCACTATGGTTCTCATGAGTTTCTAGGTTTGCATGCAAGTTCACAAGAATTCACACAAATTCATTCTTGAAAACTCGGAAATTATTCACAAGGTAAGTTAAAAATGAATTTACCCCAATGCCTTTTATATATTTTCAAAATTTTACCACATTTATTGTGCATCACCTACCACTTTGTATAAAAAAATTTATTTTATTTTTTCACTCTTTTCATGCTACTTCCTTTTGCATGTTGGAATCATAACCTTCTAGTGCGCTTACCACTTCTTAGATTGCAAACCTCCTCGTGCATGCTCCCATGCACCATGGTACATAATCCTATGTGTCATATACCAAGTAGTTCATTATGCCCCTACCTACTTCACATTACACTATGAAAACCTTTTTCATGCATGGTCCTCATGTTGAGAAATTTTATTATTATCACCATCCTTCTTATTTCTTGAGACACCTTTTTCCTCTTTTCCTGCGTGCACACTCTATAATGGACACAACAACCTTCTACCAACATGCACATATCTTCATCCACTTCAACGCACTTTCAAGTACCACAATGGTCTCCTTTTTGTGCATTTGTATGTGGTTCACACCACACTAAAAGCACACGTGGTCTTACGCACATGATATAAATTTATAGTAATCATCTTATTACACACAAGCATGCTTATTATAACAAAACAAATAAATAAACGAACAAGAAAAAGAAACAAATAGAAACAAAAACATGAAAGGGAAACCTAATCTAAATGGTAATAGTGCCTTATTAAAAACACCAAGAATCTTTATTTATAGCAGGTATTTAGCCTACTTCCATTGAATTTACTAGGAAACATGGTGCCATCCCGAACATGCAATTTACATGTGTCGGATTCAAGTATCTTGGTTACTAAAAAGGTCCCAACCAATACACCTTCAATTTTCCTAGGTGGCGCATGAACTTGGAGCCATAGAGAAGGACCATATTGCCAAATGAAAATATCTTATTCTTTCCTAGCTCCAATGTTTGATAGCTTGTCGCTCATCTAATTATAGTAGTTCTTAAATGTGCTCTTGAGAAATTTTCTCATCATCCAATTCACTGCTCACGTAATATGTAGGGATGGTAATATAAATTCAGTGGGTAGTGATGCCTCCATGCCAAACATAAACTAAAATGGTGTGGCCTTGTTCAATACTTTATAAGTTATCTTGTAAGCCCAAACTATGGTTAACACTTTATCATCCTAGTCATTTCTTCCAACGTCACATATTTTTGTGAATTTTTATCCAAAGATCTTGTTGAAATCTTATGTAGTACCATTAGCTTAAGGGTGATAATGAGTAGTTTTATGGTGCACCACCATAAACTCCACCAACATAATTATTATTGTCTCATTCAAGAAATGAGTTCCTCTATAGATTGTAAAGCTTAATGGAAAACCATTCCTACTAATAATGTCCCCCATAGAAACATTGTTGTTTTAGTTGCATTATAGTCCTTTGTAGGTGCAACCTCTCCCCACTTTTTAGAAAGTCTTTCGATTAATAACGTAGCACGTTTTGGTTATGTGCATGGTTGGTGCAATAATTATGAAAAATTCAATATCCCACTTATCAAAAGGTTTTATGCTCACAATAGGTATAAGTGTCATCTCATCTCTATATCTAGGATTTCAAGCCGCTGAAAATGATCACATGTTTTGACATAATCCTTGGTTTCTTTATATTAAGTTTTCCACCAAAGGCCAATCATGAGGATTTTGCACACGATTGCATTACCTACATAATGTCCACCTTATATACCTCCATGAGCCTCTTCCATAATATTCTTTTACTCATGTTCAAGTATACAATTCCGTAAGAATTCATCTCAACCCATATTATAAAAATCTCAACCAAGAAACTAATAAGGCGCAATGCGAATAACAAGCTACTTTTTCTCTAGTGTCCTAATTCCTTTTGGTGTCAATCCATTACAGGAAAAGACAAATATATCTTACAAATCTAAGGGCACGTGTTTTAACCTAAAAACTATGTATCAAGAATATTATCTTTATTTTTTACAAGTCCTCACCTAAATTTATCCTTAATAGATGATCAGGACTTGAATTTCTATTTCCTAGTTTGACTATAATTGTGAAATCAAACTCTTAAAAAGAAATTATCCTCTAGCATATGTGCCCTTTAAAAATAGGAGTATTGAATAATTACTTTAATTCCATATGATCTATATCAAAAATAAACGAGGTGGCCAACAATTATTGTCTAAAATTATGAAGCACGTAAATCATAGAAAAGGCTTCACATTTCATTGTTGTAAATTATTCTCTGTGGGTGACAACTTCCTCCTTACAAATAAAATAGGATGATATCTAATCCTTTTTCTTGGCTACATGAACACTTCACCAATTTCCATTGTAAAGGCGTCAACATGTACATGAAAGGGTTTTTCCCATGAAGGAAAGCACAAAATAGGTGCTATGATAATTCACTCCTTCAATATATCAAACATATTTTGTTTCATGTTATCCCAATCAAATTTCACTTTATCCTTGAGAAACTCCTCCGGGGCATGGAAACCTTCACATATCCCAAGATAAACTTCTTATAGTAGCATGTATGTACCATAAATTTGTTCACCTCACTCGATTGGTAATATCTTCCAATCCCAAAATGATGACTAACTGAGTTGAGTCTGTTGGTGCTCAAAATAGTCTCACCCCATTTTACCAATGAAAATCTATCGATTTACTTCCTCTATCATATTTTATTCCCTATGTTTTTCTGAGAAGTCTCTTCCTTCTTTTTGTTGCCATAATCAATCTTGTTCCTAGGTCAAAGATCACGTATGGATCTAATATTTATTTCCTTGTTTCTCTATTCCTCGAAGAAGTCTCGTATTTAGGTGTTAAAACTCGAGGCTCTCTCGTTATTTGTGTCTTTCACAATCGATATTTGTTTTCCTTGTTGCTTTTGTCCTAAATACTTGAAGAAAAATGAATGGATGTAGCACGAGAGGAATGTATTTGAGCCTTATAACATTTATGAGTTCTCTGTCCTTGTAGAAAATTTCATCACCAGGATCAAAGTGGTCACCTTTCTACATTATATGGTTTGACGGGCATTTCTTCCGGTCAAAATTTGGGTCCTTGCATCAACAGAAATGTGGCTTCTTTGGGTTGAACGCGGCTCATTTGGGTACTTCAAAAATTATATGAATCGCATTGACTCAAAAAAATTTCACATGGAGGAACGACGTTCATTTGAAGATCTACCTTTTTTGGCCTTGGAGTAGCGGTGAGAGGACATGTGGAGGTTTTCGCTACTTTTCCCGGACTTAGAAAATTTTTATGCAGTTAATACAGTGTTTTGGGATAGGGACACGTGGTGAGCATGCATTCATTTAGAGTCTTAAACTTGAGTTTCATTTTAAAGAAGCACCAAGAGGAGACTTGGAGGCCTCCACTCACTTTACATTTTTCTTGGACTTATCAATGGACAAAGGAGACTACTTGAGAACCAAACTCATGGCGCCTTCTGCTTTGAGCTTTAAGCCTTTAGAAAATTTTGTAGGGTTAGGACACGTGGTGAGCCCCGCTCGCTTAGGGTTGCAACTTTTGGGGACCATCTCAAGATGCGCCATTGTGACACATGGCAGTTTGAAAAATTCCAAAGGGCGGGGAGGTGGACCATCGGGGGTAACTTGGATTTTTACCTCTTGTCATCAAAAGGATTAAAACATAAAAATGGCCCGTAAGCCCTACAAAGGATAAGTCAAAATTTGTTTCAAGTCAAAAGGGTGGGGTGGCAGACCATCGGGAGTAACTTGGATTTTTGCCCTCGATATTAAAAAGACTGAAATCATCAAAGTGACCCATGGGCCCAATAGAGGAAATGTCAAAGATTTCTCCAGTCAATGGCAAAGGTGCAAACCTTCAGAGGAAAAGTGGGAAATTTTTCGGTTTGTGTGAAGAGGAGCTAAAAGTGAAAAAGAGAGCATGGTTCTGCTAAGACCCACATCAGAGACTAGAAGCGGAAGGGTGGAGATGCGGGGAAAAGTTGGAAATTTTTCCCTTTTCTAAAAAAGAGGTGAAATATCAGAATTTATTTGGGCTTTCTTTGGGGCCCACCTTAGGATATGTGTCAGGCTCATTTCTCAAGGGTGGAGGTGTGGAACAAAATGTGAAAATTTTACGAACCCCAAGCCCATTTTAAAATGTATCTCCCACATGGATGGTCTAATTTCAAAATTGAAATCAATGGCAAGTTGTGCATCTCGTATATGATTTTTCCACCATTTTCACTCTAGAGCTCCTAGAGATGTGAGTCTTCATGACTTCTCAATATTTCTTGCACACCAAAAAAGTGAAGGGGAGTTAATTTGATATCTAAGTTTGGTGAGGAAGATTTGGTGACATATTTTTCCATTAATATGGGATCTAACCTCTACGCTCGATTTGATCTACCATTTTTTCTTCCGGGCACACAAAGAACTAGATTTGATAGATTAGGGGAAGAATTGGTTGGCGAGTTGAAGGGAGAAAGATCTACCGGATGAAAGAGTTGAATGCAGGAGATATTCAAAGATATTTTCCTCCCTAAGATCATGACAACTTTTACATATCTAATTCTAGAAATCATGATCGAGATCATGATAAGAAATGGTACATTGAATTTTTCTACTTTTTGGGGAAAAGCTTTGTTGTAAAATGTTATAAGTTACATCAGTTTATCATGTAAATTGTTGGAGTGTTAGAGGTCGAAGAAAATTCTCAAGAGGAAAATTTGACAAAACATGTCTGCATTTGAGAAGCCGTCACGAGGAACACTGGTTATCTCTTTTTTATTAAGTTTGATCATGTCAAGGTGTTTGCGAGTGTACAACAATTGATGAGATTTGAGATTGTTCTAGAAACTTTCCCCTACTAATTAATTTAATCAAACTCAAGTTATTTTGTGTTGATCTTGAGAAAAATGTGTCTGTTTCATTTTTGAATGTCTACAAATAGTTTTTCTTTCTCATATCAAAATATTGTATTAAAAATATTTCTAAATCACACAGTCTTAATCCTTGTGACAATTTAGTGGCATCTACAATGTTATTTCTCATAAGAGATTTCATTTTGGAATGAAATAAATGATTTAAAATCACTCTTTTTCATCTATGACAGAGATTATCTATAATCCTTTAAGGGATATCCATTTAAGGGATAAACAAGGCCTTTAAGGGATATCCATTTTGAAAGCTATACTCATGTATTTCAAAAACCCACTTCCCCTTATCAGTTTGTCTCTCCCCAAAGGTCACCTCCTTGATTCAACATGGCCCATCCCCCACCCAGACCTCCATTTGTTGTAAATACCTTTGGTCCTATAAATTTTATGGGAATGGATGGTTATCCAAATGCATTTCCTCAAGATGTAAAGAGCATACTAGAAAAGTTCTAGGGAAATAATGCTATACTTGGTGATCAGCATTTAAAGCTTTTATCAACATGATGGAAGACTTTGAGATTAAGTTTGAAGATGTATACATAAAATTGTTTGTTCACACTTTGGAAGAGGATGCAATGGAATAATATAAAACTTTGCCAGATAACTCTATTGATTCTTGGACTAAGATGCATAATGCATTTAGATAACAATATGGTGATAAGACTTACCCTAGGTTTCTTCTATCGAATTTGAAAACATCAAGAATAATCCTAATGAGTCAGTACATGATTTCAACACAAGGATTAACAAGACCTTGAGGATATTTCCTGTTAGCTTAAGGCCATGTGATGAATCATGTTTGATCAAATATTCAGATGCATTTGATAAAAAAGCTGCTTATTACTTGAGGGACAAGAACCCTACCAATTTGAGGTAGGCCTTCACCATGGCTTTGCAAATAGAGAATAAAATCAAGGCGATTGGAAAGCCTCCAAAAAGGGAGGGTGTGAAGCTGATTAATGTAGAAAATCCTCACGCAAGTAAGGCTACTGATTTGGAAGAAGTTGTGAAAACTTTGGTAGGAGATGTCAAAGAAATATCATACAAATTAACTTGAGCACAAAAGGGAATTGGACATAATTCATAGGGTCAACACAAGCAACAAGGCCAAGACATGTTTACAAATCACCAAAGATTTGATGATAGAGGCAAGGGATCTGCTGGATTAGGAAATAAACAATCCCAAGGTAGGGATAATAGAATGGTACACGATCCTTTGAATGTAAAAGTTATTATTGTGGAGGAGACATATGTCATTGATTGGTGTGATAGATGTTTCATGCCCCATGCTCCATGTGAGGTAGACCAACAAGAAGTTGAAGAAGTAGCAAATGATGAAATTGATGATGATGCCTGCATGATGGAGATCCTTGCAAGTTCACCAAGGGAAGAAACTTCAACTAAGGTAATAAGTGTTAGAACTACTGTTGGTTTTTCGGATTGCATCCACCAAGTACCTATTCTTCCTCTCTCTCATACTTTAGAAGTAGACACTATAGAAGCTTTTGAATTTCCCACTAATGATTTTAAATACTTGAGGGCATTAATGATTAAAAAGTATGATTGAGGAGTTCCTTTAGAATAAGATAGGAAGATATTAATGAATGTCACAATACCAGAAGTAAAGCTACCAAGGGGCCACAAACCAAGTCAAAATTTCAATTTCTTACAAAAGAAACCCTAAAGAAAAATGCATCGCAGAGAGCTTGTTTCCCCAAGAAAAATTTTGTTCCTCCCCATGCCCAAATTGAAAAAGAATCCCATTCCATCTGATGAATTTTCCAATCTTTCTCTTAGTGCTACTTTACCCAAATTTGTTCCATATGACATTGCCAAAGTTTTGAGTCAAATCAAAATTCCTGTCCCAATTGTTGAGATGCTTAGGATCCCTGAGCACAATAAGAGGGCTTTTGAATATTTAGGATTCAAATAGGTAGAGATCATACAAGGCAGAGATGTAAATAAGGTTGAGATTCCCCTTAGTGTTGCAATATTGGAAAATCCACAAGTGTTGGAAGAGTTGGGGGAACTACAGAGGTATATTTAGGAACTTCTTTGGTTAAATCCTAGTGAGTGTGGATCCATTCTTGATACCACAGTTATCAAAGACAAGTTGTTACGTAACCGTATGTTTGATTCGAAGCTTCATGTAATGTCATGCCTCTTGAGGTCATGAATGAATTAGGTATAAAAGTAATAAAAACATATGGGAAGTGCACTTCCATAGACTCTAGAGAGGTTCTAGTAGTGGGATGTGTCAACTATTTGGTTGTGCAACTTGCATCTTATCCTGGAAGGAACTTAAAACTTGAGGTAGTGATTGTTAATTGCCCTGCCAAGTGGGGGATGTTGTTGTCAAGAAAGTGAGCAGCAAGTGTTGGTGGTAGTGTGAAAATTGACATGTCTTATGCCACTAACCCCATTAAAGGAAACTTGGTGAAATTATATTGAGAGAAGAAGATGTTGTACTTGATTGAAGACCTGATCAATGTATCTTATGAATTTTTGCAAGCAGATGTTGATCTTAACAATTTTGTGAGTTTTGTGGATTTCAAGGAGTATGAAAGTGTTGAAAAAAGAGATCCTAAGTATGATTTTTTTCTAAGAATTTGGTCTATGATTTAGCCTTGAAAAATGTTAAAGAATTTGACTTAAACACAATGGAGGAGCTTCAAAGAAAATGGATGGTTTACAAACTAAACAAAGAAGAAAATGAGGTATATTTCTAGTTGATGAAGACATATCAGGATTGCTTAGCATGGTCATATCTAGGATGGCAGACACTTGAAGATTTTCCTTGATTTGTTTTCTTTGAATTAGGGTTAAATATCTTAATATGTGTCTATAGTTTTAGGGTTTGTTTTTTTGTCTTTCGTGTTTTTTGATCGTTTTGGCCCTTGGTGGCCTATTTTTGTTGTTTTCTTGGTTCATTTTTGAGGGATGGTTCGGTTTCATGCTTTGTAAGATGACTTCATTTCCGAATGGATATTTTGGCACTTGGTCTACCTTTTTCTTATGGCACTCATTGGTAGTGTCCATCCCTGAGTTGGAGCCGATGTTGGTGCTCAAAATAGTCTCGCCCCATTTTACCATTCAAAATCTATCAATTTGACCTCTTCCATATTTTATTCCCTGTGTTGTGCCCGAGAAGTTTATTCCTTCTTTTTGTTGCAATAATCAACTTGTTCTGGGTCAAAGATCACATATGGATCCAATATTTGTTTCCTTATTTCTTTGTTCCTCTCAAGAAGTCTATATTTGGGTGTAAAAACATGGGCTCTCTCGTTCTTTCCATCTTTCATGGTCGAGGATTTTTTCCTTGTTTCTTTTGTCCTAAATACTTGAAGAAAAATGAATGGACATAGCATGGAAGAATGTATTTAAGCCTTATAATATTTCTTAGTTTCTCTGTCTTTGGAGAAAATTTCATCTCTAGGCTCAAAGTGGTCATCTTTTTGCATTTTATGGTTTGACGGGCATTTCTCCTCAAATTTGCATCCTTGCATCAAAGGAAACATGGCTTCTTTGGGTTAGATGCAGCTCACTGGTCTTGAAACAAAATTTTCCACGTGGAGGAATGACGCTCATTTGAAGATCTACTTTTTAGTTTGGCCTTGGAGTAGTTAGGAAGGACATGTGGAGGTTTCTGCTACTTTTCATGGACTTAGAAATTTTTTTATGTAGCTAATAAAGTTTTGCAAGATAGGGACACGTGGCGATCCGGCACTTATTCAGAGTCTTAAACTTGAGTTTCATTTTAAAGAAGCACCAAGAGGAGACTTGGAGGCCTCCACTCACTTTGCATTTTGCTTGGACTTTTAAATGGCCAAATGAGACTTTATCAAACGCTCGAGACATGGTGCCTTCCATGATTTTTAAGCCTTGAGACAATTTTTTATGAGCTAGGACACGTGGTGAACTCGCGCTCGCTTAGGGTCTCAACTTTTGGGAACCATCTCAAGATGTGCAATTGTGACGCGTGGTAGTTTTAAAAAGTCAAAAGGGTGGGGAGGCAGACCATCAAGGGCAACTTGAATTTTTTGCCTCTTCTCATCAAAATGATTAAAACATCAAAATGGTTTGCAAGCCCAACAAAGGATCAGTCAAATTTTGTTTCAATTCAAAAGGGAGGCGGACCATCGGGGCTAACTTGAATTTTTTTCCCCATGATATTCAAAATACTAAAATCATCAAAGTGACCCGCGGGCCCAATAAAGGAAATGTTAAATATTTCTCCAGTCAACAGTGGAGGTGCGGACCTTTAGCGGAAAAATGGGCAATTTTCCCTTTGCGGGAAGAGGAGCTAAAATTAAAAAAAGGAGAGTGCTTCTCATTGGGACCCACATCGAGACTAGAAGCGAGAATGGTAGAGCTGCAAGGAAAATTGGAAATTTTTCCCTTTTCCAAAAAAAGAGGTGAAATATCATAATTTGGCTGCGGTTCCTTTAAGGCCCACCTTAGGACACATGTCAGGCTCATTTCTCAAGGGTGGAGGTGTGGAGAAAAATGTGAAAAATTTACATTTTTCCAAAAGTTGTAAAAGGAAAAAGGGAACCCGCAGGCCCATTTTAAAATGGATCTCCCACATCGGCAAAGTCAATTTCAAAATTGAAATCAATGGCAATTGTGCATCTGTATTTGATTTTTCTACCATTTTCACTCCGAGCTCTTGGAGATGTGAGTCTTCATGATTTCTTGATATTTCTTGCACGTCAAATAGGGAAGGGGAGTTAATTTTATATCTAATTTTGGTAAGGAATATTTGGGGGACGTCTTTTTCCATTAAGATGGGATCTTATATCCGGGCTCGATCTGATCTTCCATTTTTTCTTCCAGGCACGCAAAGAACCAAATTTGATAGATTAGGGGTGGAAGTGGTTGGCGAGTTGAAGGAAGAATGATCTACTAGATGAAAGAGTTGAATGTGAGAGATATTCGAAGAGGTTTTCCTCCCTAGGAGCCTGACAACTTTTATAGATCTGATTCTTGAAATCGTGATCGAGATCATGATGAGCATTGGTACATTGAATGTTTTCTACTATTTTGGGGAAAATATCTATTGTAAAATGTTATAAATTACATGATTTTATCATGCAAATGGTTGGAGTGTTAGAGGTCAAAGAAAATTCCCAAGAGGAAACTTTGACAAACCTATCTATTTGAGAAGCCGTCTGAGGAACCTAGTTATCTCTTTTGTATTAAGTTTGATTGTGTCAAGGTGGTTGCAAGTGTACATCCATTGAAAAGCTTTGAGATTGTTCTAGAAACTTTCCCCTAATAATAAATTTAATCAAACTTGAGTTATTCCATGTTGATCTTGAGAAAAATGTGTCTGTTTCATTTTTGAATGTCTGTAAATATTTTTTCTTGTTCCTATCACAATATTGTATTAAAAATATTTATAAATCACATAATTCTCAATCCTTGTGACAGTTTAGTGGCATCTACAATTTCATTTCTCAAAATAAATTTCATTTGGGAATGAAATAAACGGTTTAAAATCACTCTTCTTTCATCTGTTGATAGAGATTGTTCAGTAAGTCTCTAGGTGTACCTTAGGCATGATTGAAATTAGATTTTTATGATTTGTTGGGTTCTTTAAATTGATCCTTTGTGTTAGAATCTCATATATTATGTGAAAGAGTTCTAATCTAGGCCTCCATTGAAGAACATATTCTCAGTTAAAGAAAAATATTAGCTATTCGGTGGCATTTTGTTGGTTTAGCCTTCCATTTTGTTGAAGCTCTCAAATATCTATGAATCAAGTCCATCCCGCCTCACCTCCCACCAAAAATTCATTAAAAATCATGCAATCCTACCTGCACTACCTCTATTTTTCCTATGTGTGTACAAATGTATAATTTTTTTAACCAAAACACAAAAACAATCGGGATCTCAAATGTCTTTAGTGGCCTTAATTTTGTTTAGAAAATATCTCCACTATCTAGAGTGACAACTCATGAGAGTTAGATTTTGTTGCATTGATCATATTTTCTTCAAGGTATCTTTAACAACTTCATAAGGAAGGATATCTCCATCTCCTCCATAAAAAATAGGCTACAAAAGGGTTCTCTTACCTTGGTTGAAAGGCACAACCTAAAATAGTGAGGATAGATCAAATCCTCTTGAGGGTGCTACCCATTTCTCCACATCTGAGTGACAAAAGGCTAGTTAGATCCCATCCCCAGCTACAAAATAACTCATTATGATCTATCTATCTCTAAGCTTCCTGTCAATACTTGTGATGTTGCTCAGACATTGAGGGAGAATCAATTTGGGTACCAACAGGTCTACCAACAATCCTTGTTTACAAATAATATGCCAAAGAAACGTAGTGTTATCACAAAAATTAGCATCATGGGATTATGTATTGAAGATACCTAATTTTTGCTAGCATGGGAACATCCCTCAAGTTGTGGGACTTACTACTTGTGATGGACCTTTGGAGAAGGTCGGCTTCCTCTACCTAATCTAATTCTAAAACTACTCTAAAAGAAATAAATGTAACCAACTAATCATAAAATATCCATTCCAAGGGACTAGGGAGAGAGAGAGCGGAGGGTTAGAAATATGCATGTAGGGGAAATCCTAAGCTAAGGGATGGTGATACCAAAAAAAAATGGTGGAGATGCTCTAGTTAGGGATAATGGAGAAGGAAATGGAGAAGGATGAGTGTTATCTCTCGAAAGCACACCCTGTAGAGAGATGGCTACATGTTTTCTAAGCTTGCACAAATGATCTCTCTCTTTTGTAGATACAATGGAAACACCTCAGGTCTGTGGGTATACCTATTTTGAGGTGAGTCTCGATATCAAGGTTGGTTCCTTGTTGGTGTATACTAAACTACTTTCTGGAAGTTTTAGGGTAAAAGATGTCTATAAAATGATTAAAACTAAGGTGATACACCAAATTTGTATGAGGGCTTTGACTGAGTATATGCATAACTGATCTAGGAAGGATTCTTGATGTACAAACCAATAGTTTTTCTATAGGATATCTAAAGGAAAAACACTTTATTATACTGAGGGAGTGTCAAAATTATACTAATAAGTTAACATGCACATTAAAATTTAAGCAGAAAATACTAAAAATTGTAGCAAGGTAAGGTGGTTGATCAGGGAATTTGCATTCACAAGATTGATATAACATACACAAGACTGCAAAATAACTTGGAAAGGTAGAGAACACTTCACACTCAGAGGGAAAAACTGGAAAAATTTGCTTTAGTACTCATATATCCAAAAGTCCTCTCGGAATCTCCCTTGTGCTTTGCAAAGGCACACAATATATAGCAAAATAAACTTTCCCACTCTTCCTAAAAATAGACTAAGGCTGTACTCACCCATGCATCCTAATTTTATCCTTTATTTAATAATAAATAAAGGGATAAAATAATACAAACTAGAGTATGTAGTTAAAAATATGCATTAATAGCCTTGTTTACAATGCAGTCAAACTGAAGTTGACTGTTCTATTTTTAAGAAAAGAATGGGTGAATAATTTGCTAATAATAATTAAACTGCTTGGTAGGAAACTCTCACTCCTTAGCATGTGAATTCATCTTCTTCTCTGTTATGTCTTCTTGTGAAGAATGTATAAATAAACTCCCTGTGCTAGCTCCATGTGGGGACCACCCTTTGATATATGGATTTGCCTTTATTTGAGTTTGGCCACCTTGTGGACTTATCAAATTATTGTGTTTGAAATAATATAAGGGGCACTTTACTTTAAAAGAGGGGAACCATATTACATTCGGCCACCTTGTGGACTTGGCACATCACCGTGGGACCTGCCACCTTTACATTGTTTACTACCATGCATAGTTTTTGGCACTTGATTTATTTGATACGTTGCATGGTTTATATTTTAAATTTTAACCTTTTTGGTGATCATTGGCAATATAATGTTGATCGGTCCCTTTTGGTCATTTGATTATATACACTATATTACAGACTTTGGAAGTCAATGCAATGATTTTCATATTGACACGTGGGCTGGCCCCTTCTCCATGGTGACTCAACCCTTGGGAAATATTGTTGGTGGCATTTGTAACTAACCCTTGATCAAAAGAGAGTAACTCGGGTCTGTGTGGAAGTTGGTGATCATCTGGGGACATCGATCTCGTACCTTTTCCATGGTGATCATCGATCTGTAACTTGTGGTTAGGGTTTTAAAGTTTGGCAATTAATGTGGTCGGTGGGAGGCTAGCCATGGTTATTATTTGATCTCTAAGCTCATTTCTTAGACCATTGATCCATTGTACTTGGTGAATTTGAGCCGTTGATTCTTGACCCTTGATTAGGATTAGGTTAAGCCAAAGTTGTGGTGGGTGAGTTAAAACACTTGAACTCATCCATTTTTCTCACTTTGCAGATTCGGTTTACGGTTTACTGGGCGAAGCCCTAGCAATTTTTTTTTGTGGCCGCCATGGTTAAAGCTTTTGAAGCTCGGATTAGCCCATTTTTCTCACTTCTTTGCCTTCGAGCATCTGTATAATTTATGAGGTCTTTGATTTCTTAGTCCCGAGCCTTCAAGATGAAACATTGTAGTAATGGCCACGTCTTTCTTATGAACCTTGCGATCGGCTTTACTATATCCGGATCTCCTTTTCTATAGAACTCTCTATCATATTAGTTTTCATTGTGGAACTTTTGGTTCTTTAAGCTTTATCTAGTTTATATTTTTTGTGTGACATCCATGAGAGCTTGACATTGATATTTTCTATCGTTTTGGGATTTGGGTGCTCAGCTTCTGTGGGGGGACTCATACATTTGACTTCCTTGAGTTTTCGTGGTCATGATTTGGTCATTCTCAAGATTTTGCAATCTGACTTTCTATACTCTCGGAACTCTGTGAGATTTTTCAAAAATGGCCGCCATCAGTCTGCATTCGAGCTCGAGTTCTTTGAGGATTTTTCGGTTGTATGTTTGATTGTTTCGATCTCTGCGAGTCGCGTTCGTATTCTTTGGATACTTGTGTTGTTTCTTGACCTCCAAGAAATATTAATAATCAGTTATTTCTTTGTATTTCCTATGTTTTCATGGCTCGACCTTGGTCATTTCAAGTTGAAACTCTTTTCTGAGCTTCCCTTACCTCCTCTACAACTCGAGGATTTGAAGAAAACAATTCGAAACAGTAAGTTTCTTGATCATTTTTTTAAATGGGTTTTTCGTAAAACTTTTGAAAAGGAAGCAATGCCATAGTTTGTGAAATATTTGACATCTTTCTCCAAATCTTCAAATCTCCTTTGTTGGGTATTACAATATTTCGAATGGTTTATATTCGAATGATGAATATAAGGCTTCATTTGAAGGGTTTTTTTGTTCGTACATTCTTTTCTTTAATAGTCGCTCCACCTAGTCTTCTCTGAGATTTCTTTGCTTGAACCTCTACTGGCCATGTGGGTTTGTCACCATTGCATGATTGTGGGGTTTTGATATGGATTTCTTCTCAGTTTATAATTTTGAGCTATTTCATGATCACTGATTGTAGGTCTTGGAAGCTTCGGCCTATTAGGATCTATACTTTAAATTTGATCATAACTGGAAAATTTTCCTTTATCTGAATCTATAGGCTTCGTAGGTGCTTTGAATATATTGTATCTCTATTTTTTTGTATCTCTATATTTGTTCTAATGATGAAATTTTCCTTTTATTTATTATTTGAAACTAGAACAATGGCTTGAATTTGATATCTTCTTTTACTTATCACATTACATGTTCCTTGTGAATCCTCCACTCGAAACTAGTTCTGCCATCATCCTAGGACTACAATATGTAGTTATTTTGAAGAACATAAGGTATTATCTTGCTCAAAACTATATCTGTATGTTTGAGTCTTCTACAACTCTTTGACTTGGATATGAGGGCCATTTGTATGGTTATTTACCTTGTATTCTAAAGATGATGATCTGATGCACAATTTAACCTTTCTACTCCAAGTTTGATCTTTTCCTCGAATAGGTAATGATGTTCTACATGCTTGCCTTATTGTTCTTGTCAGTATGAAAAATTATTTACTGAATTATTGGTGTTACAATTGTATGCTTTCTTTTGAATTGACCCTTTGTAACCTACAAGTTTCACTTATACTCTTTGATATCTGTAATAATTTTAAGAAATTCTTGATCTGTTTTGATGTCACTATTAGGTGCAAGCCTTGATTCAGATACTTTACTCTATTACTTTCACTACATTTCTTTGATTTCAATTTGATATAGATGCTGGAAAAGTTGTAAATGTTGGTTTTATAGGGTGAAGCCCTGCCAATTTTTTTCCAGAATTATCTCTCTTTCAAAACATTTTCAAACTAGACATGTTCCTTGCTTGCAAGTATCCCCTCTATTCTAAAAGTTGAGCTCATGAAGACCTGTAGCTTGATCTGGTCTTTGCTTGTATAGCTACTATATGATGATCATTCATGCACTTTGTGTCTTCTGTAGCTTACTTCAAACTGTTCCTGTATCTACTTTTAATGTCATCATGAGATAGATTCTTTTGTTCACCTGTAGTGGCTTCTGCTTATGTTGTAGATGAGTACTACCTTGTTTGAATGAATGTACTTCATTGATATTGTAGTAATTCTGTGCTCTCATATCTACTTTATTTTGAAAAAATGTAACTTAGAAAAGCTGAAATTTGTAAGATTATCTTGGAATTTCAATTCCCTTCAGTTGTGTACGTTATAAATAATTCTTTTCGCATTATATACTATATTTCCTTTCATTAAAACTTTGATATGTATGCTGAAAAATCTGAAATGTTGATTTTATAAGGTGAAGCCCTGTCAAAATTTTCCCTAAATCTTCTCTCTCATCCTATTTCAGTTGTAATCCTTTTTTCTCTTAGCTTCAGCTTGTTGAGATTTAATTCTCCCTCTTCTTTGCAAACTGAAAAAGAATACTTCTATCTTCCATTCTCTTTTCTGAGCTCTAACTTCCTCCATTTGCAAAATGTTTAATGAACTTTGAGTTACACTTTGTGTTTCTTTGATGATGTACTTATGACTTATTTCTTTCTTTGGCTACAACCTATACCTGCACACTTAAGAAAACAGTTAGGAAATATTTAGGCTTTTTGGCCTCTCTTATGTCCATGTTTTCTTCTTTCTTTTCACTTTCTTCTTTCTGAGTGATTAAAGCATGCATGCAGTTTGTCCTTCAAGTAGAATACATCTCTTGTTTAGGGAAGATTCATATGCACGAAGTAGGATAGTGTAGGAATATGGTTTGATCCCTGAGCTCGTAACTGATGGTTGATTTGTTTTTGCTTTTCAGGTACCATGATTTGAGGATGAAGGAGTTGGCTAGGAGATGCTCTACACAAAGAAGAATATACAAGGAAATGATGGGTTCACCCTCATACTCCTTTGCTTTCTCCTTCATGCATGTGTATCTTTATTTTCAGTAGCTGTACTTTACTTTTCAGTTACATCCCATGGCTTGTGTGGGAAACATTTGACTCTCCTTGTGAATAAAACATTGAATTCTGTAAATGAGTTGTATATCTCTTTCTGCATTTCTACTTTCTGTATGGATTGTATAATGAAATAAACAACTCAGTAACATAATTGAATGTCTTAATCATAAAGGAAAGAATATTGAATAGAACTTGTAACATTTAGTAATGAACTCTTATTTCTTGTGATCTACACTTATGTTTTTGTCCTAAAACTTTACACTTCACCTATTCTGTAATTGGTTGTCCTCATCAAGACAACACAACTGTCCTTCGGGGCTTGTGTTCTTTTGCTGAGGATGATCATGAAATTGTAGACTATGTGATCTGTTACATTTAGTAACAACAAACATAGTTGCATATTTCATGTAATATTTTTAAAATAAATCAGCAATAATGACATAATCTGATGTGATCTCCCCTATCTTAGGTATACTTCACCTATTTTATCCGTCGTAACAAAGTTTCGAGTTGCCCATTTTTACACAAGTGCAAATATTGTAAACAGTGAGGCCATACATAAGTGACGTAACACCTGCAAAAATGACCACTTGAGACCAAAGAACAACCTACGTTTATATAGAAAAATTATGGAATTTTTTTTTGTGAAAAGCATGTCCACTACTAGGCTTCAAGCAAGAGTTGTCACAACAAAGGTTCAAAGTCAACTATAATCTAAAAAAATGCAATTTTCCTGTTGAAACAAACATTAGATCCACATTACAAAATTAAAGAGTATAGTTAATTCCAATATAATGAAATTTCTCTTAGGTGTTAATTAAATAAAAAATTAAATTAACACTATATTTAAATGTTCCTTAATTAATTTTAGAGGGTCAAATGGGCCAAAAAAATTAAATGCCCAAGGTATTTAATTTTACAAGGTCTAAACAATAACAAAGGTCCTTATTTACATGGGTTAGAAAGAAATTCTCTTATCCCCTAATGCGACCCTTCAAAAAGGTCAACCCATGCTCTAGAGTTAAACATTTAAGTTAAAAAGGGGTAATTTCCCACTTACCCACTCTCAGACTCATATTTTCACTTCAAATTGATTTTTCACATATTTAACGCACTTAAGGTTTCCTAAAAACATTTCCATTAGATAGGAAATTTCTTCCCCTTTCCAATGATATAAAGAAGTCCTCCTAACTCCTCATATTTCTTAAGTTACTGGGCCGACGGGCATTGGGAGGAAACATTTCCCAAAGGCGGGCTGCGGGCCTAGGGAAGAAAATTTTCCCAAGGGTGGGCTTGCGAGCTTGGGGAAGAAAATTTTCCCATAGGCGGGCTCTGCGGGCCTAGGAAAACAAGGGCGGGCCTATGGGCCTGGTGAAGAAATTTTTCCCAAAGGCGGGCCTCCGGGCTGGGAATTTTTTTTCCCAAAGGCACAAGGGACACATGACACATTTTTAAGCCCACGCGGGAAGGCAAGTCATCGGAGGTAAATTTAAATTTATCTTGTTTTTTTTTAAAGAGAAAAATGTTCAAAAATGTCGCGCCTCTGCCGATGCCCAGAGATGCCACATGTCCGGCCAAAAGAAACAAGCGGGAAAAGCGGATTTGTCGAGGAAAACTTAGAAATGTTGGCTTTTGTGTTTTAAAAAACATGAAGGTTGAAAACAACCCATGCCTCCGCCAATGCCAGCGAAGCCACATTTCAATCAACGGTGACTTGCGGAAAGGCAAGTTAGTGGGGAAACTTAGGAATTTTTCAAACCTTTTTCCAAAGGCGATAAGATCTAAAACCATCTGCGCCTCTACCGACACCTAAAGAAGCCACATGGTAGACCCTCATTGGCTGCGGGGTGGCGGCCGTCAGGGAGACTTAGAAATTTTCACCCTTTTTCTTTTCAAAAGGTAAAGTTTGAAAGTGTGGGCCCATGAACCCATGGAAGTATTCCTTTTCCAAAAAAAGGATGCGAGGTCTGCGAGGCCACGTGAAGAACTTGTGATTTTTGCATTTTTGTAAAAAGTTCCTTAATAATTTTTGGGCCCGCGGATCCGATTTACAAAATTTTCTATTCAGCTTTGAAAATTGAAAAGGATTGTGTTCCTTGCAAGCTGAAATCATGTAAGGGCCACTCCATAGTGTATCAAAATTTGAGTTTCTTCTGGCTTTGCACGATCAAGCATCCCACTTTAACACAATATCTCCTTCATTGAAGACTCTGAATTTGGCTTTCTTGTCAAAAGTCTTCTTGATTTGTTTCTGATTCTTTTCCATATTTAAATGAGCTTGATCTCTCAGCTCTTGTAATTCCATTAACTCTGCATAACGAACCTGTAATGGTTCATTCTCAAGTAGCTCCATTTGATGCAAAGCAAATCTAATGTGGGTAACTCAAATGAAATAGGCATTCTTGCTTCTTTTCCATACACAAGCTTGTATGGTGAATTGCCAACTGATCTTTTAGGAGTCACTCTGTCAGCCCAAAGTGTGGAATTCAACATCAGATGCCAAGCTCTTTGATTATCCTTGAGTGTTCTTCTGATGATTCTTAACAGATTCTTGTTAGTACTTTCAGCTAATCCATTACCTTGTGGGTAATAATTAGATGAAGAACTTAGATATATTCCATGTTTGACAGCCCAATCTATTACCTTTGCACCAAGGAATGCTAAAGCATTATCTGATATGATCATTGCTGGAACACCAAATCTATAAACTATGCCTTCATAAAAGGATAGTATCAAAGCTTCGTTAGCATCTTTCAAGGCTATTGCTTCATTCCATCGTGTAAAATAATCTGTAGCAGTTAAGATCCACTTATGTCCTTATGACGAAGGCGGGTTTATCATGCCAATAAAATCAAGACCCCACTGCATAAAAGGCTGATTAGATGAAATAGGCTACAAAGGAAACGAAGCAAGATGTTCTTTTCCAACAAAGAAAGCACATTTCTTACACTTTCTAATCCATTCAAAATAGTCTTTGAATATGTTAGGCCAATAATAACCTAATTTCATAATTTTTAAAGCTATAGTACATGCTGAGAAGTGACCTCCTACAGGTCCTTCATGGAATTCTGATAATATTTTCTGAATTTTATCGTAATCAACACATCACAACAAGATCCCATTTATATCCCTTTTGAACAACACACCATCAACGAAAAGATAAGGAATAGCTTGTAATATGAAATATCTTCATTTATTCTTATCCATACCTTCTAGATAGGTGTCATGCTATAAGTAGTTAACCAAATCAGTCATCCACCTTGATTCTTGGATCTCTTGAGCAAGTTTAGGTTGTTGATTTTCTAGTTGGACCATGATATTTGATTGCTGATACATAATTTCAGCATGCTGTTTTGAATCTTTGGGTTCCGTAGCTTGCTATTTTTCCATATCAGCAATTAGATGTTCACATAAACCTTTACCTCAAACCATCTTAGCAACCTAAATATCAACATCATATTCCATAACCTTCGTTATCTAGCCTGCTCTTTTCTCATTCAATTCTTTATTTAAAAGGAAATATTTCACACTTGGATGAGAAACAAGAACGTGAATTTTATTGTTTGAAAGCATGTACTTAAAATTCTTTAGTCCTCTGACTACTGAAAGTACTTGTTTTTCAAGAAATGTGTACCTTGTTTTGTAATCATGCAAACTCTGTCCAAAGAAAGAAATTGGCTACTCAATATTTTCATCATTAACCTGAGTCAAAATAGCTGAGATTGTTTCAGCTCCTACAAGTGCATACATTGTAAAATATTTATCGAAATTTGGGTTTGCAAGAGTAGGAGCCTGAGAGATAGCTGATTTTATTACTTCAAAACCTTCCCTTCCTTCGCTGGTCCAAGAGAAAGTTTTCTCTTTCTTTAACATAGTTGTTAATAGTTTAACCAATGTTGCAAAATCTGGAACAAATATTCTAACAAAGTTGATTTTTCCAAGAAAAATTTGCAATGCCTTCTTATGATGAGGTAATGATAGATGTGATATAGCTTGATTCTGAAAGGATCAATTACTAAACCTTGCTTAGAAACAATATGGCCAAGTAATTTACCTTGATGTACTGAAAAGATAGACTTCAGTGGATTCAAAGATATTCCAAACTGCCCGCATAGCTGAAAAGTTTGCCTTAATGCACAAGATGGTCTTCTGGATTCTTTGAGAACATGGTAATATCATCTAAATAAACAAGAATACATTTATTTAACAAGCTCTAAAAATCCATGTCCATTGCACATTGAAATGTTTCTCCGAAGCATTTGAAAGACCAAAAGGCATTCTTTTGTAAGCATAGGTACCCCACTTGGTAGTAAAAGTTGTTTTGTATCTATCTTCTTCTCGAACTAAAATATGATTATAGCCACTGTAACCATCCAAAAGAGATAGTCTATCTGAACCTGAGACTGTTCTCAAAATCTGATCCATATTCGGAAGTGGGTAATGATCTTTTAATGAAGCTTTATTAAGATCCCTGAAATCTACACATAGTCTGATTTCACCGTTCTTCTTCCTAACAGGAACAAGATTGGCTACCCAACTTGAATGCTTAACTGGAAAAATAATACCTGATTCGATCAACTTGGATAACTCTTTCCTCATCAGAGGTTCTATTTTTGGATTTACAAGCCTCTATTTCTGTCTTACAGGCTTAGCATTTGGATGTAACTCGATTGTATGTTGTGCTAGACTGGGATCAAATCCTTTCAGATCTTGGTATTTCCAAGAAAAGACATCCTTAAACTCTTTGCAAAGATTAATAAATGACTATTTTTTGGTTAAGGAACATACCTTTCGAGAAATAACTTTTTCCCTTCATCAATTGAAATCTCTTCATAGTTATCAGCATGTGTTGACATCTTAGTTTTGTCTTTTCTTAACTGATCATCAGTACTGAAGATGTCTTCCAATGTAACCAGACCTCGAGGCAATTTATTTGTCTTCAACTAAACAATCTGATCACCATATAAATGTTGTAACTTATCCTGATTAACTGCAGAGAACTCAACTTCTGCTGCAAAAACCTGCAGATTTGATCATCATTTTCAAAAACCTACCAATTTAAATCATTATCAGGTATTGAGGGCCTGACAATTAGCTTAATATGAGGCTGAATTTTGCTATTTTCCATCTATTCCAACACTTGAAACTAGCACCAACTGCTGCAAGTCTATCTGCATGCTTGTTTTCAGCTCTAGGAATAGACTGAATATTAATAGCTTCAAAATCTTCCATTAAGTCTGAAACTCTATGTCTGTAAGACTTCATTAGTGGATTCTTACAAACATTGAAGTTTTTACTTGATTGATAACCAACTCAGAATCACCAAATATTTGTAATGTGTTGATACCTCTCTTTCTGGCCCAAAGTAAGCCATGAATTAATGCTTCGTATTCAGCCACATTACAAGTGCATGTAAATTGGAGACTCAAAGCTGAGAAATACCTTTCGTTTGTTAGGGAAGTGAGCATCAAACCTACTCCCTGTCCTTTCTTGTTCTTAGCTCCATCAAAATGAAGCTTCCAAATTCCTTCTGCTAAACTTTCCATTTTAGACAACAAGGAAGTGGTGTATTTTCTTCAACCTCATTTAAAGGATCATGAACATGTTCTTCAACTATCTTTTCATCCATAAACAAGTTAGAAACACCATCCAATGCTAAAACATGAGCTACCTTGTCAAAATCAGATTGATCTAGGGCTGAATAATTAGCCATTGCATTTGAAGAGTGAGGCTCAATATGGAATCTGGCCAATGGTTCTGAATTAATAGTAACCTTAGTTCCATAACGTGTGGTGAAAAATAAGAAGGACCAATCTAAAGAGAGATAACCTCCTATTTTTGTTGTGAAATCTCTAGATAAGCATAAAGATAAGTATGAAGGCAAGTCCACAATAGAAACATTTGGGAAAGCATGTAACATTACCTCCAAATTTTTTATTATACCAACCATGTTAGTTGTAGTTCCATCAAGTTGTAAGACACTCATTTCTGTAGGCTCATACTACAATCCTAATTTTTCTGCAATCACTTTTGGCATAACTATGCTACTTGCACCACTATCCACCATGCAATTATGAACTAAATGTTCTCCAATAATCAGTGATAAATAAAATGGTGGTGGTTTCTTAATGTCATGAGCATTCAGAACTTTCTGTACCATCCACTTAACTTCCTTAATATGGTCTTGCTCAAATGTTCCAAGGACCATATCTATTTTCTGAACTTCCTTCTCTACTATATTTGAAGAAATCTACAATTTAGCTAGTTCATGAGAAAGTAAATCTTGTTGTCAAGAATACTTAGAGTGTCCCACATTGAGATGTTAACATTATGATTTTTCATTACATCAACAATGTTAAAAGAATCAACTGTCTTGGAGTAGACTTTAGTGAAAACCGATTCTACTTCAGTTGCCTTAGATATCTGAGGTATAAACAATCTTCTTGGATCAGGTTGTAGTTGTTTTTATGACCTTTATCAATTGGAACACTTGTTATTTTTTGAGGAACAACAAGGTTGTTAGTTGACTTTGGGGACAACTATCTTATCAGTGACATAGGAAAGATAGGCCTATTTTGTTGCTTTTGATTTTAGTAGCCCTCCCTTGAGCCCTAGTAGTGACTACAATGAAATCCTCCTCATTAAAACTGACTAAATTCTATTCAAGTTATTTCTAAACATGAGTTTCTTGTTACCCACCCTCCATTTGAGGCATAAACAATGTTTTGGATTGAGGTTGTGCAACAATATTCAGATTCAGAAAAGCATTTGGGCAAGTTACAGCTAAATGAGGTTGATTACAAGGTTGACACCACTCCTCTATAGCCATATTAACTGGAATTAAAGTGTTAGAAGAACTAAGAGCCTTTGGGTCAAACTGCCTTTGCTGGTAAGGCTACCTATAATTCTGATTATGTTTATAGGGTTTCCTGTTTTGTTGATTTTGTTGTTAGGGCTGATAAGGAACTTGGTAGGGTCTGCTAGGTAATGTAATTTTGTTCTCAATTGAAGTCAGCTTATTCCCCATAGTCTGCAAAGATTTGAATACATCATCTAATGGAGCTACAACAATGGGTTCTATGATTGTAATAGGATGAGGAATAGGCACTAAATCTACCAAAAATGGCATTGATGGCCTTGGTGCTAACTTTCCATCTTGAATAAGGCTATTTTCAGCTTAGATAGCAATATCATAAGTTGTTGGGAGTGTCTCTCCACCCATTGACTGAATCATAGTTGAGATATCATTGTTTAATGCTCTAAGATAATAAAGGAAAGCATGATCAACTTGAGGCTTGACACTTGCTAGAATTCTCTCCCAAGTTCTAGCAAAATGGATATTGAAACTAGACATAAATTCATTGGGAGCTCTTTTAATAGTAGATAATTGTTCAATGAGAGACAAATGATCTGAGTTGTCTTGGAATTGTTTCAGCAATTTTCACCTAAAATATCCCAAGTTCCTATGCTTCCAATTTCTAAGTTTCTATACCATTGCAAGGCTTGCCCTTTAAAATATGCAGCTAAAAGTCTTAGGGCTATGTCTTCATGAGTGATATTATAGACTACACATAGGGTTGTAACATCTTTGATATGTTCAGCTGGTGTAACCTGATTTTCACCTGTAAATGATGGCAAAATTTTCATGGCAGCGTTGGGAATATCATGATAAACTAGAATTACTAATGGGCTACCATTAGTAAAGGGCAAAAATTCCTGGGTGGTTGTTGGGCCATTGGAAAAACTGGGATATTAATAGAAAAAATTATACTTGGTGAAGGAATATTAGGAGGGTTACCAAAACTAGGTCTATTATAAGGAAAATTATTACCAACACTTCTCCTTCTAGTAGAATTCAAAGGTAAAGAAACAAAATCAGAAGGAATCCCTCTTACCGATGATCTTGTCATAACTTTAGGGTTGGAACATGCTGCAATACTGATCTGAGATCAGATTTATGGAGTCGCCAAAAGATCATAAAATCTTTAGAATAAATTAGCTGCAATCTGCTCCCAAAAATGACTTTTAATTTGCTATAAATTTGAAAAATTGCATGTAGATCTGATTCGTTGTCCCACCGGGCATGCCAAAAACTGTTATCTCTCGAAAGCACACCTGTAAAGAGATGGCTACATGTTTTCTAAGATTTCACAAATGATCTCTCTCTTTCATAGATACAATGGAAACACCTTAGGTCTGTGGGTATACCTATTTTGAGGTGAGTCTCGGTATCAAGGCCGGTTCCTTGTTGGTGTATACTAAACTACTTTCTGGGAGTTTTAGGGTAAAAGATGACTGTAAAAATGATTAAAAATAAGGTGATACACCAAATTTGTATGAGGGCTTTGACTGAGTATATGCACAACTGATTTGTGAAGGATTCTTGATGCACGAACCAATAGTTTTTCTGTAGGATATCTAAAGGCAAAACACTTGATTATCGAGGAGTATCACAACAAGACTAATAAGTTTACATGCACATTAAAATTTAAGTAGAAAAGACAAAATTGCAGCAGGGTAAGGTGGTTGATCAAGGAATTTGCATTCATAAGATTAATATAACATACACAAGACTACAAAATAACTTGGAAAGGCAGAAAACACTTCACACTTAGAGGGAAAAACTAGAAAAATTTACTTCAGTACTCATATATCCAAAAATTCCTCCCGAATCTCCTTTTGCTTTATAAAGGCACACAATATATAGAAAAATAAACTTTCCCACCCTTCCTAAAAATAGACTAAGGTTGTACTCACCCATGCATCCTAATTTTATCCTTTATTTAATAATAAATAAAGGGATAAAATAATACAAACTAGAGTATGCAATTAAAAATAGGCATTAATAGCCTTGTTTACAATGCAGTCAAACTGAAGTTGACTGTTCTATTTTTAAGAAAAGAATGGGTGAATAATTTGCTAATAATAATAAATCTGATTCTATGCAAGTCTCACTCCTTAGCATGCAAATTTGTCTTCTTCTTTGTTATGTCTTCTTGTGAAGCATGCAAAAATAAACTCCTGTGCTAGCTCCATGTGGGGACCACCCTTTGATATATGGATTTTCCTTTATTTGAGTTTGGCCACCTTGTGGACTTAGCAAATTATTGTGTTTGAAATAATATAAGGGGCACTTTGCTTTAAAAGAGGGGCACCATATTACATTCGGCCACCTTGTGGACTTGGCACATCACTATGAGACCTGCCACCTTTGCATTGTTTACTACCATGCATAGTTGTCGGCACTTGATTTATTTGATACATTGCATGGTTTATACTTTAAAGTTTCACCTTTTTGGTGATCATTGGCAATATAATGTTGATCGGTCCCTTTTGGTCATTTGATTGTATATACTATATTATTGACTTTAGAAGTCAATGCAATGATTTTCGTATTGACACGTGGTGGCCCCTTCTCTATGATGACTCGAGCCTTGGGAAATATTGTGCGTGGCATTTGTAACTAACCCCGATCAAAAGAGAGTAACTTGGGTCTGTGTGGAAGTTGGTGATCGATCCTGGGACGCCAACCTCTGTACCTTTTCCATGTTGACCATTGATTTGTAGCTTATGGTAAGGGTTTTAAAGTTGGCAATTAATGATGTTGGTGGGAGGCTAGTCATGGTTATTCTTTGATCTCTGAGCTCGTTTCTTAGACCATTGATCCATTGTACTTGGTGAATTTGAGCCATTGATTCTTGACCCTTGATTAGGATTAGGTTAAGCCAGAGTTTTGGTGGGTGAGTTAAAACACTCGAACTCGTCCATTTTTCTCACTTTGCATCTGGTTTGAGGGTGAAGCCATGGCAATTTTTTTTTGTGGCCATCATGGTTAAAGCTTCTAAAGCTTAGATCAGCCCAGTTTTCTCACTTATTTGCCTTGAGCATCTATATACTCTGTGAGGTCTTTGATTTCTTGATCCCGAGCCTTCAAGATGAAACATTGTAGCAATGGTTGTGTCTTTCTTATGAACCTTGAGATCAGCTTTCACTATATCATGGAGCTCCTTCTCTACAGAACTCTCTGTCATATTAGGTTTCATGGTCTACACTTTTGGTTCTTTAATCTTTATCTGGTTTTATTTTCTATACGACATCCATGAGAGCTTGACATTGATATTTTTGTCTTTTTGGGATTTGGGTGCTCAGCTTCTATGGGGGACTCATATGTTTGACTTCCTTGAGTTTTCGTGGTCATGATTTGGTCATTCTCAAGCTTTTGCAATCTAACTTTCTATACTCTCGGAACTCTATGAGATTTTTCAAAAATGGCCGCCATCAGTCTGTTCGAGCTTAGTTCTTTGAGGTTTGTCTGGCTGTACATTTGATTGTTTCGATCTCTACGAGTTGTTCTTTATTCTCTGGATACTTGTGTTGTTTCTTGACCTCCAAGAAATATTAATAATTAGTTATTTCTTTGTATTTCCTGTGTTTTCATGGTTCGACCTTGGTAATTTTGAGTTGAAAATCTTTTATGAGCTTCCCTTACCTCCTCTGCAACTCAAGGATTTGAAGAAAACAATTCGAAACAGTAAGTTTCTTGATCATTGTTTTTAAAATGGGTTTTTCGTAAAACTTTTGGAAAGAAAGCAATGCCGTAGTTTGTGAAATATTTGACATCTTTCTCCAAATCTTCAAATCTCATTTTTCGGGTATTTAGATATTTTGAATGGTTTCTTTTCGAATGATGAATATAAGGCTTCATTTGAAGGGTTTTTCTGTTTGTACATTCTTTTCTCGATAGTCGCTCTACCTAGTATTCTCTGAGATTTCTTCGCTTGAACCTCTCTGACCATGTGGGTTTGTCACCATTGTATGATTGTGGGGTTTTGATACGGATTTCTTCTCACTTTATAATTTTGAGTTATTCATGATCAATGATTGTAGGTCTTGGAAGCTTGGGCTGTTAGGATCTATACTTTAAATTTGACCATAATTTGAAATTTTCCTTTATCTCGAATCGTAGGCCTATAGGCTACTTTGAATATCTTGTATCTCTGTTTTTTCGTAGCTCTGGATTTGTTCTAATGATGAAATTTTCATTTTGTTTATCATTTGGAGCTGGAACAATGGCTTGAATTTGATAGCTTCTTTTACTTATCACATTACATGTTCCTTGTGAATCCTCCAACTTAGAAACTAGTTCTGCCATCATCCGGGACTGCAATATATAGTTATTTTGAAGAAAATAAGGTATTATATTGCTCAAAACTATATCTGTATGTTTGAGTCTTCTACAACTCTTTGACTTGGATATGAGGGCCATTTTTATGGTTATTTACGTTGTATCCTGAAGATGATGATCTGATGCACAATTTAACCTTTCTTCTCCAAGTATGATCTTATCCTCGAATAGGTAATGATGTTCTACATGCTTGCCTTATTGTTCTTGTTAGTATGAAAAATTGTTTACTAAATTATTGACGTTAGATTTGTATGCTTTCTTTTGAATTGACCCTTTGTAACCTGCAAGTTTCACTTATACTCTTTGATATTTACAGTAATTTTAAGTAATTCTTGATCTATTTTGATGTCACTATTAGGCGCAAGCCTTGATTCAGATACTTTACTCTGTTAATTTCATTGCATTTCTTTGATTTCAGTTTGATATAGATGCTGGAAAAGTTGTAAATGTTGGTTTTTTAGGGCAAAGCCTGCCCAATTTTTTTTCCAGAATTATCCCTCTTTCAAAACATTTTCCAACTAGACATGTTCCTTGGTTACAAGTATCCCCTCCATTCTAAAAGTTGAGCTTATGAAGACCTGTAGCTTGATCTGGTCTTTACTTGTATAGCTACTGTATGATGATCATTCATGCACTTTGTGTCTTCTGTAGCTTACTTCAAACTATTCCTATATCTACTTTTAATGTCATCATGAGATAGATTTTTTTGTTCACCTGTAGTGGCTTTTGCTTATGTTTTAGATGAGTACTACCTTGCTCGAATGAATGTACTTCATTGATATTATAGCAATTATGTGCTCTCATACCTGCTTTATTTTGAAAACTGTAACTTAGAAACGCTGAAATTTGTAATATTATCTTGGAATTTCAATTCCTTCAGTTGTGTAAATTATAAAGAATTCTTTTCTGCATAATATACTATATTTCCTTTCATTAAAACTTTGATATATATGCTGAAAAATTTGAATTTTTGATTTTATAAGTCAAAGCCCTGTCAAAATTTTCCTAGAATCTTCTCTCTTATCCTATTTCAGCTGTAATCCTTTTTTCTCTTAGCTTCAACTTATTGAGATTTGATTCTCCCTCTTCTTTGCAAACTAAAAATAATACTTCTATCTTCCATTCTCTCTTCTAAGCTCTAACTTATTCCATTTGTAGAATGTTTAACGAACTTTGACTTGCACTTTGTGTTTCTTTGATGATGTACTTATGACTTATTTATTTCTTTCTTTGGCTACAACTTGTACCTACACACTTAGGAAATTAGCTAGAAAATATTTAGGCTTTTTTACCTCTCTTATGTCCATGTTTTCTTCTTTCTTTTCACTTTCTTCTTTACGAGTGATTAAAGCATGCATGCAGTTCGTCCTTCATGTAGAATACATCTACTATTTAGGGAAGATTCATATGCATGAAGTAGGATAGTACAGGAATATGGTTTGATCCCTGAGCTCATAACTAATGGTTGATTTGTTTTTTCTTTTTAGGTACCATGATTTGAGGATGAAGGAGCTAGCTAGGAGATGCTCTACACAAGGAAGAATACACAAGGCAATGATGGTTTCACCCTCATACTCCTTTACTTTCTCCTTCATACATGTGTATATTTATTTTTAGTAGCTATACTTTACTTTTCAATTACATCCCATGGCTTGTGTGGGAAACATTTGACTCTCCTTGTGAATAAAACATTGAATTCTGTAAATGAGTTGTATATCTCTTTCTACATTTCTACTTTCTATATGGATTGTATAATGAACTAAACAACTCAGTAACATAATTGAATGTCTTAATCATAAAGGAAAGAACATTGAATAGAACTTGTAACATTCAGTAATGAACTCTAATTTCTTGTGATCTGCACTTATGTTTATTGTCCCAAAACTTTACACTTCACCTATTCTGCAATTGGATGTCCTCATCAAGACAACACAACTGTCCTTCAAGGCTTGTGTTCTTTTGCTTTGAGGATGATCATGAAAATGTAGACTATGTGATCTATTACGTTTGTAATAGCACACATAGTTACATATTTGATGTAATCTTTTACATATATATCAGCAATAATGACATAATCTGATGTGATCTCCCTAGCTTAGGTATACTTCACGTATTCTATCCATCACAAAAAATTCGAGTTGCCCATTTTTTCGAAAGTGCAAATATCGTCAACAGTGAGGCCAGGACATGAGTGATGTATTACCTGCAAAAATGACCACTTGATACCCAAGAATAACCTAGGTTTAGATAGAAAAATTATGGAATATTTTTTTGAAAAGCATGTCCACTACCAGGCTTCAAGCAAGAATTGTCACAACAAAGGTTCAAAGTCAACTATAATCTAAAAAAATGCAATTTTCCTATTGAAACAAATATTAGATCCACATTACAAAATTAAAGAGTATAGTTAATCCCAATATAATTAAATTTCTCTTAGATGTTAATTTAATAAATAATTAAATTAACACTATATTTAAATGTTCCTTAATTAATTTTAGAGGGTCAAAGGGGCCAAAAAAATTAAATGCCCAAGGTATTTAATTTTACGAGGTCTAATCAATGAGAGAGGTTTTTATTTACATGGGTTAGAAAGAAATTCTCTTATCCCCTAACGTGACCCTTCAAAAGGTCATTCCATCTTTGTAGAGTTAAACATTTAAGTTAAAAAGGGGTAATTTCCCACTTACCCACTCTCAGACTCATCTTTACACTTCAACCTATTTTTTCACATATTTAATGCACTTAAGGTTTCCTAACAAACATTTCCATTAGATAGGAAATTTCTTCCCATTTCCAATGATATAATTAAGTCCTCCTAACTCCTCATATTTCATAAGTTACTGAGGCCTACGGGCCTAGGGAAGAAAATTTTCGCAAGGGAAGGCCTACAGGCTTGGGAAGAAAATTTTCCCAAAGGTGGGCCTGTGGGCCTGGGGAAGAAATTTTTTCCAAATTTTCTAGGGACATGTGGCACATTTTTAAGCCCACATGGGAAGGTAGGTCATCGGAGGTAATTTGGATTTTAAATCTTTTTTGTTTGAAAGGAAAAAAGGTTCAAAACCTCTTGCGTCTCCACCGACACCTAAAGATGCCATGTGTCTTGCCCAAAAGCAACAAGAGGGAAAAGAGGACTATCGGGGAAAATTTAGAAATTTTGTCTTTTGTGTTTAAAAAAAACACGAAGGTTAAAAATACCCGCACCTCCGCCGACACCAAGGAAGCCACGTGTCAATCCAACAGTGACCTGCAGAAAGGCTAGCCGAAGGGGAAACTTAGGAATTTTGCCAACCTTTTTCCAAAGGCGATAAGATCTAAAACCATCCGCGCCTCCTTTGATTCCTAAAGAATCCATGTGGCGAGACCCTTTTTTGTGGGGTGGCGGCTGTCAGGGAGACATAGAAATTTTCACCCATTTACTTTTCAAAAGGTAAAGTTTGAAAGTGCGGGCCCGTGAACCCGTAGAATTATTCTTTTTCCAAAAGAAAAGGATGTGGGGCTCATGCGGGTCTGTGGAAGAATTTGTGATTTTTTGTATTTTCACAAAAGTTCCCTAAGTAATTTTTGGGCCCGCGGATCCAATTTACAAAAATTTCCTTTTTGACAGTTAGTTTTTTTTTGAAACCCAATGGAGTAAAAACTTCATAAGACAATAACTTTCGACAAGGAGCTCGAATTTGGACAAATAAGGAATTTTTGGAAAGGGCTCAAACTCCTATTTTCATAGGAAGCACAAAATATTATTTTCAACAAACTTAGATGGGTGAAATTTAAGAAAACATCTTTCCTGCCATTAAAACGTGAATCAAACTTTTTCAACTACCAAATTTGATTCGATCCGCCATTATTTCTTCTTCAACATGCCAAACAGACATGGAGAGTTGTACTTGAAGGATCTCAAAAGGATTGTAAGGATAAAAATATTAATGATCGAGTGTTTAAAAATGAATTTCCTTTTCTTTTTGTGAAATTGCATTATTTTGCCTCTTTCCCGATTAAAGATGAACTGTGTAAATTACAAGGGCAATACAAACTATTTTGGAATGTGTTTTGATCATCCTTAGTTCATTTTAATATTATATCTTGTCTTTCATTGTTGCAGGGTACTCTGTATGTTTTTTTGATATTTATTTACAGGTCTTACAGTGAATCCAAATGAAAAACATACTTAAACCCGAATTGATCTATTTTCATTTACCATACTCTAAATGTTAAGTTCATTTCAATCTAATTTACAATGTTTAACTTTAATTCATTCAATACATGAAAAGCAAGAATGTAATTCTATTTTCAAAATCGTGCCAATCAAATCATACTAGAGGAATGCAATAATTTTAACACAGGCATTTCCAGCCTTCAACAGAGAGTTTACAATATACTTACAACAACAAGTTTTAAACAAGAGTAACACCATTTGATGAAAGGTGAATCAACATTCAATTAAATGAAACAATTCCTTTTACACTTCTTTTCTGTTTGCCAAAATATGCCAAATAAATCTTTCTCATTCCTTTGTAACTTTCACATCCAAAAACAAAGCAACTTTTCACCACAAATAATATTACAATGTCATCCACTTAAAGTGGGAAATTTTACAATAAGGAACCCAAAGAGGACAGCAAAATTGTCTTCATACACAGCTCCAAGAACAGAAACAAGAGAGATCCACCAGATTTCATTTGGTCACAACAAAGAAAAGGGGGAGAGGCAACACTCTCCACCCAACCAAGAATTCCAATGAAGAGGAGAAGTCATCCTCCTCATTGGCCCCTCGAGCCCCAACCACATTACAATAGGAAATGGATTCAACTCATGGAAACAAGACAAGCTTCCACAACACAAAACAGATTTCACAAACATATCATAGTCCAAATAATGCAGTTACAACCACAGGAAGAACAACAACAAAATACTCAAGCTTCATCATGTAAAAGCCAAAGGAGAAAGATCTATGCGGGAAGCTTCTTATACCTCCTAATGGGGAATGGGTGACCATCTTAAAAAACTTCCAAATCATTCATCTCAAACCCCTATATACTCTTATGCCTCCCCTAAGTACCTCTTATGCCTCCCCATTCTCTTATGTCTCCCCGAAAAGTAAGAAATGCAAGCTATTTCTTGTCCAAGGTGGAACACCCAACCCAAACTCCCTCCACAAATAACTCTTATGCCTCCCCACAACTCTTATGCCTCCCCACAAAGATCTCCATAGTCTTCTCCTACACCACACCTAGGAAATCTACCGAACCACCCAACAAATATACCAAACACTCACAAACATTCAAAAAAAGCACAATGCGGAAAGAAAACATTTTTACGAGAGTCCAACTCCTTCCTCTCCATGATAGAGCTTGATCCAAAATTTCAAATGCAAGCTTTTCCAATCCAAACAGTCCAAAAGCTCCAACAATCCACAAGCATTCAAAAATCTCTAGCTCTCTCCAATTGCAAGAGCACCAAAACCCAGTGAAGTAACCCCCAAAACAACAAAAGAATTTGAATAAATAGAAAAGGGAGAGAGGAGGATGAGGTGGCTCCATGTAGGATGCCACATCACTCATCCTCAACTCCACCTCACAAGTCAACTTCAAACTCCAAGCACAATTAAAAAGGTGGGTGAATAAATGACCTTTTACTTACACACACAATCCAAGTCCACACCCCAAGGACCAAAATTAATTTCATGCAATAAGGTGCAATAAAAACTTATAACTTGCCTTCCCAAAATACATAATGAGGCCTAATTTTTACTCCCCAACCCATAGGTAGGGTTGGTGTAACAATTTAAGAGGTGTGGGAAAATTTTAACTTGTCCCACAAGCCTCCAAAATCAGCCCCTAAGGACATATCCAAATTTCAAAAGGAAGGTGGAGTGTTTCACACTCCAAGTTACTTACACAAACTTAAAATACATAGCTAAGAGCCATCAACTCTAATGAATGCATTTTTTTTGACCCATTTTAATTTATTTGTGACATGATTACTCACTAATCTATCCACAAATAAATAAATAATAAAGGGGAAAATATGACACTAAAAAAATCACATATTAAAATTAAACAAAAGAACTAAATAAAAGAATACACATAACTAACTCCTTGGTCACTTTTAAAGGTGATCCCCCATGGGAATCCATAACAACAAAAAAAAAACATACAAACAAATACACGTTTTTTTTTTTTAATAATGGCAAATAGTTTTTTGAAAGGGACTATACCCTTGAATACAAAATAAGGCCTTTAAGCCGGAATAAGAGTGAGAAACATAGCAGGACTAACCAAGTCCAAGTAATACAATGAAATTCCACGTAGCCCAGAAACAGCTACACAAGCGAGACTTAACAGCAAAACATCAAGCAAAAAACAAGAACCCGACATGGCCAAGAAACAAATACACGTTGTCATGGTTACCCTTGTAGAATTCATATAGGATTCCAACGTGGTTGGTCTCCAATCCCCCGATGTTTGTTGTGACATGTTTACCTGCAAACACATAACACCTCCCTCAGCCTGATGGATGCATCAAAAATCCAAAATGAATATACAATATAATTCCAAAATCATCTATATATGAATCAAAACATCATCTAGGCAAGTAATGATATCATTTACAATTTCATCAATAACAATATGATCATAATATTAGTTCAATTTTCTAGGTCTACTCAAAATGATGAAATATCACATGTCCGAAACACACACACACACACACACACACACAACCATGTCAATCAACATATCAACATCAATATAAAATGTCTCCAATAATCCACATGCATCATATATGAATCAAAATCAACAATAGTCCATGATCTCTAATGTCTAACATCATGCCAAATCAAAAGCTACAATAATGTTCATAAGTATAGTCGACAATATCATAATCAACAACAAAAAGGTGTCGGAGGGAAGTGGGCACTACAAGTGATACATACCCAAATATTTTTCATGATATTCTCTCCATGAAACACAACAAAATGAACATGCAAAGGAGAAATATATGCACAACATGATACTATAATGTAAGTTCACGAAGTTGGGTGGCCAAAAAGTAGACAAAAACATGAAAAAAGCAAAATGCATACGCATTCTATTATAACGTGATTGTATTTTAATTTATTAGGTTTGGTATTTACCAAAGCATAACGCATACACATTATGTCTACTATAAATTAAAAAAAAGAGGCCCGAGCCTCTATCATTTTATCTCCCTCAAACGTGAGTTTCATAGCTTAACCATGCCCTCGTTTTTTCATTCAGCTGTATCTCAAGCTCAAAGGATCATTTCTAGATCTATGGGAAGATCTGAATCAATGATGGCGCCACGGGGAAGTTCAAATTATTTATTTTCATATCTTCCAATTTCTATGGTGTCTTGTTCTTGACTTTTCTCTTATATTTAGCTCAACTTTTATCGCCCATGATTAGAAAAAATCAACTAGTGGGGTAGGGGAAAAAGCGAACTAAAAAAATCATGCAAGAATGTAGAGAAAATTTCAAACCAAACAGAATGTATGCGAGAATTCTCGTGAAAGAGATGAAAGGGACGTTGGGGCCACAATATATAAACAAAGCATAAAGCGTACATGTTATGATTTTTACCTTTTCCAGCACATGCCTCAAGGCTTAGGATCCAATTTGGATCCCTAACCCCGAGGCATGGACTCCGCACAAACACAACAAATAGCGTAGAGCGAGAGCGAGTTTTAAAATATATCAAAATAAAAGAATCGATCCATTTAAAAAAAAATATACTACGACGTAGAGCAGATTTTCCTCTTTCTAAAAATATAATTTTTCAAATTTGGTAACTCATATAAGGTTTCCATATTATTTATTTTGTAACTATTCCTTTTTATAGATATTTTTGAAGTTTAAATATGTCTATCTTTCATCATGTATCTTTTATTTGGGTCATCAAAATTGAAAAAAAGTATACTAGCACAAACTATGCATAATTCTATACATATTCAAAAAAATCTAGTTTTGATATTTTTGAGGTAGTTAGGGAGGGGCAAGGTCGAGCTCCATTAATTTTCAAAACATAAAATTTATGTACTAGAAAAATCATAAATAAAAAATACTCCTAGCTATCTTTCTACTAAAGGGTTTTAAAAATACTCAATGTTGCTCGAGAAAATGGTGGGGGCACGAAAGTCACTCTATTATGTTTTTAAACAAAAAAGGAGCACTTGTTGGTATTTTAGTTGTTTGACCCACTTAAACTTATCCATTTTCAATAAAATTTAGTAGCTAAGAAACTAGACTCAAAATGCTATGATTCATATTTGTACAACATCTTCCAATTTTGAGTGCAACTATTTGAAAAATTCGAACAAGTTGGAAGTTTTTATTTTTAGAAAAATGCATCCACTTAAGACCCCCTTTTGACCACCTAACTTGGTGCATTTTCCCTATAAGTTAACGATAGGAAAGGTTGTAGACAAAATTATCTAGGACAGAGATAGATGGGTTATAAAACAAAATTCATTGTAATAAAAGTATTCTGAGTCCATTACAATTAGAAAGGAAGGAACAAGAACAAATTACCAAGCACAAAACGAAGGTTTGATGGCTTGTAGCTTATCGAAACTATTTTTACATAGTTCCTTTGCATTTTTGTAACATCCTTTTTAAAAAAATGAAAGATATTACAATATATAGCTGAAATGAGAGAGAAATAACAAAGAGAAGAGGGAAAAGAGAGAGGCATGGATTCTTCAAATTTCAACCACCAATAGTCTGCATTGAAGTCTCCTGCAAAGAACATGGGCACTATATAAGAAAATTACTATGTCTATTACATAGTGCAAAAGGAAATGAAGTCATACTTCATCAATTCTAGTGTTTGAACCGTCTCGATTTAAATATTTTCATGCCCAAGACTACTCTTTTCTCCCTCTGGAGTTCTGTTTTCCATTTTGACCCACCAAACATCATAAAAACTCAAATATGATTACATCAAAATGAATTTCTTGAGGATATATTTCCAACAATATAAATTTTGCAATTTATGGAGATCTGAATTGAAAGATATGGAAACTTGAAGATTTACATGTCGGCGAACACAAGACCTAACACATGGGAACATTTAATTGGTTTGGGAATCAACTTATGCTAATGTGTGCATTTATTTTATTTTACCATGTGTTGGCCTCCCATTGGATCATAAGGTCAGCTTTACTTCCTTTTTATTTCCTACCCTCTGGGGCTTTATGAAATACGGGCCAATAAAATGATGTCATAGTTCTTCGTAGTGTCATACTGCATTTTTCCTGAACTGATCATTGTGAAGCATAAGTCAATGACACAACTCCATGCCACTTCACAATGTCAATGTGAGACTTCTCTTTTCCTTTTCCTTTTATTAGATTATGAAAGACAATCTAATGAGAAGGCTCCACGTCGCTTCGGTTTCAATATTTTTGAAAGCTCGTCGACAAATACAAAATATAAGCCACTAGTAAGACTCCACACTCTTCGCGCAGTGTCATAATTTCTATGAACCTGGAGTGGCCATTGAGAAGCATGAGAATGATGAAAAATCTCCATGCTACTTCATATGTCTATTTGATATCCCCTTTTGACTACTACGAAACATGGGCTAATAGGTAAGCTCCGCAAATGGAACATGTTTGATTTTGATTGGCTAGAGACCTTCTCATAAAGAACTTCTAACTTTGGAGGACTTAGAAAATTTTAGATTAAAAAAAAATGCACCAACTATCCTCCTATCCTTTGGTTGCGGGATCGGGTGGACTCGAAAAATTATCTTCTTTGGCTCACCTTGGGGCTTTATTTATTGATAAGCCCATTGCCTTAGGAAATGTGTCCACCATCGTTGTCGATCTTGTACCATGTGTTACCTCCTTCACCCATAGCGCATCTTTTGAACTTTCAACCTTGCTTGGAACATACATCCTTTTATCAATTTCCATTCATTTCTTGGACTTTAAATTTGTGGGATTCCATATACTCAAAGTGTGATGGAATTATGCCATCTTTCTACCTTGAACCATCTGTCTTACACCATTTTTTACCTTTTTTCTTTGTCGTTGGTCTTTTGAAGATACTCACTTAAGCACAATGCAGACCCAATAGAATATGGTTTCTAAATAATTCCACAAACTTGAAGACCTCTAGGCCCGAAATATTTGAAGAGATTCAAAATTCCACCACATGGCCTATTATTTTGATGGTCAATGTTGAATTTTATGACCAAATGGACATCATGTGGATTTTTTACATAAACTGCTAATGAATTATATAAGTCTCATGTGGGTTTTCTAATGCCAATAGCTAGTGATTTTGGAAGGGGGAATTTTATAACCATCTAAATGTCCTAGACCTATAGAAATGGCTAAGTCCATTTCTAACCTTATCAAGGCCAAAATAACCCGTGGGGTATTTTTGTATAATTGGTACCAAATAGTGTAGGACGGATACACTTTTTAATGTTAAATGAGATTCTCAACTTCTTTTACCTCTAAAACATAAGCTAGGGGTTGTCACAATGATCCTCGAATAAGTCATATACTATCCAATCATCTAAATACACTTGCAATAAATTGTGAATAAAATCCGAAAGGAATGTACAACAATGCGAGAAAACATGACCAACACGGTCTTCAATCCAAAAGGCATAACTATATATGGAAAAATTCCCCACTCGGTGGTGATATTTGTTTTCTCGATATTCTTTCATCTTGTGCACATTGTAATATCCCGAAAACCCATCTATGAAAGAATATATATCACTTCCCACAACTCCTTAGACAATATCCTTTGTAAAAGGCACATGAAAAGGCGTAACACATGAAGAATTCATCTCTCTATAGTCCATAAAAATCCTAATGCTCACATCCTTATTAAATCTTATAAACATGGGCTAACCTATTCGACTCTTCAATTGGCTCAAAGATTCCATACTTGAGCATCTTATCAATTTTCTCTTTCACATTAACGTGTAAATTAGGATTCTTCCTATAAGGCCTCTTTCTAACCAGGCACATGCCTTCTTTCATCTTGATCTTCATCTTTCCTAAATAAATATGTACTCCCTTTAACTCATGGTAGCCTCTAAAAATATATCCTACAATTTGTGCAATAGATCAATGATCTTTTCCACCGCTTGTTTTGACCAATAATCCCTAATGATTACTTCCTTAGGCTCATCCTTTGTGAAAATATTTACCTTATATATTTTTCATGAGGGCATGGTATGTACATGCCTTCTCATCTGTAGAATCCATGACCTCACACGCACCCTCCTCTGTGTGGCTAACATCAAGGTGGTCCACTTCCTCATCACCAATCATGTACACCAAATTTCCTTTTACTTTCTCTTTCCAGGAACGACCCATATGTACCTCTTCAATCTCTTCGGGATCAAGGAATTCCATGTAATATTTTTCACCAAATAGCTCTAACATGAGCTCTTCATCCTTTATGCTATCCCCAATGTGATGTGCTTCATGATCTGCAATGATTTATAGACTAGAGGCTTAGAAATAAAAGTAATCAAAGGTTTAAACCATACATGTAGTCATCTCTTTCTAGTCTATAATATCCCTTTTCAAATCACCATGGACATACTTGGCATGCGCATGTTTACGCACTATGGAGTAGAACTTATGTACCCATAAGGATGGTGGTTAATCCTTCTGGCCTTGTGCTCATAATCTCTCACAATTATGGATGTGTAAAAAAGCTAGAGGTCCTCTTGTGAAATTCAAAAATGTGTGTAGGTACATTTCTCTAAGTAAATATACTGGAAAAGGTTATTCTCAATTATTTCCATTCCAAAATTTTATCTCTATGTGTATCCAACCAGCATGTTATTTTCCTGTGCAAGGTATAAACCACCATATTAATCCTATCTCCTTAATTTTACTACCAAGCCTCCATGGTGTGCAAGAATGTATCGAGATTTCTGTCAATGAGTATACCTTGGTACCTAACCCGATCCCAACTACCGACCATGAATGACCTTATCATCCTTGTGACTCATCCCTTAACTTCATACCCTACCACATCATATGTGTCATACACCCGATTATCACTAGCAACACCGTTAGTGTCACCGATGAGACATTGTGTTTTCCCACCAAGTATGCCTTCCATTGATGGTTCTACATGTTGTGGATCTCACAATATCGTGTATAAATTTGATTAAAATCTTCTTCACATAGAGGCTCAACATAAGGCTCTTCCTTCTTATCATATAGAGGTATGATCATGCACTCATCTTTATTCTCAACACTTATGTATCTTTTGTTGAAGTGTAGATCAACATTGTTTGCGTAGCACTAAGGTCATCTAAGTAATACCATAAATTTGTTTGCTTCAGTAAGCTCCAATACCTCAAAGTCTCCGGTAAACTTGGCTCCTTAAATGGTAATGGATGCATCCTTCAATACCCCAATAGGAATATCCTTAGTTTTTTTTCCATATACAACACATTTGAAGATGGTTGTAATGTAGGTCTCTCCATTTGATTCCATGAATGTAAAATGAGTGCTTTTATTTCAGCCCATGTATTAATCGAAATGTTACGCGCCATCAAACCATCAATCTTTGCATCAAGTGTGATTTATTTGTCAAATTCATAATCTTAGGGTGTTATATTAGTGTAGTCTTGTTTTCCCCCTCAATTTCCTATGCACACTTTGGTACTTAATCCATAGATATTTGGATGCTCACGAGAAGTGCGTGAAGCTACTAGGTCCCTCTTTGGTAGTGTCTTATAAATATGTTAGCATCTATATTCATATATCCCATAACTAGATCAAATGAATAAGTGCAAATAATATCATGAATCACAACACTACCATAGAGCATAATGAATCAATCCATAATTAATATCGATTAGCCATAAAGCTACTATGATCGGATACCGAATTACCATAATCCAACCACAATACTTAATTAATAACTAAAGAGATTACATAATAGAAGCTGAATACATAATAATAATTTCATGAATTCATGTGTGCGGGTATATCTAAGTAAAAAATCTATGATACAACTCAAAATATCGCAGGTGTCCCAAAACATTAGAATACATCACATACTTATAGTGGTGGGAATTTCCTTTCACCACCCATGCACCTCAAAATATCTTGCATGCTTAAAATAACCAAACGCCAATAACTACATGCCTTTACAAGGAGGCTAATAGTAAAATAATCAATAATTAAAATCTTCTTTAATCATGTTATCATCTTGGTCGATGCATGACCTTATATCTTCTAATTTTATCCTGAATATCCCTTACTTAGTTGTGGAGTCTTCTTGATTTTATGTTTACATGATCTCGCACTCCATCCACTTTTCCAATTTTTATCTCATGTCATGCGAAATCGGCTACATCCCAAATATTTCCTTCTTGTGCATGACCTTATTTAATAACACTTGTGTGTGCTTTTGCGTCCCTCTTGCACACCTCAATACTCCATGTTCTTCTCTTAATACTTAGGAAATTTCTTCAACCCAAGTTTACCCCACACTAATGATATTTTCACCCTCAGCAATAAGGTTTGTTCAACTTATCTTTACATAAAATAAAAGAATAAATAATGACTCAAACAATAATGGAATGTAGGAATGCAAGAAATGGGAGAACAAATAGCTTTCTTATTCCTCATCCTGGAAGCGAAGTTTAGGGTACTCTTGTTGGATGTCATCTTCCAATTTGTTCCAATATTCTAGTAACTTATCCATTTCCTCCAATGTCATATATCAAACCTTGTGCACTAGTTACCTCACTACTCTAGCCACCTTGAAATCATATCATCTCGTAACATCTATTCTCTGTGTGATCAACTTTCCCAACTCCATTCTACCTTCCGCACACCTTCCACTAGCTCAAACACCCTTCCAATGGAGCTCGTGATGGTCGTGTCGCTTCTCAACTGGTTTGTAACTCTTATGTGATCACTCTCACACTTTGCACTCAAATTTCTCTTCAAAATGCACTTCACAGCTTAAAAACTCAAAGTATGCAAGGGAGAATGAAATCATAAAACACCCTTTTATATATTTTCAAATTTTTCCACATTAATTTCTTCTCACCTACCACCATGCCAAAATTTAATTACACTTTTTTTCTAGTACCCAGTCATAACCTTCTAAAGCACGTCCACTATTTCCCAACCACATGCCTCCTTTTGTGTGCTTCTCATTGTTGAAGTACCTATCCACTATGCCTCATACGGTGTAGTTTCCCATGATGCTTCCTACCTTACATTACACTGTGTGTTTATCCTTCTACATGTGGTCTTCAATATGAGAAAATTTACTTTAAAATACCTTCAATCCGAGCACCTGTAGTCTTCTTCTTGCATGAACCAATCTTCAAGATCAACCTAAACTCATATATGTACATGTGCACCAATTTTCTTTAGAATCATAACATATTTTTCTCAAACAATCCACATTATCATCCACAAGTGCACTCCTTTAGTCCTTAATCATCCCTTTACACAAAAACATTAATCTTCTATGCATACTTACAATCCACCCCACACTAAAAATATGCACAATCCTTTGTGCATGAACTTAAAATATAGTAATAAGCTTCTGGTACACAAGCACGTTTATTACAAAAAACACATAAATAAATTGATAAAGCATAACAACGATGAAAGGAAACACATCAAAGGAAAATATATTAAAGATAAATCTAATCTAAGTGGCATTACCGCTTAATACAAAAACCAAGAAGACTTATATTTAGTAGGGCTTCATCCTACTCCCATTAAAGTAACTAGACAATAAAGTGTCATACAATGCCTATAACCGACAGAACCGGATTCCAATATCTTTGTTACTACAAAGGGCCCAAACCAATGTACTTTAAATTGCTCTTTGTCTGTCTTCCCACCTCAAATTTTTATTCGATATCCCTATTATGTCAAGCCTTTTGTCTCACTTTTTCCTATCTTTTTCTCCATTGCAAAATATCACACCTCTCATTTAACCACATCATTTTTTCTATGAGTTCCTATACAACTTGTTTATCATCTAGTCTGCCCATGTACGAAAAACATATGGATGACAAAATGAATTTGAAAGGTAAAACAACGTCTCCACAAAACACCAACTGAAAAGGTGTGGCCTCATTCAACCTCTTATAAGTTGTCATAAATGCTCAAAGGATAGTATATACTTTATCATCCTCGTCTTTCCTTCCATCATCAAATTTTTTTATCGTTGTTTGTCCTAGAATCTTGTTGAAAGATTCAACACTACATTTTTCCTATGCAAGATATGGTGTTGTCTTATGGTGTAGAATCCAAATATCTTCCAATAAAATATTGATTGTCTCATTTAAGAAATTAGTGCCTCTATCACTTGTTAGACTCAACGAAAATCCATACTTTTCGATAATATTTTCCCACAAAAATATCATTGTTGTATCTATTGTTAAATTCTTTGGAGGTGCTTCTTCGTCCCACCTTGTCAAATAGTCTATACAAGTTATAATGTAGTGTGCACTAGTCCTATGCGCAGTGAGGAAATAGGACCTACAAATTCAATCGCCCATTTCTAAAAAAGTTTCACCACTTGAAATATGCCTCAAAGGAATCTCATCTCTCGGGTTCCAAGATTCCCAAGGCGTTGACAATGGTAAGATGCCTAAACATATTCTTTAGTATCCTTTTAAAAAGTTTCCCACCAAATTCCAACCAACATAATATTGTACATGGTGGCATCCCCGCATAATGACCTTTTGAAATTCCACCATGTGCTTCTTCTATAATAGCCTCACACTCATGCACTAGAACACACTTTGGAGAAAAATTCATCACATCCTAGCTTATATAACTCTCCACTTACCAACAAGCAAGGTGCTATGTGTTTTGTAAGTTACTTATTCTCTAAAGTATTCATTTCCTTAGGTGCCTATCCAGTGTGCAAGAATAGTGAAATGTCTTCCAGTTTAGTGGGCACGTGATTAAATATAATGAGTTATGCATTAGGCATTGTTTCCTCAATGATCTGTATGTCCTCTCAAGAATTAATTATTGATAGATGGTCGGCCCGAGTTACTTTATCCTAGATTTACAATCACTATAAACTGAAACTCCAAAAATATAAATATCCACCTATAAATGTGCCCTTACAAAACAAGATTATTGACAAAATAATTAAGCTCCATATGATCCTTAAAGAATATAAATGGTGTTTCCAATAAGTATAAGCTAGATTTTTGGAGTGTGTAGATCACAGAAAAAACCTTGTGCTCGTGTAGTTGTATAATTTTGTTTAATCGGTCTCAAATTATTTCTTACAAAATAAATAGGGTGGTCTACAATTCCTTCACCTGGTTGTGTCAAAAACATGCCAATAGCCATTTAAGAAGCATCAACATGTACACGAAAGGTATGTCCCATGAAGAAAAGCATAGGATAGGTGTAGTACACATCCTTTCATTTAGTGTTTCAAATGCTTGTTCTGCACATATCCCCAATAGAATTTTCTTTTATCTTTCAAAAATTCTTCTAGGGTGTGTGATATTTGCATAGCCCTTAATGAATTTCCTCTAATACCTTGTATTTTTGAGAAGTCCACACACCTCGCTCTAATTTTTAGGTTCTTCCAAACCCAAGATCACAATGACCTTGGTTGGGTCTACCAATACCCCCTCTTTACAAATTATATGTCCAACAAAGCTAAATGGTGTTGTAAAGATACATTTCTTAATATTTAGAGATATGCTTAACTTCCCGCACCTCTCAAACATAATCCTCAAATTGTCACAATGATCCTTGATCAAACCATACACATTCCAATCATCTAGATACACCTCCAATTTTTTTAATGAAATCCTTAAAATCATGCACAACAATGCGCAAGAACACGTTGGAAAATTTCTCAATAAAAAGGGAATTATTATGTATGCAAAGCTTCCCCACTCTATGGTGAAATTTTTGTTTTTCCTGATATTCCTTAGCTATACGCACTTGATGATATCCGAAAACCCATCTATAAAAAAGTAGATCTCATACCTTGCAAATCCCTAAAGAATATCCTTCGTGAATGGGGTGGGAAAAGGATCAATAACACATGAATCATTTAATTCTTGGTATTCCACATAGATATTTAACTTTGCATAATTTTTAATACTCATGACCATGGGGCTAACCCATTTAGATTCCTCAATAGGCTTAATTATACAATATTTGAGAAATTTATCAATTTGTTCCTTTACTTTGACGCTGAGATTAGGATTGATCATGTAAGGCCTCTTCATGATTCGATATGTGTCTTCTTTAAGTTTGATTCGCATCTCAGCTAAAGAAGGGTATAATTCTTTTAACTCATGATAACCCCATGGAAATAAGTCCTCAAATTCGCACAAAAGTTCAATAATATTTGCCACTTCTTACTATGACCACTAATCACTAATAATGGCATCTTTAGGCTCTCCATCTATCCCAATGTTAACATTATTTATTTTCATAGGCTCATGATACATACGCGCCTATTCATCTATTAAGTCCATCACATCGCGTATACCTTCAATGTGGTTAACATATAGGTTAGTATCCTCATCATCCTCGTCATTTATCATGTATAAAATTTTACCATTTTCCTTCGCTTGCGAAGTGTGAACCATTTCTTCTTCCCCAATATTTTCAAGGTCAAGGTGCGCCTTTAAATCCAACTCTCCAAACATATCTAAAAGGAGTTCCTCATCCCTCACACTATATCCCAATCTAAGGCGCTTCAAAATCTGTAGTGCTTCATTGATCAAAGGTTTAGTAGAAATAAAATTGAATGTATGAATCATACCCAAGGTCATCTCCTTCCAATTACCTATTTTTCTTGTCAATTCTCGCATAATGATACCATGTGCACATGCAACCGCCTAACCTAAAGTAGAACTTATGCATCCAAAGTGATGGTGGTAAGACCTCCTATCTCTCCGTCCAAAGTCTCTCACAATTATGAACATGGTGTGAGGAAGGGGACTTCTAATGGATTTCACATATCTAAGAAGGTACATTGCTCCTTAGGAACCTAGTAGAAAATGAAATTCTCACTTCTTGCCACTCTAATAGGTTGTCTTTGTGTGTAGCCCACCAACACGTTGTTGTCCCATGCAAGGTATAAATAAGCATATTACATTTATCTCCTTCATTCTTCCAATGAGATTCCATGGTGCACAAAAATACATCACAGCTTCCTTCACCAATATACCTAGGTACCTAGTTATAAATCAAATGCCTAACCATGCGCATCCTAATCATTAGAGTAAATTTTTTTAATCTCTTAGCCAACTATTTCATACATTCCATGCATCAATTTATCACAAGGAAAACTTGTGTTATCAATAATTGGATGAGCATTATCCCACTATATAACTCCTTCCTTAGATGGCTCAAGCATTTTACCTTACGGTATCTTATTTTGCATGTATATATTTGGTTCAAGTCCTCATCACTCAAAGTCTCAACATACAAACCAACCTTTCCATTTGTCAAAGGTATAATAACATGCTCTTCCTTGTTATATAAGAAAATTTACCCCTTGTTGAAATGTAAATCTAAATCATTTTCATAACACCAGGGGCACGCAAGTAATCTTTGGGAAGCTATCTCGCTTCAGATTATCTCCAATACTTCAAATTCCTTAGTAAAATTAGCTCCTTATATTGTAATAATCGCATCGTTAAGTACTCCAAGTGACATGAATTTGGTTTTATTTTCCATATAAAACACATTTGAAGAAGGATGTAATGGTGATATTCCCATCGGATTCCAAGCATCCAACGTGAGTACATTAACTTATGATTATGCATCTATCTCGAATGTTTCTTAGAATCCGTCCATCTTTGACCACATTCATTTTAATCTCCTTATCATACTCATGATTATGGGGAGGAAAATTTACATGAAGCGTCTCGCCTCTTGCGTTCATTACCTTTGCATGATAATTTTTATCTCAACCATTCTCCTAAAAAAGGGATTATGTTCTCTCGACACAACATTTGAAATGCCTCCTTTAAATAATCTACGTCCTTCTAAGACATTTCAACCTTCTTTTGCTCATCCCATCACGCGTGCTTGCTCCTTCAAACTAGGAATATTTCCTTGTAGATCCCTCGATAACATCCATTGTCTCATGGTAAACCTCTTTCTCGATGTGCATCATTAGGGTACTTTGTATTTATCACTTATTGCTTTCTTATAGTCTACTTATTCTTGGTAAGTTAACGTACACACACAACCTCAACACATGTAGTAACTAAAATAACTAACTTAGGAGTAGGTGGTACAATTTTCATTCATTGATTGTCAACTTTGGGTTGTACCTTTATCATTCCCATGCCCTTGTCTTGATATTTTTGCTTACAAATATGTTCATATAAGTCAGGACATTCTTCAAACTTGTGATGTTGTCTACACCATGAGCAAACCACATTCGATGGTACTCTCCCGATAATGATGAAGAGATCCGTAGTATAAAAAGTTCCTCTAAGAAATCCTCCTTTCGACCATTGCGACCTCATCCTCTATTCCATTTATATCTCCATTATTTCTCCCTTCATTGTGTTTTTGTCCTTATTCCTTAGATCCACTGTTACACTAGTCTAGTGCATACCAATTTCAATGGCTTCATGGATATGATCAATCACTCTATACTCAACGGTGTCACGAGGATGAGTGTTACAAATATTACAATACATAGAAAAATTCTTATGGATTTCACGTGTAAGAGGGGACATCTACTCGCATCATGGTCCAAATGAAAAATATTACAATCCAACAACATGAGGCATACCGAATTGCAAGGGAAACTATCCTTAGTATGTCCTTCAACCTCGCAATATGTACACCATATTCCATTGTGTGTCTCATGATTTGAATTAGAAGAGAGCTTCTCCAACTTTTTTTCCATGGCTAAAATTTACGTCTCAAAAAAGGTCTCACTTCGATATCCATACTCTCAATATTATCAGTGCACAAAGCTTCTTCCAAAGCCTCGTGTAGATGCAAAAAGGTCTTCCGAGATAGTGTTCTTCTAAATGGAGTCAACAAGCCACCAACAAACAACTGTGTATGTTGACTAGGATGTATGTCATAAGATATATTTGATAAAAAAATTTTAAAATGCCCGTCATATTCCCAAATGCTTTCTAATAATCCTTGCTTAATGTCCTTAAGGGAAATGATACTCTTCTTCTCAAATTTTGGAAAATGGAACTTAATTAGAAATGCAGAATGTAAAGCATCATACTCCACCAAAATCTGAAGCGGGTCATACTTTCTTTACCAACTATGCACACACCCTTGAAGAGTAGTAACAAACTAAATGACCTTCCTATCTCGAGGAGGTGATTCCTTTAGCATGCCATAGTAGCTCACACTTGTGCACATACTCTACAACATCTTTGATTCCTCTATATTCTGGAAAGTGGAGGGACATCTCGTAATAAACTTGTTGAGGTTGATGTGGGGGTTGTTGGGGATGTGGGCCCTTCCATCTAGATCCATAACCAGAACCGCCACTCATATTTACTCCACTATTATTAGAACCACCGATACACTTGATCCTCGACTCTCCCTGGTCCACACGACCCTCCAGCAGATGGTGTTGAACCAATACATGTACTTCCTTTAATTCCAACCGTAGTGCTCAAATGTACTCCAACATTCTACGAAAATTTATAGTACTTCTAGATGCATTCCTAATTTTCTACATGCTCACGTTCTCTCTTGATGACATGTCGAATATATTCCTCTAATCACCCCCAAATAAATGTGATTTTTTCTGTGTTGCCATAGGTGTATGTATTGTCTGATGTACTTTTGTATTCAAAGAAAAATGATATCTACCACGAAGTTATTGGATTACTTATACTTACCTACTTATCAATGACTAATTATAGAACAAGAACACAAAGAACAAGGGCTAGGTCACCGGGTGAGATAAAATGCGTGCCTACGGTCCTCAATATTTCTGCTCTAACGCACTCTCATCAAAATCTTAAGGGGAATTTTTTTGCACTTTCATATGTGAGGAGAACCTAAAGCTCTAGCTCCACATATTGCTCGTGAGCTTTAAATACTTCGCGAGACATCGACCTCCGCAACTCCACAGACTTCTCAATTTCATGTTGCTTTTCCAATTCCCTCTCTCGTGCTTCATTATACTTAAGCCACATTTCTTCTCTCTCTTTTTTTTGCAAGTTATGTTGTCTTTCAAAACACCTGTTCCTGCCCTTGCATGTGGTGGTATATTTAGATAGCCATAGGTAGGTGCTATAAATTCAAGAACACCACCAAGATCTTCATTTCCAAAGGAATAACGTGCATGTAAGATCCTTTGGGCTCAAACAAAAATTCAAACTTAACAACTTCCAGATTATAATACGTAGAAACAATGTATTCCAAAGTATAAATGTGCACAATAGCAACCCACCAATGATCTACAACACATGTCCAAGGTTCGTTTGCATCAAACAAAGTCTGGTTATCTTCTTGCATCCAAACCCTTGGTCTCGTAAGTCAAGTTTTTCTTAAAAGCATATGCAGACAACCACTCGTACAATTCTATAGGAAGTAGGCTGAAAAATGTATCATAAATCTCATGATATAGATTATCTTCCAACCCACATATAATTGATCTTGTGCTTCGACCACCCTACTTTTAATGGTCGAAAGATTCAATCGATCCGCCATCATCATGCAACATAATGGCAAACAGGTTTGAAAAGAGGTCCCGAGACTTGAAACCAAAATATAGTCTTGTTTTTCCCCTCAATTGCCTAGACGCACTAATAATTCATCTAGACCATTAAAAGTAGGGTCCCTCTTTGGTATTGTCTTGTCAAGATGTTAGCATGCATATGTGTATATTCCATAACCATATCAAATGAATAAGTGCAAAACATAACATGAATTCGATCACAACCATAGAGCATAATGAATCAACTAGAATTAAGATCATATTAACCATACAACCACCATGATTAGATACATCAATTACCATAATCCAACCACAATACTCCATTAATAACCAAAAAGATTACATAACAAAAGTTGAATACATAATAGCAACGTCATGAAGTCATGTCCATAGGTATATCCAGGCAACATAACGTTGATACAACTCGAATTATCACATGGTGCCCCAAAATAGTGGAATACATGACATACTAGTAGGGGTGCGGACTTGTCCTTCACCAACCATGCACCTCAACATAGCCATGCACCAATAGTTGCATGCTTTTACAAGGAGGATAATAATAGATTAATCTATAATTAAACTCTACTTTAATCCTATTATTAACTTTTTCGATACATGACCTTAGATCTTCTACTTTTCTCCCAAAATAGACTTTGCTTAGCAGTGAAGTCTTCATGCTTTCATCTTTACATGATCTGCACTTTATCCACTTTTCCTATATTTAGCTCTGTGAGTCTAAAGATTATTAAAAACCCTAAAATCTATCCAAATTTCTAGTAACAATTAGTAAATCTATAACTAAATAGAATAACTAAATCAATTTAAAAATAAAATTATAATTAAATTTATATGCAATATAGTTAAGTCCGATATCACACCATCCACCATAATACAAATTTCAAGAGACAATTAAAACAATATTTCTCCTTCATATTACAAATTGTCATAGAGAGCGGTTGGTTCAATAAAGATCATCATTATATTAAGGATAAGATTGGCACCTTTATTTTTCATACAATTTTTAAAAAGATTCCTCCATATATAATCACCGGATGATGTAATTACGGACAAAAGTTGAATTGTAAAAATGGGTAAACTATTACTTGTTGAAGACTAGAGTTAAAATGGACCGCCACTCCTTTAACAAGAAATAACACAAATGGAACTGAACGGGTTTGGTTCATTGAACTTTATTTTCCAAAACTTCGAAATATTAATTTACGGATGTAGTTGACAGGATTCGTTTTGCAATTCCTGATTGTGACAGACATAAATATACCTATGTTCTCGAAACGCTCATTATATATTCTCAAATCAATAAATGTAATAACTATCTTTGTATTAAATTTATAGTTAGACATGGCTTTCAAACTTTTGATTTGATTGTGAATTTTTATTGGTCTTGTTTTTGTTTTAGTGGTTCTTCACACATCGTTGTTATAATTTTAATAAAACTTTATCTTATTAAAACATAGATTTATAGATATTTTATAATAAATTAGATAAGTTTTTATTTATATTTATTTTAAGATAAGACTTATTAATATTATTCAAGATTTTACTTATAAATATATTAGTCGAACCAAACAATATATCCATTACAATGTTAAATATAGTAGAATGTTCTACAATTTTAATGGTATTTATTTTATATTAAAACTTTCATTTTTAAAATTGTAAGTAGTTAAGGCTAATCTTCCTACATTATTAAAAAAACTAATCAATAAATTATTTAATTTTTTAAAATTATATTTTTCTAATTAATTAATCAACAATTTAATTTACTGAAGTTTAAATAAATAGATTTAATCACTTAATTCAAATACAGAATATTTCTTATTCTCGACAACTTTATAATGTTCTTGGTCCCATTAACTAATGAGTATTAATAACATGTTGTACATAACATTTCAAAATCATATCATATTTTTGTTCTTAATGACTGATTCTGTATTGTTTGGCCTCTGAAATCCATCTAAAATGTTATTGCTTTTGGGGTGGACCATTTGTGTTTTTCAAACCGTGTCTCCATCTTAAGCACCTAAGTTAATATCTTATCTAATCATATTTACTCTCCATTTTTTATTCATATTTACTCCCGATTTGTGGTAAATTGATAAGAGATGAATCTTGTGATATAATTCCCTAGACCCACATTCCACGCAATGAATCCTCTGCAACTTCTGACAATACTGTCTACCCCAAAGAGGTTACTATTATTTTTCCACCTTTTAGCTCTCTGTTATTTATCCTTCTTTAAATGATGTTTACTCACAGAAAAGACATGAGCCCACGTACATAATTCTAATTCTGTTGTGATTTCATCTTCCTCTCATTGTCCATAGCAGCTCACATGAAAGATTAAAGATTGTCACATTATTTAATGATGTTTACTCACAGAAAAGACATGAGCCCACGTACATAGTTTGATTAAAGATAGTCACATTATTTATATATTTTCTTTTGACCCGTAATGAATGAATAACCCAATCTAATTGAATAATCTTAATAGATTGAAAATATAGAAAATAAATTGGGCTAGCTTCAATTTAACGTGCACCACTATGTTGACCTCAAATACATCTTGTTTGGTGAATAAATTTAATTAATTTTTAAAATAATTTTAATCTCTTTCTTTTATAAAAAGAAAAAATTAAAAAATTCTCATATTTTTTATCTCACATTTGATATTATTATATTATTTTTCCAATCCATTAATGAGTTACTCTCATAACAAAACATAATTTAATAATACAATCTTGTAATAAAGATTTCAAATTAATTAAAAATAAATAAAAATTAAGAATTCCATACACCTAACTCATATAAATTTTAATTCAATAAAGAACAAACCTTAAACATATAAATGAACATAAAAAATGGATTATATATGCAAAATATGCAAAAATCATATAGAAGTATGTGTAATAATAATTAAAATATTAAGAGGATTGCAATGTTTGTCCCCAACCCGAAAATAAATAAATAAAACATCATAAAGATGGATTAGGTACATTTTATTAAGAATTAAATGTATATATCCAAAAAGAAATACTTTTAAAGCTACTTTTGAAATCTGAAAATGTATAAGGCAATTTTTTAACTAGCATAACTATATTATATAAATATATGTAAAATATGCTAAGAGGTATAGTTTCATAAGGCGCTTATTCCACTTATGTCACACATCTACATATCCTAGTTTTAATGCAAATACATATCCTAGATCTGGTTTGAGATTTATTGTTGATTAGTTCTCTATATCTTTTTTAAAATTTTCATTGATGGGAAGAACCTCATTTGAAGATCAAGAATCTTATGCACTTAAATCCGTATATGCAGGTTGGCATATCGAACAAAAAAGCATACACAAACCACACATGCTAGATCTACATCTAGGTGACGTTTAGATCCATAAGAGCCGGTGGTTTGACCGAACACGTTTAAAAAAATAACAATCCACGTAGAGGTGACCGACCATGGTCCCTTGACTAACCTTGGTAACCTCTGTGCTACCGACGTCGGTTCCACTACCGGTGCTAGTTTTTGAAGCATGTGTATTCTCTTTAAATGCAAAGGATATTGGATTTGTACTAGAAGTAACTTATTATTCCATTTGATGATAGCATAACAGTCTCCAAGGTATCTAGTTCAAAAAATGCACCACAAATGTCCTACAAGTTGGAAAATCACAATTTATGCAATATACGATTGAATGATGTCGGTCATAGGAATACCGAAAATGGTTTAGTCACCGACGCCGATTCTTATCAATTGAGTATAGTTTTTAGATTTTAGCATGTCTTGTACATTTATGATTTACACTTTTCTAAATGACATTTCCAACAATCATACATTAAATTTAAGGTTTATTGAGCAAGTCATAATATCATTTAAGTTTATATATAAGCTAGAAGTTAAATTTTCAAAACTGTAGCAATGAAATAGTGACCGATGTTTGTACTGCCGTACACCGATGCGCTTAAAATGACCAGTGTTAGTCACTGTGTAGGCCAGAGAGCTCTAAAAATGAATGTTTGAAGAAAAATAGATATCAAGAGATAACTTTAACTTTACATATATCAAAACTAGAGAGTGTTTAACTATTTCAAACCAAAATGAAACTATGACAACATTTCCAATTCATTTTGTGATCAAACATTAAAATTTACAACTTTCTTTTCTTTCAACATAAGGTAAAATTTAAACATGATATCCATTCTAATTCATTCCTTTATATACAAAAATTTGAAGAGAAAGGAAAATACACATTCTTTTAATGATATTTCTTCAAATATGATATTACAACTTAATAACAAAATATATAATATAATTTTTCTTTCAATACAATCTACTAGTCTTCCACCTTAAGTGGGAATTACAATAAAATCTCTACAATGAAGGATTTCTTTTGATTTCAACAAATGCTTCAAGTCCCAAGTCTCCGAAAATAGCTTCACATTTTCTTCACTTTAATCACAATAACACAAAAAAATGGGGGAGAGGAAACACTCTCCACCCAACCAATAATCTAATGAGGAGAAGAAGCTATCCTCTTGATTGGCCCCCGAGCCCCAACCAAAATGCAATAAAATATGGATCTAACCCATTACAATTACACAGTGCTTCCACATCACAAAAAAAATTCACAACCATTTCAAAACACATTCAACACAAGATACAATCACAAGAAGGAAAACTAACAAATACACAAGGCTTGAAAATTTAAAGCCAATCGAGTAAGGACCTATGGGGAGATCACTGATGCCTCCCAATGGGATTATGTGCTCACCTCAAAACCCTCCAATATCCATATCAAAACCCCTACACAACTCTTATTCTTTCCTCAATATCCTCTTCTACCTCCCAAATTCTCGTTATGCCTCCCTACAATCTCTTATGTCTCCCTCAAAAGAACCAAATAAGATATGTAAGAATTCTCTTATCCAAGGTGGGGAACCTAACCCAAATCCCTCCCAAAACAGTAAATAAACTCTTATGTCTCCCTACATATAAAATACCCATAGCCTTCTCCTACACCATACTTAGGCATTCTACCCAAGAACCCAACAAGCATACCAAAACATTCAACAACATAAAAATATACACATATAAGAGAAAACAAATAAAACAAGGGTGTAGTTCCTACCTTTCCATGGTAGAAATTGATCAATGGATCACCCTCCAAGCTCCTTCAAGCTCAATCCAACTCCAACAAGCTCCAAACTCAACAAGCACTCCAAAACTCTCCAACTCCAAAATAACCCCCAAACAAACAATTAAACTTGCATATATAGAAAAAGGAGAGAGGAGGGTGAGGTGGATCCATGTAGGATGCCACATCACTTATCCTCAACTCCACATCATAAGTCAAACCTCAACCCCAATGCACAATAAATTGGTGGTTGAGAGGAATGACAAACCTCTTACACACACAATCAAAACCCACACCCCCTAAGGACAAAATTTAAAACCCATGTAAGAAAAGTGCAATAAATATCACTTTTTGTCTTAAAAACACATAATGGGGTCTATTTTTGACCCCTAATCCATAGGTAGGGTTGGTATATGAAATTAAGAGGTGTGAGACAAACTTAACTTGTCCCACAAGCCTCCAATAATGGCCCTTAAGCCCAAATCCGAAATTCCAAGGTAAGGTAGAGTGTACAAAACTCAAAGTCACTTACACTCAATCAAAATCACATAGTCCAAAAGACCAACAACTCTAATAAATGACCCCTTTTGTCACATTCCCATATCACTTAATAATATGATTAAATAAATTACATCACAAATAAACCACGTAATCTACAATAAATAAAATAAGAGGGAATTAATTGGACACATGTCTATGGTCACAATTGGAGGTCATCCCCCATGGGGACCCCCTAACAAAATAAAACAAACAAAACAACAACATTACACAAGTTGCCATGGTGACCTTCGTTGTATCCATCTATTATTCTGTTGTGGTTAGTCTCTAATCCCTATTTTGATTATTATGATATAATTACCTACTATATCACAAAATACCTCCTTCGTCCTCATTGCCGCAATAAAACATCAAAGATAAAATATATGCACATAAATCAATAACCATCCTCATATAGTTAAATCATCATCTCAACTAAACAATGTTATCATTTGTCTAAAATTTCAACAACATCTCAATTCTATCTTTTATCAATATCAACAAGATTACTGATTAGTTCAAAAGTTAAATCCTACCCAACACGATAAGAATTACGAATGTCAGTAATACATATATCAACAACACATCATCATCATCAAATATAACATGTTTCTCTATGTATCTAAGAATCCACACAATCATACTATGAATCACAATCCATCAAAATCATAATATCTCTATCATCTAACATCATGCTAAACCAAAATGATACAATAACATCCATGTCTATAGTCGATAGTAATCAAAATCAAAATATAATAAGTGTCGAAGAGGAGTGGGAACTACACCTATTTTAGATGTGTGACATAAGCGGAATAATATACGTTTCAAAATATTTTACATATATTTATATAATATAGGTATGCTTGTAGCTTCCACGGAAGTTGCATTACACATAAAATGATACCAAAAATAAAGTCAAGAAAAGAAGGTGGGCATTTAGTTCGTGCATAAATGACATCAATGAGAACCCATCAAGTTTGTGACTTAAGACTCATATTATTAATAATAAGAATCCCCGCCCACATAGTTCATTGGTGTTCATCGTCATTGATGTTGTTGTCTTTGTCATCATAGTGATCGTCATCTTTTTCATTGTCAATCATCGTCATCACCATCAGTCTCATCATCCTTGTCTTCATTATTGCCACCATCACAAAACCTGTCATCGTTGTTGTCATCATAGTCATCAACATCAATGCTATTGTTATTATTAATAATGATATTATTATCACAATTAATAAGAAATAAAAATTATTATTATTATAATAGTTATTAATAGTATTAGTAATATGGTGATTATCGTCATCTTCACAATTGCCACAAACACCATAAGCAAATCTTAAACATGAATAATAATAACATTAATCAATAATGCAATTTTCTAAACAAAACACTAATAATATTAAGGAATTGTGGAATTATTTACTTTTGGGTCATCATTTCTTATTTATCATCATCATAGGCATTATCATTGTTGTAATGATCGATATAATCAGCACCACCATCATTATCATCGCCGCCATCATTTTTCTCATCATCATCATCACCATCACCACCACCATCATCGTCATCATCACCATCATCATTTTCATCATCATCATCATTGTCATTAATTTTATAGTCAACATCATAATCTTCATATCATCATGATTGTCATCATGATCATCATTATCATCGTTATCTTTATCATCCTTGTTAGCGTCATCATCATTGTATTTTTCCTCATCATCATGATCATATATATTGACCATCATTGAAATGATCATCATCATTGACGTCGTCATTGTCATGACGATGAGGATAATAATGAAAATGATTATGATGAGAATGAGGAATGTGACAATGCTGATGATGATGGTGAAAATGAGGATGATGATGATGACAAACACAACCACTACAAATATAATTATTGTTATTTCAACATTAAATATTTAAAAATGAATATGAAATAGTGAATGGTAAATATTAAATATTTAAACAAGATTGTTATAATTGACAAAAATAGATAGTAAATAATATAAGTAGGAAAATAATAATACTTTTATAAATCTTCTTCATGAGTGCTTAACATGTCAAATGAGTGTTCAAGGTGGTGCATTCTTCCTTAATGGTCTCATCATCTTGTATAGTGTTATGTGTTTCATGTTCAGGTTTTGTGGTCTACGATGTCAAATAAGTGTTCATGTTCAACAACCAAATTAAACCATAATCACCATAAACAAATCTTAAACATGAATTCATATGGAAAACACTAATCACCAATGTAATTTTGTAAACAAAAAACTAATAGTGTTAAGGCATTGTGTTATCATTTACTCTTGGTTCATTGTTTTATTCTCATTTCTTATTTATCATCATCATAGTCATTGTCATCATTTTTATGATCGATATAATCATCGGAATCATCATTATCATCATCATTGTCACTGTCGTCATCCTCACCATCACCATGACGACGACCACCACCATCGTTTTCGTCGTCATCATCATTATTAATATTAATCTTATTACTAATATTGATATTATTACTAATATTGATATTATTACTAAAATTTAGAAGAAATTAAAAATTATAATTAATATCATTAAATTATTGTTATTAATATTAGATCACCAATATAATTTTGTAATAATAAATAAAAAGGTTAAAAGCATTGCAATATGTTTGCCATAAAGAATTAAATGTATATAGCCAAAAAGAAATATTGTAAAAGATAATTTTGAAATACGAAAAAGTGTAAGGCCATTTTTAAATTAACATATAAAAGGCCGATCCATAAAACGCTCTTTAGTAATAGATAAACGTCGTATTTTTTAATAAGGATTTTTAAAATAAATAATTAAAATGTTTTTGGACATTAGGCTCGGGATATCTAATGTAAAGGTTGTAAAAGATGTTATTTACATGTGAGTAAAAGGTGTTATTGATAAAAAATTAAAAGATCGAAATAAGATAATGAGGTATAAGTAGATCAAAATTAAGGACTCACATAATCCACTCACAAATACATTGTGCGAGATTTTAGGAAAAGCTTCCCGGATATGGATATTATGTGTTTACAGGGAATCAAAGTTTCAGGCTTTTTACTTGATTCTTTGACAGACTATTTATTTGGCGACAGCAGGTTTAGCTATCTCTAGTAACCATGCTACTAGAAGAAGTGGAATAATCACATTTATTTCTTTGAAATGGCGGCTGCATTATGTCAATCATGGATGTGACCCTAACAACCGTATTCTCTGGGTGTTATTCAATATTGAAAATATCTCCTTTGGGATTATCAATGTTTATGCACCTAATGACGCATCAAAAAGGACGACGCTTTAGTGGTGGGTGGCTGACGACCTTCCAATTACACACTAGCTGATTAATGGGGATTTTAATATGGTGGAGCAGCCCAATGATAAACTGGGTCTTTTACCCATGAGGTGGCCAACTGGCAAAAGGGAGGCTTGGTTTTACATGCGTAATAAATTTGGGTTTTATGATAAAAAAATTTCGTGTCACACCAATACGCTGCCATGGTACACTTGGTCTAATCTCAGAAATGACCAAGATTGGGTTTTTAAAAGGTTGGATCATGCAATGATCTCTTTATAGCCTTTCTTTAAATTTTCTAGTTGTTATTCTCTTCGGTGGAAAATTTTCTCGGCCGTTGTCCTTTCCAACCACATTCCAATCTAGTTCCATATTGAATGGAATTTTCAACTGCCACAGATTAAAAAATGTAGTTTTATTTAAATACTGCTTTATTACATCATGACCCCACATTGGCACACATTCGCCAAATTTGGAACCTTGCACCTCGCCCTCTTGGTAAGGTTGGATGGATAAGCTGGTGGAAGGATGCTATAATTCGGCTAACTAAATTCCTCCGGATGTATGGTGTCCAACTCACTAAATTTCGGTGGCAAGCTTACTCCACCACCTCCGCCGAGCCGAGCCGCTTTATGGTGGCTCGCCTGTGCTCCTTTCAATGTGGCTTGCAACTCAAGTTGCTAAGTTCATGTAGAAAATCCGCATTGCTGATGATTACATAGTGTGGGGTGCTCAGATCAAATCTCAGCTACACTGGCTTAAAATTGGAGACCGTAATTCTAAAGAGTTTTACCAACGGCTCAAAGCCAAGCACATAAAACAACAAATTTCTGCTATTGTTGATGCTGGTGTTTGGATTACAGACAATCCTTAGATGGTCCAAGCCTTTATTAGGCACTATGTTCAGGTTTTCAAAGCCCAGGAGGAGTTTCTTGAGAGACAAGCCACACTCGTTAAATTCTTCTTGGTGGTTTCATGCAAGCTCTCGAATGCACAACGGGTTATCTATGATAGACTACTTACCTTAGAGGATTTATATGAAGCCGTCTCCCTCATGGCCAATGAAAAATCCCCTGGCATGGATGGATCTTCTTGCGAGTTCTACAAATCACTTTGGGACATGGTTGGCCGAGATCTGCTTCAAGTTTATCTCGAAGCTCTCCACTGAGGGTCCCTCAACGCCCTTATTAATTAGGGTCACATAAAGTTCATCCCTAAAGAGGGTGACCCATAACTCATATGTAATTAGCAGCCGATTACCTTGCTCAATGTCTCATATAAGATCATAGCTAAGGCTTTAGCTCTTCGGCTTTAGTCCATCTTGCCAGTTATCATCAGTCCTGAGCAGATTGGTTTCATATAGAGCAGATACATTTCAGATAATATTATGGCCATTTGGGTAGGCATGGAATGGGATAGAACCTCTAAGCGCCTGCCATGTTTGTCAAAATTGACTTTGAAAAATCTTATGATAGGATTGAATGGCATTTCATTTTGGCAATGCTTGAAGCATTGGGCTTCATTTGGTCTTCATCACCTCTATCAAAATGCTTTTTGCTGATGCCTCTTCCTCCCTTTCTATAAATGGTCATACTTCTGAGCAGTTTAGGATTTTTTGCTCTATTAGGCAAGGTTGTCCTTTAGCACCTGCTCTATATGTGCTTGCCGCTGAAGGTTTTGGGTTTCTCCTTGCCCATGCTCGGGACCAAGGGCTTGTGCGTGGAATTCAGCTCCCTTCCCCGACTCCCCTTCATCTTATCAATGGGCATTTTGTGAATGACTCCTTCCTCACGCTTCTAGAGGAAGAAACTAATATTACCAATGCCATGTAATATTTGGACACGTATTGTTTAGCTTCAGGTTCTAGTATCCAATGGCGTAAGACCCAGTGCTTTAGGAAATCTTTTCTCCCCAAGCCTGGTTGGCTTAATCGTTTTGACTGGAAGTACATCCAAGCATGGAGAAATTTTTAAATTCCTGGGTATCCCCTTTGCTTTTGATGTTGCCCCTAGTCAACTTTGGTAGTATGTTATTGACAGAGTCACCCATAAGTTGGAGTACTAGATTACTAAACCCCTTTCACTGGTAGGAAAATTTCATATTTGCTCTAAGATTTTGGCTACCACTCATGTTTATTATTCTTTGTGATGGGTACTGGCCAAAGCCTCTTACAAGAAGCTAGAAAAACTTCTCAGAGATTTCCTTTAGGCTAACTCAGAGCTTGGTAACAGTTTCCACAGAGTTTCCTTGGAGTATTGTTGCCTCCCTAGGGACTCTGGTGGGCTTGGGATGACCGACATTGGCCGCTAGAGGATTGCTTTAGCTGCCAAGTGGATAATTTAGGCTCAGACTGCAACGGAACTTGGAAAGTCTTGATTCTCTGTATTTCCCAAGGTTCCTCAAAAGGACGCAAAACTTGGCAAGGGCTGGATTTTCACAGTTTTCTCATTCTCAAAGCCACGGTCAAGATTGTGGGCACCTTTGTTGTCAAAATCATATAGAAACCCTGGGAGTCACTCAGACCCTTTTTAATCTAGGAAGGGGATGGCTTCCATAATGGGATTTCCATTAATGACCATAAGCATCTGGTGGTCTCCTCTCATCAATTTTCATGATGTGTTGCTTGCCCAAGTGCCTTGGGTTCATGCCCTTAAGTTATATCATCGAGGCTTGCGCACTCTTAATGAAATATTTTATAGGAAGTCCATAATGCTTCTCACTTGGCATAAAGCTAAAGCTAAATTTTGGCTTGTTTTAGCTGACAAAGAGTCTTATCAGAAATTCTTGATTCCATTCCTACTGAGATGCTTTAGAAACTGGGTATTGTCTCTCTCAGGCCTTGGTGGAAGGATTGGAAATGGTTTCTAGATACCCCATTCTTAAATTAATCCCCAAGCAAATCGTATGCTCTTGGCATCCCCAAGCTGCCAATGGTGGCTTTGATAAACTCCGGTGGTCCATCAACTCGGATGCTCCTCCCGGGAGGCTAAATTTCATACAGTTTGGAAGGCCTTCCTTCACCCAAGCTATCTGTTTTGCTTAGTGCCTCGCTTCTTTCAAGGCCTTTATATTGGGCGCAAATTATCTCATTATGGGATTGCTTCTCAGATTTTCCCTTTTTGTGGGCATATTGAGACACTTACACATCTATTCTGGTACTACCCAAAATCTTAGGCTATTTGGGTCTGGATCCACGATTGTTTTTGGCTATTTCACCCAGCTCCTTTTCTTTGGCAACATGTTTTGCTTGGGGATTCTATTTCCATTCCCCATGCTTTTGTGCAAGTGTGGCATACTTTCATAGTGGAGATCCTTTTTTATATGGAAAGAACACAATTCTATTATTTTTTCTAATTCTGCAGTTTCTTACTTTCTTTTGCATTATGATAAGGCCATGCTTATCTCGAATGTGTTCTTATAGATCCAGGATCAGACCCACAAGATTGAGCTAGATGTGCGGCACCTCTAGACCCTCCTGGATCACTTGGCCAATACTCCCGCACTATGGCACGGAGCCCCCGCCTCCCCTTCTGGGAGTGTTCGTTTGAGAGGTCATTATGGGCTTGGCTGATCAAATGAACTTACCCACCGTCATTGCTCTCCCGGTAGTAACCCGATCATCGGTGGAGCCCTATTAATCGGGGTGGTTGGGGGTCCCTGTAACGGCCCATGCATCACAATGGTTGGGGCTGCCACCACCACTCATTTGCCTCCTACATAATGGGTTGAATGGGATTCTCGGAAAATTCCCAGTTGGCTTTTGCCATATTGCTTAATCTATAGGATGACAAAAAAGAAAAAGAAGAAGTTGGCACTCGGCTGGCCACCCCTTTCGGATGGAAATGATCTTCTAGGTAGTAAACTGGAGGATAAAAGGCCTCCACCACTGCCCCTTGCTGCTATGTTTGTTGTGGCAACTTAGTTTATTTTCCTTTTGTTTTGTGGCATTGTTGTCTTTTGATACTTTGGCCTCCTAGCCTCGGCTAGTTTGAACGTGGGGTGTGCCCTTTACCACCCATATTTTTTGTGGATAGCTGTAATATTTTTATTAAGTAATATAGTCTATTTCATCAAAAAAATATGAAGGACTCTTGATTACAATAAATCCCGATAATACAATTCATATATTTGATATCTTCAAAAGCTCAAATAGGTTTTACCTTTTCTTCCTTAACGTATGTTTTTTTAATCCAAAATTATCTTGTCCTTTTTAGAAAAAAATTATGTGCACTAAAATATTGGATTTGATGTTCTATATTTGAGAAATTAAAATTAGGAACCCCATGGTTGAATTAACACTTCTAAGTGCTTTCGGTAATTCATAAAGCCAAATACTCCAACTTAATTTGTAATATCATTTTATGTTCAACTTTTGACAAAGACATAATCAACATTAAGAATGATTCTTTACCATAGCATTAGAGTTAAGTATAACAAATAGAATATTTTTATTTTTGAAATACATCAACTTATATAATATCGTTGAAATGGATTATTTCTTAAAATATTAAGGTTTGAATAATTATTCATTTCATTTCGTATCGTTATTCTTTCAAAGAAATTGTGGCATCTTATACATGCTACCCAGAGCAAGGAATTTGAAATTGACCTGTAAAAACATATATTTATAAAAGAATGTAAACACCTTAAATAATCAAACCAAATGCATAGATTCTTAAATTAGTCTACATTAAAATTGAACAATATCAACAATTACAATTTTTCATCTAAAGTATGTTTATCAAACCAAAGACACTACCATATTGTTTATCTTACTCAAAAAAGTTGTATTATTTTATCATCATTAATAGGCATTATCAACCATCGATATTTTACAACCAAAACCATTTTTTTGGTAGTAAGTAATCAACATAGCAATATTCCTATAAATACAACACCACCTAATTGTTTCCACCCTAGGAAACTTGTTTCCTATTACTTGGATCTAGCCTTTTCAGAGACATTGTGATATTATTGACCTCATATATAATTAATTTTTATAATCTATTATTTATGATAGGTATTTTGAAAAAAATAATATATTACAACAATATTAATAATTAAGTTTTCTAACTAGTGAAAATATTATAAATTTAACACCCCCTACATCTTAGTGCCCTAGAAACCGCCTAGTTTTCCTATGACTTATTACGCCTTAACGAACCCTATAAATACAATAATAATTGGTATGGAATTTGAAACACAATTTTAGCCAACACCATCATCCAATATGATTATCTCAGCTAAACCAGTGTCTCTAGGATGTTAGTGAATTTTTCAATAATGTCACTTATGTGCTAGAAAATAGGAAAAGAAAGTCATAGATGGAGAATGAGCACATAAACATTTAGATTATATATGTTGATATATTTATAATTAGAAGGTAGGACTATGAAGTGATGCATGACATTTGACCTCTCACAATGTGTTATAAACCAACCTTGTACCTAATCTTGGGGTAATCCTTAAGACATATACTCATGCCAAGTTCTTTGAATCGCTAAGTATTACAAAAGAAAATTATCAGTAAGAAAAATAAGGTGGGTGCATGTGTTGCACCGTAAGCTCATCAAATTTCACAATAGTTGTTTTAACATGAAAAACAAATAAGATTAATAGATTTGGTTACTTATTTCACTTTGTATAAAGGGTTAGAAATAAGACATATATTTGGATTAATGAATTTAATATCAATGTACATATCATAATACATAATTGTTAAAAAATTACAAGATAGAACATTGAAAAAATCTTAGATGAAACAAGACATTATGAGGAGGATGTTCTTAGCTATTTTTCTACTCTCGAAAGTTGATTTAGAAATGACAGAAGGATGAAAATACTAAAAATTTTCTACAAGTTCTTCATTTATGATTATGGGAGTGTTAGATGAGTAGATATGAACCATTCAATTCATACATAATAGTTAGGTAGTTTCATAACTACTTGGTGGTTCTCGTATGACAATTTGTTGGCATTATATAACTTATGTTCTTTTTTTAAACTCTAAAATAAAATTCATTGAGAAACCCTAGCTAGTGTTGTACCTATGTGTAAACCTTTTTATCACCCAAAATGGCTCCAAACACTAACCACAAGTAGGATACCTTGCAAAAAGGATTGTGCTTGGGTTGAAGCTGATTCCATACACCACCTATGTTGGAACTACTTTAAAGAGCCTACAAACCATAGGTATTTCTCCACATAGACATATGATATTTGTTTAGATGAAACTAGATTTGGAAATGTAAACTTGATGGTGCTTTATAGTGCCATGTTGCACTAGTTCATGAATTGGTTTAGAGGCCTTGCAACTTGGGATAATATACAATTGAACCTAGGTGGGAGTGATTTAAAAATTTTGGGGGGCTACTCCTAATGTGTGATAATGCTTCTAGGTAATTTTTGAGAAATTTAACTTGTTTTGGAATGATATATTTTTAAGTAGTACTCTTGAAAGTTTCAAATGAGTAAATGAGCATGTTAAAATTTCTTATAGAGGTGATCATATGTATGATTTTACAGTAATCATGAGCCATGATGAATGTAACGGACCATAAACAAATATCAAATTAAGAAAATTCACATTGGATGGCTTGGAATGAAACTTTCACTTTTCAACTAAACCATTGGATGTTTTGGTCCTTGTTTGGCAATCTCACATGAGAAAGGGGTTGAGGTGATATAAAATTTTGGGAAAAAAACTTAAATGTGATATATGGTTTTATCAACTAATGCAAATAATTTTGTGATCCTATGACTAGTAAAAATGAGGAGAAAACCTCATGCAATTGAGCTAATAATAGGAAATTGATCTTGGAATGTGTGCATGAGTTGCGACTTCAATATTGACCCAATACTAATATTATCAAGTGATAAATTAAATAAATTTATGTTTTTCATTCCCCATCTATGCCCCCTGTTAAAATAGGAAGTGACATTTTCTTCCTTAAAATAAAACATACTTGATTGTGTAGATAATTTTTTTCCTTTGATTTTCTTTATTTGTTTTAGTTTTTACACAATCTCCATAGTGAAACTTGAAACACATAGCTTATTCATTGTCCATAAATTTAATTAAATTGTAAATCATAGTTTAAAATATTTTTGAAACTTTATAAACTAGAATTATACCTTGAAAATTTTGAAAAGTGAAAAAGCAAGGAGCACACCTATTAGTCTTACCAATAGATAATTTACTTGATTAATATTTTGGAGAAATTGACTACAACTAACCCATTGAATGATTAGTGTGATTAGTCCAAAATTTTGATGGAGCTATTGGAGCTACAAATAAATTGGGTATTACTTGATATAACACCAAAAAAGGGTGTCACTACGATTTCTAGTTTCCCTAAAGAACCTTATAAATACGGGAAGGGTGTCGTATGATATCTATCCATCCCAAAATAATCATAATAAGAATGAGAAGAAGACTTCCAAAAAAATGTCTAGTCACCTATTTGAGATGAAATTTATTTAGTCAATAATATGATAAACACCAAAAACTCGAAATATATAATGGTTTAATTATACCTGCACCAACAATACAATGTCTAGATGAAGAGATACACAAACAATGTGAGAGAATCCTACTTCAACTTAGAAAGATAACATGTATCAAAATTCAACTAAACAATACGGATATTAGATAAAATAAGTTACTCGACAAAGGTGACCCGAGGAACTAATGGGCTTCCTCAGAGGATTTCAACTCGTGTTTACAATTAAGTAATATGATATGAAATGAGATAATCACAATGTGATTAGAATTCGAGAGGGATGGAGAGATCATGTTCTACTCAATAGGTGGCCCAAGAAAGGGCTAGGAAGAGCTTGAATTCTAATAAGTACTATAAAAAAAAATTCTTGTTGCATCTTTTATTTCACGTATCACTTAAATTTTATCTTCAATATCTTTGATTTCATGTGTGAGGGAAATGAAACAGAAGCTAATTTTGGGGAAATATCAAAATTTTCCCACATGAATGGATGTTTCGTGATTTGAAGACCATAGATGTTGGTAATTGGATGTGAACCACTTGACACTATCATCTACAACGGGACATATTGAGAATTAACTGATTAGACAAAAACATAGATGATATTGAATGAAATTGTGTAAATGTGCTTAAAATGATAAAATATAAAAGTAATTTTTGGTGATTCAATAAGAATTGCTATCGATTTAGACAAAATCGTTGGAAATTGTTGACGAAAGAATTAATTCGTTAATAGAATGCAAATTTTATCCAAAGTGTCGATTTATAGGTCGATTATGACTTATAGGTGATGTTTGAAGAATAAAAGATATGAATAAATATAGATAATATACCATTGTTGTACATAATGGTTTAACAAAACTTTAAGGGGTCTTACAATAGTAGGTGGAGCTTTGCCCACTTGATAATGGTGTTGGGGATGTCCAAGTGTTGGTATTAATGTTGCCTTGTTTTTAAACGCAACAGAGCTTCATTTTGGGTGATTCACGATCCCATTGGAATATTTTTGTGATATACTTATAATCACTTTGGTGATTCTGTTAGAATTGTTGGTGACCCGAGAAAAGTGGTAAAACCCATTTAGAAGTGGTTTTAACCACTTCAAAATGGGGTTTTTTCGTATTTGGGCTTGTTTGTAAACTTTCTAGGAGGTTTTGTGGGAAGTTAGGAGGTTTAGGGGTGAGGGTATAAATGGGTTATATGGGTTAAGGGTGGTTAGGGAGGTTTAGGATGGGTAAATAGGTTTTACGAGGTAAAAACATGATTTTATGAGGGGGATAAATGGTTTAGTGAGATAGGTTTTAGGATTTTTGAATGAGAGTGTGAGGGGTGTAGTTAGGAAACAGGTGTCTACATTTTCCCCTTTTTGTCAAGTGGTTTTTGATAAGAAAACTAATAGAAAAAAATAAATGAGATGATTTGATTTGATGTTGGATGGGTATTCCCCCTCAAAATGGGGGTCATTGTGATGAAGTGCAATGATGAAAAATTAATTAATTTTATTGGTTGAGATAATTATTAATGATGGCGTGTTTTGATTTGGCATGCCCCAAGACTAGGTATGAAATAAAATTGCCACAATGGTGGACTTAGTGTAACTAGAGAGTCAATTGATAGGGGGATAATGGGTTCTGGACCTATAGACCTATACCTCATAGAAACAAGCTATTTGAAATGATCCCGGGAGCATATTGTATCCACAATGTATCAAGACACACAAGCTTGATAAAAGATGTTTCCACAAGTGTGGGATTACAACATAGAGAAGTCAAAATAAAGGAGGAACCAATGGGTTCATGCCTTATCAATGTATTATTGAATGGTGGCAGGGGAAGAGTTTCCTAAATGTCTTGGAAATCTAAAATGGATTTTATAAAAGCAGGTTTGTATAGATTCATTGATATTTATTTAAGAGGGTCCGAGGGCTTCGACAAGAAAGACATATTTTCAAAATGTGAAATTTTGTAATGGAATGATTAAAATGATAGTTTAACAAGGCTCGAAGGCCATGTAAGGATTTTTTAGAAAAAGAGATGAATCAATAGCAATTTCTAAGAAATCACCGGAGATTAGCCTAATCATGGGAGATAGGATGAACGACAAAATTTCAATATCAAAATTTGGTTTTGAGGTTCATTTTGTCATTGACTATTTGAGAATATTGAGATCTTCAAGAACAAGTTATTTTATAAGTTGATTGCGGTCGAAGTAGCTATAGGTGTGGAGATGCGAAGAAGGTCGACATGTGTTGATATTTTAATATTTTTGTATATTGTTTGTTTGTCTTTTATTTTTGAAATTGACAACGATTTGGGAGTCCCCCGATGATTTTTAAAGGGTCGCTAGCAATTTAATTAGTTTAATTGATGATTCTACTAAAGTTGTTATTTTTGTAAATTTTTGATTGGTTGTTGATAGATTTGAATTGGTTTTGACAGAGTTTGGAGTAATTTTTACTATTTTTTTGTTACTGTAGGCTTTGGAGGTATTGACCACATGTGACAAGATTCCAAAAATTTTAATGAGGTTTGAGTGTTCTTAATAGTTAATGATTGGGATCACTTAAAGGAGGTAAGATTGGATGGGATGCGTCATTACGAAATATTTATAGGGACATGAGTTTGTTATGGCGTTATCCGATCATGTGACAGAACATTATGGCTACCTACTAGAGAGATGAAAGTCACCTAAGAGGATGTGCACTTGATATTACGCTTACCAATACAAGGTGATCATGTAGGGGTACTGCTATGAAATGCAAATATTATATTGGGATGATGGAGATGATGTGTTTTATACTTGGGGATTTTTCTTAAGTGGATTGTATAATTATTATGAGGTGGCTCGGGACCTAGTCATGATGATGATGATTGATATTACATGTTATGCCTTACCGGATTCATCTAGAGGTCTATTTTTATGGAATTTTATTGGAGTTGTACATGATATGATGAAATCTAAGAATTATTTTTTTGGGGCTCATAATTTTTGGAAAAGGTTTGTAGGGAGATATACTTTTAGAATACTAGATACAAATTTGGTGTAGATGTATCTTTTTCCTAGAGTGTTGGGCATATGATTACATTAAAATGGATTTTATATAAGGTGTAGCATAGATGAGGTTGTGTACTTTTTATATCCATTAGGTTTCATGAGGTGGAGATCATATTTTATGGCTATAGGACCCATTTGCAGGAGGACCACTATAGGCAACTTCTAGTCGCTTTATAGGGCGGAGATGTTGTTTAGATGCCTTATACATGTTTTATATTATATCTTGATATAGAGACAGAGATAGGTGAAGAGGTAGAGGGAAGGTGAGTAGAAGTTGATCAGATTTAGCCACGTCATATGGTAATTTGGTGCAGTACAGAACTGTTGAGAGTAGCAGTGGCCTTGCTGGCAGAGGGATGATGCGGAGACAAATGTTTTAGTTAATGATGTTAGAGAGGCAAAGTGGATATGGAAAATGAGGAGGGGATCATGTGAGGGTGGATATGCGGTGAGAATTAATAGGGTATGATGGTTTCGGTGTGACTGGGGCCTTCGTTGCACGATGATAGGGAAATTTTGATGGGGTTGAGAGGTGGTTGCAAGATGATGTAGAGGTGGGGCCTTTGGAGGGTGGTGGTGATGTTAAGGGAAAAAATGAGAAGAATAGGGTTACATTTTTAGAGGTTTTAGTAGATTATAGACAAAAATTCACACTTTTTAAGGATTATTTAGTCCTAGTCTCATACTACTATTCATATAGTTTTTTACTTTAAAAAGTACTAATTAACCCCCATCCTTTGGTCATTTTACTTTTCTTTCTATAGTCACTACCAAACTCTTGCACATACTGGCCCAATATATATTTTTTGGTATACATCATTCTACCTCTGACTAGGGCACCCCAGGTGCCCTGGTCCCATTTGGGGTTCCTTGATAATTTTTACACTTTCCGGAACTTTTTGGGAAATTTCTAGCCATTTGGGAATTCTATCTTTTTATTGGTTGGTATTTTCGTGGTTAAATAAAAATTAGAAGAAGAGAACCATATAAATATAAATTTATGAGACCATAATTAGCGACCAAGCACTAAGAACTAATATCATCACCTAAGGTTACATCCATGAAAGGCTCCATTTACATCAAGAAATCTCCATCACAAGGCACAAGGTTAGTTCATCTCGCATCACGGTGCATAGGAGAGAAGTTTATTTTATTCCATACACCATTTTATTACATTTCTACACATATTTATTGCACTCTACTTTGAAAAATTGCTATTGCGCATAAGAAAACCTAGGACATGATTTCACACACACACATAGAACTACATTGGGTCTAATATGTAGTACATCACTCATTTAGTAAGTCCATCATTGATCGATTGAGGAAAATATGAACCCTTGATATGCATATTTATTTTTGTAGGGATTTAATGCTCATCGTGGGGTTTTACGGGTGATTCTATATTTTAGGTATTGCAACGATATCTGATGCAATTCAAAAAAGTTAGTGTGATAAGAAGAGAACACATGAAAACATCCAGTGACACCTCAGAGGATGGTTTTAGGCTATTTCTACAAACCAAGGTGCCGATATCTTAATCCATGGCGCCCATGGGTACCCCTGTCCCTCTCCAAGAGCCTTAGCCTAACCAGAGAGCTTGGATATGTGATTTCTCAGGATTCTGTGTGATCATTTCCTCCTCCTGTTTACCTGGTTCACACTGTGACACAGTTTAGCACCTTCATCAAATCAACTAAGCTCTATCTAACCCTTCTTGCACCTTAGGGTTTCATATTTTCATAGCTTATATTTCTTGGGTCATTTTCTTTATGCATTTATATGTTATTTACTATTGTTCTTAATATTAGATTAACTTATAATAATTCCACATTTTAGTTAATCATTTTGGTGAACCCCACATTTGACACTACCTTCCACTTAGGGCTCTTTTTCTCTTCTTTATTACAAATGAATAAACTTATCCCTCTTTCACACACATTAAAGTTTCGGTGTGACAACTATCTGCTTTGCTGATTTCATGCAAGTGCATATTCAACATCCTTCTCGCTTTGTTATGCCTAGGGTTGACCCATCTATCAATGTAGTAACTACTCTTTGTACTCTTCCTAATCTTCCTACAGATCCCTCGCTACTATTTCTCCACCGATTATTTCAACGGAGCCTCTTACCACTTCTAAGGGCGATAACATTATTGATCAATTTAAAAATACACCCAATAAAATTTCTCTTTATGAATTATTATGTAATTTTCCGGACTATCACCTAGGTTTTTTTAGTGTTGAATATTCGTAATATGGTGGATATTCCATTTTTAAAAAATTTGAAAAGGTGAATATTTTGGTGTAGGTCGCTGACCTATTTACCTAAAAATAACAATGTTTTTTATGGGTCAGCTTCACCTATCCTTGAAAATATGTCGTATATAATTCTAGATTATTCACGGGTAGAACACTACTAACTCACTCATACCACCTACTGGGCATATGTATTATCAAGTACAAGTAAACATGTGAAAGGAGGGTGGAGGCTATGGATGCACGGCGAAGAGTTTTTGATGCGTGACAAGGAGAGTTAGTTGACGTGTGACAGAGGGAGAAGGTTGCAAATGTACGACTTAGAGTTTGTTGACGCGTGACAAGGAGAGTTTGTTGACGCATGATAGGAGGATGGAGGATACAAATGTGTGACAGATATTTTGTTGATGCGTGACACAAAATATTTTTGATGCGCATAGGAGGTTGGAGGTTACAAACAAGTGAAAGGAGATTTGTTGTCGTGCGACAACAAACCTCCTGCGCGCATGTTAGTAAGGTTGTTGTCATGAGAAAATAAGATTGTTGTCACATGACAACAACCTTGCGACACACGACAAGAGGTTTTTTATTGCGTAATAACAATTTTATTGTCACATGACATCAAATATCCTATTGTGTGTCTGCAGCCATCTCATGTGACACCACTTGAAAATTAGGAAAAAAATTACATAGAAACCCCAACTATTTTGTCTTTCCTACGAAACTAGTCCCTGGGATATTTTCCAGGGATTTTTCCACCTCTGATTTCTAAGAGGTCTCTTAAAATGAACCCTACTGTCACTAAACACTAGAAGCATCCCTTCAGCCATTCACATAGAAAGTGACAACTCGGTGGTAGTCCTTACACACCTCATACATTCCGTTTGGAATTTTCCACATGCCATTTCTTTAATTGATGAGGATTTGTCACATTTTGTGAAAATAAATATGTGTGTGCCTTTAATTATGATAGATGTTGTTAGCACTCCCTTTTATTAAACAAGTGATTATTGATAATGGATCACTTATCAACTTATGTGCTTATTCCATTTTAAAGCAATCGGGTATTAGTGATAATCCCATTTCTATGAATTTCACTATCATTTGAGGCTATGAATCTACCACTTGTACATGTTTAGGGACAATTTAATTACACATTCGGGTTGGGAATACAAATTTTCTCACCAAATTTTACATTATAGATGTATAATTTCAATTTAATCTCTTGTCTGTAGACCTTGCATTCACACAATAAAAGCATTTCCATTTACTATTCATCAATGTGTCAAATTTTTACATGATGGCTATGAACATACTATAGATGTAGATCTAGAGCCCTTCAAATATCACTGTTGCATAAACCCTATTACTACTATGCCCATCCCATCTTCACAATGTATTATGTATAGTAACCATAATACATATGACATTCGTTAGTCTAGTGATTCACAACCTTCTTATGCCACTACAAATACTCCTGCTATTTCTAATCACACTATGACTATTATATCACTTAAAGTATCAACGCCTATCAATGTTTCTCCTCCACCTATCACAACACCTTCCATTCTTCCACCAAGTTCCCACCTACTAACATAATCAATAATGCCACTAAACATAATGAGAAAAACACCAATGATTCTCGAGGATTTTGATGATGAAGTTGATCTGATCGAAATCACCGATGAAGAATTGGGCTAACATAAATTTACTCGCCTAGATGTCGATGACTCTTATTTTGAGGAAACCTTTGTGGCCGATGTCCTGGGTGAATACAGGTTCAAAACCTTTCATCGCCAATCGACACTATGATAATTCTTTACTGGGAACTCCTCATGCTATGATTATTTACTAATGCACAACTTTTATTTTGGTGGATGGAATCTGGAAACACAACAACAAACATAACACAAGAATACCATAGACTATGATAAGAAGGAATGATGATAAATTTGAAATATAAGTGTAAATTATAATATCAACATGAAATTGTTACAATCTCACCCATGAGGTACTTCAAGTGTTACTGAATTCACTTGCCTTCCAACAATAACTATGGGAGAAACTTCACAATTACACCACTTAATGGCTTCTTTAACACACCTTAAAAATGTTGGCTTCCTTTACACACTTACTCATACAATATTTCTCAATACTTCCTTCTATGCTAAATGAGGGGGTGGCCTCTTTATTTATAGGAATTCGAGGCTTATCCACCCTATCTTTAAGATAGGATAGGAAATCTCTTCCGCCAATCATATTCCATGCCTAAAATCTTGCCTTTACATGTAGGCTTATCTTCTAAGATAAGATAAACCTTGTCATCTCACATGGATTCCACCTTTTTAGACTTTTCTACAAATAAAATACACAAAATATTTATGACATCACTCTTTGTCCTTATTACAAATATAATATTTCTAATTCCTAATCATGTAGACCCTACTTCTCTACTTACCCCAACTTTGACATTTTAACATTAACGGACCAATTACGACAAATATTTACTTTTACAATAACATTCCTATTTTACTTTGATTACCATACTATACATTATTGGCGGCATCGTAACGGCAGTGCCGTTATCTTATATCAAACGCTACTACTAATTATACTTAACAACATCCTATTCCTAATACACACATTAATGAAATAGAAATTACGGAGGAAAATTTTAGTGTCGACATCTTCCCCCTTCCTAGCTTCTACTCCATCCTCGGAGTATACTATTCTGGTGCTTGGAAAATCTTTAACTTGTCATGGTTGACCCATTTCGTAATGGGAGTGCATTCATTTCCTCCAGTCAATATGTACCATTTTCATGCACTATTTCGCTATTTTGTAGGGTCCCATCCATTTTGGAAGAAATTTTCTCTTCCTTCTTTTTTTGTATCTAGAATCATATACTAGAACTAAGTCATTCACATGAAATGGAGACCAATGGATCTTTTGATCAAAGTATTCCTTCTGCTTCATTTTCTTCTTATAGCTTGTATCCTTCGCTATTTCCCTCATTTCCTCTAGCAAAGGAAGATGTACCAACCTTTTTTTTACTGAATCACTTTCATCCATCCTTTCATTTTTCATAACTCTCACAATGGGAATATCAAACTCAATAGGAAGAATAGGATCAATGCCATAAGCCAACTAAAATGGAGAGTATCTTGTTCGACTTTGATGTTGCCCTATATGCCCATAATGCTGCATGAATCCTTTTATCCCACTTATGTACCTGTAAGGCTGCATCTTTTGTTAGAATTTGACACAACACAAAATTTGTTCGTTCCACCTGTCCATTTGTGCTTGGCTTGTATGTTGTTTCCTTCCTGTGCTTGATAGAAAACTTATTGACTAGGGCTTCTACCACCTCATTAATGAAGTGGCTTCCTTGATCTGTTACAATTTCTAATGGACAACCAAACTCGGTGATAATGCGTTCATATATGAACCTTACCACTTCATCCATGGAATTTGTTTTCAATGGCCTAGCTTCAACCCACTTGGTTAAATAATCTGTGGCAACTACAATATAATTATTTTGGTGTGGGGTAGTTGGAAGTAGACCTATAATGTCTATTCCCCACTATTCAAAGGGACCAAGTGGAAGAATAAGGCATAATGGAGCTGATGAAGTCTTATGGTTACCATGTGTTTGACAAATATCACATGTCTTACAATAATTATAACAATCTCTCGAAAAGAGTGGGCGGTGATAACCTACATCTAAGATCCTTCTGCTATAAGTTGTCCAGAGAAGTGTCCTCCACATGTACCATTTTGGAATTCTTCTATCATATCCTTCCCTTGATCATGTCCAAACTACTCTCTTGATCTTGTCCATCGTGTCCTATTTCAAATAATACTCCATACAGAATAGAATATGGATGACTGGATTGAGTAATATTCCTCTTATTCTTTGCATTGGCACCATCAAGAAACTTGAATTCATTCAGATAATTCCAAATATCTATGTATTCACTAAGGATTGTGTCAAGGGATAACAATGTTGCATCTGGAAATCATCATCATCACAAGATGAACCTAAACCATCATAGGCTCGAGAGAGTGCATCTGCATTGACATGCTTCTTTCCTGGCCTATCTATAATATAAAATTCAAATTATTGTAGCAAAATTATCCATCTTGCTATCCTCCCTGATGAGTTAGGCTTATTTACAATATATTTTAGAGCCTGATGATCTGTTATAACTATAAATTTTTACCCTAGCAAGTAATTTCTAAACTTCTTTACAACAACAATGATAGCTAGAGCCTCTTTTTCAATTACAGTATAATTTACCTCGGCACTGCTCATTTGTCTGCTCCCAAAGTAAACTAGATGATCATTCTCATTTTCATCATTTTGGCTCAGAGTACTTCCTAGTGCTGCATCTGAGGCATCAATATACATAATGAATGGCTTGCTCAATCTGGATTCTTTAAAACGGTGAAGACACTGGGGCTTCCTTGAGTTGTTCAAAAGCTTCATGCACCTTATTTCCGGTTCATAAGTAACATCCTTCTTCAAGAACTAGGTTATTGGATATGCAATCCTTGAGAAATTATTGATGAACCTTCTATAGTAACCCACATGGCCTAAAAATGATCTCAACTTACTTCTATTCATAGGAAATGGTAACTCTTTGATTTTTGAAACTTTATCGGGATCAGTGCAATACCATCTCTGGATAGAACATGCCCTAACAAAACACCTTTAGAACGTCCAAAGACACACTTTGTAGGGTTTAGTGAGGCTTGTGTTTCATCTAACCTTTGAAATGCTATCTCCATCTGGTGCAGGTGGTCCATCTTGCTCCCATAAATGTAAAAATCATCTAGAAATACTCTAATGAAGTTCCCAATGTAGGGTTCAAACACCCTATTCATCAAATGTTGGAACGTTTCCGGAGCATTACACAACCCAAAAGGCATAACTCTATAAGAAAACGTTCCCCAAGGAGTGGTGAACATGGTCTTCAGCTGATCTTTCTCCGCTATACGAACTTGGTTGTATCCGCTATATCCATCAGCAAAACTATAGCACTCCTAGCTAGCTACTTCATCCAAGATCTGATCTGAGAATGGAAGAGGGTAATGATCCTTCTTTGTTTCCTTATTGAGCTTCCTATAATCAACACAAATGCGTAGCTTCCCATTCTTTTTTATTGAGATCATAATGGGAGAAACCCATTCTGAATTCTCTACAATAAATATGAATCCTACATCAAGCAACTTATCTATTTCTTCTTTTACAGTCTTGGAAAAATTAGGATTCATTCTATATGGAATTTTCTTTATGGGCTTAGCACCATCTACTAGCTCAATAGAATGTTCTACCCAACTTACTTGACGGAGTTCCTTGTAATCAAAAGTGAATAGGTGTATGTACCTTCGAAAGCGATGGAGGTAGCATTCCTTCTCACTCTACATCACAACATCACCAATTTTTATTTGTTGGAAAAGATCATCAATTTCTTCTTCAGATAATTTTATGAGGTCATGAGTCGGTGTGACTGGAAGGATATCCATGACCAAAACATCAACCTCACTTTCTTCATCTTTGGTGTCCACTTCACTGGTACTAGAGTAACCAGAGGATGTCCAATCATCAGTTTCATCACTTGAATCCACAGGTTCTGCCTTATGATGCCGAGGGATCATGTTTATCTTCACCCTCTCTCTACCATGTCCAAGTGTCATGAAGCCTTCATTCCAGTAGTTTCTTGCATGAACTCTCCTTAGCCATGGTCTTCCCAACAACATTGGGTATTCAAAAGTACCATTTTTCATCACCTGAAAGTCTACCACACATACAACACCCATAACAGATATTGTCACATTTGAAACTACACCTTTTGGTTTAGTTTTTCCTTTATTTAATGACCTTAACATAAGTGTTAAGGGGAGATCAATTTTAAACCCAACATATTCATTACTGGACTCGGTCATTACATTAACTTCATCACCTCCATGAACTAAGACATCATCAATTGAAATACCATTACATAATACCTCGGCTTGGGTTCCACCACTTCCTCCAAAATAGGTACCTCAACCTCCTTACTTCGTCGAGCATTGAGTTCACTTCGCAGCTCCTGCCTCTTCTCAGAAGACATAGCCAAAAGTTTACCATATGTAATATTTGCAGGCCTTTTGGATAGATCTTCTAAGATGGAGTATGGTCCTTGTCCTTGTGAAATCAAAAATCCTACATACCCAAATTTCTTCTCCTATGTTTCTTACTAGTTTCTCCTTTCATCTTCTTAGGATCATTTCCATCTTGGTTATCTTTTTCTTTCTTTCTTTTTGTTACAAACATATCTACTTCATTATTTATGCTCTTATCTACTACATCAAAAGAATTCACAAGTGCTTTTCCTTTATCATTATCTCTTGTACGGATGTAGAAGCTCTATCGGACAATTATACTTATAATGACCCTTTTCTAACAACCATAACATACAACTTCATAAATATTTCTTTTTGGACCTCTATCTCCTCCCGAGAACTAAATTCATTTCCTTGAAGAAGATTAATAGTTAATTGGCCCATCTTCCTGAGTAGATCTTCATACTCAGTAGATGTACTAGGAGAAAGATTTGTGCTCACCGAGAGTGGTTGTGGATTCTGGACCAAAGGTGTTGGTGTAGGCTCTACTTTAGCAACAATTTCTTTGGGCTCCTCTTCCATGCTTTCTTCTTGCCTTCTTGCAATCTCCTTTACTTGTTCAATGGTAGCTGGGCAGTCATACTTCACTCATTGTCTGATCTCTGGCTTCATCCCAAGAATGAAGTTCTTACAGAGGAGATTATCTACGCCATTCATCAACCCATCCGCTAATCCTTCCTTCCAGATCTGGGCATCGAGCTTCCTCATCTCTAGAACACGAGCATGATAATCCCTTATCTTCTCCTTCTCTCCTTGGGATAGCTTTGTGATATCAATCATGAGATCTGCATATTTCGTTGTTCACCAAATTCTTCAAGAAAACTTTCAGGTTAATAAATCCCATGAATTTTTAACATTATCACCTAGTGTTTCAAACCACCTAAGGGTTGAACCATCCAAAAAGGTAGGAAAAAATTCAGTCCATTGTTCCCTTCTTATGAGGCCATTACAAATGCAAGATCATTTAAACTCTTGAATGAAAGAGGAAGCATCTTCATTAGATTGGGCTGAAAAAATGAATCTTCCCCATTTTCAAAAATAACCACAGTGAAATACCAACCCATAAGTACAATCAACAAGACTTACGTGTAAAAATAATTGTAATCACTATAATAGAAAGTGACTTTACACATTTCTACAGTAAAATAGAAATGACCACGGTAAACTATGGTAAAACTTGACTTATTGCGGTAAAAAATGACTTTACTGTGGTAAACACTATTCACGGTAAAAAGTGAAGTTATTGTGGTAAATACTATTCATGGTAAAAAGTGACTTTACCATGGTAACTACTATACACAGTAAAAACAAGGTTACCCTCCAAATGTTTTTTGACTAAGTGGGAATATCTCTCCAGAAAATCCACCAACAAGGAATGGTCCTGGCAACGGAAAAAAATGTCATCACCAATTCGGCACTATGATAATTCTTTAGGGAACTCCTCGTGCTATGATTATTTACTAATGCACAACTTTTAGTTTGGTGGATGGAATCTGGAAACACAACAACAAACATAACACAAGAATACCATAGACTATGATAAGAAGGAATGATGATAAATCTGAAATATAAGTGTAAATTATAATATCAACATGAAATTGTTACAATCTCACCCATGAGGTACTTCAAGTGTTACTGACTTCACTTGCCTTCCAACAATAACTATGGGAGAAACTTCACAATTACACCTCTTAATGGCTTCTTTAACACACCTTAAAAATGTTGGCTTCCTTTACACACTTACTCATACAATATTTCTCACTACTTCCTTCTATGATAAATGAGGGGGGTGGCCTCTTTATTTATAGGAATTTAGGCTTATCCACCCTATCTCTAAGATAAGATAGGAAATATCTTCCATCCAATCATATTCCATGCCTAAACTCTTGCCTTTGCATGTAGGCTTATCTTCTAAGATAAGATAAACCTTATCATCTCACATGGGTTCCACCTTTTTAGACTTTTCCACAAATAAAATACACAAAATATTTATGACATCACTCTTTGTCCTTATTACAAATATAATATTTCTAATTCCTAATCATGTAGACCCTACTTCTCTACTTACCCCAACTTTGACATTTTAACATTACCGGACCACTTACGAAAAATATTTACTTTTTACCACAACATTCCTATTCTACTTTGATCACATTACTATACTATACATTATTGGTGGTGTAAATGCATCGGCGTCGTTATCTTCTATCAGACACTACTACTAATTATACTTAACAACATCCTATTCCTAATACACACATTAATGAAATAGAAATTACAGAGGAAAATTTTAGTGTCGACAAACCCTCCTTCCGATGTTATGATACTTTACCAAAGATTGGTTAACACCGTTAAGACTATTTCGTCTTCTACCATGCAAATTGCATCTTCGCCACCCCCTTACACATGCACACATCATACATTTTTAGATACTATTTTTACACATGATGGCTTAGTTAGACTTGGTTTAACACTTAATAACATCTTATCTCCACTTCACGTATATCATCTTTATCATAGATATTGTCATATTATGGCTGCCTTTGGCCTATGGGTGTTTCATTTGATAGTCTTTGTTGCACATTCCCCTCACAATTCTCCATTGGCTCTTGGGTGATCTTGAATTGACTATATTGGCAGTACCATAGATACTAATCACACTTCATAACATTTCCTATGTCATTCAGTAATATTTCCATAGCTAATGATTCATCTCCTACTTTCTCTCCAAATCTCTCTCAATGGTATGCACACGACTATCCACCAGTCCCCTTCACTGTTGAAGAATATTCATGACTATCTACACACTACGTCATCATGGTTCTTTATATGATCCACTTCATTCTATTGATTATCATATCTCCAATGGTGCTTTCGTAGGATTTGATCCCGAAAGTTATGATATACTTGATAGTGTCACAGACTATATTCACCACTACATACTTAGGGGCATAACATGCACACATCCCCCCTCTCTCATATTATCATCGGTGCATCACTCATATTGGCATTATCATCAATGAATCTCCTCACATAGACATATTCATCTACACTTCAAGATTGACCATTACACGATGACACACTCTTGTGCTTCGCTTAACACTTCACTATTGAGGATACTACACATGAAGTGACACACTTCACAATATGTATTACACATTACACGTGTTCACACATCTTGCATCACATGCCTTACATATTACATTCTACATTCCACATTCTACATTTATTTTATATGATTTTTTCATCTTTGTAACTATACATTATACATTATATTAATCATCATCATACATGTATCACACTCTCATGGTCTATGAGTCTAACATTACATAATCCTCATCTTACATACTACATAGTGCACACCTTACACTATTAGGTTATCTACACATCTTGCATTGCATTCTATACATCACATATTACACATTTTACACATCACATGGTCATCTTTAATCATCACACATCCTACATCTTCTACATGTTGTACTCACTACCCTATGATGCACTCTAGTTCCTTGGTCCATATATGAATATGGAGGTTTTACTAATCAAATGGACCTTATCATACACACACGTTCATCATTTGACCTTCCATCATGAAAATTACTAGGTTAGTGACATACACTTTAGGCTAAATGGTCACTTCTTCCTTCATCTTGTAGTGGTATACGCTTTAGGCTACATCAACAATATCTCTATTCATCTGGTAGTGATATACACTTTAGGATAAATTGTCACTATTTCGATCATCTTATGGTCATATAAGCTTCTCGTTATAGGGTCATGCACACATCATCTCTACATCACATATTATCGAAACTACACATAAACATTCATCACTGTTATGCATTACACACAACCCACCTCAACCATTTCCCGATGACACACTCTAATTTTTTTTTCATTCTTGACTGATGAGGGGCATCAAAATTAACCTCATGGCATACACTTCCATTCACTTGGGGATCACGGGGTTTCTATCATCATCCATTGCATTCCATTCCATCTATCTAGAACATGTTACTATTTCGCACATAATTTTGTTCCGTAATAGAGTTACTTCTATCTTTTCATTCTCTTGAGAAACATATAAGGGTTAGGGCTAGGAGGAATACCCGTTGAGTGTTGGGAAGGTGTACATGTACTCGTAGAGAGATCAAACTGATTGTGAAGAGCTCCTTTTTGTCTCGGGAAGGAATACCTGTAAATAATAATGCAAGACCACTAGATTTTTGTTAAATTTACTCTCAATTTTTTATTCATATTTACTCTCAATTTTTTATTCATATCTACTCCCGATTTGTGGTAAATTGGTAAGAGATGAATCCTCTGCAACTTCTGACAATACTGTCTACCCCAAAGAGGTTACTATTATTTTTCCACCTTTTTAGCTCTCTGTTATTTATCCTTCTTTAAATGATGTTTACTCATAGAAAAGACATGAGCCCACGTACACAATTCTAATTCAGTTGTGATTTCATCTTCCTCTCATTGTCCATAGCAGCTCACATGAAACAGAAGGGTAAAGAGCAGTAGTCATGGGGCCTGTGTTCTCAAAGGTAAAGAATTGTGTTGGAATGAGATATGTATAGATATCTTAAATCTATATTTTATTTTATAGATTAATATTGATGTAATTATATGTGATTTATTATTGAAACTTATTTGTTTAAGGGTTTTATAGTTTGATTAAAGATTGTCACATTATTTATAGATTTTCTTTTGACCGTAATGAATGGATAACCCAATCTAATTGAATAATCCTAATATATTGAAAATATAGAAAATAAATTGGGCTAGCTTCAATTTAACGTGCACCAAGTGTTGACCTCAAATACATCTTGTTTGGTGAATAAATTTAATTAATTTTTAAAATAATTTTGATCTCTTTCTTTTATAGAAGGAAAAATTAAAAATTCTCATATTTTTTTATCCCACATTTGATATTATTATATTATTTCTCCAATCCATTAATGAGTTACTCTCATAACAAAACATAATTTAATAATACAATCTTGTAATAAAGATTTCAAATTAATTAAAAATAAATAAAAATTAAGAATTCCATACACCTAACTCATAGAAATTTTAATTCAATAAAGAACAAACCTTAAACATATAAATGAACATAAAAACGGATTATATATGCAAAACATGCAAAAATCATATAGAAGTATGTGTAATAATAATTAAAATATTAAGAGGATTGCAATGTTTGTCCCCAACCCCAAAAATAAATAAATAAAACATCATAAAGATGGATTAGGTACATTTTTATTAAGAATTAAATGTATATATCGAAAAAGAAATACTTTTAAAGCTACTTTTGAAATCTGAAAAAGTATAAGGCAATTTTGAACTAGCATAACTATATTATATAAATATATGTAAAATATGCTAAGAGGTATAGTTTGCAAGGCGCTTATTCCACTTATGTCACACATCTAAAATAGGAACCTCGTGAACTATACCTCTAGACATGTTTTATATAGATTTATATAAACATAAATCAAACATAGTATGTAAAATATGCCGAGAGGTATAGTTCACGAGGTGCCTATTGAATAGCCACAAATTTCAACGTTCTAAAATCACATTAATCCTTAAATAATTATCTAGAAAGTTGCAGAATTTTTTTGTTTTGTTTTAAGTTACAAGGATGTCAAACCCTAATATACGTTTAATTAATTTCTACTAGCAAAGTTACATTTCATAGGATAGATCCAATCTAGATTATTAATTAATTATTCTTAATCCATTCCTAATGTCAATTTAATTATCATTACCGAATAAGTGTTCTATAATTGTTTTCACTAGGTTAAATAGTTTCTCTCTTGGGAATTAACATTTAATCCACATCTAATAAATCTTTATCCTTAGTTACCTTAGTGCACTTAAATTAGTTTCTTTAATGTCCATTGAATTAATTTCTAAACAATACTAGGAACTAAATAAATGACTTAACATACAAAGTGGTATTAAATGGCCCCATTCACTCATTTACACATACGTATAAAATTATTTAAAACACTCATAATATTCATTCATACCTAACAATTGTAGGGTTGATTCTCAACCCTTGGATCAAATCAATAGGGACCACAAGATTATATGTACCATAAAGAAACCATAATCATCCTTAAGGGAGTCTTCTAAAATGTTTCTTACCCTAAGTTCATTCATTTGTTCTCTTTGGTTTGCAAGTTGAAGGAGTGGATGCCATGGATCAAGGGAAACCCATGGAGGAGTCTTCTTAGATCCAATGTGCAAGAAGAAGGGATTCCATCCAATGGATCCTCCTTTAGAATAGTTGAATCTAGATTAATCATGCATCCTAGTTATTTAGTTTTAATGCAAATATATATCCTAGATCTGGTTTGAGATTTATTGTTGATTAGTTCTCTATATATTTTTTTTTTTAATTTTCATTGATGGGAAGAACCCCATTTGAAGATCAAGAATCTTATGCACTTAAATCCGTATATGCAGGTTGTCATATCGAACAAAAAAACATACACAGACCACATATGCTAGATCTACATCTAGGTGACGTTTAGATCCATAAGAGCCGGTGGTTTGACCGAACACGTTTAAAAAAAAAAACAATCCACGTAGAGGTGACCGACCATGGTCCCTTGAATAACCACGGTAACCTCGTGTTATCGATGTTGGTTCCACTACCGGTGCTAGTTTTTGAAGCATGTGTATTCTCTTTAAATGCAAAGGATATTGGATTTGTACCAAGAGTAACTTATTATTCCATTTTATGATAACATAATAGTCTCCAAGGTATCTAGTTCAAAAAAAGCACCACAAATGTCCTACAAGTTGGAAAATTACAATTTATGCAGTATACAGTGACCGATGTTGGTCATAGGAATACCGACAATGGTTTAGTCACCTGCACCTGATTACTTATCAATTGAGTATATTTTTTAGATTTCAGCATGTCTTGTACATTTATGATTTACATTTTTCTAAATGACATTTCCAACAATCATACATTAACTTTAAGGTTTACTGAGCAAGTCATAATATCTTTTAAGTTTATATATAAGCTAGAAGTTAAATTTTCAAAACTGTAACGATGAAATAGTGACCGATGTTGGTACTACTGTACACTAATGCCATTTTAGAATGACCAAAGTGTCGACCTTTGTGTAGGCTAGAGAGCTCTAAAAATGAATGTTTGAAGGAAAATAGATATCAAGAGATAACTTTAACTTTACATATATCAAAACTAGAGAGTGTTTAACTATTTCAAACCAAAATGAAACTATGACAACATTTCCAATTCATTTTGTGATCAAACATTAAAATTTACAACTTTCTTTTCTTTCAACACAAGGTAAAATTTAAACATGATATCCATTCTAATTCATTCCTTTTATACAACAATTTGAAGAGAAAGGAAAATACACATTCTTTTAATGAGATTTCTTCAAATATGATATTACAACTTAATAACAAAATATATAATACAACTTTTCTTTCAATACAATCTACTAATCTTCCACCTTAAGTGGGAATTACAATAAAATCCCTACAATGAAGGATTTATTTTGATTTCAACAAATACTCCAAGTCCCAAGTCTCCAACAAGAGCTCCACATTTTCTTCACTTTAATCACAACAACACAAAATAATGGGGGAGAGGAAACACTCTCCACCCAACCAATAATCTAATGAGGAGAAGAAGCTATCCTCCTCATTGGCCCCGAGCCCCAACCAAAATGCAATAAAATATGGATCTAACTCATGACAACTACACAATGCTTCCACATCACAAAAAAATTCACAACCATTTCAAAACACATTCAACACAAGATACAATCACAAGAAGGAAAACTAACAAATACACAAGGCTTGAAAATGTAAAGCCAATGGAGCAAGGATCTATGGGGAGATCACTTATGCCTCCCAATGGGATTATGTGCCCACCTTAAAACCCTCCAATATCCATATCAAAACCCCTACACATCTCTTATTCCTTCCTCAATATCCTCTTCTACCTCCCAAATTCTCTTATGCCTCCCTACAATCTCTTATGTCTCCCTCAAAAGGACCAAATAAGATATGTAAGCATTCTCTTATCCAAGGTGGGGAACCTAACCCAAATCCCTCCCAAAACAGTAAATAAACTCTTATGTCTCCCTACATATAAAATACCCATAGCCTTCTCATACACCTTACTTAGGCATTCTACCCAAGATCCCAACAAGCATACCAAAACATTCAAGAACATACAAATATACACATATAAGAGAAAACAAATAAAACAAGGGTATATTCCCTTCCTTTCCATAGTAGAAATTGATGAATGGATCACCCTCCAAGCTCCTTCAAGCTCAATCCAACTCCAACAAGCTCCAAACTCAACAAGCACTCCAAAACTCTCCAACTCCAAAATTACAAGAGCACAAAATGAAATGAAGTAACCCCCAAACAAACAATTAAACTTGCATATATATAAAAAGGAGAGAGGAGGGTGAGGTGGATCCATGTAGGATGCCACATCACTTATCCTCAACTCCACATCACAATTCAAACCTCAACCCCAATGCACAATAAATTGGTGGTTGAGAGGAATGACAAACCTCTTACACACACAATCCAAACCCACACCCCTAAGGACAAAATTTAAAACCCATGTAAGAAAAGTGCAATAAATATCACTTTTTGCCTTACAAAACACATAATGGGGTCTATTTTTGACCCCCTAATCCATAGGTAGGGTTGGTATATGAAATTAAGAGGTGTGAGACAAACTTAACTTGTCCCACAAGCCTCCAATAATGGCACTTAAGCCTAAATTCCAAAATCCAAGGTAAGGTAGAGTGTACAAATATCAAAGTCCCTTACACTCAATCAAAATCACATAGTCCAAAAGACCAACAACTCTAATAAATGACCCTTTTGTCACATCCCCATATCACTTAATAACATGATTTATTCACTTAATAAAAGCACATTAATCAATAATGATTAAATAAATTACATCACAAATAAACCACATAATCTACAATAAATAAAATAAAAGGGAATTAATTGGACACATGTCCATGGTCACAATTGGAGGTCATCCCCCATGGGGACCCCCTAACAAAATAAAACAAACAAAACAACAACATTACACAAGTTGCCATGGTGACCTTCGTTGTATCCATCTAGTATTCCGTTGTGGTTGGTCTCCAATCCCTCTTTTGATTGTTGTGATATAATTACCTACAAAATCACACAATACCTCCTTCGTCCTCGGTGCTGAAATAAAACATCAAAGATAAAATATACGCACATAAATAAATAATCATCCTCATATAGCTAAATCATCATCTCAACTAAACAATGTTATCATTTGTCTAAAATTTCAACAACATCTCAATTCTATCTTTTATCAATATCAACAACATTACAAGATTAGTTCAAAAGTTAAATCCTACCCAACACGACAAGAATTTTGAATGTTAGTAATACATATATCAACAACACATCATCATCATCAAATATAACATGTTTCTCTATGTATCTAAGAATCCACACAATCATACTATGAATCACAATCCATCAAAATCAGAATATCTCTATCATCTAACATCATGCTAAACCAAAATGATACAATAACATCCATTTCTATAGTCGATAGTAATAAAAATCAAAATTTAATAAGTGTCGAAGAGGAGTGGGAACTACACCTATTTTAGATGTGTGACATAAGTGGAATAAGCACCTATAAACTATACGTTTCGAAATATTTTAAATATATTTATATAATATAGGTATGCTTGTAGCTTCAGGAAGTTGCATTACACATAAAATGATACCAAAAATAAAGTCAAGAAAAGAAGGTGGGCATTTAGTTTGTGCATAAATGACATCGATGAGAACCCATCAAGTTTGTGACTTAAGACTCGTATTATTAATAATAAGGATCCCCGCCTTGACATAGTTCATTGGTGTTCGTCGTCATCGACGTTGTTGTCTTTGTCATCATAGTGATCGAAATCATCTTTTTCATTGTCAATCATCGTCATCACCATCAGTCTCATCATCCTTGTCTTCGTTATCGCCACCATCACCAAAACCGTCATCGTTGTTGTCATCATAGTCATCAAAGCATCAATACTATTGTTATTATTAATAATGATATTATTATCACAATTAATAAGAAATAAAATTATTATTATTATAATAGTTATTAATAGTATTAGTAATATGGTGATTATCGTCATCTTCACAATTGCCACAAACACCATAAACAAATCTTAAACATGAATAATAATAACATTAATCAATAATGCAATTTTCTAAACAAAACACTAATAATATTAAGGAATTGTGGAATTATTTACTTTTGGGTCATCATTTCTTATTTATCATCATCATAGTCATTGTCATTGTTGTAATGATCGATATAATCAGCACCACCATCATTATCATCGTTGCCATCATTTTTCTCATCATCATCATCACCACCATCACCACCACCATCATCATCATCACCACCATCATCATTTTCATCATCATCATCATCATTGTCATTAATTTTATAGTCATCATCATAATCTTCATATCATCATGATTGTCATCATGATCATCATTATCATCGTTATCTTTATCATCCTTGTTAGCGTCATCATCGTTGTATTTTTCCTCATCATCATGATCATATACACTCGACCATCATTGAAATGATCATCATCATTGACGCCGTCGTCATTGTCATGACGATGAGGATAATAATGAAAATGATTATGATGACAATGAGGAATGTGACAATGATGATGATGACGGTGAGAATGAGGATGATGATGATGACAAACACAACCACTACAAATATAATTATTGTTATTTCAACATTAAATATTTAAAAATGAATATGAAATAGTGAATGGTAAATATTAAATATTTAAACAAGATTATTATAATTGACAAAAATAGATAGTAAATAATATAAGTAGGAAAATAATAATACTTTAATAAATCTAACTCACGAGTGCTTAACATGTCAAATGAGTGCTAAAGTTATATTTTCACCCATTCTTGACAAAAATAGATAGAATGGTCTAATAAATCTAACTGTATAGTGCTATGTGTTTCGCATTGTTTAGTCTCATAATCTTGTATTTGTGGTGTAAGATGTCAAATAAGCATTTATGTTCAACAACCAAATTAAACCCTAATCACCATAAACAAATCTTAAACATGAATTCATATGGAAAACACTAATCACCAATGTAATTTTGTAAACAAAACACTAATAGTGTTAAGGCATTGTGTTATCATTTACTCTTGGTTCATTGTTTTATTCTCATTTCTTATTTATCATCATCATAGTCATTGTCATCATTGTCATGATCGATATAATCATCGAATCATCATTATCATCATCATTTTTATGTACGTTTCTATAAAGAATTAAATGTATATAGCCAAAAAGAAACATTGTAAAAGATAATTTTGAAATACGAAAAAGTGTAAGGCCATTTTAAAATTAACATGTAAAAGGCTAGTCCATAAAACTCTCTTTAGTAATAGATAAACGTCGTATTTTTAATAAGGATTTTTAAAAATAAATAATTAAAATGTTTTGGACATTAGCCTCGGGATATCTAATGTAAAGGTTATAAAAGATGTTATTTACAGGTGAGTAAAAGGTGTTATTGATAAAAACTTAAAAGATCAAAATAAGATAATGAGGTATAAGTAGATCAAAATTAAGGACTCACATAATCCACTCACAAATACATTGTGTGAGATTTTAGGAAAATATTCCTGGATATGGATATTATGTGTTTACAGGAAATCAAAGTTTCAGGCTTTTTACTTGATTCTATGACCAGGACTATTTGGCCTGACAGTTTAGCTATCTCTAGCAACCATGCTACTGGAAGAATGGGAATAAGCACATTTATTTCTCTAAAATGGCGGCTGCATTACGTCAATAATGGATGTAACCCTAAAAACCATATTCTCTAGGTGCTATTCAATATTGAAAATCTCTCCTTTGGGATTATCAATGTTTATGCACCTAATGACGCATCAGAAAGGACGATGCTTTAGAGGTGGGTGGCTGACAAACTTCCAATTTCACACTAGCTGATTAATGGTGATTTTAATATGGTGGAGCAGCCCAATGATGAACTGGGTCTTTTACCCATGAGGTGGCCAACTGGCAAAAGGGAGGCTTGGTTTTACATGCACAATAAATTTGGGTTTTATGACAAAAATTTTTGTGTCACACCATTACGCTGCCATGGTACACCTGGTCTAATCTCAAAATGACAAAGATTGGGTTTTTAAAAGGTTGGATCATGCAATGATCTCTTTACCAGCCTTTCTTTAAATTTTCAAGTGTTATTCTCTTCTGTGGAAGATTTTCCAGCCGTTGTCCTTTCCAACCACATTTCGATCGGGGCCCATATCAATGGAATTTTCAATCGCCACTGATTAAAAAAGGTAGTTTTATTTAAATACTTCGCTTTATTACATCATGACCCCATGTTGACACACATTCGTCAAATTTGTAACCTTGCACCTCGCCCTCGGGTAAGGTTGGATGGATAAGCTAGTGGAAGGATGCTATAATTCGCTAACAATTGCTCCAGGATGTACGGTGTCCAACTCACTAAATTTTGGTAGAAAGCTTACTCCACCACCTTCACCGAAATGAGCCGCCTATGGTGGTGCTCGCCAGGCTCCTTTCAATGTGGTTTTGCAACTCCAAGTTGCGGTAGAAAATTTGCATTCATTGATGATTACATAGTGTGGGGTGCTTAGATCAAATCTCGGCTACACTAGCTTAAAATTTGAGACCGTAACTCTAAAGATTTTTACCAACGGCTCAAAGCGAAGCACATAAAACAACAAATTTCTGCTATTGTTGATGCTGGTGTTTGGATTACGTGATAATCCTTAGATGGCCCAAGCCTTTGTTAGGCACTATGTTCAGAGTTTTCAAAGCCCAGGAGGAGTCTCCTGAGTGACAAGCCACGCTCGCTAAATGCCTCTCGGTGGTTTCATGCAAGCTCTCGAATGCACAACGGGTTGTCTATGACAGACTGCTTACCTTAGAGGATTTATATGAATCCATCTCCCTCACGGCCAATGATAAATCCCGGCATGGATGGATCTTCTTGCGAGTTCTACAAATCACTTTGCGACATGGTTGGTGGGATCTGCGCTTCAAGTTTATCTCGAAGCTTTCCACTGTGGTCCCTCAACACCCTTATTAATTAGGGTCACATAAAGTTCATCCCTAAAGAGGGTGACCCGAACTCATATGTAATTAGCAGCCGATTACCTTGCTCAATGTCTCATATAAGATCATAGCTAAGGCTTTAGCTCTTCGGCTTCATCCATCTTGCCGATTATCATCGGGCCTGAGCAGATTGGTTTCATATAGAGTAGATACATTCCAGATAATATTATGGCCATTTGGGTAGGCATGGAATGGGCTAGAACCTCTAAGCGCCTGCCATGTTTGTCAAAATTGACTTTAAAAAATCTAATGATAGGATTGAATGGCATTTAATTTTGGCGATGCTTAAATAATTGTGCTTCATTTGGTCTTCATCACCTCTGTCAAAATGATTTTTGCTTATGCCTCTTCCTCCCTTTCGTAAATGGTCATACTTGAGCATTTTGGGATTTTTCACACTATTAGGCAAGGTTATTCTTTAGCAACTACTCTATATGTGTTTTCTGCTTTGAAGGTTTTGGTTTTCTCCTTGCACATGCTTTGGACCAAGGGCTTGTGAGTGGAATTCATCTCCCTTCCCGACTCCCCTTCAACTTATCAAAGGGCATTTTGTGAATGAATCCTTCCTCATGCTTCTGGAGGAAGAAAGTAACATTACCAATGCCATGTAATGTTTGGATACGTATTGTTTAGCTTCAGGTTCTAGTATCCAATGGCGTAAGACTCGGTGCTTTAGGAAATCTTTTCTCCCCAATTCTGGTTCGCTTAATCATTTTGACTGGAAGTACATCCAGTATGGAGAAATTTTTAAATTCTGGGTATCCCCTTTACTTTTGATGTTGCCCCTAGTCAACTTTGGTAGTATGTTATTGATAGAGTCACCCATAAGTTGGAGTACTAGATTACTAAATCCCTTTCACTGGCAGGAAAATATCATATTTTCTCTAATATTTTGGCTGCCATGCATGTTTATTATTCTTTGTGATGGGTAATCGCCAAATCCTCTTACAAGAAGCTAGAAAAAAATCTCGATATTTCCTTTAGGCTAACTCGGAGCTTGGTAAAGGTTTCCACGGAGTTTCCTTCGAGTATTGTTGCCTCCTAGGGACTCGGTGGGCTTGGGATGACCGACATTGGCCACTAGAGGACTGCTTTACTCGCCAAGTGGATCATTCAGCCTCAGTCTTGCAATGGAGTTTGGAAAGTCCTCGATTCAGTAACTATATTTGCCAAGGTTCCTCAAAAGGATGCAAAACTTGGCAAGGGTTGTATTTTCACGATCGCTCATTCTCAAAGCCCCGACCAAGATCAGGCACCTTTGTTGTCAAAATCATATAGAAACCGTAGGAGTCACTCGGACCCTTTTTAAACTGGGAAGGGGATGACTTCCATAATGATATTTCCATTAATGACCATAGCATCGGTGGTCTCCACTCATCAATTTTCATGATGTATTACTTGCCCAAGTGCCTTGGGTTCATGCCCTTAAGTTATATCGTCGAGGCTTGCGCACTCTTAATGACATATTTTACAGGCAGTCCAGAATGCTTCTCACTTGGCCTCAAGCTAAAGCCAAATTTTGGCTTGTTTCAGCCGACAAAGAGTCTTATTAGGAAATTCTTGATTCCATTCCTGCTGAGATGCTTCACAAAGTGGGTATTGTCTCTCGTGCCTTGGTGGAAGGATTGGAAATGGTTTCTAGATACCCCATTCTTAAATTACTCCCCAAGCAAAGGGTATGCTCTTCTCACCCCCAGGCTACCAATGGTGGCTTTGCTAAACTCTAGGTGGTCCATCAACTCTGGATGGTCCTCCTGGGAAGCTAGATTTCACACAGTTTGGAAGGCCATCCTTCAGCCCAAGCTAGCCTATTTTGCTTGGTGCCTGCTCTTTCAAGGCCTCCCTATTGGGCGCAGATTAGCTCATTATGGGATTGCTCCTCGGATTTTCCCTTTTTGTGGGCATATTGAGACACTTACGCATCTATTCTGGTACTGCCCAAAATCTCAGGCTATTTGGGTCTGGATCCATGATTGTTTTTGGCTATTTCTCCCAGCTCCTTTTCTTTGGGAACATGTTTTGCTTGGGGATTCTATTTCCATTCCCCATGCTTTTGTGCAAGTGTGGCATACTTTCGAGTGGAGATCCTTTTTTATATGGAAATAACACAATTCTATTATTTTTCTAATTCTGCAGTTTCTTGCTTTCTTTCGCATTATAATAAGGCCATGCTTATCTCGAATGTGTTCTTATAGATCTAGGATCATGCCCGCAAGATTGAGCTAGAAGTGTGGCACCTCCGAACCTCTTGGATCAATTGGCCAATGCTCTCACCACTATGGCACGGAGTCCCCCACCTCCCCTTTCCGGGAGTGTTCGTTTGAGAGGTCATTGTGGGTTTGGCCGATCGAATGAACTTACCCACCATAATTGCTCTCCGGTGCGGTAACTTGATCATCGGCAGAGCCCTATTAATTAGGGTGGTTGGGGGTCCCTCTAACGGTCCATGCATCACAGTGGTTGGGGCTCCCACCACCACTCCCGGCCTCCTGCATAATGGGATGGATGGGATCTCGGAAAAGCCCCCAGTTGGCTTTTGCCATATTACTTAATCTATATGATGACAAAAAAGAAAAAGAAGAAGTTGGCACCGGCTGGCCACCCCTTTTGGATGGAAATAATCTTCCAGGTAGTAACCTGGAGAATAAAAGGCCTCCACCACTGCCCCTTGCTGCTATGTTTGCTGTGGCAACTTAGTTTATTTTCCTTTTGTTTTTGCAAAGTGTTGTCCTTTGGTACTTTGGCTTTCTAGCCTCAAATTTAGTTTGAACGTGGGTTGTGCCCTTTACCACCCATATTTTTTGTGGATAGTTGTAATATTTTTATTAAGTGTAATAGTCTATTTCATAAAAAAAAAATATTAAGGACTCTTGATTACAATAAATCCCGATAATACAATTCATATATTTGATATCTTCAAAAGATCAAATTTAGGTTTTACCTTTTCTTCCTTAACGTATGTTTTTGTAATCCAAAATTATCTTGTCCTTTTTAGAAAAGATTTATATGCACTAAAATATTGGATTTGATGTTCTATATTTGAGAAATTAAAATTAGGAACCCCATGGCTGAATTAACACTTCTAAGCGCTTTCGGCAATTCATAAAGCCAAATACTCCAATTTAATTTGTGATATCATTTTATGTTCAATTTTTTTAACAATACATAATCAACATTAAGAATGATTCTTTATCATAGCATTAGAGTTGAGTATAACAAATAGAATATTTTTATTTTTAAAATACATCAACTTATATAATATCATTGAAATGGATTATTTCTTAAAATATTAAGGTTTGTATAATTATTCATTTCATTTCGTATCGTTATTCTTTCAAAGAAATTTTGGCATCTTATACATGCTACTGTTGATGCAAAATCACAACACCCCTGGATGCAAATCAGGTTTCTAAGTTGATCTTCAGGCATCCAGTGTGATTACACAACATTGAATCCTTTCTCCAAGTGTGGGACTTGCAAGAATGAGAAAGGAATCTCCAGAGAAGGCTGGTTCCTATTCCTCTATTCAGATGCACACGAAAAAATGCAGAGGGTTCACTCAAAGTCTAATCTAATCTACCAAGGAGACAGGGCAAGGAGATGCATAAAAAATAAACCTACGCTAACAGAGGTGATGCACCGAGGAATGAAGAACATCTATCTTGCCAATAAACACAGACCATTCAAATGTGATGCAAGATCATGCACAGATAACAAAATTCGCAGTGAAAGATCAGAAGGATGCAAATGAACACAGAGAGGGTTGAGAATCATCCACAGACATGCATTACTTGCTCCAAATATTGATACAATACACTACAAAATGCTAAGAGGTAGAGTCGCATTACAGTTTCAAATGGGAGGTTTGAACTCCACAAATTCGCCTGATAAAGAGAAGAAGGGAGGAGAAATATAGGAAAATGTTCGACCTTTTGAAAGAAGCCCCTCTTTACAATATATAGGAAGAATGAGAGAGGGAAGAGAGAGGAAGGTCAGATCTACCCCAACCACTTCTTTCTTGCATTTAACTCATTTCATTATGGTAGTAGTGGTGAATCCTGGAAAACGGCGGACTTTCTAAATGTGCTGCGAACTCGTCCATTGCATTAAAGCTGGTTGTTGAAGCGCCATACGGCATTACCACCCGTCGAGACATTTTCTCAATTTTCTCTCTCCAAACTGAACCAAAATGCAAGATTGACCCCAGAATCATGTAGAGAATCTCACCATCTTTCCGTTGATATAAAGAACATGCAAATCTGAGCTCTGGATCAAAAGATATGGAGATCTGAAGATTTAGGGCACAAAACAGGTGAAGATGTGTTTTGAAAATATTTCCCGTGCTCTGCCACCTAGACGACATGTGGCATGCATTGATTGGTCGACAGGGCACGCAGGGCAGACCTTTGCTTTTAGCTTTTCGGCCAAAACTCTTGCTAAACTCTCTAACTCCTTCCCGGCTCTGAGCTTCCCTTCCTCATTGGACACGTGTCCTCTTTTTATTGGCTCGGGTTAGTGCTTGAAACCTCACCCTTTGAACTTTTGGACTTTTCTCCTTGTGACACGTGTCATGATTTGGTTGGTCCGCGGGTCTGCGGCTCTTTCGTGTCTCCTGCGTCTTTTTGTCCCGGATGTCCCAAGACTATTTGGGACAAAAACCTCCGATCCGCCCGAAATGGGCTTCCTTGTCCCTCATTCAGCCGATGATGTGGTGTTGCTTGATTGGCTTTCGGCTCCTTCGGCTATCCGCGTCCCACGCATCCCTTTGTCCCAACTATCCCAAAGGTGAAAGTTTCCCGTTCGGCCGTGCTGGCCGTTCAAGGCCCTTCGCGTCTTCTTGTCCCAAATGTCCCAGAGCATTTAGTCGATTTTCTTCTCCTTCAGCCGAACCGGCTTTCCACATCCCACGCGTCCCGACGGCCCGGATGTTCCTTTGCTCTCGCAGATCGCCCGGCGGCCTTTTCGGCTGATTCACGCGAGATGTCCCTCACGTCCCGACTGTTGTGAGGACTAGGACTTAGACATTTTTCATGATTTTTTCTGGCCCAAGCTTGCTTTTGCAAATTTTTCACCTTTTCTCAGAACTTGCTCTTTTCAACCTGGACAGGAGAGTTAGAAAAAATCTGAGGGGACCCTGGGAACATGATTTTTTGCCCTGAATCAATCAATTTGCCTGGGGCTTGAGAATTCAATGCATGTTATCAAAATTTACTCTGGGGGGTGAATTTTGGATAACAATTGGTGACTCAGTGGGGTACCTGCCTGCTAGGTGAAAAGACCAGTAGCCTGAAGCAGTCCATTGGGCATGGAGTTATCAAACATTCAGTTTAGAATCCCAACTGACTTAGAATGTGTAAGGAGGAAGATGGAATATCACCTAATGGGAGAAAAGACTGCAAAACATCTCCATGGACAGCAAGCTATGCCAAAGCACTTAGGGAAAACAAAACTAACCTACAGCAAAACAATGTGCACAAGCACTTGGAGGAAAGAAAATCTAATCTAATATTTACAGAGGTAGTGAACTTCCCTCTAGAAGCAACGCTTGAGATAGATTCCATTGACTGGAATCTGCAGTTCTTCACCATCCAATGAGGCCAATTAGAAAGCATTGTTGTTCTTGCACTTTGTGACCATGTATGGGCCACTCCAAATGGCATCAAATTTTGAATGCCTTCCCGGTTTTGCTCTATCCACATCCCATTTCAACACTAGATCTCCAACTTGAAAAGATCTATAATTCTCTAGACTTCATTGAGGAAATGTTGGAGAAGAACAACATGAGTTCAGAAGAAGCATTACACACTCCAAGGGACGAAAGCAAAATATCGAGCACAAAGGAAAGCTCTTATTTCAGCAACAAATCTGTAGACCTACCTCCTTGCTTCAGCAACAGATCAAAAGATACGCACTTGAGTGACAGTAAACAGAAAGATAAAGAGGAGGGAGAAGTAACACCAGTTAAAGAAGATGAGGAACTAACTTCTGGATTCAGAGAGGTCATTTAAAAAAGAGAGAATGAAAGGATTTGAAATGATCCTAGAATCGCTATACAGTGAAAAGAAAAAGAAACTTGACAATTGGGAAACTTCAACATCCAGAACTACTAGATCTTCTGCTAGAAGACTGGTAGATTTTAGAAGTAGCTCTAAAAGAGGAAGTCCTCAAAGAAGACTCTTAGATCCAAGAGAACAGAGAGAGACATTACAGATGGTACTCAACGTCAATTGAGCCATCAGGAAATACCAGCTCCCATTCCTATTTAATGAAGATTATCTCTTGGAACATCCGAGGTCTAAACAGAAACTCCAAACAGAGAATCATTAAGGAGTTACGGGATTCTAGTAGTCCTAGTATTTTGATTTTGCAGGAAACTAAGATGAAAGCTAAGATCCTTGAAATTAGTAAAAAAATTTCTGGGAAAATTCTGACATGGCTATGGTGGACTCTCAGGGAGCCTCTGGAGGTCTGGCTACTCTTTGGGATAAAATACACTATACTGGTATGATTCTTAATGCTAGCACTAATCATCTTGCTATTAAATTTCATGCTATTGAGAACAATAGTGAATGGATCCTTTCTAATATCTATGCCCCTAATACGGTTAGTGGGAGACGTAAACTCTGGACTGATCTTAAGATCTTTAGAACCCAACATACTACAGCCAACTGGCTTATTATGGGTGACTTTAATTCTCCTCTAAACCCAGGTGAAAAATATGGAGGAATCTCTAGCTTTTCCATAGGTATGGAGGAATTTGCAGATTTTGTTGCTGATCTCAATCTCTTGGATGTGGATCTCCATGGAAATAAATACACCTGGAACAACAGAAGGTTGGGAAAAGATCTTATCCAAGTTAGACTAGATAGAGCCCTGATTTCTACTAGTTGGATTCTCAGTCAGGACTTCCATCTCTCTTCACTACCCAGAATTGGATCGGACCACAATCTGATTGCCTTAAATCTTCTCAATTGGACTAAGCCCATCAGAAGCTCATTCAAATTTGAAAAGATGTGGATGGAGCATGATGACATTTATGAAAAAATTAAAGAATGGTGGGTTTGGAATGGTGAAGGTACTGCTCAATATAGATTGATTCAGAAGCTCAAAAATGTTAAAAAACAAGTTAAAATTTGGAATAAAAGAGTTTTTGGTAATGTGTTTGAAAAAAAGAAGAAGTTAAAACAAAATCTCCAAGATCTGGAAATCAAAATGAATACAATGGGGAGATCTTTTGAAGACCAAACTAAGGAAAAGAACATTCTTGCAGAGCTGCATACGATTTGTAGTAGAGAAGAATCCTTATGGAGACTAAAATCTAGGGCTATCTGGCTAAAAGAAGGAGATAGAAATACAAAGTTTTTTCATATGACCACTTTGAAGCACAAAGCTTGTAATAGGATTATGGAAGTGGCTAAAAGTAATGACACTGTTATAAAATATCCCAACAACATTAAAGAGGAAGCTCTCAATTTCTATAAAAAACTTCTCAATGAGAGGAGTATCATTACTGATGAGGCAATTTCTTTCATGTCGGAGGCTATTCCCCAAAAAAAAATTGAGGAGCAGAGATTTAAAGATATCACTAAAGCTGTCACACTTGAAGAACTGCAAAAAGTTGTGTTTACTTTAGAAGGCGACAAGGCTCTGGGCCCAGATGGATTTTCTATTAACTTTTTTAGAAATTTTGGGAAATATGCTTGGATGATCTTCTCAGAGCGGTGAATGAATTCTATAGAACTGGTGACCTTTTGAAAGAGCTGAATAACACCCACATTGTGCTTGCTCCAAAAAAATGGATGCTAAGGACTTCAAAGATTTCAGACCCATCAGCCTTGTGAATGTTATCTATAGAATTTTTACCAAAATCATTGCTACCAGGCTTCAATTTATTATGAATGATTTAATCTCAAGGTAGCAGAGTGGATTCATTAAAGGCAGGATTATCCAAGATGGAGTGATTATGGTACATGAAACCATACACTCTATGGAAAATAACAAAAAAGTGAATATGGTCCTTAAGCTTGATATGAATAAAGCCTTTGATAAGGTCTCTTGGGTTTTTTTAGACAAAGTTCTAATTAAATTTGGCTTCCCTGCTAAATTCAGAAAAATTATTAAGGCTTGCATCACTATGGTCAGATTCTCAGTAGTGGTTAATGGTGAGCCGGTGGGATTTTTCACAAGTAGCAGAGGGCTAAGACAAGGGGACCCCATATCCCCCCTGCTCTTCATTCTTATGGCAGACAGTCTTAGTAGATCAATTGGTCAAGCATTATTGATGGTCTTCTGAAAGGTTCAAAGCCCACTTCCATTAGCCACGCAGCTTCTCATCAGCAATTTGTGGATGATACAATTCTTCTCTTAATGGCATCCATCCTTGAAGCTAAGGCTACCAAAGCTATTCTGCAACTCTATGAAGCTGCTTCTGGGAAAGAGATCAATTATGATAAAAGCTCCATTTTCTTCTTCAATACGCCTGAGGAAAGACAACTTAAAATTGCAAAAATTCTGGGATGTAAAATAAGTGCACTTCCAACCACTTACTTAGGACTCCCTCTGGGCACTAAAAAATTTTCTACCAAGGTGTGGAATGACCTGTTGGAGAGATTTCAAAAAAAATGGCTAGATGGAAAAGAGCCATTCTTTCTAGTGCTGGTAAATGCCTACTCATTAAAAGCACTCTTCAAAACCTGCCCATCTATATAATGTCTCTTTATAAGATCCCTACTGCCTTCAGGGAAAAAATTGAGAGGATTCAAAAAAAATTCTTATGGCAGGGCATGGAGGAGAAGTTTAAATATCACTTAGTTGCTTGGGATAAGGTTTGTACTCCAAAATCTATAGGAGGCCTGGGCATAAAAGACATCAAGAAAATGAATGAGGCTCTTATTGTGAAAATGGGTTGGAGAATGCTAACTGAGAAGCAACCCTGGATAGAATTAATTAAGGCTAAATACCTTAATCAACAAGTTGTCTCTTCTTTTCTTCAAGATGAGCATCTTCCTTATGGTTCCATTTTTTGGAATAACTTAGTGAAGAGCAAAAATTTCATAAAACAAGGAAGTAAGTGGAAAGTGGGAGATGGTTGTGATATAAAATTCTGGGATGATAACTGGTTTAATGGCAGCCTCATGGACAGATTTGGAGCAGTCAAAGACATCCTTGAAAGCAAGTATGGCACTAGAATCAAGGATTATATTGTAAGAAAGGGAAACAAGAAGAAATGGAAAAAACTTACTGTGGATAGAGATGATCTGACCCAAACTATTTCCTCCCTGCAAGATCAGTTGGACCTTATCCCCTTAAGTCAACTCAAAGTTAAGGATGAGTTGGTCTGGAGCAGTTCTATTGATGGGAACTACTTTGTTAAAACTGGCTATAATACTTTCTTTGACAATAGTCAAACTGAGTTTAATTGGAGTAGAATTTGGTTGAAGGAGCTAACACCTAAAATTAATTTTTTCTTTTGGCTTGCTCTCAGGGGTAGAATTCTTACCACTGACAACCTGATAAGAAAAGGTTTTATAATGCCTAATAGGTGTCATCTGTGTAAAAAAGACTCTGAGGATATCAGTCATTTGCTTATCCATTGTGAATATGCTACCAAAATGTGGAGTTTTTCCCTTTCTAATTTTAAAGCTTCCTGGGTGGTTCCGAGGGATTTCAGTCAGCTCTGGACACAATGGAGCCCACCCTACAAACATTGTGTTGTGAGAAGGCTCTAGAATTTGGTAATGCCTCATATTATTTGGAGGATATGGAAAGATAGAAATGATATCATCTTTAGAAATAGTAAACAGAATTATAAGCTCAGTATTGGGAAAATTTCTAATGCTATTAAAGAGAATATTGCTAGATTTAAACCCCCCAAGAACAAGAGTTATCCAGAAAATGAAGAGCATATCTTGTCCCAATGGCAGATTGGAGCTGACAATATCTGAAATAATTCAGGTAATAATATTGATAGATCTTTGATACACTTGGCATCCTCCTGATCTTAACTGGTATAAGTTGAACTTTGATGGGGCCTCTAAGGGTAACCCTGGAATTACAGCTGGGGGAGGAGTGATCAGGGATCATAAAGGCAGTTTGGTGGCTACTTATGCTGGTAAAATGGGAATACAAACTAATCATTTTGTTGAAGCATTATCTGCTTTATGGGGCCTTAGAATTACTCAGACTCATAATATCCAAAATCTCATTCTAGAAGGAGACTCGCTCAATATAATCAATCATCTTAATCAATGTTCACCCCAAGTTGGAACATCAAAGACTTTATCTTGGAGTCCATAAGTATTTGCCAAACCTTCAATAATATCCAGATCAAGCATACTTACTAGGAGGGTAACAAGGTGGCAGATGCATTGGCTAACTATGGCATAAATGTTAATCACATTATTTGGGATAATAGTGATCACATTCCTGAGTAGATTCAAAACAACATACAAGTGGATACTTATGGGCATACAAATTTGGGATAAGATTAATGAGCATTTGGAGTGGGTCTTTATGAATAATACTTTCACACACGTGGATAAGTTTAAAACAACACTTAAACAGATATTGATGGGCAATCAAGGTTATATAAAGTATAATGATGATTTAAAGTGGATTTATCTAAAGATTAAAGCCACACATGTAGGAAATATTGTGCCTATAACAACTATTAAATAGTTTTTATGGATTTTCAAGTCCGTGGTAAGGTTGATGATGATCTGGAGTGGATTTCAAAGGGGAATGATGCTCACGCATGCAGGATCTCATAGGTACAGAGCAGTAATAAAAGGCATTCGTGGGAAGTGCTATGATAGCAATAGATACACTATTCATCATTACCATAGCGTGAGAAAAAATAGAGAAAGGCGGGTTGGAAACTGTGGTTATTGTCAAATTCCTCATAGGGATTTTGAAGCTTACACTATCAATCACTTAAGCCCAGTGAAAATGGGAGGAGCCCCTTGTCAGATCGAGCCCAGCGTGGACCCGGAGTGGAAAAATAATGAAGAGCTTTGGAATCTTCTCAACCAGGGAGGCATCACTAATTTCATTGAGAAGATATAGGGTCACGACCAAAGCATCTCTATGTAATTTGCAAAGGACTGGAAAGACCACAAAGTTGAATATGGAGGACATAAAATTTTGATCAATGAAGAGTTAATCACCGAAGCTACTGGCCTTGGAATGGATGGGTACCGATTTTTCAATAAAAGGATTGACAGTTGGTGAGGAGAGAAAATTTGTGGAGGGAAATGAGAAACTAGTTTTTGTCATGGCGGGTCTGCAAGTCAGTTCTATCCCTCCACCTTTTGACGAGGTCACCCGTATGATGGTGAGATACATCTCTTTAGAGGGAAGATTTGTCACAGTGCCCTTAAAGCATCTTGTGTTCCTCAATCACTTCGCAGAAATTACACGGTATGTTCTTCTCATTATTTACTTAATTCTCTTGAGTGCTCCATCTTAGAGTTTCAAAAACATGCTCATGCAGTACCTTTGCATCAAGGTCTCATTTTTTACATTGCATAAACCGTGTCTTCTTAAGCTTCCCGGCATTCCAACCTCCCCCATCTCTGTTCCTTCTTTTCCCACCACCGCTGCCGATACCACTCCTATCCCCATCTCCGCGGCTGCTACCCATTTGAATTCCTTCTCGGCTCCCCCTATCATCCCCCCACCTCTGCTCCCACCCCTTTCGCCTCCACCTCAAACAGGCCTATAACTAGATCTTCTAAAAGGCTGAACCTGGATACCCCTATTTCGGGGAACGTGCCTCAGGACTTGGAGGTTGCTCATAATCTCCTCACACATTAGCAGCACGGGTTCTTAGGAGACACACACTGAGAGCTCCACTAAAAGGCTAGAAGCTTTAGAAACTGACATGTTGCTGCTAAAAGAAGAAGTAAAAAACTTGTCTAAGCAAAAAGGTAAGAGAATGAAGGAGGAGGAGGCTGATATTGACAACAATCAGGTTGAAGATATCTACAAAAACTTTACTCCCTGGAAAACCGAATTGGAAAAACCAAGACTCGCCATGATCATAATATGGCTATATTTAGTGCAATTGAGGAGTTTATTGAGCAAAGCATGTCTCAAGCTGCGTTTCTTATCTCAGCGGTATACCAGCTACTCTTTGGGTCATGGAAAAGAAAGCAAACAAACCATTCAACAGTTGGATACTACTGACCCTACTCACATGATGACATTGGCTATGTTCACCTCCTAGTAGACTATCAAATCCAGAATTGCCAAAGCTGCCAAGAAGTAATTATGGATCTGCGCACTGCTTGTTGACTTCTGCACGTGTTTTTTTGTTTTGTTGTTTTTTGGCTGCTCTTCCGCAGTGTTCAAACTGGTTAGATGTTTTGGGGTAACTTCTCTTTGGTTACACTGGATTTTTATGTCTTATCTAGATCTTGATCCTTCTTATAATGTTTTTCACTCCTATTCTGGCTTCTAGGCCCCTTTTTGTATACAAGGGTATAGTCCCTTTCAAAAAACTATTTACCAATAATAAAAAAAAACTTGGTTTGTTGATTAATAAATTTTTTTAATTATTAATTGAAAAGTGTTGTGTTATATTAATAATAAAAATGTACAATGCTCATCATACAAAAACTAAGTGGAAAGAGTCACACCCAAAAATGTGAAAGGTGTAATCAAATTGAGCCAAAAGGCCTCGAGAGAGGCTAAGTCACCTCAAATCATTACCACTAAAACCACAAAGTGTAAACATTAAATCATAAAAAGAGTAGAAACTTCAAACAATAGCTGCAAGCATGGAGGCATGTGGCGCAGGAGGAGGAAGACTATCAAACTTATCACCCTAGCCCTATCTAGAGGGGCGAGCCTCATCAAAGATAGGATCTTACCCATCCCACCAATTTCTTGCTTCTAATAATAACCAATATTTTCATCATCGATATGTCAAGAAATGGGTAAGCCTCATTAAGGAATTTCCATTGAGAAATTCCAAGCCAACAAAAGTCACTAAGCGGAGAAGATGCAGGTGAATGCAGCCTTGAATGAGGGGACCTCCATCGAGGTGGAGGTAGAATAATTTGAGGACGACAGAAATAAAACCCCATCTAAGAGGAGGGGGTAGTGAATGGTTGTACCAAGGTGGTAAGTGGCAACATAGAGGCACATCTTGCAGCACTGACTAGCGATACTGAGGAATCAAACCTCAATGTCCAAGGAGGCACTAGAGATGCTATAACTCTAAGCACACTTTTTTATTTTGGTCATAGCACTATAAATCAAAATTACTTTATTAGTAACAGAGAAATCATAATCCATTGGAAATTTATTAAATATAACAATATTTGTATCTTTTCTTAATTGGAACAAAATGCCGCTTATGAAGATGTGTTAAATTATGTTGTAAACTACATGTAGCATGGTAGAGTCCCCAAGAGAAATAATTTTTAGGTGAAAAAATAGGGATAAAACGGTTAGAAAAGGGAGTGAATTCATCTCCAAGCCGTTTGAGCATGAGGGAAAAATGAAAAAGTGTTTGATAGATTCTAGATGGTTACAACACATGAATACAAGGCAAAACTCAAAATTCCCGAGTTGAGAACTAATGGGGTGACCTTGGTCAAGAATACACCAAATAAAATGAGATTTTTTAGGTTAAAAATGGCCGACCAAACCCTATAGAAGCTACGGGACCAAAAATAAGATGAGGAAGAAAGAGACCAACGTCTGTTAAGCATTTCACTATCAATAGAATGAGGATCTAACAAAGAATAACCAATGAAGGGTTTGTATTTAGGAAAAGGAGTAGTAAAAGAGGCAAATTATAGTCATGTGATAAAGGTACTCTTAAGGTAAGTCATATCTTGTTCAAATACTCTTTAGGAATGTAGTTAATTAATTATTGTTTAAGAGAAACATTTATATGAAGAAGGTGGAATTTTGAAGTCCGATTCTCCTACAAAGCAAAGAATGAGAGTTCTTACAAAACAAATTCCTAACAAATTTAATCCACTTTTTGAAAAATCGAGACATTTATCTAAAAATTCCAAAGATTGGGGTGAATCCTAGAAAGAAAAGAGAGATAGCCACTAGAGAGAGAAAATTCGAGAGAGAGTAGAGATTTGAATCCATTGCATGAATGCAAACAAGGTAAGGTTTGAGAAATCCCAAAACCTTCCAAAGACTCTGTAGAATAAAATTGAGCTTAATCCTAATTTATTGAGGGAAGAGAAGAAGAGATTAAAATTTAAGACTCTTTTATGCTAGCTTTCCCATAGAAAAACCTATAAAATACCATGCCAAAGGATAATTTTGCAAACTTTATTCCCTATAAAGATATGTAAGATCCATTTAGTAGAAAGATCCCACCACGGTGTTTGACATAAATTAACCCTAGACCACCAACTACTTTAGGTATATAAAACACTTCCCAAGAAAGCCTATGGAACCCCTTATTACCTTTAGTGTTGGCACAAAGGAAACATGAAGAATATTCACAAGTTTTGCATAAGAAACATTAGAAGGATCCTAACATGAGGAATATTACACATGTGTGGTATTGAGAATCTTAGAGAATATATAAACTTTCCCCGCTAGAGAAATTTGTTTGGTGATCCAAAAAGAAATATTTTGTTTCACTCGTTGAACCACATTAGACCAAAGTTGTGCTTTGAGGTACCCTGAAAAGAGAAAGGGATACCAAGATATGTAAACTAAACCCCAAGTTGGATCTAACTCCATTTCATATCAGCCAACCAAATAGGAATGGGATACTAAGATTGTTGATAGCATTAAGTTTTCTTCCTTGAATAATAGATCGCAAAGAAAGACCAAAAGTGTCTAGAAAATCAAGATCATGTTGAATAGATTTTTTTCTCCAAGAGTTGGAGAAAATAATCATGGGAAAAATGACCATTAATAACCTATTGAGTACTATAATGTAAATAAATACCTTTCACTAATCATTGAGAAGATATTTTAGTAAGAAGATAACTAAATCCTTTAGTGATTAACACATGAAGAAAAGGGGCTAGAGGAAAAATTTCCTAATATATCTAAAGAAACCAGTCTTGGAATACTCAAGCACCATTGATACTAATACATGCACCAACATTTTCAAAGAGCATTTGCATGTAGACCTAAAAAAGTGAGGACTAAATCCTAAAGCTTCAATCTTATCTAAGATTAAATACCATTAAATTATATCCTATGCTTTAAAAAAATTGATCTTCATAAAAACATTTATTGAGAAGAGATGTGAGCTCATTCTATACCTTCCAAGACTACTATAATATTATCAAGAATATACCATGTTGAATAAAGAATGTTTGTTCACTTCTTATAATAAAAGCAAAAGATTATAAATCATGTTAGCGAGAGTCTTAACCATGATCTTATAAGACATGTTAAATAAAGTAATGGGTCTCTAATTTGAAATTTATCCAAGATCTCCATATTTGGGAATGAATTCAATATTTCCTTGATTGATCGAGTCACCTACAAAAATTGTCTACAACACTTCCAAGGAAACATTGTGGAGATCATGACCAACAATGTCCAATAGAGCTTGATAAAATTCAGTAGGTAATCCATTAACCCTATGAGATTTGTTTGAATCCATTTTAAAGGAAACTTATTTCATGTTAGAAAGAGATAAAGGCACGCATGCAAGCCACCCATTCATTTTTGACATTTTCTAAGTCGCACTTGGATACATTTTAAAATGGATTCTTCCCAAGATGGATTTGAAGGTTAAGAAGTGAAAACCCCATGATAACGATGAAAGAAATCTTGGAGAATATCATGCAATGCAAAAATATGAGAATTTCCATGAGAGATTTCCTTGGTCTTATCTGAAGACTATTTAGAGCGCAACATGGTAAAGAACTCCTTGGAAGCTCTATCCCAAATTTTAAGTCGGTCTGCAAGGACCATGAAACTATGCCCCACGTGACTAGTAAGGTTTGTGGGCTTTAAAATTGTGATTCCAATAGGAAGCCTATATTTTCAAAGCACGATTGAAAGGTGAGGCATTAAGATCTGTTTAGATTCTAGAGAACTTATGATATGATGATTCGTGGGAATTTTTTTCTAAATATGAATACCTTATCCCCATAAATATGGAGAAAGGAGGTGGTGCATTTAATAACATCATTCCCAAGTGATTTAATCAAAGCCATTAAAATGTCAACCAACTAGATTCCATAGTCATTGTATGTTTGAGACTGTATGAACATGTTTAAGGTGAGAATTTTGAGATAAAATTGAGAATTAGCCTAGTTTTCATTGTAGGTTTAGACCAAGTAATATTGAAAAAGATGGGAGAATGGTCTAATAACAAAGTAGTTTCAAGGATGTCAATAATAAAATGGGGCAAAGAGAAACAAAATCTTGATTGGTCATGAGGGAGTGATCTAGTCATTAAATAATTTGATCTTTTCCTTCTCTAAAATTAGACCAAGTTAGCTAGGAAGAAGAGGATTTGTGACAAAGGGGAAGATTAGGATCAAATAATCAAAGTTTGTGCCAAAAATAAAACAAAGACTCCCACTCTCCCATACACCCGTGCAAAGGAAGACACCCAAACTGATCATAAGGGATTTCAACCATGTTAAAATCACCACAAATGATCCAAATGGCCTCTAGTAAGGAGTTGAGAAGCCAACGTCAAAAGACATTTTCTCACCCATATCATTGGAAGCATAGATATTGGCTAACCTAAAGATACACCCATCGAGAATTAAATATAGACCACACTAATCGATGTGTGGGGTCGATCCTAGGAAATCACATGTTGAGCAATGTTAGGGAAAATTAGGAATAACCCCACCATGGCAGGATCATGATTAGAGGTATGAAAATTGGCATGGGGCTAAATATTATGAGATATAGAGTGCAACAAAAAGCTAGCTAGCTTTAGTTATTTAAAATAAAAACATCTCTTGTGATAGAAATGAAGACAATTGTTCCTAACAAGATATCATCGAGTTGGTTTAGTAAGACCATGTATATTCTAAGAGTACACAATCATTGAGATGAATCTAAGTACATATTCTTGTCATCATTAAAATCGAAGAGGCTAGAAAAGCTGGTTATAAGAAGAAGAAACTTAGCTAAGAACCGGGCAAGATATCCAAAATTCCAAGGGCAAGTGTTTGTCTTGCATATACTCACCTTCTTTCGATGGGGATGGGCTATGACAAAAGGAAATCCAAGTTATGTGTGAGTGATACGATTTTTTACAAAATGAGACTCTAGAAGGGCCAAGGGATCAATGGGAAGAAGTCGGGGAAGGATTACAAGGGAAACAAAAGACGCGGTGAATGATGTGTGGGAAGGAGGAAGCTTGAATTTCATGGGATTAACTTAGTTGACAAGGGCATGGATGTAAAAGCACCATTATTAACAACTAGAAAATAAGTGGGAGCCGAGGGTTTTAATGTCCCGCAGAGAAGTATAGTTTTTGTTAGTGATGGTGGTCCATCATTTAGAAATGGAAGTGAATTTGGAGTTTTATGGGGTTTATAAGAGGTTGAATTACAATTTTCCCTCATCATTCATATTGGAGAGGGAAATAAACTGGTTATGAGAAGAAGAAACCCAAGTAAAAGCGGGGTAAGATCTCCTTAATTCCTAGGGCGAAGTTTGTCTTTCACATACTCATATTCCTATGAGGGGATGGGCTATGAGATCAAGAAAGCCAAGCTATGTGTGAGTGAGAATATTTTTTTCACAATGTAAGACTTTAGAAGGGCGAGGGATTAATGGAAGGAAGTCGGGAAGTCTCACAGTACAACGGCGGATGGTGTCATTGTTGTGTAGGAAGGCAAGAGTCACGGAATTTCACAGGATAATTTTATTTTACAAGGGTCATGGACACATATGCTCCATTTTAAGAAACTATACAATAAGTGCGAGCTAATGGTTGGAAGTTCCCAAGAAGAACCATCCATCCATTAGAAGTGGAAGAGAATTTGGCATTTTGAAGGGTTTATTAGTGGTTGGAGGAAATAATTCATCCATAAGAGGACAGCGATGAATCATGTTCTCAGTTGACTTAGAATGAAAATGAGTATGAGGTAAGTTGACATAAAGCACCCTTTGAGAGAAAGGGAAGTCCCCAATCTGAATGTTGATGGTTTATTTTAATTATTTTGATAAATAAATTTCAACACACACACGACGTTGACGAAAAGCATGAATAAATTTTGGTTAATCATTGGATATGATCCTCCCCAAGGGTTTGACTAAGTCCCTAATAAAACCCTAAAGAAGTAGGGGGTGCTAGAAATTTAATCCAGATAGGAAATTTGAGCTTGGCTTTCTTAGAAACTTGAAAGTTTAAGGTTCGAGTGTGAAAAAACACCAAGGAGTTGCGAATGAACTAAGGAAAATGGTTAATAATGGCCTTACAATGTTCCGCATTATAAAAATGAAATAATAAAATCCTTTGTGAGGTTTTGAAATTCATCAAGTTTTATGCCACGACTTTTCCAGAGGTTGTGAACCCATTATTTGAAAAGGTTCTCATAGGGGACTCAACCAAAAAAATACCCAAACAGTGTGTAATTTTAATAAGTTAGTGTGATGCATTATCAACGGGAGGAAAATCAAGAACAACATTAGGTAAGGGATATAATATTCATTACCTCATAAAAACACTTCAGACAAACTTCTATGCTTTCTTTGGGGCCATTGGCGTTAGTCACTTTGTCCCAAAGTGTTGTGCACATGTCAAGACTAATTCACTTCTCCGAACATACAATGGTTTACCCCATGCCATGAATATTCCAATCGATAATATTTTATCCTCCAATGCTTCATAAGGTCCACCAAGAATTCTATTTTTCAATTCCTCCATATCCATGTTGGTGACATCATTATCTCCCACACAAAGATATTCAGGACCGAAATAAAATGGGTTCCAAACCTAAATACTTGAGCTTCATAGTGTAAAAAAACAACAAGATAGGTGGAATGCAAGTTTCCACAAGTGATTTGAGCTTAATTTCAAGGCTTTTCAATTTTACAATGTCTTATCGAGGACAACTATTTTTTAAAAAAATCATAATTTTCACCATCTCATGGTTTTTTCTCATTTGGAGTATCATTGGTGCTGAGAAATTTCCATTTTTGGATATTTTCATATTTAGACATGTATAACCTTTCACACTTATTATATTTATAAAATTTTCTTATGAATGTTGGTTTATAATGAAATTGGTCTCAAAATTTTAGGTTTTAGTTCGGATATTCTGCTCCAAATTTTTAAGGTTTTCACCCTCCGAGCTTTGAATCGAAAAGGAAACCTTTGGGTTTGAATTTTTAGATGGATACTTTAAATCATACATATCATCAATATAAATACTTACAATCAATTTAAGGGAATTTTTGGAGGAGTGCATAGGTAAATGCTTTTTTAAAATAGGTGCATGGTTAGAGATATAAGCTTTTCTTCATTTTGGGGAATGAATGTATGGGGAAATTTTAGTAGCATTCCTAGTATATATGGAGGCATTGGAATGAGTAAAAATTTATTTGAATGTTAAAAATGACGAAGTATGAATGGTGAGGAGAGTTACTCATTTTATTTTTACAAATTTTAACTCATCTTTGACCGAAAATTTAATTAGAGTTTGTTGATTGTGGAGGTAGAGTTATACTCGTGCAAGAGGGAAAACGTGGGGAAAAGGGAAAGCTGAAGTGTAATTTTCCCATGATGGTGACATGTGACAGCTTGTAGTTTAGTTATAATGAGATGCAGGGGGTTGAAAAATGGATTACGAAGGCTTAAAAGTGGATTCGATATGACAGGAGCTAAGTCCCCGAGTGACAGGGAGACATTTTGTGTCCTCCTTGTGCCCTATTCTCCTGTTTCACTAAAGGGGATATAAAGGGGTTGAAAATGCACCATGGGTTTGATTACATGAGATGGAGAAAAATTGATAGCAAGTATGCAAAACCTAAGTGCAAAAGTGATGAGCTCGAGTTTACGAGAAGTTGGCCAGGAGGGGGATCACACTTTTATGTCCCATAATCACCATGGGGACAATATAAGGGGGAATATGATGCTCCAAAATGTGCCAAATGGTCTAATTTTCATGAAAAGGGGACCTATCAACTTGAATCACTCACACACCCATCCTAACACCTCAAGTTAACATTTTAAGAGACACAACATCCACACCAATGGTAGAGTGCACTTTGGTCTCCCCATTTTACCATTTGCACATGGTGGAAAATATAAGGGGACGAGGTATGCTCAAAACCCCTATTATTCCATTTTAGGATGTTGATGTCACCTACTAAGTCCAAATCGGGACATCGAGAGTGGTTTTCTACCTCGAGGACATGGAAGGTTGTTTTGGGTTCAAAAACTATTATATTTTGACTCAAAATCACCTAATGTGAACATTTTATCCATTTTTAGGAGGCAATTTAGCCTGATATTTATTGTTATGGCCTATTCCAATCTTGACTAGAAGCGGCAATTATGTTGTTTTGGATTGTTACTAGAGAGCCTTAAATCTTTGAGAAAAAGTGACCCATCCATCATATAGAGGGTTATAATAGTTTCCTATTGACATTTTTTTCCTCCAAACTCATTCGAGAATTCATAGAATCATCCAAACAAGTTAGCATATGCCATTGGAGCCTTCATTCCATGTGCCCAATGTTACCCAATTCGCTTTCTTGATTCTTGACATCAATTTACGCCACTAATACTCCCCAAACTTCCTTGGATGAATTCAATGTTCTCAATAACACTCCATGATGGTTTGAATCTTCCTCTATACTTCAAGTGATTTTCCATTAGTTACGAAATGGCAAAAGATGACCCCTTTTAAGACTATAGAAGCAAGTGTCCTTCCTTGAATCTTAGTGAATTCATTGATCACCGTGGGCATATATCCATGAATATTTAAAATTTTGGTAATCTTGTTAGCTAGTTCCTTTGATCCGAATTAAGATGGCGGGGAGAGGTTGGCTTGAGAAAGGGTTCACAATGATGGGAAGCTGAAATTTTCAAGTGTGCACTTAGTTATCATGGCCAAAAATTTTAGCCAAAATTTTTAATTTTACATACCACACATTTAGAATGAAAAAACACCCTTAACACCCAAAATAATAGTTTTTAAAGAGTCTATAGGTTAAAAACCAATAATAACATAACCTTTTACAAACCTTCTAAACGAAAATCGCCTCCACTTTTTCTATATGTTTGATGTTGTTTTGACATTTCAATTAATATAAAATAATAATTACTTTTGATCATTAAACATTGAAATATATGTGTATATGATATGTATATTGGATACGGTCACCTTCTCATAGTCCTAAAGTATATGCTTTAATATTTCTTTGAAAATTGTATATATACGGTTAAGTGATAATTTATATTGCAATAAAAAATGTATTAGTGTTTTTTTCGGTTGAAGGTGGGAATATTTATAAATTTTATGCTTAGTGTTTATTAAATTTGTTATAATATGAATACTTAATGTAATGGATTACTTTATTTTTTATTCTTTGTTAACATTAATAACTTAATTAAATAGCATTCATGGTTTCTAAATAAATTATTAATTTTGTTTAAATATATATAATTTTAAGTAATGATGTGCATATTGATAAATTAAAAAATAATCAAATATTTGATATTCTAAAATTCTAATTTTAATAGTCATCAAATTCTTAAGTTTAACTTGGTTTGTTGATAAAAAAATTATTGGAATTTTTCATTGAAAAGTATAATTTTATATTTATGAGAAAAATCTACAATGTTAATCATATAAAAAATGGGTGGAAAGAGTAACACCCCATAATGCGAAATTTCTAATCATATTGAGCCAAAAATTGATCGAGAGAGGATAAGTCACCACAAAGCACTACCATTAAAACCACAAAGTATGAAATTTCAATAAAAAAGAGTAGAAACATCAAGCAACAGATTTGCAAACATAGAGGTAGGTGATGAGAGGAGGTGTTGGACTATTGAGCTTATTGCCCTATTCCTATCTAGAGGGGTGAGCCTTGTCGAGACAGGCTCCCACCGATGATCCCAACCGATTTCATGCTTCTACTAATCATCGGTATATTTATCATGAATGTGGGTAGAAATGAGTAAGTTCATCCGAGGGAATTTCTCTTGAGAAATGCCAAGCCAAAAAAATCAACAATCGCAGCATACACAGGTGAAGGAAGCTTTGAATGAGGTGGAGGTAGAGGACTTTGAGGTGGAGGTGAGGACCCCCATAGAAGAGGAGGGGTTAGAGAATGGTGAAACCGAGGTGGAAATTGGCGGTGGAGAGGTACATCAGGAGCCTCCCAACTAACGACACAGGGAACAAAACCTCAAAGGTCAAGGAGGTGCTAGAGATGTTCCACCACTAAGTGCACCTTTTTATTTTGCTCATAGTGGTATAAATCATAACAACTTTATTAGTAAAAGATAAATCATAATCCATGGGAACCTTATTCAATATATAATTATTTATATCATTCCGTAAATGGAACAAAATGTAAGTTCTTAGGATGTGCCAAATTTTGATGTAAGTTTCATGTAACATGATCGAGTCCCCCAAAAGAACCACTTTCCAAGGAGAAAACTCGGGATAAGAAAGCGGAAAAGGAATGAATCCATATCCAAGTTGTTTGATCATGAGGGACAAAACAAAACATGTGTTTGATAGACTCTAGATGGTTACAACACAAACAGAAGGGGTGAAATCCAAAATAATTGAGTCAAGAACTGGGGATACCTTGGTGGAGAATACACCAAATAAAATGATTTTTTTAGGTTCAATAATGGCCGACCAAACCAATCTGGAAGAGAAGGGACTAAACATAAGCTTAGGATGAAAGAGACCAACATCTATCAAGAATTTCAATATTAATATAATGGTGATCCAACAAAGAATAACCAATGGAGGGCTTCTATTTACAAAAGGAGTAGCAGCAGGCCAATTCCATTCACGCCACTAAGGAAATCCAGAGGTAAGTCCTATCTTGATTAAATATTCTTGAGTAATGTAGATAATTAATTGTCCTATAGGAACAAAATCTATAGGATGGAGGTGGAATTTTAAAGCCAGAGTCTCTCAAGAAATCTCAAAATGAGAGTTCCTGCAAAAATATCCCCAATAAATTTAATCCTCTTTTAGAAAAATTTTGACTTTATCCCAAGGAGCCAAATCTAGGGGCCAATCCTGGAATGAAAAGAGAGATGACCACTAGAGAGAGAACGAATTGAGAGATATGTCATAACTGAAGCCATTTCCAACCCAAATAAGGTAAGATTTGAGAAATCCCCAAGCCTTCCAAATACTCTGAAGAATAAAAGTGTGCTTAATTTTAATTCGTAGATGACATAGAAGAACAGATTGAAAGTTAATACCGTTCAAGCTATCCTTCCCACGGGGACACCCTAGTATAGTGCTAGAGAAGAAATTTTCCAATCTTCTTTCCCTTCAAAGCTACACAAGATCCATTTAGTAGAAAGAGTCACTCCCGGTGTTTGACATAAATTAACCCTAGACAACCAGCTCCTTTAGGCATACAACACACTTCCCAAGCAACCCTGTGGAACCCCTTGTGCCCTTACTACTATTGGCATAAAGGAAATCATGAAGAAGCTTCACAAGTTTTGCATAAGCATGATTTGAAGGATCTCAACATGAGGAATATTACACATGTGTGGTATCCATAACCTTAGAGATATATAAAATTTCCCGCTAGAGAAAGTGGCTTGGTGATCCAAAAAGAAAACTTTCATTTAATCTATTACACCACATTAGACCAAAGATGGGTCAAGGTAGCCTGAAAAGAGAAAGGGATACCAAGAAATGTAAACTTCACCCCAGGTTGGTTCTAACTCCATTTCATACCAGCTAACAAAGAAGGAATGGGAGATAGATATTTTCGATAGCATTGAGTTTTCTCCCATTTAAGAGCATAGCTCAAAGCAAGATAAAAAGTTTCCATATAATCAAGAACATAATGAATAGATAGTTTTTCTCCAAGATTGTGAGAAAAGAATCATCGTAAAAATGACCATCAATAAGTTGCTAAGAAGTAGAAGGTAAAGAAATACCTTTCACTAATCCTTGAGGACTACCATGAGCAAGAAGATAACTAAATCCTTCAAAAGCTAACACATAAAGGGAAGGGGCTAGGGGGAAACCTTTCCTAATAGATCTAAGCAATCGAAACTTGGAATACTCAACATCATTGATACTAATGCCGATACTAACATTTTGAAAGAACGTTTGCATCTAGACCTGAAAAAGTGAGGACCAAACCCTAAATCTTGGAGCTTAGCTATGATTAAAGACCATTCATTTTTTTCATATGATTTAGCAAAATTAATCTTCATAAACAAATCTTGTTGATAGGAGATGGGAACCCATATCATACATTCCCAAACCGCTATAATATTATCAAGAATATACATGTGCTTAATAAAGCATGTTTGTTAACTTCTAATAATCAAAGGAAGAAGATTAGAAATCTTGTTAGCCAAAGCCTTAGAAATGATATTATAAGAAATGTTAAGAAAAGTAATGGGTGCCCAATTAGATATTTGTCTAGGATACCCTACTTTGGGAATGAATATGATATTTCCTTGATTCATCAGTTCACTTAAAGAAATAGTCTTCAAATCTTCCAAGTTGACATTGTGGAGATCTGGAAAAAAATGTCCCACAAAGATTGATAAAATTCATCAAGGAATCCATCAACCTTGAGAGATTTGTCGAATCCATTTTAAAGGAATCCTCTTTAACATTAGTAAGAGATAAAGGCCTATCAATGGCCACCCATTATTTTTGTGACATTTTGTAAGTCACCACATGGATACATTTTTAAAGTTTCGCTTCACAAGACGGAGTTGAAAGTGGAGCAACGAAACTCCCATGACAAAGATGCAAAATATCTTTGAGAACTTCAGAACGTGTGTTTCGAGAATATCCTAAGATATTTGGTTGATCTTGTATTAATATTGTTTGGAGCACAACTTGGTAAAGAAATCCTTCAAAGCACGGTCCCTATTTTCAGCCAATGCAGGTGATCATGAATTTACGCCCCATGTGACCTAGTAAAATTTATGGACTTTAAGAGTGTGATGCCAATATGTAACCTATATTTGCAAAGAACGATTGAAATGTGAGGCATTAAGATCTTGTGAGATTATGGACAACTCATGATATGATTCTTCATGGACATGTTGCCTAAAGATGAAGGAATACCTTTTATAAATATGGAGAAAGGAGGCAGTGCGCTTGATAACATCATTCCACCGGGTGATCTAACCAAATACATTAGAAGGCTGATCAACTAGATTCCATATTCATTATAAGTGTCACACGATCGAGCATGTTTAAGGTGATAAGTTTTGAGATAAAATTGAGAAGTAACATGGAATTTTTTTAGTTCGAGACCACGTAATATTGAAAAAGATGGGAGAATGGTACGATAAAAAATTTGTGTTAGGGATGACAACAATAAAATAGGGAAAGAAAGAAAAAATCCTGATCTGGTCATGAGGGAGAGATCCAGTTGCTGAAATTTTTGATCTTGTCCTTCTCTAAAATTAGACCAATTGGGTCGGGAAAAAGAGGATTTGTGACAAAAGAAAATATTGGGATAAAAATGCAAGCTTGTGCCGAAATAAAACCAAACCTCCCACTCTCCGACACACTAGCACATATGAAGACACCAAGTATTATCCCCAATTCTTTCAATCATGTTAAAATCACCACAATTGATCCAAAGGTCCTCCGAAAAGGATATGGCAAGCCAGTGCCAAATGAGAACTAGCTAAATCTGCATCATTGCAAGTGTAGATGTTGGCTAACCCAAAGATATGCCCATCAAAAATAAAGAGAGACCACACTACTTGATAAGTGGGGTCTAATCCCCAAGAAATCACATGTTGAACAATGTCAAGGGAAATCGGGGTCATGGCTTCAACATGGCTAGGATCATGATGAAAGGTATGAAAAATGGCATGGAGATAGAAGGTAAGAGATGGAGAGTGCAACAAAAATCCGTCTAGCTTGAATTATTACAAACAAAAAAATTATTATGATAGAAATGAAGACAATTGTCCCTAAAAAGATATCGTTAGGTCGATTCAATAACACCACATATATTCTAAGAATACACAATCATTAAGATGAGTCTAAGTACATATTCCCCTCATCATCCATATCGAAGAGGGAAACAAACTAGTTATGAGAATAAAAACCTGGTAAAAACTAGTGTAAGATCTCTTAAATTCCAAGGGCGACATTTATCTTGGACATACTCATCTTCCTCTCTCGAGAGGAATGGGCTATGAGATTAGGAAAGCCAAGTTCTATGCTAGTGATAATATTTGTTCACAAAAAGAGGTTCTAGAAGGGCCAATGGATCAATGGGAGGAAGTTAGGGAAGTTTCATAGGTACAAAAAAATGACGCGGGAAATGGTGTGGGGAAGGTAAAGGCTTGAATTTCATAGGATAAGCTTATTTGACAAGGGTCATGGATACATAAGCACCATTATTAGCAACTGGACAATAAGTGGGAGTTGAGGGTTTGGAATTTCCCTGAGAAGCACTATTTTTGGTAGTGATGGTGGTCCATCCATTACAAGCGGAAATGATTTTGGAGTTTGTCGGTGTTTATCGGTGGTTAAGATGAAATTCGGCCATAAGAGGACACTCACTAATCATGTTCTCAATCGGATGAAAATGAAAATGAGTATTAGGTAAGTTAATGTAAAGCACCCTTTGAGAGAAGAAAATGTCCCCAATCTCAATGTTAATGGTTTATTTTAAGTTTTGAAAAATCAATTTCAATGCACACACGACGTTGAGTACGAGCATAATTTTTTTGGTTTCTCATTCGAATTATCCTTCGCAAGGGTTTGACTAGGTCCCGATAAAACCCCAAAGAGGTAGGATGAGTTCTTGAAATTCAATTCAGACAGGGACTTTGAGCTTGGCTTGCTCAAGAAACACGAAAGTTTTGGGTCCGATGTGAAAAAAAAGCCGAGTTGTGAATGAACTAAGGACCATGGTTAACAATGTCCTTACAGTGTTCTAGGTTGGAAAAATGAAATAAAAAAAGGCTTTGTGAGGTTTTGAACTCCGTCGAGTCCAACCCAATGAATTTGCTAGAGGTTGTGAACCCATTGTTTCAAAAGGCTCTCAGGGGGGACTCGACCAACAAAATACTCAATGAGTGTATAATTTTCAAAAGTTAGTTTGATGCATTATGAAACGGAGGGAAATCAAGAACAACATCATGTAAAGGAGTAATAGACTCATTACCTCATAAAAAACCTTTAGGAAAAACTTTTATGCTTTCTTTTGTGCCTTTGGTGTTGGTCACTCGATCATTTGTTGATGAGGGAGTCAAATTAGAGGCCATTAAAAGCGGGCATGTCGCTTAGAAAGGGTGGAGTAAAACAAACACATAACAAAATTAAGGAGCAGAAATCCTACTAAAAACCCAAAGGGAGAGTAGTATGACAGAGGTAAGGGTGATGGCGTGCATGAACAAACAACTAAGACGTAAACCCTAGAAGAGCTCAATCTCCTTCAATCTCCCTTCAATAATTTGATATTTCAATTTTGATTTTAATAAAATTGTATTTTAAGTTGGATATAGCCAACCAATAATTTATAATCCATAATAAAATAATCGTAAAAACGTTTCAAATGCTTTTATTCATTTAGCTATGTATATAATATTTTAAATTAGAATATTGTGTAGTTCTACTTTTATATATATATAAGTAATTCAATAAAATTTATATTTTAAATAATTTCATAAATTATTATAATCTAAATTTATGTTTATGTTAAACTAGTCGATTGTCAAATCTGGTTGGAGAATGTGCATCTTAAGAGAAGAGTTGACTCAAAAGTGTTCCCATTCATTTGAGTAAAATGGCACTTTTATTCTCCATAAAAATTATTCTAATGTGTGCTTTAAATATACACCGTCAAAAGGAATTTCAAAAACTAAATTATTATAGACAAAAAGACAGACGTGTTCTAGAAGGCTCTTGTTTATTGGTTTTTCTTGTGAGCTTTTATTGTGGATGTACCATGTGTTTTTGGCTGCCCCCTTCAATGCATTAAATCAATTTTATTTCTAAAGTTATTTTCATTGTATGTGATATGGTTCCTCCGTAAACCCACATTCCACTCAATCAATCCTCTGCAACTTATATAGTCTTTGACCACCATTTTACCATTTTTTTAAATGTTTAATCCCATCCTTTAAGTGATATACATGCAAATTTGCAATACAACAATGTAGATACGTAAAACACCTCGAGTCCACATAAAGTTTCTTTTTGTTATACCTAGTTTTATGTTGGGAGACATTTTACATAAATAGTATGGGATACTGGTGGTCTTTAATATCCATGAACATGTCTATTTATATTAGTGTAGTTAGATTGATATTGTGTGACACATTAAATTTAAAATTTATAAAGAAACTAATTAATTTTTTTATAATTGTCATATGTGAAAAATCTAATATAAAAGATTTTAAATTTGGTATTTTTAGATATTTTATAAATGAAAATATTTGAAATATTTATATTAGTTAAGATGTACATCTCTAAGCTTCATTATAATTTAATTAACATTTTTATTATAATTTCATTATATTAAGAATGTAATATTTTACGTCATTAATAATTAATTTACTGACTCTAATTTAATAATTATATAATTTTTTATTTACAATAATAAACTAAAAATATATAATAGAATTATTTTAATAATAAAATTACACTAATATAATTTATAAACAAATAATATGAAATAAACTATTTTTACAAAAATTACTAATATTTTTTACAAATATTTACATTAATTATAAATATATTTATTTAAATGTCATTTTAATAAACCTATAGTGTATTCCATAACTCGCTCCTCAAACGATTACATATAACCCATATTATTTTTGCACAAAGTGAAAGTTATATCCGATATTGTCAAATCTAATGTATCAAATATTTGTAAGATTAATTTTACTACATTCTATTAAATTCAATAACCGTAACTTTTTTTAAATATTTAACTATTTTATTTTTTTCGATTTCAAACCTAGCATATTTTCAAAAAGAGTGATGATTAACTTATCGAGATTTTATTTAAAAGTTGTAATTTTCATATCATATCATAAGAACTATCGATAGCTTTTGTCTAGATGTGGAAAGTTGTTGAAGAAAAGTCTAATCATATATATAGTTTATTTTTAATATTTGTTATATTTAGTTTTTCATGTTTTAACACAATATTTTATGTTATGGTAATTTAGATAAATTAGTGAATATTTAGTGATCCAAATTTTTAAAGAGTGTGGTTAGTAGTATGTAAATGCCCCACTCCATATATTATTGGTAAATCAAGAATAGAACCTATGACTTAGGCCACTTGAAATAATCAACGAGATCAATTGTGATTTAAGAGAACGTTGTAAAGTTTTTTCATATCTTCAACAAAATATGAGAGCTTCATATGTGTTTAGGATGAACGTCCACTTCTCTTTTCTAAACTCAATCCCTAATAATTATTAAAACTTGAGCTAAGTGACATATCACGGGGAGATGTCGATGAGCCAAAACCAACACAATCTTTAATATACTTTCCACATACTTACACCATTCACTGATGACATACACCTTTTTATATAAACCTCTATTACTAATAATAAATACATAAAGTGTGACTTGTAACCTAATAGAACTAATTCCATAAATTATTTATTTGGCCTAATATAATAACTCAATATAATTAACAAAAAGATATATATATATATATATATATATATATATATATATATATATATGAAATTTACTTTTTTAACTACAAAATCTTTTTGAAAGAAATACATTTATTTTCTCTTTATAATCACATGTTCAAGTAAAAAAATTTATAAACAAGAAAAAAATGAAGGGAATAAAATGCCATCTTCAAATGTTGGGAGACTTCATATTCAACTAAAAACATACTACTTAGAACAATTCCTTATTTAATCTATAGTTTAACTTCTTCTATTCCACGTTGTTATGGACTTCACAATATTAACTAGTGGTTGCTCCTTAAGGAGAAAGTCTATGCCGATTGATATTTTTGCATAACATGTTTTTGATTTTCTTAGGGGTTATTCATTTTGTAATATTGATGCAAATGAGATACTTATCAAGCACACAAATAAGTGAAGCAATCTTTTGCATATATTCAAATTGGAGCTCATATATTATCATCTGGTAATTTAAGGTTGAGTGTCCAGTTAGGTGAAGGTGTTTCCTATGTATGAATGACACCCTAATTTGGTATGTATAGATACACATTTCACATTATGCGATAGAAAACATATTTATATCTTCGAGACATATGCATATGTGTGTTTGCATGCGTGCGTGTGGTGTGTGTGTATATATGTATGTGTTTATATATACACATGAATATGTGTAATTTTGGTATATAGGGTTACTATATTATATAAGTAAATGATTTGTAAAAATGCCTTGAGTTAGGTGGTTAGGTTGAACCTATATTAGTGATTTGTGTATGTTTATTAGTTATAGGCATTGCATTTGCAATAAGTACATTGCTATAAAATATTTACATCATGTTACAGGTTTGGCAGTGTGTATAGTTGTTTTTGTATTTATAAGAGGGGAATTATTGCAAATATGTGCATTATATTACAAGGTGCCGCTATTTGGCATGTACATATATCTTGTAAGCATGTTGTATGATCTTATTCTGAAGATTCCCAAAAACATGTTAACATTTCTACATGGCTTCCATCTTATTCACTTGTAGCTGAGTTGTGTACAATACATGATATTTGTTTCTTACTATTGTAGGTACACATCAAAATGGAAAGGATGAATTTGAACCCATAGAAGAGCACTTGTTTGATAATGTTGCACACATCATTGGTCTTTGTATATGTTAATTTAAGAGCATCTGTAGGTTGGCCTAGTAAGCGGGGTTCATTTTAAGACACCTCTAGAAAATTGTAGGTGGAAAATACCTGGCAAATATCCCGAACCAGTTTCAACGAAAGGTGAATTTGATAGTATTTCAAAACCAAATTTTCACCAGGTTTTTCAAGCTGGAGAAATTACAGAATTACAACTACCGATGTACCATGGCGCCACAACACAATGTCGATGACCCTCATCGACACACATCAACATGACGTCAATGGCCCTCGTTGACGCGCGTCAATACCCCCTATTGATGCATGTCAACAAGAGTCATTGACGTGCATCAATAGGGACCATTGACGCGTCAACACAACTTGTTAATGCACGTCAATGACCCTTGTTGACACGCGTCAATACACTATTGGCGTGTGCCAACAAGTTGTGTTGATGCATGTAAATAGGGACCATTGACACGTGTCAACAAGTTGTGTTGACGAGCGTCAATGGTCCTTATTGACGCTTGATTTGGCTTATAAATAGCCTCCCGTCGGTCATTTTCTCATTTGCACTTTCCGGCTCTCGATTTTTTTGTTTACAGGAATCCATCATTGTCAAAGACGCAAGCACAACTATGATGGTGACTTCAAGTGCTTCCCAACCGCAAGCTCAGGACAAAAATCAAGAAGAAAATCCAGTCCTATCCACGGGAAAGATCATCTACAGGAATCCTTTGTGCCCCCACATCCATACTATTTTAAAGATGTCTTCCAAATATAAATATTTGATCGATGCATGTGAGTTTAGTGGGCTCGTTGAGATGCCCCAATTCAAAACTGACCTAGATATTTTGAATTACCTTCTCTCATCCTACAATACAGAGGACAGTCTTTTTTATGTTACTCTGAATGACGGCCGATTATTTCAATTCGGTATCAACGCAACTGACATCCATAGGTTTACAAGCCTTCCATTCAGAAATTTACCCTTTATTACAATGAAGGAAACACTCGTGGAAGATGACAAGAAATATCTTGAATCAACGTTTAGTTTCCATGTTGATTGTAAGTATAATTCATTTTCATTCATCATTTTTTATTCTATTTTTGATTTTGATACAATTTAATGTTATATTAATTCCCACTGTTTTTTGGCATTTGCAGCTCATGTCAATAAATCCGGTGTGGTGTGGATACACAAGCAATCGCACACCACTTTCTTGCTGCAATGATTTCCTTTTTTCAATCCAGAATAGTTTTGTAGGGTCGGCAAATAGATATACCAAACTGGGCCATTGCATACATAGTTGTAACTATCGCAAAACAAAAATTTGATTGGTGCACCTATCTATCAAAATACTAAGCCCGACATAACAAATGCAAAGCTTTTAGAAAAACCTATCATTTATTCCACAAACTATCTCCTTGGCCTTTATTACGAGGCTCTTTTAAATTTAAAAGATAAGCTAATTCCTACTTGCACTCATGAGGAGTTGATGAAGTTGTCAATTCCATCTAAAGAACAACAGGTAAAAACTATTAAGTTTGTATTTCAACATTACACTACACAGTTATTAAAACTTTACGGTTTTGCAGAGAAGATTTATTGAATACCATCCCCAAAAAAAAAAAAAGGTGTTATCAAGAGGAAGAGGCCAACAACATGCTAAGACTTCAAGGGATTCCCAATCTAAAATGGAAGCTCACTCCTCTCCGACCCTCAATAGTTTGAACTTGTTAAATGCCGGAGAAGTAATAACTTCTCATATATTATTAACAAATTCAAAAATTTATTTTATTTTCAATTTAAATTTTAACAATTGAATTGACATACAATTCAATTTTGATGACATCTGGGGACTTTATACCATACGCATGCTTCGAAAATTTAACCATCTTCCATAACTCACTCAAGATACATTCGCATGTATTCGTATCTTCTCAACAACCACCAATTCTTTCGCTCCTACACGGCCACCCTTAGTAGTGCGAGAAACTACCCCTTGAGAACAAGGTATAACTTTTGAATATTACTTCATCTAATTTTGTAGTTTTTGGATTGTTTTCTAGTTTTTCATGTTTTTTCTTGAACTTTTCAGCACATTGTAGTCCTTCTATTCAAACAGCTGCACCGAACCCCCTCAACCAATAATATTTAAAATGCCAACTAGAGGAACAGGGAAAAAGAACATTGGTAAACGCATGCCAATTGCTCGGCCCCTAGCGGGACACTAAACATTGCCTCCTCCTTTCGAATTCCAACTCTCTCACTTGGTGGCTTGCCCGGTCAATGGGCGAGATCAATTTTGAATAATATAAATTTAGATAAATATTATTTGGGCATTGATAGCAATGACCCAACTGGTTTTTCAATACGTGAGATGATTCAAGGCCAGCAAGTATACTTCAATTTCAACATACTTTAGTCTTTACCATATTGAATTACATTTTGATTTAAATTTATTTGTCTGAATCTTGATTAATTTTATCACAAACAGGATCAGGCCACCCAAAGGCAGAAACAAGTAGCAGTTGATCGCCTGAAAGCCCCCATACCTCTCCAGTGAAGATCATCTTCATCAGATACAGATGGTGAACAATTGCTACCTTTTCCTTTGGAGAACTTAATTGGTTATGATTGTCAATCCCATGTCGGTGAGTTTATTCTACCTCATATCAGTCAACTCATATAATGGGAGAGAAGGGCTAAAGTACTTATCAATGAGATTATTAGTCATTATGAAAATTATTGGCAAAGGGATAGTTTATATGCTACAGTCCAAAATCAACCTGTAAAGATGGGTTCCTTACTTACCCAAGTAAGAAGTGGAACCATCACGTATAACAACAACTACAAAGATGAAATATTGGATAAGGCATTAAAAATTTGGAAAATATTAGTCTTGAGGCCAGGACATATTTTAACAAATGGTCTAAGGACATGGATCTAGTAGCGATTTGCAAATGTCGAGAGAGATAGAGCGGTTGTAGAATTATCACTTTCAAACAATATTTTTTTGTTAATTTGAAAGTTTCTTATTTTAGTAATATGTTGAATTGACATTACTTTTTTGTGCGAGTTAAAATATGAAAATTTGAAGAGTCAAGAAAGGGTTTTCAAGTTATCTTGGAAAGCTGTGAAAAACGATTTATCCGCAAGCCGAAGAATTTGAAGGAACATATTGTTTTGGTTAACAAACAAAACAATACATTTAAGTGGATAATTAAAGAGCACGGCTTAAACCCTAAAATATTATTCAAAGCTAAGGCAACAGCTGATCCAAATTTGTTGTCCCATGGAGATGCAAAAAAGCAAGAAGAAAGAATTTTAAAAAATCTGGACAGTGTTGCGGATGATCTCATAAGTTCTGGGGTTATTTCTGCCGTTGGGGAAAGGAGTAAAGCCCACAGCGATGAAACCATTGGGGAAAGGAGCACAAGAATTGAATTGGATACAAAAAAAGAGGGTTGAAAATTTTTATTATTGTGGAAACTTGAAATATTGAGTCTATATTTGAAAATTTGAAACATTGAATGTTGTGGTCATGGTATTTGAATTTTATTATCTGGATTTGATAGCCTTTTAAAATTTGAAATACTATTTGATAGCCTTTTTAAATTTTATTGAGTTTATGCTTATTGGTTTACTCTTAATGGTGATTGCATTAGATAGGGATGAATCATGATGACGTATGTTTCTTGTTTACTTGGATTATCATGAATTGTATGTGGACATAGATTTAGCTTCAAGCACGATAATTCTTCTTCTCTAGACATTTAAACTTGTTTTAAGATAATTATTCTTCTCTATACTTGTAATGATATGATCATGATAACATTAGAATGGATATAGATGATGATGAATGATGATAATGGATAATTGTTTTAAAAAATGGAATGTGTTAGGACAAAGACATTTCTTTAAATTTAAAATAGATAAATAATTGTTTTAATAATAATTGTAGTGTCAAGATTGTGATAATGATATGATATATATGGATGATGATGAATTTTATGTGGACGTAGATTTAGCTTCAAGCATGATAATTCTTCTTCTCTAGACATTTAAACTTGTTTTAAGATAATTCTTCTTCTCTATACTTGTAATGATATGATCATGATGACATTAGAATGGATATAGATGACATTAGAATGGATATACTTGTAATGATATGATCATGAATTGTTTTTAAAAAATGGAATGTGTTAGGATAGAGACATTTCTTTAAATTTAAAATAGATTAATAATTGTTTTAATAATAATTGTAGTGTCAGGATTATGATAATGATATGATGATGATATGATATATATGGATGATGATGAATTTTATGTGGATGTAGATTTAACTTCTAGCATGATCGTGGATGACAAATTGTATAATGGATCATGGATTATGAATTGTATAGTATGGAAATATCTTCCTCTGTAAAATTCAATTGTGTCATTTTATCCCACAAAGTTTTAAAAATATATCAAAGCATTTTGCAAATATAAAAAATAAATTAAACATAATTGTAAGAAATCAAGAAAGATGATATGATAGGGTTTAACTTACCTCTAGTGTTTTAGATTGTTGTGAAATCATCACTGGTAATGTGCTAGATCTTTGTTTTAAGAAAAATCAACATGAGAAATGGATTAGTAGATAGATGGGTGAGTTACTGACATTTTCAGTCCCGAGAAGTACCAGCTTCCTCGGATGGATGTCAACCCATGTTTTCAAAAAAAAGAAAAAGATTGTATTTAAATAAATGTAAATATATAGACCTGTAACATCTTTAATGATAACAAGAGCTGAAAAAAATTTAAAGTGACAAACAATAAGATTAAGGTGAAGAAGATACCTATTTAAAGTTGAAACAATCCATTATCAATAGCTTCTTCAAACTTGATGTTCTCTTCTATAGAGTGTGACGATGCGCCAATTCCACTCTCAACGTTGGGAACAGTTGTACTTGTAGCTATATTATTCACACCTCTTCTTTCACAAAGGGAATTCCAATGCATAATTGCTCTATCAAAAGGAAAGGTTTGCATGGAGTACGAGAGAAACATAACACCTCGTGTAACTTTCCAGATTTTTATGCAACATGTTTATCAATTTTGATTTTATAAATGATAGTGCATTGAAAACCCTTTCGTCATCCTGAGACCCCAAAATCATTGTTTGGCATAACTCATATAATCTAAAATATTCACTTATATCTTCTTGTAAGATAGAACTTTGATAAATTTCTCACCATAACCTTGTTTTAGCACCACTTTCAGAAGGTTCATCTAAATTTTTATATTGGTTCCTCATTGTTGTTACAAAATTTGTTGATTGAAATTTTAATAAATCAGCATTAAGTATACCTTTGATTTCAATACCCTTGAACTCTGAAGTCTTTGCAAAATGTTCCATTATTGTACTGTGGATTTATGGACATGCTTTCTTACAAAGTTAGCACGACCACCTTCAATATTCAAAAAATTAGGATTCATCACACCCATGGCTTCAAGAATTTTATCTTTGAAGAAATGTTCTCTAATTTTGATGATAAGGATTCTGAAATTTTCTTAAGCTTTATTCTTGTTTCAACTCTATGATTCAAAGATATTACGTGTCACGAGACCATCTTCTCATTCCAATCCTGTAATATCTTGACATTTTTGAAAATGTGCAGTGGTATGTCCCTCCCATTAACAGTGATGCAGAGGTGATTGTGGATATTAAATCTCAAATAGTTACTAGGATTTTTAAGATCTAATAAAGCTTTCCAATTCTCAAAAATAGGTGAATCAAAACTATCTTGGGAACAGTAAAAGATATCAAGACTTTCACATACCATTTTTCTCATCCATATAAAATCCACAATATAGATTAATCTTCCTTGTGCATGCTTCATCAGTGTATTGATCTCCTACAACATTGGAAGAATACCAACCAATGTAAGCAATGTCTCCAAATCAGTTAAACGGAACAACAAGTCCCTCACCCTATCAACTTCATGACGGTATTTTTGCATGAAACCAACCAACGAAGGATACTCCTCACAAACTCTGCATGCAAGTTCATACAAAGAGATCCATCTAGTCTCAACATCTTTCAAAAGTTTTTTTCCATCTGTAATTCCAATTGCAAATTTCTGGAACTCAAGAAATCACTTTGGGTTGCTTGCCATATAGGCATGAAGTTCTCTTATAAGGTCTTCTAATTTAGCAACATTTTCATGGTTGCTTACCATTTTATACGCTAAATTCATTATATGAGCCATATAGTGAATTGGTAGCATATATAGGAACTTGTTGTTTGTAATCTAACACATAGCCCTATTCGGTGACCTGCACATGAGATGCACCATCGCTCTAATGCATACCGACTTTGTAGCAATTTCATAATCAGTCATTCCCGAAATATATTTCAAATGAGAAATAACTATTTTATGTAGGTTTTCGGCATTGCAGTTTTCAACCATTTTCATAACACATAATAGATGAGGTGTCCTTATATGATTTTCTAAAGTATAGACATGCATACATACCCATGCAGTGTTTTCAACTGATGTCACTTCATCAATTGAAAGAGAGATAAACTTTGATTTTTTTACATTCTCTTTGAAATCTTCCTTCTCTATCATTGAAAGGAAATTTTCCATTTCCCATCCACTACTTTTAGACCAATGAGACTGAGATACATTCAAGTATTCCATTATATTGATACAAAACTTTGAAATCGAGGAAATCCAAAATCGGTGTTGCGTTTTTTGTTTGTGAAATATAATAGAGAATTGTATGAGCTTTGCATGTAGATTTGTTTGATTCATTTTACCAATATGCGATGTGATCGTTCCTCCCTTTTCAAGAGATGTCCTGTGTTTTTCCTACTTTGCCTCATATTTCATTGTGTATGTAACATGCATTCATTCCTTTTTATTTTTCCACTGTGTGTTTTGATTTTCGGCTATCCGCCCTCGTTACTGATCAAATATTATTTTCCACAATATTTTTCTATAGTGTCCAGCTTCATTTGCATTTTTTGTTACTTTGCCAATTTCCATGTACATATTGTACATATACATTCAGAGATGGGATCTCTTCAGAATTAGATGATTGTACAGGTTCAATAAATGAAAATTTAGCTACCCAATCAAACTTGTATGACCTGCTAAGGGTCCACATATTCTTGTTCATTTTCAATGTTTTACTTTTTTGAGTAGAATTTTGAGCAATATCACAATCACCTAGTTTCCTCTTTCTTGAACCGGATTTTGAATTTGATTTTTATTCCTTTTCTTTGAGTATTTGTATGTGTGATATCTTGATACACTTTTGGTTACACCCCAACAGGAAGAATATCTTCAAGATCTGGCATATTAACGTAGGTTTCCTTTGTTTGATACTATGTAGAATGTATGTCCACCTCAATAATACCTTCCACACAGTCAGTATTCTGATTCTTTGTGGTGGGATCTTTATGGTTGTTGGTATTTTCAATATCACTATCTGCAGAGTTTCCAAAATACTTGAACAATGATTTCTGAGATTTCTTAGTTACTTTTAGGGTCTTCACATTATTAGGACTAGGACCTTCCATTATTCTGAATAGAGTCCTGCATCAAAGAAAAGAACCAAGTAGCAACTTTCTGTTGCATGTCAACAACTAACCCTTTGTCCCGCATCAAAAGTACATCAATAATCACTGTCACATGTCAACTATGCGTCAACTAAAATTATCGCACCTCACCAAGGCGTCATCTACTTATGCCCTGTCATGCGTCAACTACTTATGCCCTGTCACACATCAACTCTATCCCTATCACATGTCAATTGCTTATGCCTTGTTACGCGTGAACTCTATCTATCGCACGTCTATAATATCTCTTTGTCGTGCGTTAACTATATTCCTGTCACACATCAACAACTAACCCTAACAGCCTAACAACAAACACTGGTGCTTAAGAGTATGCGTGTTCATACTTCATGATGTTGGTAATTTGGTAAGCTACTTGTGGTTTACTACCCGGTGAAACACTAATGTTTTTATAGGATATGTTTTCAAATGAAAGCGAAGCCGACCCCAAAAAATAAATATACTGTATATATTTTAGGAAAATAGGACACCGACCCGCTCTGAAAAAATCACCTTTTCAAATTTTCCTAAAATGAAATTTTCTCCATATTAGGAATATTCGCCACTAAAATTATCCTTGCTAGCAAAGCTTTAAGTGTAACATCGAAATTAATTTCCCATATAGAGAAATTTGGGTCCTATAACATCATGTGCAATGCATTTTTTTATTCACATAAGGTTGAACCGAAGTTGTATTTTAAACAATGCCAAGAATCATATTTATTTATAACCATGTACTTGCATCATTGTTTATTAGTAACCACCCTAGAAGAAGCATGATAAAAAATGTTATTCATGTTCACATGTATAGTTGTTGTAACAACTATAGCCTATTGGAATGATTTTAGTAAAGTGAATGGATGGATGTTAACAATGGTTTTGTGAACTACTATTTTTACACTCATTATAAATAAAACATCTTATGCCCCTGTAGTACCCACCCAAATACAAAGGGTTATACTTCCTCTACCAGAGGCACCAAAAAATGTTGTATGTTAAATCATGTGGTTAAGGTTCTTTGATTGAATGTGTTGACCTTGGATTTCTTAATTTCTAATAACAGTATACGTATGTTGTCTTCATCATGTGGCAATGGTAACAATTTTGTACTCTCATTACATAATGTTCCCCACAAATTTATAACAATAGTATATCATGTTTGGTATTTTATGGAAATGATATAATGTTGCGTACAACTTCTGTGTTTTAGGTAATCATAGGAATGAAGGATGTAGAGGTTACAACACCAATAACATCAACTATCAAAAAAAGTCACTACTAAAAGGGGGTTGATTTGAGACATTAATTAGAGACAAAAATATATTTTTGTCTCTAATTAATACACTCCTACTTTTGTCTCTAATACCCTTAATATAATTTTTTTAATTAAAAAAACTCTTTATAATTTTGGGTGGCTTGCAAAGTGGGGAAAATGCAAGGGAAAAATCATGAATGCATGGAAAATGGAAAACAAGATTGGGTGGGAGGGAATTTCATTCTTGTTGCATGCAGATGGTGTGGATCTTAGCCGAGGAGGAGGATGAGTAGGTATCTTCCATTTTCCTCTGTTTTATTGAGGATTTCTAAGAATTGTGCACAGAAATGGAGAGGGTTTGGTTTTCGGGTTGGGAACTTTGTTTCAAGGGCCTTTGGGAACTACTTGTAATCTTGGTATTGATTTTTTCTCATACTTGTAAGCCTCAGACTTGTTACGTAGCGTTCGATCATCCTCATATTAGAAGTTACCGAATAGAAGAGGATGCATTCTTCATCTACGAAATGTTATCTAGCGATTGGCCACATCTCACACACTTTTCTGTCCAAGGTTCAAATCTAATAGGAAGTATGCCACCCTTTATTGGAAATATTTCCTCCTCATTTATCATGATTTGGTATTTCTAGAAAATTCGAAGGTCTGATCATTGTATTCCATTGGCAATATCTCTACTCTTCAGTATTTGTATCTTCGGAACAACTCTTTGAGTGGAGATATTCAGAGTCCTTGATCAACTTATCTCTATGACATATCTTTATCTCTCCTACAAGCAGCTAAATGGGACTATTCCTACTTCTATTGGTAATTGGTACTATTACGAGATAAGCGAAGTTTCTACTTCGTAACCCTAGTTTGAGGGTTTCCATCTTTGTGACAACCCAAGAAGGATATTTCTATAAGGAAAAGACGTAATCCTTATATCAAAGCATGAAATATTACATAGACAACTATCTTGACCTCTTCAACATGATAGAACCTTCAATGGCTCTTGAATGATTTGCAAACTTTTTTAATGATGTAAAGTTTACTATATTGCTCATGAAAACAAAGATATCTTAAGGTTCCGGGATACATCTAAGCCAAGTATGATCCTTTCCTCTCTATGAAGGTTCCTCAAGGCTAGCTAAGGTTTGAAAAACTTTTTAAACCATTTTCCTTATTTTGGTTCCAAGATTATTCTCTATTATAGGTCAACTTCTTGTAGGCTCCAGTCAGGCTTGAAGTATACATACTCCTACAACATCACTAGTTTCTTCATAGTTTCTTATTCTCTCTCTAGAATAAAATTTCATAATCACCCTTATCCAACAAAGATGATAATCACCCTAATCAGACACATTTATGTTTGATTCTCTTATTTAGGTGAATTGGTTCATACCACTGTGACATACTATTCAACTGATCAAATCCCTAAGTCTTGTATGCAACCAAAGAGTCCTCGCAGAGTCACTATCACTTCAGTGCAATGTCCCCTTACCTAGATTGATCTCCTATGATTACAGAGACTACCTTCTACATAGATGCTACTTACTAAGGAGTTCACACCACTATCACAAGACTTCCAAGCCTGCACCAACATGCACTAAAAACATAAACAATGAAGGTCCACAAAACTTACACAAATTCTCATCATAGGTCAGTCATATCCTCTCTATCAACCTGCATAAAGTCTTCATTAACATTCAACATGCACAAGAATGCTTCACACTATTACAAGAACAGATACACACAAGAATAATACCATTTTATTCCTTGAAGCTTCACAATTATTTCCATTCGAATGGGAATGATAAAATATAGTTACAATTAGGCTTTTATATCCTCTCATTAGGCAAGCAGCTGGTGCGGAGCTTGTCATTATAATATATAATGATAAGATATGTGCCTTGATAAGAGGCTGATTTTCCCTCCTTTCGTTTGATAAAGTTGGAGAAGAAACTAGAAAAATGTTGGAGAAGAATAGAGGGGTACAAAGAAAATTACTGAACACATACAAAAAAGAACCACATAAATGGAAAACAGTTGGTGTGGATCTTAGGCAAGAAAAAGGAGGCCGAGAAGGAATAAGTTAGTGTTCTCAGCTGTAAAGTGTTATAACATTAAAAAAATACTAACAAGGAGGCACATTAAACAAGCCTAAAGATAGTTTGGCTCATAATAGTAATCTAAAGAAATTAGGAAGAATCTAATATATGCTAACCTCCACAGACGAAGAACCCTCCAGCCCTGTAAAATGATCATGGCGAGGATATGCTATATTCGAAAGACATGATAATCATGAACAGAGTTAAAATGTTCTGAATTGTCCTGACTGCTTATAGTTTGTGAGCATGGTGATAACCATTCTGTAAAGAATAGTTTTGGCAGAGAGGCACCACTATTAGAACTGGGTAGACCATACAAATCATTGTGATCATAATCTTCCTCACTTTTCAAAGATGACATTGAATCTTTGATAGCAATGTTACCCATATTTGTGTTATCCTGCAGTAGAAATGAAGCTTGGAGTTGTGGCTTTGTTTGTAATATTGATGATGGGTGCATCTTTGATGGGGCAATTTTGCTATTGTTTGAATCTCCCTCGGTGTAGCTACAGTTTTCTGTAAGAGGTTTGTGAGTAATAGGGTCTATTCCCAATAGCTTGAGCTTCTTTTTTATGCATGAGTTCCAGAAGTTTTTAATCTCATTATCAGTTCTTCCTGGTAATCTGGCTACTATCTGTGACCATCTGCATATAGATAAACTCAATTTTCTTCAATTGAGATATAGATTATAAAACTTTTATGTAGTCTAATTTCTTGTGAAACAATAATTTCATAAGGATACGAGAAGGTATTCATGCCTAAGCACATGCTAAAAAAAATTTGTAGCACAGAAGTATCAATCAGCATGGACCAACACATCACGAATTTTCTTAAATAGTTAGTTACGAAGCTATCAAGATTTTTCTTAACTGGGTAATGGAGGATCTATGGGAAAAACTAAAATTTTGGGTCATGCTTTCTGCAACAGTCATCCGAGAGGTTTACCATTGGAGACACCTTGCAGTATAGCAGTATTATGCAACAAACAAACAATTTATTCTTGACAAACATGCCCTAGACAAAATAGAATAAGATTGAAATATTCAGAAGCATGTCTATTGTTGACTCCATTTTGTGACTATATATATATATATATATATATAATCTGGTAACTTAATTTTAAAAGTAGGTTCTGAATTTGAAATTTGAATGTTAAGAATGATTTAAAACCAGTCAAGAATATTGGAAATATCTTGTAAATACATATAAATGTAAGAGATATTTTATAAATTATTATTACCTCGATATTTTATAAACTGAAGACTCATTCTAAGCTTCACTCAGAGAACCCATTTGGATCTAGTTCAGGTTAGTATAGTTTGAGAAAGACTCACTTTGCAAAGTTTCTTCCAAAGCCTCCTTTCTAGCTTACTAAATAGGTTTGCTTCAACAATGACTTGACTGAGAACTAAACTGACATGAATTAAGTTCTTGGATCCTTCTGAATCTGTTCCTTCTCAGGTACAATAGCTATAACTTTCAGTACATAAATGGTCACCCATGCAAGAATGGTCTGACAGAGAATGATCATGACCCTTTTTGAGCACACATCTATAAAAGCACATTGATCATTGGCATCCACAAACAGAGAGACCTTGTTTCACTTCTGCAAGAGCTACATCATCTTCTAACAACAACCTTTGCACCTCTTCTTCATGATTCACCTGATAGCCTTCATTAAACATAGACCAACAACTACAATCTTTGATCTCTTCAAACCTTCATTGCAATATTGTTACAGTGTTTTCAGGTTTACCTTTGAGTCTTGATCTTTGTTTATACCCTAATTCTGTTAGCCTTCCAAATAGGCACTTAACTCACTGGTTGCTTCTCATTCTCAAGTAACCCCATAGTGACTGTCACAACTTAGTACACTATATATATACTTGACTGCTTGCACAAATGCATGAAACTACACTAGCATCGATGCAAACATACAATATAGAATGTCTTACCAATATAATCTCTCAGTTACATGCATACACAGGATTCCTTGTCCATTACAATACTCAAACCCTGAAAACTATTACTCAACCTGCCAATACATAGAATCACTCCTTTAAAATAATTAGAGCACGTTTCTTATTTGTTTGATCATTCAAATGATAGTGCAAACAATTACCATGTATCCCAAATTCTTTGAGAATGTCATTTAGATAGTGCCAAACAATGAGGGGCAGAAGTGCAAATACGTATAAGTTCAGTTTTTAAAGGAAAGAAAAAAGAATAATATAATCACAATTAGGACTCTTGGACAGGAGTGGATGAACTCCCACCATAGTATTTTTGTGGTCAGGATGCTTTCTAGCCTGATATTTCTTGGTTTCTACAAGATTTTTCCTACTTTGTTTGGATTACTATTCTGACCCAAAATATCTTTAGGCTTGATTAATGTTCCTCCTTGTTAGTATAGTTTTAATGTTATAATACATTACAAGCTGAGCACATTGTAATTTATTCTTCGGTTTGGAAAATTCTAAGATCATAAATAAAGGCTATATTTGAAAAGATTAAGTGGAGTAACACAATAATAAAGTAGAATGATATCTTGTCATTATAATATATAATCACAAGATACGTGCCTTGATAAGATGCTTCTCTACCCTCCTTTCATTTGAGAAAGGAATTAAAATATTTCATGACTTGTACATTTGGGTAGAGAAGCCTCTTCTCAAGGCACATATTTGGTCATTAGATATTATAATGATGGATCTTGTAGAGTATAAATTGGATTGATACTGGATAGTGGATAGTGAAAAGAAATATACTTTATCTCTAATGAAAACAAAGACCTATGATAAGTTCCAAGATTCAAGTTTCCTTCCAAGTTAACCTTGTAACTTATCGTAGGTATTGTTGCAGCATGGTTTTGAATATGTGGACCTTCTCATGTTATTTTATTTTCATTTTTAAAAAATTAGATTGTTTTTCCTTGTCTAATTTCTTCATCTTTTCCTTTTTTCCAAGTTTCATTGTCTTCTCTTGCTCTAGTTGGTGTGGAGTGGCTTTAGTGTAGGAAGGTAAGATAAAATGACATTCTAGCCCTAGATATATTGGTAAATAGTTAGAACGTGCGAGATAATTTTATTCATTTTTTAAAAATATTTTTCTGTATTATTATCACAAGTGTTACTTGTTTTTGTAGGACACTATTACCTAGTTAGCTTGAGTATTATCGGAAAAAATAGAAAGACAAGTACTTTCATTTTCTGCCACTGTATTATTTCTTTAATGAATTGAATCTCAATGAAGATTAGTATTATCATAGTCATGAGTTTTTTTAATAATACTCAGATCTTAAATAACACTCATAATGGACCCTCTTTTAGCTTACAAAAAATGGATAAGTAAGGGCCAAGGACCATAATTTTCATGAGTAGATGGAATATATAATGGCACAAATGATCTCATAGTTCAAACTAATGATGTTTTAGTTTATGGAAACATCATAACGGAATTACCCATTTCCAAACTATAAAAATATAAGTCTCAAGTTGAGAGGTAGATGCTCATTATTTAAAGTATATGATTTATGCAAGAAAATAGTATATCTTCATCTGAATGTTCAGATGAACATGTACCAAGACCTACTATAGGGAAAAATGAATATTTTAATGAAATGATATATTGTACTTCGAAAAGTGCAAAAATAGAAAATTAAAGAAGCATCAACTCATTGGTATCCATAGGTTGAAGTATGGAGTTTATATAGAAGAGGTATACTATAATGAAATTTCAAAAATGCTTGTTATTAAAAAATATGAAATTTTTATATTACATTATTATTAACTATTTTAAATGATATTGTAATGTTTAGCCAATCCAAGTTCATAATAATGTTGATGAAAGGGCATATGACACTGATGATAGTGACACTCACAATGAAGGAGAAGACACATATATGGGTGATACCACTTCTCAATGTAATTAGGATGTGGTGAATGAATTTTAGAAGACTTCTACTCATATGCCGAAGAAGTTGATGATTCACCCCTAACTCCACTTGCTAGGATGCCTCTTTACCCAAATGTAAATTTGTCTATATTGGCGACACTTATGTTATTTTTGAACTTGAAAGTTATGCATGGAATGATGAATACATGCTTCACTGATATCTTGAGGTATATTTTAAACTCCTCTAAACTATATCTCTCCATGTCATTCAAGTTTTGAATATTGTGTATAGTGAATAATATTATTATCTTTTGTTGTTTTATGTAGACTTTTAACAAATAAGATACTTCCAAATCAAAATAAGATGCCTTGTTCACAAAAGCAAGTATCTTCAGCAATGAAATACATTGGGATGGAGTACAAAACATATGATGCATGTCCAAATGACCATATCTTATACTATGGTGAAAATGAAAATTTATAGCAATGCCCAATATGTTTCACCAATAGATACCATGAAGATAAAGTGTCCAAGAAAGTTCCTTATAAGGCTCTACACCACATTCCAATAACACGAAGGTTTGAGAGGATGTTAAAATGTAAGGATTTTGCAAAATTTATGGACTATCATGCACTAAGAAGGAGCCAAGATGGTGTCATGTGTATGGTGGCTGATAGAAAAGATTAGAAGGAGCTTGAAAGCAAATGTATTGATTTAAGAAATGAGTCAATGAATGCAATACTTTCGTTGGCAATGGATGGTGTCAATCCTTTTAGAGATCTTAGAACAACATACTCTATTTGGCTAGTTTTCCTTATTAACAATAATCTTCCCCTTGGATGACAACGAAAAAGAGCATGTAATGCTAAATGTAATAATACCAGGTACATAAACTTATTAGTGTTATGTTCTCTTGAAGATGATGTACATTTACATGAATAAATTTAAATTTTAATTCACATTTTATTCATAGGGAAACACCAGGTGAAAGATATGGACACATACATGGAGCCTCTCATTGATGACCTATATGAATTCATAGGGAAACACTAGGTGAAAGATATGGACACATACATGGAGCCTATCATTAATGAGATATGTGAATTATGGAAGGGTGTAAACATGTATGATGTATCGAGACCCAGCAATGATAAGATCTTCATTTTTGTGCAATAATTATGTGGAAAATTCATGACACTCAATGTCTCTCTCTGTGTTGTGGTAATCTATTTATCATATTCATTTGTAATCATTCTATTTATGTTGCTGCCCACTAATTAAATATGGTTTCCATACTAATTTTCAGGCCTAAAGACTAAAGGGAAACATGGTTTTCCATCATGTGGGCCAAACACTGTATCGAGGCAATCAAAGGATCTTAAAAAAATTGTGTACGGTGAATACATACATTTCTTACCTTAAAACCATCATTATCAAATACATGAGAAAAATAAGTTAAGCTGGAAAGGAAGAGGAAAGGAGGTGACCAAAAAGGATGAACCCTTTGAGGTAAAAATCAGCATCGACAAAAGGAAGGGAGAGCTTATCCATTGGGAATGAAAATAATATCTAAGTTTTATAAGTTAGATTATTATGAGCATCTCCCAATAGCTCATCTGTTTGATACAATGCATTTTGGAAAAAATGTGGCGAGTGCTTATGGAAACATCTAAAGGGAACCAATAATGAAGAACAAATAAAATTAAGGAAGGACCTCAAAACCATCAATATGATCCCAAACATGTGGTTACATGAGAACAACACATATGATCTGTGCCATGGGTTCTTACATCGAGAGGAGAAACAATATATGTTTGATACTATATGTGTCATAAGATTTCAAAGCTGGTTTTTGTGTGACATTAAAAATCGTATTCACAAGAGATGGTTCAAAGTTTTACTGGAATGAAAACACATGATTGGCATAATTGGATAAAGGTAATTCATGATATCCTATATTTCTTGGTAGTATAATCAAAATTTTTAATATATTAGTAATGTAGAAGATAATATATAGTTTAAACACTATTTTCCAATGTTGGTGTAGTATGTGCTTCCTACACCAATACAAAGCACTTTCAACCATGACATTGTACAAACAATTTACAAATTGTCCAAATATTTGAGGTATTATAAACCATCATTTGTTATTCAATAATTAATTTGTTTCCTTCGATAAATATCATTTTCAATGTCTTTATAATTGTTTTAACATATATTTTGCAAATATTATAACTGGTGATATGTTAATGCTTGTTACTAAAATTTATAGGTGGGTCTCATCTAAAGAGATACATCCAAATGAGATGAACTATTGGAAGAGGAATGTTTCTCTTTTGATGTGTGACATTAAAATGTGTTTCCTTCCAAGTTTCTTCAATTACGAAGAGAACTACCTTATACACTGGTAGAATCTCGGGATAATGTGGCTTGTAGAGAGATATATGAAGGTCATAAAACATTTTTTGAGGAAAAGAGCTCGACTGAAGGGTACATGGTTTTTCAAACCATGGTTCATTTATTTGATTACTTGCCTCAATTACATCTGGAGGCTCCAAGATTATGGGGTGATCAATAATCTCAATCCATTGGAGATAGAAAACTAGAGGGTCAAGGAACTACAAAGAGGATAAAAGGTAATCTTAAATGTTATTAGTAGTTTTTAAATCCTAAGTATTTTATGATGCACCCTTTTAAAGAATGGTTAGATCAATGATTAGTTAAATACTTTTTGTTGTAGATGCTAATGAGTGGGAGTCATTGCATTTGTATGTTGCATACAAATCTAAATTTATGTTAGAATGGATGGAGAAGTATCTTTGAACAAAAGAAAATAGAAGATGAGAAGGAATGGGCGATATATATAATAGACATGGTCAAAACTCTAATAGAGGACTTTCTGCATGCCATAAAAGATAATGGCCAGATAGATGCTCATGGCATTGGTTAAAGAAAAATATTGAACATGAGGCAACCAAGGGAATGAAAGGAGTGACAAAACAACAAGTAGTTTTCGATAAAGGATCTATAAATGGGGAGGTAATCTACAAATAAAGTATTATGATGAACATTGTCTAATATAAATATTTTTTATCATTGAAACTATTTAGTTAACCTTTTGTGTCCTTGAATCTAATTGGATAATATGTACACATGCATTTAGGTAACATATTACAAAGCAATGTGGATTAGCGGTCATCATTTTCAAATCGGGAAGATCGATGAGAAGCCGAAAAATTATGATAGTGGAATTTCAATACCACTTGAAGTGGAATGTCGTTCACATGCATATGACACAAACACAATCACGAGTACACTTCAAGTATTATGAAGTGTTGGATAATATAATAGAGCTTGATTTCACATCTTTTGAAAAATTATTTTTCGTGTTGAATGGTATAGGCTCATTAAAGTGGGCCTTGAATAAACTATTTTGTTGCATGAGAATGGATTCAATATGATAAGTACATTGAGGTTTAAATCTACTTCTGAACCTTATGTGTTTCCAAAACAATGTAGTTAAATATTTCTCGTTTCAAATTTAGAACACCCTCGCTGGTCCTTTGTGATAGATTATGATCCAAGAGGACGAAGAGTGACCTTTTCGAAGATGTAGAATGCCATGATGTAATTTAAGAGGTAGAATATCTACTTGAATACATAGATGACCAAGTGGAGGATGATGATAACATGACTATTGATGATGAATATGAACAAGAAGAAGTTCCACAAGGACAAGAAAAACATTTTGATGATCAAATACATGAACATGATGAGTTTATTAATCATCATTTACCTATGGCTAAAGGGGATGAAGGTCATGAGAACCATGGTATTAATTTATTTGTGGATCTAGGGCCCATTAATTATGGTGTATTCATGCCTCCAGATGAGGAAATTGTAATGTCAAATGAAGATGATTTTATTTAATCATAATGTAAAACTTAAAATCATTGTAAGGACATAACACAATTTGATATATTTTATGAGTGGATTGCTAATGTTTTTTTCTCTATGTCAATGCATACATTGCACATGTTTCCTTGTTTCATTACATGATTCCATATTGAATATTATATGAAAATTAACACCGTTTGGTCCTTTTGGAAATATATATTATTTTATACATGAAATTAAATGGAAATTTAGTATTGCATATGTTATTATTCATTTGTTAGTGAAGTTGTTCAATGTTACATGCAAATTTGAAGTTTTTTTACTATTAATAATTTTTTTTTTTAATATTTTGAAATATCGTGTCATGCCCTCTATATATGCACTAGAAAATCCTAACATGAGAGTGTCGCGAGAAGTAAATCCCGTACCATAATGTCTACATCCAACATTGAAACATTTAGTCTTCCATTCCGTCAATCATGCCAACACATAGTATAACACGAGTTAAGGAGTAACCATTCACATGTGGGTTCTCTCCGAATTCACCCTCAACACCACAACATGCTTCCTTGACAAGTATCATAGAATCACAAGCCAAAATTTTAACACTTCTACCAGATACTCCTAAATTTTATGAAGTTAGGCAGAAGTAATTAGGAAAATTCATGCATTATAGTCTACATTCTTTGGAAAGTACATGTCTTGTTATACCTAAAATGGTATGCTTATGATAATTAATTATTTATAAAATATTCCTAACAGTCCTAATTATCATTCATGTGCTATAAAATAGTCATAATAACATTTTTTCATATTGCATGGCTTATAATAGTCCTACCAAACATTCATGCTCAATACATGCGGGAAGAAAATGGCATACCCCCCTGATGTACCTATAGGGAAGCTATTGTGACCCCTACGAGCTGCAACAATCTCCATAGTGAACAAAAAGGAAACAAAGAGGTTATAATCATGTTAACCTCGAATGGAAATGTCTTAAAAGATGAAATGGGGTCGATTTTTTCCAATTTATATTTCATCACATAGAATGCCTATTTGAAAATACCATACAAGTGGATTTGGAGAAAGCAAGCCAATTCTAAGAAAGATGATCTCTTGAAGATGTCATAAAAGAGTTTGGAAATACCATTTTTAACAAGGATTTTATAATGGATTATGCACAAAAATTCATTCATTCTAAAAGAGACAAAATAAGATCAAAGCTGAAAAATGACTTGAGATATCCCTAACCAGCTTTGATCACCGGCCAAACAACATGGGATGAGCTTATCAAAGATGCAAAATTCAAGAGAAAGTCCTTCAAAAATCCAAACTACATGCCATCTACATGAGAATTAGGTAAAAGACATCTTCGAAATACAACAAAGGCTACCCAAGCTAGGTTGTCAAATATTGGGTCCCATAAATTGGGGTCAAGTGGGTATAATAGTATTCGTGGGAGCTTGGTAAGTGAATAATTTCATTTATTTATTTTTATATATTTTTGGTGACTTCAATGTATTGGATGAAAAATGATACTTGATAAATTAAAATGTCTTTGTACACTTAGGTTCACCAATTTTGAAAGGAAGCTTCAGATGAAGATCTGAAATATGCTTTAATGCATGGTTCCCAAGGCCTCGACAACATATGATAGATCGAGGGGAGAAATTGGTCATTGAGCATGAATATGAGGTAAGTTTATTATAGTATTTGATGACATAATAAAAAATTTAAGTATCAATGTTGTGGTAATTTAATTAACTAAAGTATGTTGTTTAATAGGATGTGCAACAATCAAACTCCTTAAAGGATGCAACTGACAATGAACATGAAGATGCCATAGAAGGATGTGATGATTTTGTTGTTGGAAAAAATGAATCGATTGACCATCTTGCAACTCATCTGGAAAACAACCCATAAATCAAATAGACAAGAGTTCAGGATGATTATCATGTTGCACCATCTATTATAGTTCCTCGTCAAAAGAGGACAAAAAAGAATAGACATTTTTCCTATCGGCTAAATAGATTTAAATTGATTGCTATTTTATGAATTATTGGCTATTTCATTACCAGTGAACTTATTGGTTTTTTTAATGATTTGAATTTTAAGTATACTAGTGAACTTGTAAAAATTTGAATTATACCTTACCAATCAAATCAGTAACTCTGTGAGGATACATTGTATGTGTCTTCAACATACCTAGTAACTTGTCTATCTGTTTCTTGAGATTTTCTTTCTATCTGAGTTCATTCCTATTCCTTTGATATGCATGTATAGTAAATGTGGATAAGACATTTTAATTTCACACGATGTGTGATGCAAATCCATCCCATATTTTAATTTCATAGATGTGTGATGCAAACTCATGCAGGCTTCTTCTAATCAGATTTGTATTATTAAATTTGTAGGCTTCTTCTAATATCTATGTCTATCAGAATACACATATATGTGAGGTCCTTTGTTATATTGGTGAATGAGTCTTATGCAAATGCACACAAGCTATGAGAAATAAGGTGCATTCAGTAATTGATAAATTTGTTGAATGCGGACTTCGATCTCTTGGTGTTGCTAGATAGGTAATGTAATTCTTGAGTTGTGGCATAGTTATAGGAGTTTGTAAAGGTTTCTTTATTATCATAACAATGGTGGGCTGCATGCTTTCAGTGCTCCAAATGCCCATACAAATAATTTTCATCTTTATAATATATATATATATATATATATATATATATATATATATACTCCACATAAATATGTCTAATTGAATCATGTGTCTCTGTGGCAATACAGTAAACCAGGGACTTGCTACACTTGCATTCTTTGGAGTGGGTGTAAACCTGGTGCTGTTCTTGACAAGGGTGTTGCATCTGAGCAATGCAAAAGCAGCAAACGATGTGAGCAAATGGACTGGAATTGTTTATATCTTCTCTCTAGTTGGAGCATTCCTTATTGATGCCAACTATTGGGGTTAATATAGAGCATGTGCTATGTTTCAGGTCATCTTTGTGGTGGTAAGTTTGTTTTCTTCTATACCATAATGGTTTATTTTGGGAGACAACTGTCTAAGTAGTACAAGAAAAAGTGTTACTGTACTACAAAAAGTATTCTCTGAGCATTAAAATACTAAAAATGGACACAGATCACCAAAGTGCAGGCTTGTCAATTGGAATTAGAAGCAAATGGTTATCTAGATCACTATCCATAAACATATTGGGTTGTTTTCTTTTATTGAATAATAGATATAGATAGCCATAAATGTACATATGATGTATACCAATGTGAGTTTATGGAAAATTTTCTATACTTAAACCACCAACTAAGTCTTATCTTTGTTTGATCTCAATCCAAGTTTGTTTTGATATACAAAGTGTAGGATTTACTGAAAAGTCCAAAGATGGTGCTAGAGTTCCATAAGAATTTATTGGTTTGTTGTCCAACAAAAGCGTTTGTGATGTTTCTCAATGCATTGTCTTACGTGAGTTATCCAACAAACTTCAAATTGTCTTTGTCCTGATATGAGTTAGACATCCTCCAAATCTCATGATGATTGGACGAGTATAGTCAAAGATCTATATGACAGTAATTTCAAGCTTGAAATGGGAGAATATAGTGTACAGTCGAGCTAGCAAAAAGGAAAAATTTCCATCAAGGTCTGATAATATGATCCTAAACTTGATATACTGATGGTATAAGGATGGATTGAAGAGTAGGAATGATCTCAGAGGTAAACTGCATGAAGAAAAATGCCATCATTTTGATACAAGTTTGATTATACAGGGTATATGTGTTAGCATAATTTAGCATAGGCATATTTATTGCATTTTATTGCATTGTCTTTTGTTTAATAATGTGCAACATGTGCACTCTAGTCTAGTGACTTGCATTCAATATTGTTATGTTGGATAACATTCAATATTGGTATTAGTAGTAATTACATGTGCATGTGAGATGGGTCTTATCATCTCGTAGTTGGTGTCTGCTAGGGTGTCATGTCTATCCATATGAGGCTGTCTAATATCTATAAATATTACAGCTCTTGCATTGTAATGTAATCTAATTTCATGATCAATAATATTTGTGAGGCTTCCGTCCCTCTTTGGTCATTGCAATCTTATTCTATTTTATCATTTGGTATCAGAGCAGGTTCTATCCAAGCAAGGTTGAAGAGGAGCACTATTGGAGAGGATCCATTGGAGAAGAAGATCTGCATCAAAGGAGAGCCATTGAAGCATCCCGCAACCTCCATTCCTCCCAAGCATCCATCAACTAAAATTTGACCTATCCACTTATTTGGAAGGTAATTTTTTTATTAGTCATTGGCATAGTCAATTGATTTAACATATTGGCGGAATATTTCAGATTTGGAGATCTTTAAAAAAAAAAGAAAGATCTTAGAAAAATTGCAGATCTAAAAAAAAAAAAAAAAAAAAAAAGATTTGTGAAAAAAAAAAGAGATCTTAAAAAAAAAAAAAAAGGAGAGAGATCTTGAAATTTTTTTGCAGATCTAAAGAAAAAAAAAGATCAGATCTAAAAAAAAAAAAAAAATTAGATCTGAAAGTGGAGGTGTGAAGAATTCGGGAGCAAAGGTTGAAGCAGTCCCGTCAACAAAATTCCAGCAGATAGCTCTTAGAAAAAAGGACGTAACTTTTTCATACAATGTCGGATTGATGTGATGTTTTTTTGCTGGAAAGATAAGAAGGAGACGCACAACTTTATAGTTTACATCATCTTCAGATTCGGCCTCTACATGTGACGAAAAGTCTGTACAAGTCGGATCATTTTTTTTCTGAAAAAAATCAGATCTTGCTGGTAAATTGGTCAGCGGTTCGATTCCCACTCTCTCCATATTTTTTATTAAATTATTTTTTTTGGAAAATTTGGAGAAATTAATAATTTTTGGGAGATTTCTAAATTTAGAAGCTCACCAAACACATTTAGAGCCACCGCTAAATTTAGCGGAAAAACACCTATTGGTGGGTAAAAAATATTTTTGGCCTAAATTGTGTATTTTGTGATTCTAGACCCTTTTTTGTAAAGAGGGGGGACACAAAAACTTCATTTTTATGTAATTTTGGAGCATGTTGTAGTAATCTTGGTGCATAAAGTGAAAAAAAAAAAAGGTGCAAAATTTTCATTTTATGTTTGGTTCTATCACACGAGATCTTTGATCTCATAGCAGCGTTCGGTATATACGGTGCCTCTGGGAAGCGCTTACGGGTGATGCCGTCGCGACTACTACTGCACTTAACGCCTAACATAGCTGCCTAAACGTCATCTGGGTATCGACCCTATAAAATCGACGGGGAGTAATAAGGACACAATACACACACATTTGAGCCCTCCCATCCGTTTGTGCTTGCACAAACCCCTCTTCATACTGTCTAAGTACCACGTACTAAATTCTTTCACGTGCGTTAACACCTCTTTCCGTACTGACGGGTATATTGAAAGGGTGATCTTCTTCCACGTACCGACGGGTATATCGGAAGGGAGCGTATATAGAAAGGTTTGGTATATCGGCCTGACGGTATATTGAGAGGAGACCTTAAACACGGAGTGATAAGAGCCTTACCCTTTGTCGAAATTCGAGTTTCAAAATTCAGATTGCAGAAATGGGTGCACAAGCACCAAAGTTCTTCTTGCGATTCACAATCGCTGCAGAGGAGACAACTATTGCATGGAAACCGAAGATCAAGGCGTTACTTGAGTTTGAAGACCTATGGACGGTTGTAGATGGACAAACAACAAGATCACTTGATGATGGAAGAAAACAAGCTCAATTTGGGGCCAATCAAAAGGCCAAGTTGATCATCTTGTTTGGCGTAAGCAGACGATGTGTAACCCCACATTAGAGATGCCACATCGGTCGAGGATGCATGGGATAAGTTGACCACAGTCTATGAGGCAAAGAACAAGAATGCCATCCTCAACCTACTATCACAACTGCATACTCTCAAGTTCAAGCACAATGAGAAGGTTGAAGTTTTTTTGAGACGAGTTGCTACTTTGAGGGCATCTCTATTAGCATTGGGAAAAGAGATAAGTGATGAAGACCTCGTACCAATTGTGTTGCGAGCACTTCCTCCTTCCTACAGAATCTTTGTGACAACTATCAATATGAGTGAACACACAGTCACCTTTGAGAAGTTGGTCAATCTACTTCAACAAGAAGAGGCAATGAACAACAAAGATCAGGAAGATGAGCAAGCACTATCTTCCAATCATAAAGGAAAGGGAAAATTTCAGTCCAATCACAAGAAGTCCCAACAAAATCACAGTCAACGAGACAACACCAAGAAGTGTCCCATTTGCAATAGAGGGGGACATGACATCAAAGATTGTTGGTACAATTCCTATAAAAAGGGTTCATCAAGCAATTCAAAACCCAATAACCATCAGGGTAACAATAATTCAAATAAAGGGAAGTCCAACAATAACAACAATCAAGGGCAGAAAAATGGTAATTGGCAAAGAAAACCCAAACAACAAGGGTACATTGCTGAACATGAGGATGATTCAGATGAAGGACACCACATGTATTCTACTCAATTTGATGAAGAAACCAAGTCCACGCAAGATATACGGTATGTTGACTCGAGCGCAACTCGACACATGATTGGACGTAAGGATTGGTTCTACACACTACGTGACTCACCTAACAAGAACCATGTGTCATTAGGTGATGACTCATCATACAGTGTCAAGGGGATTGGAAACATTTCACTACCTCTTGGAAAGCATGACTGCAAAATCACAAATGTATTGTATGTACCTGGGTTGACCAAGAATTTGCTATCAGTTAGTCAACTCCTTGATCACAACTTGAAGTTAGATTTTGACAGTAATAATGGAAAAAAAGTGTGCTTGATAAGAGATAAGTCAAGAGGTTCCAAGATTGTAGCAAGAGCCTCCAATGTGGGACGCATGTTCCAACTTGATTTTGTCCATAAGGATGACCAAGCTTTAGTGGCCAAAGACACACAATCTGCAGAACTATGGCATCGCAGATATGGTCACATCAGTTTTGGCTATCTCCAAACACTTCAAAAGGGCAACATGGTGAAAGGATTGCCTACACTCAAGCACAACACTGACAAGTGTCACAATTGCCTAGCTGGAAAGCAACACAGAGTACCCTTCCAGAAGAACACATATAGAGCTAAGGGAAAGCTTGATTTGGTGCACACCGATCTTTGCGGGCCCATGCAACCAAGTCATTCTGGATGTCAATACTTCATGCTTTGTGTTGATGACTACTCAAGAAAGATGTGGATATATTTTCTAAGAAACAAGAGTCAAGCCTTTGCGACATTTCAGAAGTTCAAAGCACTTGTTGAGAATGAAGTTGGTCGCAAGATTAAAACTCTCCGCTCAGATCGAGGGGGGGAATTCACAAGCAATGAGTTCAAGACTTACCTAGAAGCTCATGGGATTCGTCGACAAATGCCTCCTACTCACACACCACAATGAGAATGGTATAGTTGAGAGAAGGAATCATACTATCATGGAAATGGTGCGATGTATGATTGACGACTCAGGTTTAACAAAGACATTTTGGGCAGAAGCTGCAAGAACTGCAGTCTATTTGTTGAACAGAGTGCCCACAGTAGCTCTTGAAGGAGTGACACCTCAAGAAGCATGGTCAAATCGGAAACCATCAATTGCACACCTAAGAGTATTTGGGTGTAAAGCTAGCATGCACATACCCAAGAAGAATAGGAACAAGTTGGATATGAAAGCTGAGAAATTGATATTCATTGGATACAGTGAAGAAGCACTTGGGTATAGATTATGGGATCCGAAAGCAAAGAAAGTATACACAAGTAGGGATGTTGAGTTCTTTGAGAAGAAACAAGTAGATGCTCCACTCAACGACTCAACAAACATGCAGAATACACCTCTTGTGAAGACAGAATTTGATGTTCCCACTGAAGATGACAGTGATGAATTGGATGATGGTGAAAACTTGGATCCACCACAAGCCAATGGAACAGCTAAGAAGTTACCTAAATGGTATACTCAATTAATAAGAGATGTAAATTTGGATGAAGCACCTAGCACATCGTCCAATCCTGGACCTAGAACTCGCAGTCAAGCTCGTGAAGAGGTCAATTATGCCCTAATGAGTAGAGTTGTTGAAACAGTTGAGCCATCTACAGTTCAGGAAGCCCTACAATCAAAAGCTTGGAAAGATGCCATGGATTCAGAGTATCAGTCAGTGATGAAGAACAACACATGGCAACTTGTCGACCTTCCACCAGGGAAGAAACCCATTGGATGCAGATGGATATTCAAGACTAAGTACAAATCAGATGGGACTATTGACAAGTATAAAGCAAGGCTTGTAGCAAAGGGGTATGCACAACAAGAAGGCATTGATTATGAGGAGACATTTGCTCCCACAGCCAAGATCAAGACAATCAGGATGATCTTTGCTCTAGCTGCACAATTTGGTTGGAAAGTCCACCAAATGGATGTGAAAAGTGCCTTTCTTAATGGAGATTTGCAAGAAGAAGTCTATATGACTCAACCAGAGGGTTATGTAATACCAGGAAAAGAGATGATGGTATGCAGACTCATAAAATCTCTATATGGCCTAAAACAGGCACCCCGGGCATGGTACATCAAAATTGATGAGCATCTCATAAGTCATGGATTCGAAAGGAATCCTTATGACCCCAATCTCTACCTCAAAAAGCAAGGGGGGGAGATTGTCATTGTGGTTGTTTATGTCGACGATCTAGTCATTACAGCAGATTATGTGAAGATGATCGATGCAACAAAGAAGGATTTTAATCGATCGTTTGACATGACAGATCTCGGGCTCATGCACTATTGTCTTGGGTTGGAAGTATGGCAAAAAGAGAATCATATCTTTGTGTCACAGTTGAAATACACCAAGACAACGCTCGAGAAATTCAGGATGATGGACTGCACTCCTATTGCTACACCTATGGAAGCGAGACTTCAGTTATCTCGTTCCAATCCATCACCACCGGTGAATGCAACTCTCTATCGGCAGTTGATCGGGAGTCTCATTTACCTGACATATACTAGACCAGATATCAGCTTTGCAGTCAGCTATTTATCACGCTTCATGCAAGAACCAAAAATATGTCATTGGAAAGCAGCAAAGAGAATACTAAGATATCTAAAGGGTACAGTTGACCTTGGTCTAGAGTACAAGAAGAACGACAACTTCTTCTTGACAGGATATTCAGATTCAGATCATGCAGGAAACATGGATGATAGGAAGTCAACATCAGGCTTCGTCTTCTTTATGGGATCTGGACCGATATCATGGGGAAGCAAGAAACAAAACTTTGTTTCTCGCTCTTCTACAGAAGCAGAGTATCGAGCTGCAGGTGAAGCTGTTTGTGAAGCAATATGGCTACGCCGAATACTGGAAGGAATTGGTCTACCACAATAGAAATCTACTCCAGTATATGTTGATAATGAAGGAGTTCTAAAGCTTGTTCGCAATCCAGTATTTCATGAGAGAACCAAGCATATTGAAGTACAAGTTCATTTCATACGCGAGCATGTCTTAAAGCACAACATACAGCTCCATTTCTGTCCTACACGGTGAGCAGTATGCGAGATGTTTTCACTAAGTCACTTGCACGTGACAAATTCACCTTTGTTCGAGAGAGTTCCTCTCCACTTCATTGGAAACTATGCAAAATTAAGGGGGGGAATGTTAGCATAATTTAGCATAGGCATATTTATTGCATTTTATTGCATTGTCTTTTGTTTAATAATGTGCAACATGTGCACTCTAGTCTAGTGACTTGCATTCAATATTGTTATGTTGGATAACATTCAATATTGGTATTAGTAGTAATTACATGTGCATGTGAGATGGGTCTTATCATCTCGTAGTTGGTGTCTGCTAGGGTGTCATGTCTATCCATATGAGGCTGTCTAATATCTATAAATATTACAGCTCTTGCATTGTAATGTAATCTGATTTCATGATCAATAATATTTGTGAGGCTTCGTCCCTCTTTGGTCATTGCAATCTTATTCTATTTTATCAATATGACTGTACTAAGTCACTAAGAAAGATTATAAAGAAGGTTGAGCTGGGCATAACTAATGAAGAATCAATGCATGAAAGTTGAAAGACATATTGAATGCATAAAGGAGACCTAGAATTATTGATCTTGTGCCGTGATAGGTATGGATAAGTGTTTTGGGACTTGATTTGGGTTAAGAAAGGCTATAAAAAAAACTTTGGGTAGAGTATTAGAGAAGATGATGAATCTTGGGGCAGAGCACTCTTGATAACTAGTGTTAGATCCATTCATGGAGAATCCTAAGTCTAAAATTGATTCCTTCATCATGCCTCATAGGTTTGAGTGACCCTATACATCTATTTTCAATGTAGTTCCTATTATCCATACTTCGCCCCCTGGACAAAATATTGATTAGCCACGACCAAATAAAGAAATAACCTAAGAAAACACTTTCATATCCTATGGATAGGTAATAGAAAGACCCAAAATGGAGTGGCGAGAAGGTGAGTGAGAAGAGATGACCCTATGAAAAAAATGACTTTGTTAAACTGTTTCATGCCTTATAACTATTCTTCAAGCTACGAGTAGAATCAACAATGAAATTATAGGGGTAGAGAGAAAGGGAAATGCCATGAGATGGACGAGAACCAAGAAGGGGAAAAAATGACGAGTATTTCAAATTTTTTGGGTTTGAAAGCAGATTCAAGAAAAGGCCCCAAAATAGACTAAGCATGGAGGAGCCGGTAGAGAGCCACGTGTCCTAACAACGTTTCTCCAAAGATGAATCTAAAAACAAAGGTTCAAGCAAGTGCCACATCTCCATGTGTCCTAGGTCGGAATGGAGACAGAGTCAAATGGCCAAACAAAGTCGAATGTAGATGAGGCAGGCCTCAAAATTGGCTAAGTATAAGTATGTAAACAGAGAGTGGCAAGTGTCACATTTGCATTTTCAATAGTTGGTCAAAAGCCGAGACCAAAATGAGCGCAAAATTTCCACATATCCTAGAGCCTAAAAGATAAGAGGGATCGTTGAAAAGTCCACAAACCTGTGGAAGCAAAACAATGTCAACTCAACACTCCGCATTAAAAGTTACAAAATGGACCAAACTTTTAAACAAGCACGGTGCCTCCATGTGTCCAATCTCGAAAGGGGCAGAGTCGGTCAAATTCTCAATGCATAGTCCAAGTCGACAAAGGCTGCAAAGTGTCCAAACGGTGCTAATTCAAGGATTGAATAAATAAAAGGTTTTCAAACAAGCGCGGCGTCGCCACGTGTCCCAGGTCAAAGCGGGTCGTCAGGAAAAAAGTTAGTGTTTTTCCCCTTACCCCAAATGGCATAAAAGTTACAAAATGGGGCGTGACTCGATAAGAGGAAAAATTTAGCATTTGAGCCCAAGTCAAACCAAAGTGAGGAGTCAGAGGAAAACGTGAAAATTTTCCTTTTGACAAAAAAGCACAAAGAAAAAAATTGAAGCACACCTCCCGAGTGAATCAAAGGGTTCCGCGTGACCAAGCGGAGCATGGCGGGGCCATGGAAGTTTTCTTGATTTTGCAATTCTCGGGAAAAATGGTAAAAGATAAATTCTGAGCCCACAAACCCAATTTTTCCCTAATCTAGCTACCACGTGTCCTATACTAAAGAAGGGGCCCATTTTCAAACTAGTTTTCCCACCCATTTTTATAGACCTGATGCAAACTTCGAAGGGGCATATCTTTCAACTCAGTGCTCAAAATATTGCAAATCTGACACCGTTGGAAAGATCTCGACCTCGCCTACACCATGGGGGTCTGAAACTTTAATTTTTGGGAGGTTAGGTGGGATAAAAATGGAGAAACGAATTTAGGATTTCAATGCAGAATCTTTTTCTTCCAACTACCAAATCAGATTCGATCTGCTCCACTATTTCCTCCTTTTTCAAGGCGCAGAACTAGTGGTTGATGTAGTAAAGGTAGATTTTGGGGCAGATTTCATGGGAGTCATTAAATAGTGGTGGTTGAGTTTTGAGCTTTATTTTTTGCCTTCTCTCTCTTTCTCCTATCTGTATTTGATCTATAAATACTGAGACTGGGCCCATCAGTAAAGGGTTGGACATTCTTTCTTTTGCAGTCTCCCTTCCCCTTCTAAAGAAAAGGATTTGTGGGTTTCATGCCTTCCATTGAAATTACAATATGTTTCTACCTTTTGGCTACTTTATAATGAACTGTATCAATCCACAAAGCAATAAAACACGTATGTGATTGATTTTATATCCTTTCTTGTCTCTTTTTCTTTCATCTGGTCTTCCATTATAGAAGCTGGATATATGTGCTTGCTTATTTTATGCACTTTATTGGTTTGTGTCTATTAGTAAATTAAGTGTTCATCATTCCTTTAGTGAATCACCTGGTAATTTTAGTCATTTCTTATTTCTTTTAGTCATTTTACCCCTGTCTCCTTGACAAGTTTTAGATTACGTATAGAGATAGACCCTCTGCAAATCTTCATGTATGCACCTGAACGAGAGGAATAAGGAACTAGCCTTCAATCTGGAGAGCTTTCCCATTTTGAAGGTCCCACACCTTGGGAAAGTTCAATGTTATGCAATCACACTAAATGAGTCTTCCTTAGAAAAGTAGATTTTTAGAACTCATTTGGGGGTGCTGAAATTTTACACTAATCTGTTTTGGCACACACGGTGGGAGATTGGGGTTATATATTTCATCTTCTCTTAGTGTCTCATGAAAAAAATAATAAATCCTACACCACTATGTGCCACTAATAGTTTTGGCATGCCTGGTGGGACTGAGAAGTCTCCATCTTATTACAACAAGAATTTATGTACACTTGCTGTGATTCTAGATTTTAATAAATCCTAAAATTATACATCTGGTGAATCAGAAGGAAACAATACAACTAGTTTCAGTAGTCAAAGAAAGTTCATGAGAAGAATATAAACATGGTCAATAACCAAAGAAGAGAGATTATTTTTCTATCTAGACTTGTCCCCAGATAGAGGGAGGGAAAGAAGAAGAGTCTAGAGGTCTCTATCCCCACCAAGAAGAGCTTTATCAACACCTCCTCCCAAAAGACCACGCATTCAATCAAGAGGGGTGCTCAGACCGATCATAATGGCTTAACCAAATCCTTATGTTAACTTCACTAGAAGCATTCCACTTGCCTTGAATGCACAAAATCCAGTTCCTATTGCAGCATTAAAGAGCATTTTGTATTTCACTTGGGAAAATCAAACTTCTCCTAGTGATCATGTGTAAGATATTACAAATGTCTATACAATCCACAAAATCCATGAGATGGACACTGCAATCAAGTTGCTCACCTCTTCACTCAAATGGAAATCTTCATAATGGTTTAGAAGCCTTGAAGCAGGCTCTATCCAAAATTGGAACCAGATGAGCACAACCCTCGACAACTAATTTGGAGAGAAGGGTGATAACTTATCTTTGTTGGAGCAACTAAAAACAATCAAGAGAGCCCCAAACGAGTAGCTGATAGACTTCAACCTCATATTCTAGCGGACCTTGGACAAGATCCCAACAATAGTAAACCCCACAAATGAGGGTGTCTTCCTATACTTTCTTAGGGCTTTAAATTCTTATATTTCTCTGATGATTCAGTCAATGGGGGCAGTACATTACTTGCAGCTTATAGCCTTTCCATAGGGGCTAAGAACCATTTTATTCAAGCTGGAAAAATAGCTCCTAGGCCATCCATGCCTCTATACCTTGAGTTAGGAAACCAAAATACTAGCCAAACGGCCACATTAGCCCATCTACCCACTCTTAGGAGTCAAAGATCAGCTAAAGCCTCCACCTCATCATCTAATACATCAAAAGAACTTCAAGAAATCATGAAAAAACTTTAGAACCTAGGGAATGAGTTGGTGACCATCAAAAGGTAGCAAGCTCAGAGCTCTAGGCCATATCAGCCTTAGACTCAATATCGGCTAGACCTCAATATCGGAAAATAAACCATTATCTTAGACTATAAATCAAAGTCAAAACGAAGGATAGCCTCAAGCTGCTAGACCTTTCAGGTCTTATGATCTAAATACAACCTCAACATCAAGGGCATTGGTTCTAGCACATAATAACATGGCACAAGAGTATGAATGGTGTTTTCCATGTAGTCAACCACATAATCAGTCAATGTGCTTCAATGGAGCACTAAATCAGGCTTTGATGGTGCAAACCAAGTATGGTGTCACAAGAACCTAGCCAAGAAGGGGATCAGCAACAAGGAGCTCGAAAGAGACATCTCCAGGTGAGACTATGCTTGTAAATTGGCAAGCCGAGGACTTATGTGGGATGAACCAGTTCCCTTCTCAAAGTGTAGCTGCCAATACACAGTCTAAAAGGAGAAACATTGGAGAAGGCCAACCACTAAACTCAGGTAACCCTCAACCATTCATGACTCCACAAGGTTACGGTGTTCTAGGTACAACTCCTAACATGCAGAACTAACCCAAACCACCTTCCAAATCTAGCCATTTACCGATTCTAACAACCCATGTGCAAGAAAGAAATGTGTTTGGGAAGGGTCAACAAAAAGATAGATCATTAAATATTATTGAAAAAATGAAGAGGATGAGTGTGAACATTTAACTATGGGATTCATTTGGCCCATCTAGGGTAGAGGGATCTATTGCGGTGTCATACAAAATTGGTCAAGCTCAAATCATCCCCCTAATTACCAAGAGAGGGTGCTTACTAGTTCAGCTCAACCTAGGAAGAATCATGGAGAACAACAAGGTAAGAACTTGAGACCTCCCGTTTATATGTTTTATTGATTATTGGGGCTAGGTTGGAGCAAAATTATATGATTGATTCTAGGGAAAGTAGTTTTGTAATGCCCAAACAAATAGCTAATCAACTGGGTCTCCACTATGAAGTCATCTCTAGAGAAGTAGTCCAATTAGATGGGATAGAAATGACCACTGTGGGAATCATCAAGGATCTGAGTCTCACTCTGCATGCCTACCCCAATTTGAATATTTTACAAAACTTGTCCATCATATATTTTCCACCGCATTTTTCTTTGTGTAATGTCTCGTGACTTAACTTGCCAAAATTGGAGGTCACATGTCTTCGATTCATCACATATGCTCTTTAGGACAAGGTATGGGGCAAAGGCCATAGTCAAATCTAAACCCATTGCAAACTAACACATTGAATCTTATGTGCCTAGCCCAATCAATGCCAACTTCTTAGCTTTTGATCAAGAAGACCTCCTAAGCACTAATGAAGTAGATACCAAGGTGGGATGTATCCCAGAATTGACTTTAGACGAGTGAGATAACAAAAGACATGATTTTGACCCCTTTAAGGAGATGGAAAAATCTTATATGGGTGTCTACTGTCTACATGAAGAGAATCATCCTCTTCCGACCTAATTAATCCGAGAATACAAAGATGATAATGAGGTATGGCAATTATTCTTTGATGACTCAAGGAGTAGACAAGGAACTAGAGAAGGAGCTATGATTGTGTCCCCCAAAGGTATGAAATATTATTTAGCCTTTAGATTCTAGTTTGCTTACTCAAATAACACTTCCGAATATGAGGCTTTAGTCCATGGTCTTCATTGGGTAAGGAAGCTAGGAATCAAGAATTTGCAAGTGTTTGGTGATAGCGAGTTGGTTTCCAATCATGTTAGAGGACTTAATGATATCAAGAATGATAAGTTTAGAAAAGAGAAGGCTAACCTACAGATCAAAGGAGAAGATTAAGAGTTATTCCAAGTCGGAGAGAACAAACCACTTCAAATTGGAAAATTGGCCACTTAGTAAGAAAGGTATGAATTCATAGAACTTTTCCAAGAGTTTCTAGATGTATTTTCTTGGAGTTATGAATGCCTAAGGGGGTTCAATCTGAATCTAACACAACACACAATTAAACTAGATCTAGCTACCAAGACCATAAAGTAAAATAAGAGACCAGTCAATCCACATATTGAGCCTCTCGATGAAGAAAGAATTTGAACAAGTTCATAGAGGCAAGTATAATATTTCTAGTCAAACATTTGAGTTGGGTTGCTGCTAATCTGAGTTAGGAAAAAGAATGGAGAAATCAAATTGTGTGTAGAATTTCAAGATTTGAATAGAGCTTCTCTTAAATATAGTTATCCACTACCTTCAATGGAGCATATCTTGCAAGTGGTTTCGGGTCAAAGAGATTCTCTCTCTTAGATGGATACTCATGATACAATTAGATCCTTGTGAAAGAAGATGATCAGTTCAAAACTTCTTTCACCACCAAATGTGGCACCTATGCCTATAGAAAAATTCCATTTAGATTGTCTAATGATGGTGCCACCATTCAAAGGGCTAATTAACAAAATAGTGTTGATCTATCTGGATGACATCTTTGTGTTCTCCAAAAATGTAGTAGACCACCTTTTCACCTAAAGCAAGTGTTCCAATGATGCGGGAGTTTTGGGGTATCTTTGAACCCTAAAAATGTATATTCATGGCCCATGAGGGTAGGATTTTAGGGAAAAGCGTGTCTAAGGAGGGTCAGAAATTTATCTAAAGAGAGTTGAAACAATAAGAGCACTTGCCATTGCCCAATCCACAAGAAGGCTCTTGAAGCTTCTTGGGGAAGATCAAATTTGTTCAAAGGTTTGTCCCAAACTTTTTGCACTTGTTATGCCAATAAAAATGATGTTAAAGAAGAGATTAGAATTCAAATGGATAGGTGAAGGAAAGGCAAGCTTTGAAGCTATCAAAGAAGCTATATCACAAGCCCCCACTCTTGTGAATCCAGATTTCTCAAAGGATTTCATATTGTATGCCTTTGGTGGTAGTGACACTATCTCTGGAATCTTAGTTCAACAGAAAAAGAAGACACAAAACAACCAATTTCCTTTTTAAGTCAAGGTCTAGAGGACTATGAAGTAAGATATTGCTTCATTGAGAAGCATGTCCTGGCAGTGATCAGATGATTGAAAATGTTTAAGCATTTTCTTTCAAATAAAAAAATCCAACTATTGGTCTCCCATGCAATAGTTAAAGAATTCCTTCTCAGTAAGGAACTAAATGAAAAATGGGCAAGATGGATCACTCATGTCATGGAATATGATATTGAGATCAAGGTCAACAAGCTGGTCCATGGGAAAGGGTTGTGTGAACAACTAGCCTTAGGTCAACAAGATGAAGAAAATAGTGAAAAAGAGGTTGTTTTTGTTCTACTGAGAATAGTCAAGAAAAAGAAGATGGTGATGTACCTTCCCTTGTTGGACTCAAGACATGGTGCACTTCCTTGAGCGGGAATGTGTTCCCATTGGATGAGTAAAGCAAAAAGAAGACAATTCAAGCTCTAGGCCATCCCATATGTTTTCATTGATGGTGTCTTGTTTAAAAGGGACATCAATGGTGTTTTGCTAAGATGCATTCAGATAGATCAAGTTCAAAGAGTGTTACAAGAATTCCGTATTGGGCAAGCTGGAGGTCATTTTGCTCCAAGGGTGATAGCACAAAAATCATGAAAGTAGGATATTATTGGCCCAGATTTTTTTAGTGAGTGCTATGCATGGATCAAAAGGTGCAAGAATTATGTATTCTTCAAGGAAAAGAAAATCTAGCTGCACTTCCATTGCATCCAATTTCGAGTTGATCAACCTTTCATGCAATGGGGATTGGACTTCATTGGAGTCATCAATCTGAGTTCAAGCCTGTGCCACAAATGGGTTTTGACAACAACTGATTATTTCACCAAGTGGACCGAAGCAATGGCACTCAAAGAGGGAAATGAATCTAGTATACTAGTTCTCTATGAAGGATTACTGACAGATTTAGGGTACTAGCTACCATTATATCATATAATGCATTGGCCTTCATATGTTCCAAGGTCACGAGAATGAGCGGTGAATATTGGGATTTACTTGAGAACCTCATCAAACTATTACCCTCAAGGTAATGGTCGGGATGAGTCCACAAACAAGAAACTTTTAAGGATCATCAAAAGAACTCTTGATGAAAACTAGAGGACCTGGAATACAAATCTCAAATCATCCTTATGGGCTGATAAGAAAATTCCCAAAAGATCCACAGGTAGCTCCCCATTCATGTTTGTTTATGGGAAAGAGGCAGTCTTGCATATATCATTAGAGTTGCCAAAGCATTGGAACTCATTAGATAGATAGAGATGTCGACTTTGAACCAATGGATACCAGGTATGCGAAATGATGGATTTGGAAGAAACTAGAGAGCATGCACTGCAAATAATTGAGAAGGACCAAGCCTCAATTAAAAGATGCTTTAACAAGAAGGAAAGAACAAGGAACTTCTAGGAAGGAGACCTAGTGTTGAAATGGGATGCAGATCAAACAAAACCAAGGAGAAACTCTAAGTTCAATTCCATTTAGAACGACCCTTACATGGTCATAAAGTGTAAAAGTAGCAATGCTTTCGAATTATCTACATTAGATGGTGAAGAGTTGTAGATTCCAATGAACGGGATCTATCTTAAGCATTGCTACTAAAAGGGAAGTCTCACCTTGTACATATTAGTTTAGTTTCTCTTTCCTCTAAGTGCTTCTACACATTGTCTTGTTGTAGTGTAGATTGCTTTTCTCCTAAGTTCTTTGCATGCTCTACATGTTCCATTTGGAGCATGTATGATTTCAATTTTGTATATAGTTGTGGTGTTGTTTTGTGGCTCTTATGCAGTCCATTCAGAGAGACAAATGAAGCCCTAGGTTAAAACAATTTTCTACTCTCAAAAACCTTCATTTCAATATTTCTTATGAAAATTCAAAGTGTAAGTAGAATGGGATCATGAATCGAGGCAAAAGATTAGAATTAGACTTTCTTTCTCGACTCCATGCCCAACGGATACGACAAGGCAATTAATCTTTTCATCTAGTAGGTAGATACCCCTGTGAGTCACCAAATTATTATCCATATTTCCCTCCCCGGACATAATATTGATCGGACATGACCACAGTAGAGAAAGAACTTGAGAAAAAACTTGTAGATCCGACGGACAGTGTAAAGCAGAAAGATGAGAGAGAAGAAATGACCCTATGCGGAAAAAAATGACTCTATCAAGCAGTTTCATGCCTTATAACTATTCTTCAAGCTACAGGTAGACTTAATAATGAAATTGTAGAGGCGAGAGAAAGGGGCAATGCTGCTGAAGGACCATAATCAAGAATGGGAAAAGCGCGAGGATTTGAAGTTTTGGGTTCAAAAAAGTTCAAGAAAAGGCCTCAAAATCGACCAAGTATGGAGGAGCCAACGGAGAGAGCCACGTATCATAACGATGCTTCTCTAAATATGAATCAAAAATAGAGGTTCATGCAATCGCCGCATCTACACGTGTCCCAAACTCGAATGTAGACAAATTCAAATGGCCAAACAGAGTCAAAGAAGAGATAGGGCAGGCCTCATAATTGGCTAACTATAAGTATGCAAGTGGAGAGTGCCAAGTGTTAGCTTAGCACATTTTCAAGAGTTGGTCCAAAGGTGGAAATCCAAATGAGCACGAGCTTGCCACGTAGCCTAGAGCCTAAAATATAAGAGGGACCATTGAAAAGTCTACAAACCGGTGGATGCCGATAAATGCGAACTCAACGCTCTCCCAAATTTTGCAAAATAGACCAACCTTTCAAACAACACGTTGCCTCCACGTGTCGATCTTAGAAAGGGGAAGAGTAAGTCAAAATTTTAATGAATAGTCTACGATGGCGAGAGGCTTCCAAGTTTCCTAATGGAACTAATTCCAGGATTGAATAAATAAAGGGTTTTTAAAAAAACACGGTGTATTTATGTTTCCCGAGTCAAAGTGGGTTGTCAAGAAAAATTTAGTATTTTTCCCTTACTCCAAATGGTGTAAAAGTTACAAAATGGGCTGTGATTCCGCCAAGAGGAAAAATTCAGCATTTGATCCTGAGTCAAACCGAGGCGGGAGTCAAAGGAAAAGGTGAAAAATTTCTGTTGACAAAAAGGCACAAAGGAAAAGATTGGAGTGCACCTCCCAGCCCAACCAGAAAGTGCCACATGACCAAGCGGAGCAGCGGGGCCACAGGAGTTTTGGATTTTTAGATTCTCGGGAAAAAGGTTAAAAGATAAATTCTTAGCCCATAAACCTGATTTTTCCCTAATTTGGCTTCCACATGTCCTATATTAAAGAAGGGGCCCATTTTTCAAACTATTTTTCCCACCCATATGTACAGAATTGATGTAAACTTTGAAGGTGCATATCTTTCGACTCATGCTCAAAATATTGCAAATCTGACACCGTTGGAAAGATCTCGGCCTCACCTATGCCATGGGGGTATCAAAATTTAATTTTGGGAGGTTAGGTGGATGAAAAATATAGAAATGACTTGGGGATTTCAATGCAGGATCTCTTTCTTCCAACTACTAGATTGGATTTGATCTGCTTTTCCATTTCCTCCTTTTTCAAGGCACAAAACTAGTGGTCGATGCAATAAAGGAATATTTTGGGGTAAATTTCATGGGATTCATTAAATAGCGGTAGTTGAGTTTGGAGCTATTTTTTTCCACTTCTCTCTCTTTCTCTCTTCGTATTTGATTTATAAATACAGACTCAGGGCCCATTGTAAAGGGTTGGATATTCTTTGTTTTGCAGGCGCCTTTCCCTTCTAGAAAATGGATTTGTTGGTTTCAGGCCTTCACTTGAGATTACAATACATTTCTACCTTTTGGCTACTTTGTAATGAACTGTATCAATCCACAGAGTAATAAAACATGTCGGTGATTGATTTTAGATCCTTTTGTCTCTTTTTCTTTCATCGGTCTTCCATTATAGATATGACTATCTATGCTTATTGTATGCACTTTATTGGTTTGTGTTTATTATCAAAATAAGTGTTCATCATTCCTTTAGTGCATCACTGGTAAGTTTAGACATTTATTATTTCTTATACTCATTTTACCCCTGTGTCCTTAGAAATTTTTAGATTAGGTATAGAGATAGATCCTCTAAAAATCTTCACATATGCACCTAAACAGAGGAATAAGGAATCAACCTTCAATCTAGAGAGCTTTTCCAATTTAGAAGGTCCCACACCTTTGGGAAAGTTCAATGTTATAAAATCACACCAAATGAGTCTTCCTTAGAAAAGTAGATTTTTAGAACTCATTTGGGGGTGCTGCAATTTTGCACTAATGAGTTCCATTGTTGGGTAATTCATGGCTAGAGGACATAGATGATATATGTGTTAGTAACCTTCAAGAGAGGATGGATTGTGAAGTATCGAGACAGTCTTTGTAGATGCTTGAACATTCATAATAGGCATTGATTCATATGATTAAACTTGTAAAGATGATGTCTAGTAACCTATACCTCTAAAGACTACCATGAAATGAGATTTGGGAAGAAAATCTAGGTCTAGTATAAACATGGAAAAATTGCTATGGTTTAAGAATGATTCTCTATTGCATGTATGTAGAACAAGATCCATGGAAGTGTGTTGAATTCCTTCTCTCCATTGAATAGGGTGATCTCATACACAATTCATGTAAGATATAACAAGGCTCTTGACCTTCATGATAGAGAGAGATTGTGGACTGAATCTAATAGGTAGGGATGGACTAGAAACCTTGAATAATGTTTTCATCAAAGGTACATGATACAAGTTGATAGACTACTTAAGGGATCCTATTTCACCTTGAGCCTACTGCATTGGAAACTATAACACAGAATCATTGATCAACCAATCAATCCATGGTTGAATGAAACTTTGAACAATGCATATGAAGGACTTATTGTGTGAGAAAGAATGATGTTGAGCTAAGATAGTTTGTATATCAGTTAAGACTAAGGTTGTGTGAACAAGAACAAGGGTAAATAGTTAAGAAGCTCAAGGAGTCAAGTGTGGAGGTTTAAACTAATGGACTTGTAGAGAAAATATTAATGAGAATAGTGAGGGTAGTCAAGAACATTACTTGAGTATTTGTCACTTGTTTATATGCTTGGAAATCAAGTCTTAAATCAAGACATGACAAGTAGAGATAGGTGTATGCACCTCATAGAATTTTATAGATTTTACTTGCCCATCGAAGTATTACTTGTTCTCCCTATAACAGAACTCCCTTGCAAGTTTCATAGCAATATTTGATGATTTGACCCTGTAAATGATGAATCCTAGTAGTAGTATGACTGTAGGTTACCATAAAGCCCGAGTACTTAATTTTGTAATAAATTTTGTAATGAGTGACTCAGAGTTCCAAATTTGACTTGTAGGTTGGAAATGGTATTGTCTTCAAAGAAATATTACCAGTAATCTTCAAATAATGTCCCTCCATGAAAATCTCCTTCTCTGTTATGCTAGTCTGACTGTGCATGTAAGGTTTAAGCATACAACTAATAATTTCACACAAGGAAATGGATTCACCACTTTATTCTCAGGATTTTTAAGCATTACACAACCCTTTATCAAAAAGGAAAGACAAAAATATATTCTTCTTTGCAACTGTATACTCAGGGTTTGAGTTCTAAACCCTCTTACCATAGATAATGAATTTAATCAAACTTATGTCAAGAAAGTTGTTTTAAGTCTAGAGAAAATTATTCATAGCTTCATTCAAGGATCTCAGTCACCTCAAGTCACATGAGGAGCAGAAGAGAGATGACTTCAACACATGCAAAATGTACTAGATAGTGTTCCCAAATTTGATGTCAATTCAAAGATCTCGTATATAGAATTTCTTAAGGTATAGAACTCTTGTAATTTACAAGATAAAATTTTGAAAGTAAATCTGCTTAAAGTTATGTTTTACTTCTAGAATGTTGTAACTGTTAATCAAGTAGGGTGAACTGAAATTTTGATGGTTAAATATTTTTCACCCGTAGGTCTTTTCGGAAAGCATTCTTTCCAAAATTAAGGAGCCTAGAAGCCTCAAACGTTACATTAAGGTTGTAATAAAAATTTGATGGCAACACTTGTGGTGTTCATATCCAAGGTTACTTCTTGTGAGAAGATGTTGCTCATGTTAATAATAAATTGATTGCTAACTACTATGTAAAGTAGATGTATGGTGAGAAGAAATGGGTTAGTACTTTTAGAACTTTAATATTTTTAATTTCGAAGGTTTCAATTCTAAAAATTCGTTTTGATTTCAGTTTAGAATGAACACAAGAGAAGACCAAATCTTGAGGATGTCATTTAGGCCCTCTCGTTCCAGCAAAGTGAGTATTTATTTCTCTTCATTTATGTGTTCCAAGTGCTGCTCTTAATGCTATGGGACTTCAGATATGTCAATATTTAATGTTAAAAATGTTCTTTTTTTCCTGAGAATTCTTATATTTCTTCTTGTTATCATAACTATTTATATATTGATAACTATTTATAATTGATAACTAACAAGCTTTTATATATATATATATATATTATTCATTGTTCTCATTATCACAAGGGACATCAAGAATCCCCCTGGAATCCTCTACAACAACCTTCATGGATCGCGTTCATTTGAAAACTTTAATTTTTGATTTATCATTTGACTTGTGCCCATTTCCTTTGGAGAGGGATGGAAAAGCATGTGTGGACTTGTTTAAACATTTCTCTTGATCATCTCTTATCATTTCAACTATTGCATCCTCATTATGTGCATCTGCTGAGAATGTAGGTTCAATATCTAATCCTACAATAATTTCTCTAGTCACTCTTTCACTCTCTACACCACCAGTTTCAGGCACCATTGTTCGGGATCTATCGGTTTCTTCCTTTCAGCCCAGTAGCATCCAATATTTTCTCAGACGATGGTGACTTGTTAAAAATATTATAAACACACCTTTGTAGCCATGCCAGATGATTTCTTGTTCTGAAGCACTTGGAAATGTTCTTCCAGAAGATGGCTCAAGATCAACCTTTGCAGATGCAGCTATAGGTGTGCTAAATATATTTTGTGTGAGTGCTTCTTGAGAGAAGCCATAGGTATCCCCAGTCCTTACATGACTTTGAGATTTATTTCCAATCAGATCCAAACCATCCTCTGTAACATTTACCTCTGATTTCAATTTATGAAGCTGCTCAGAAAATCTTAAAGCTTCTTCTCTTTCTTTGCACAAAGATTCTCATTGTTCTTTAAGCTTCTCTCTCTGGAGTTGGAGTTCTTCAATGTCTTTCTTAATCTCAGCCCATTGTCTCTCTGCATGCTCCCGACTTGTACCAATCTCTTTTCTTTCCCTCTCAAGTTTGTGCCTTTCAAGTCTCATATCTTCCATTTCTTTGCTTGCTAATTCCCTTTCAGCACTAATATGCTTCATTTTCCTCTCTCTCTCTTTGAAATGCAATTTCCTTTTCCCGCAAAAGCTTCTCAATCTTCTCTTGCATATTTTCTATGTTTTTTTCTAGAACACTTATGTGAAGTTCACTATCTTCAAAAAGATCTGCTTTCTCCCTTCGAATACTCTCAAGCCACTCTACTCGCTTATGCTACATGCTAGCCTCAAAAGATTCCTTCTCAAGACAAAGAGCCTCTGTCTCACTTTGAATTTGTTCCTGCAATGCAGATTTCTCTTGTTTTAATATTTCATCTTCATCTCATGCCATTTCGATATTCTCTTCTTATCTATTTCAACCCGTGTTAGTTATTTGTTCATTTGTTCTCTTTTCTCATCAATAAATTCCCACTCTTTATAAAATTTCTCCTTCTCTAGTCTCAACTCTTCATTTCTTTTTTCTACTTACTACTTTCAGGATTTGTAACTTTCAATCTCTTCTTTTAATTGAGTTTGAAGTGTTAGCAATTCATTTCTCTCTTTCCCGTGACTTTAAGATTTTCCTGCTCATTAACAATGTGTTGTTTTTCTTTTTCTAGGAAATCTTCACACTTTGAAGCTCTTTTTTCTCATTAATTATTTACTCTATTTCAAGTTTTTTCTTCTTTATATTAATTTATTTTTCCTCATTTTTATAATTTTTCTCTCTTTCTTTAAAAATTTTCAACCTTGCATCAACCTCTTTCTCCTTTTCCTTCAACTTTTCAGCTTTCTTTTCCATTTGTTGCTCCCTTTTACTAATCTTTTCTTCTTTGTGGTTGATATCTACCCCGATCAATTCAAGGGTATTTCGCCTCTTTTCCAACTCCTCTTCTACTGATTTTTTTGTTCAAGCTCGGTTTCAAACTCATTTTTCCTTTCTTCAAGAATAGCCTTGTTCTCGTCAATAAGCTTTTGGATCTCCTTCTTTAGTTACACGTAAAATTTATTAGGTCCCACTAAGAACAAAACTACCAAGATGATACAAAAAAATTATGACATGTTGGTTATAACATTAGATAAAGGCATGGTATAAAATATTTGAATCAAGGGTGTCCAACTAGAGAGAACAACAGACCTCTTCTCTCATGGATAAAGTGGCCAACCTCACACTTATGTCTGCCTCTTTCTCTTTTAAGGTTACATGATCATTTTCAATCTGATTTTTGACATTCTCCAACTCTTTTTCAAATTCTTGCAGAGCCTCATCTCTCTAATTTGTGTACTCTTCCCTTTGGTTCAATAACCTCTTCCCTTCAAGAAACCTATCTTGGCCATCTCACAGTTTTTTCTCCCAATCGAGGACATTCTATCTTTCAAGGGAAAGCTCTACCTCATGGGCATCATTCTTGAACGAACATCCATAAAGCATTAAATTTAGGCTAGCATGTGTGGTAGAGTATAAAAAGTAACATAGAATGTGTGATAATAGAAAACAGCTCACTAGACAACATGATTAGAATGCTTGTGAAAAAATAACTACATGAATGATGAATAAGATATTCCAATCAAATACAACAAGACTCGAGGAATCAAAAATAAAAAGATGGAGAAAGAAAAAGAGAGACTACACTGACCTTTTGTATTTCATTATTAAATGCAATAATTCAAGATAAAACTTGAAGTGGACACAAAATAAAGACACACATAACCAAACACCATTTTGACAGCAGAAAAGACAAGGCATGTGTTGGGGTATGGTGTAGCAAATAAGAATATTTTCTCTTACTGTTATCAAAGTACCGTCATCACAGACACATCATTAAAAAAGCAAGGCATTTTTGGAGTAATGTCATTACATAATAAAAATTTGAACAATTGAAGATCTCTTCTAAAAGCACTTTTAATAGCTTCAATATCCTATGATCTCCTTTTTGTTTCTACATGCTTGTGGCATGCTTCTACCTACATTGCTTCAGCTGCATGGAACTTTGACTCTGCTGTAAGGGCTTTCTATTTAGTACTTTCCACCATCTCACGAGCTTATTCTCAAATGTAAACTTAAGTTCAACAACTTCAGAACGCATCTCATGTAAATCCAGTTCAATATGAAATACAAAGTCATAGAAATGAGTAACCCTACTTCCGAACAATTTGAATGAGTAATTCCTAACATAATTTCTTGAGCATTCATTAAAATTTAAACTAGATATATTCAAATCATTCGGGATGAAGACATCAAATAAATATGCTATTGCAGTTTCAGGTATTTTGAAAGTGAGGCACTCTTTACAACAAAAGCACAAGACATAATTGAACAACACCTTTACATCATAAACACATAGTATCTCAAAACCTATCGATTTCTTCAAGCTTTCTTCTCCCTTATCAGCCTCATTTATGGCAACTAGGTGTGCAAGCTATTCTCGCTTCATATTTTCTTCAACTTTAGCTAGATGATGTTTCATTTGTTCATACTTAGATGTCGATTCCTTGTGCTCTATTAACAAAAGACCCATGTTGTACTAATAATCATAGAGCTGCCAAACACCAAAAAAATAAGATATATAAGGGCAAGACTCCATATATAGATTGATATGCAATATGTATTTGACAACTAACATTAAAAGAATAAGGTCAAACTTTTGAAAACATACTCAAACAAAGTGACATCTCCTTACACCACTCTCCAAATAAGCTAAAACAAGGTAACAAAAATTAAATGGGTCAACAACTAATATAGGAAAGGATCTTATAAATTCTCTGGCATTTAGAATATGCATGACAGAAAGTAAGGATTGTCAGGTAACAAGTTAATAAACCTTCATAGAATGTAAAGTCTTATTGTATCCACAACTAAATGTGACACCCGATAGAAAAAGATATGCAAATCCATATGGTAGAATCAATAATGCACCTTTGGCAAAAACTTGATACATTGGACGTGTGTAAATATGATGTTTACTTCAATAAAACATCTTGATAATTAGTCACATTGGTTGCAATGTAATGCAACAAAGTTCACATACTCATGCTATAATAAGAAAACCCATAACCACAAAATACATTTGGCAAGTATGTGCAAGGTTTTGAGAAGTTGTGTAATGAACATGATATACATTGGGCTGCTATCAAGGTTTAGAAATTTTAAGTGGCATATGCTTACCCACACGGTGATATTGCAGCCTACAATCTCACAAGCTTCATGAAACAAAGCCCGTGTAAATCCCATTGAAAGAGGCATGTAATGGGGAAAATATTAAATGAAAATAACCATCTAATGTAAAAATGATTTCTAATAAATTGAGATAAGCTAGGGCGGTATATTGAGATGCCTTTAACAATAGAGCCCCAAGTTTACAATTTGTAAAAGGGACAAAAAAATGTAGAGGAAATAATCGCATCCAATCCTAAGGTAAGGTACAAGCCCTAGGGAAATTTGACAAAATTTATAATGCTCAGTCATTGCATCTAAGTGGAAGTTAATCTCCCACCATAGTTAATAAAAAGGAAATCTAACGATTACAAATATTTATAGATATATTTGTAAATTAAATTACAAAGGTTAATTGATTACAAATAGCTATTAATTCATTTGTCAGCTTTTTTAACCTTGTTATGTAAATTCGAAGTTGTTACTTAAATAGACAATACACTGCAATTTTTTTAATGTAATGATCAATATCTATTGTAATCCAATTCTTTCTATTGTAAAAATGTAGTGTTACTTTACTTTTGTATTTACATATATAGTTTTTGTTCTGACTTCTTTCCCAAAAGAATGATTGGCAATAGGAATATTTAAGTGTTTATTGGTTACATGATTATGTAGATTCCGCTACTTTCTTCCATGGTTGATGGGCTTGGTTCTCATCTTATACAACGAAGACATATATATGCTCAACCTATGTCCAAGTTGAGGATGCTATTGATTTTTCATATGGCTAATCCTGAAGAAGTCCTGATTGTTGAAGATGAGAATGGAAAAATAGTTAGAGAGACCATGAAAGATAATGATGTTCTTGTGTAGTATAAGGTATGATTTAATGAATAACCAAGGAACTAGATATTTTCTGTTGTTTTTATTTGTTTGGAATTTGGTTTAATGAGAAATTACACATTCAAACTTTAGTCAATATGTCAGGATGGATTTTTTTGGGTTGTTTTAGTTTTGGACTATGTTAAAGATTAGTTTTCCCATTGAGAAAGAAATTGAAATATATTTTAATTTCGTATATAGATAATGAGGGAGACACTAATTTTTGCTGAAGTTATTCAAGCTCTCCAAATTGTGTAGTTCAATACAAACTTTTCTCATCTTGGCCTACAAAAGCTTGTGCTCAAGTTATGCTTAGAGGTGACTATACTCTTTGTTATGTGAGCTTGTTTTATCATAATAGCTTCAAGTATAAGTGCAATGTTATTATGTATTGTCTTTTCAAGTTACCTATCACATTATGCAAAGGCTCAAACATAGGAATGCCTTTTTATTAAAGATGGATTTTCATATGAAACACCGATGGTTTCTTGTTATATGTTTAATTTAACCTCGGTATTTTAATGAGATGTTTTCAGTTATAAATTTTCAAGTGACAGTTGATAAACACAAGTCATTATAATTTTTGTTTTGATGTATACTTCATATGAGTTGCTTGGAGCTATTGATAGTAGATAATTATATCAAAGTTGAAATAATCAAAGTGAAGAACATGAAATTACGTAAATATAAGTAATTATAAGTTCATAAAAACAACCTCAAAGTAACACCAGGGAAGTAGACGGATTGATTGAAGGTGGTGGTGGAGAGATGTTCATATTGTATGCGAAGGGTTAATGACATTTAAGCACCCTTTTGTATTTTATTATTATATTTAAAGGGTTAACTGAATTTTGACACCCTTTTTTATTTAATCTTATTTGATATTAATAAAATGTTTGTGGACCCATTTTTGGGCACAAGATTCAAATCAAATTGTTTTTAATTTAAAATATTAATTACTAGCCCACTTTAACAAAAGCCGTCAATTACACTATATGATATTTGGTTATTATTTACTCTTGAAATTAGGATTTTTCATTCTTTAAATTCATATAGTCTCTAGAGAGACAATAAAAATTGAAATTATTATTGTCTCTAGAGAGACAAAAATTAGTATTCTGTATTGTCTCTAGGGAGACAATAATGATATTGTCTCTAGAGAGACAAAAATGATATTGTCTCTCAAGAGACAAAATATGTATCAATCTATATTGTCTCGGAGAGACAATATTAGAGACACCCACTTTGAGACAATAATAGAGACAATATACAAATTTTTTATTGTCTCTATTTGAGATAATTTGATCAAATATTGTCTCTATTATTTTCTCAAAACACCTTCTCTTGTAGTAGTGAGTGCTAGGTTTTGGATAGAAGAGTTGCTCTATAGTGGTGAAATGGAAATCGTAGAGTAGAATTTTGGTTGTAGGTCATATACAAAGTTGGGAAATAGAGTGCATATTGAGGATGAGCTCCCAAGAATTGTTGATGTATTTATATTCTTATTTGACATATTTTAAGGTACTTTTGTCATTATGTATAAACCTCACCAACTTGAACAATGTCATTGTAATAAGAAGCTTAATTTGAAAAGAAAATGTTGTTCATGTCATCACGGAGGGCATCAAATAAATTGGATTTAAAAACCTTCCCCTCACCTTTTTGTGGCATACATGTGTACAGTTTGGTTACGAGTAAATATTCCCTCAAGCACCCAATTCATATGGTGTTGATACAATTTGTTAATGGTTGATGTTGCAACAAACTAGAAGGACTTGATACTCTCAACCATTTATGTGAGCATGCAACAATCTATGCAATGTATGTAACAAATATTTATAGTAAAATGTAATACACATGGGAAGATGACAATAAACATGTTTATTTTAGTCATAAAAATAAAGATCTAAACTACACCATAATAAAGAAGTGATGCAACAAAACCAAGACATTAATAATAAGAAACTTGTGTAATACTCAAAGTTGGTAGGCAAAAGAAGAATGGGTTGTCAACAATATAAACATATAATTAGGTTTTTTTGGTCTTACTGCTAAAATTGATTTATAAAAGACCAGGTGAAGAGGATAACAATGTAAAATATGTACATTATCTATTAAAACCCTAGGATAGTAGTAGTAGTAGCTGAAAATGTAGCATCCTAGCGTATATACTTGTAGTAAAATGTTGCAGTTTGTGTTATGTTTAATATTGTTTGCATAGCTAATAAACATGGATATGAACTATCGGTATATTTGGTTTCTTATTGCTTAACCTACACAAGAGATGGAAAACTTTAATGTAGTTAAAATCAATGTATGTGCATATTTGTACCATACCTATACCAATATCTTGACAACCACGTATTTTCCGGAATTAATGAGAAAGTTGTTGTGTGGCAACCTTATGTCACCATCTTGAGCCACAAATTTTGACACATGCAACACACAATTCCATCGGTAAAGATGGTGAAGAATGTTAAAACCAATATAGAGTTTTTAAAAGGTTTAATTTTACAAAAGGAACAATTTGAGATTTTAAAAAGATGAATTAAAATGCTTGGATATGAAGGTCTTCGAGAGAAAATTAAGGAGACAAAAAAGAATATGAAAATGGAAAAGATGAGATAGGAAAAATGTGGCGCTGAATCGGGCTCTGCCAAGAACTTAATATCTTCCAATAATAAAATGATTTACTAAATGGATCAGCTAAAGAAATACCAAAGAAGGATGAGGAAATAATGAAATTTAAAAATCATAATCAATCACTCGCATCAAGTGATGGTGAGATATACAAATTTTAATATTTAACATAATATACAAATTTTAATATTTAACATAATATGCACATGATAATATGTGAAATATAGTAGAGAATTGTATGAGTTTTGCATGTAGATTTGTTTGATTCATCTTACCAATATGCGATGTGATCGTTTCTCCCTTTTCCAAGATATGTCTATGTTTTTATACTCGCCTCATATTCCGCAACGTATCTAACATGCATGCATTCTTTTTCAGTTTTCCTCCTGTGTGTTTTAATTTTTTGGCCATCTTCCCCCGTTACAGTCAAATATTGTTTTCCACAATGTTTTTCTATAGTGTCCAGCTTCATTTGCATTTTTTTGCTTTCCCAATTTCCACATACATATTGTACATGTACATTCAGATGGGATCTCTTCAAAATTAGATGATTGTATAGGTTCGATAAATGGAAATTTAGCTGCCCAATCAAACTTGTATGACCTACCAATGGTCCACATATTCTTGTTCATTTTCAATGTTTTACTTTTTTGAGTAGAATTTTGAGAAATATCACAATCACCTGGTTTCCTCTTTCATGAACTATATTTTGAATTTGATTTCTGCATTCCATTTTGCTGAGTATTTGTATGTGTGATATATAGATGCACTTCTGGTTACACCCCAATACGAAGAATATCTTCAAGATCTGGCACATTATCGTAGGTGTCATTTGTCTGATATTGTGCAGAATGCATGTCCACCTCAATAATACCTTCCACATAGTCTGTATTATGATTCTTTTTGGTGGCATCTTTATGGTTGTTGGTACTTTCAATATCTGTATCCGCAAAGTTTCCAAAATATTTGAACAACGATTTCTGAGATTTCTTAGTTACTTTTAGGGTCTTCACATTCTTAGGACTAGCACTTTCCATTATTCTGAATAGAGTCATGCGTCAGAAAAGAACCAAGTAGCAACTTCTGTTGTGCATCAACAACTAACCCTTTGTCACACGTCAAAAGCACGTCAATAATCCCCTGTTGCATGTCAACTAGTTATCAACTGAAATTGTCACGCGTCACCAAGGCATCAATTGCTTATGCCCTGTCACGTGTCAACTTTGTCCCTATCACGTGTCAACTCTCTCTATCATGTGTCTTCAATACCTCTTTTTACACATTAACTATATCCATGGTGCACGCGTCAACAACTATCCCTAACAGGCTAACAACAATCTCTAGTGCTTAAGAGTATGTGAGTTCAAACTTCACGATATTGGTAATTTGGTAAGCTACTTGTGGTATACTACTCGGTGAATCACCTAGGTTTTTATAGGAGATTTGTTTAGATGAAGGCAAAGCCAACCCCCCAAAAAAAATATACTATATATTTTAGGCGAACAGGACACCGACCTACTCCGAAAAAATTGCCTTTTCAAATTTTCCTAAAATGAAATATTTGCCATATTACAAATATTCACCACTAAAATTATCCCTACCATAGGGTGAGTTTTTCATTTGCATAGATGCTTCTTTAGCAGGGCTTGGAGGTGTGTTGATGCAGGAGGGTAGAGTGGTGGCTTTTGAGTCTCTCAAACTCAAGGATTATGAGATTAATTATCCGACTCATGATCCTGAGCTTGCAGAAATTGTACATGCTTTGGTTTGATGGAGGCACTTTCGGCTTGGTCAAAGATTCACATTCAGGACAGATCACTTGAGTCTTCGCCACCTCTTTACACAACCCAATCTTAACGCTCATCAACAAAATTAGATCAGCAGAATTGGATGGAGTTTCTTTGTGAGTATGATATGGAGATAGAGCATGTGAAGGGGAAGGAAAATGTGGTGGCAGATGCTCTCAGCAGACGGAGACATGTGATTATGGCCACTTTAGTGGGCACAGATTTGTGGAGCAGGATTCTTTAGTAGCTTCCTCTTGACAACTTCTACATTGTAGTTCGAGTAGAGATCGAGTCCCAGAGACCCCTTGAAGGGAAGTTTGATGGTTTCTCACTACGGGAAAATGGCATTCTCGGGCGTAGAGGTTGTATTTATGTTCCTAGAGATGGAGGCTTGAGGTAGGAAATTTTGATAGAGGCACATTGTGCACCCTATTCAGCCCATCCTGGGGTGAAGAAGATGCATGCTACTTTGAGACAGTTGTATCACTAGAGAGGACTTCATAGAGACGTGGCTCAGTTTGTGTCACATTGTTTAGAGTGCCAAAAGTGAAGGTTGAGTATCGACATCCAGCTGGCCTTCTCTTTCCTCATGCTATACCGAAGTGGAAATGGGACACCATTTCTATGGAATTCATTGTTGGGCTACCGATGTTGAGATATCACCACGACACCATCATGGTCACGATTTATAAATTGACAAAAGTGGATCACTTTTCTCCGGTGAAGACCACTTATACAACTAGTGTAGTGGCACGGGTATATCTTGATGAGATTGTCAGGTTGCACGGGATTCCACGGAAGATCATTAGTGACTATGATCCTTTGTATGCTTCCCATTTTTGGACTACCATGCAAAGTATGCCCGGGACAAAGATCAATTTCAAGACAACATATCACCCCTAGACAGATGGACAGACTGAGAGGGTGAATTAGATTTTAGAAGATATGTTGAGGATGTATGTCATGGATCAATAGTGTAGATGGGAGGAGTACCTATGCTTGGTGGAGTTTACTGACAATAATTGTTTTCAAAGTTCTATAGGCATGGATCCTTTTCAGATTTGTATGGTAGAAAGTGTAAGACACCTCTTAGTTGAGGAGGAAAGGGTTTCTCATGAACCAACTTTGTTGTGGGATATGGAGCAAGAGGTGGTTTTGATTAGATAGAGACTGGAGGAGGCACATGATAGGCAAAATAAGTACACGAGATCATCATAGAACCAATCGTAGTTTTGATGTGGGCATGAAGGTGTTCCTTCATGTTAGGCCACACAATATTCATATCCGTTATGGAAAAATTTCTAAGTTAGCTCCTAGATTCGTGGGTCTTTTTGAGATCTTGGAGTGTATCATCCATTTGGCCTACCGTCTAGTATTACCACCCATCTTGTCTTGGGTACATGATGTGTTTCATGTTTTAGTTCCTAGGATATATGTTTTCGATCCTTCTCATGTGTTAGATTGGACAGCATTGTAGGTGTAGGATCGGGGGCGGTGATGGTGGAGCGCGTTCATATCCTAGATTGCAAGACCCGGGCCTTTGGGGTAGAGAGGTTGATCAGGTCCGTTTGCAGTGGGATAAATATAATGAGGCTGCAGCTACATGAGAGGATGCTACTTTTCTACGAGTTCAGTTTCCACATTTGTTCCAGTGAATTCCAAGAGGAAGTCGAGTCTAAGAGGAGTGGGATGTAGTGCCAACTTCCCTTTGAAACCTTTTTTTGATATTGATCATGATATTGCTAATTATATTATGGACATGATTATGGAATTTATCATAGTATGATGTTAGATGTTAGATCATGGATTATTGTTGACTTGATTCATTATGATGCGGGACTATTATTAGAGACATTTTGAATATTGATTTTGATATACTATTTGATATGGTTATACTATGGATGTTGTTGGGACATGTAATATTTGGATATTGTGAGTAGACCTAGAAATGAAAATTATTTTATGATGATATAGTTGTTGAGTAAAATTGCAAATGATCTTGTTGGTTGCTTAGATGTTGTTGTGATCCATATATCTAGATGATTTTGGAATTTTATTTATATTATTTTGGATGTTCTGATATGGCCACAAGGCTAAAGGGGGTATTTGTGTTTTGTAAGTTAAAATATCACAACAAACATCGGGGTATTGGAGACAAACAACATTGGAATTCTAGATGAATTCAACAAGGTCACCATGGAAACTAGTATTTGTTTATGCGTGTTTGTGTGTGTTAGGGATTCCCATGGGGGATCACCTTTAAATGTGACCAAGGGGTTAGGTGTATTTATTTATTGGTTCCTTTGTTTATGTTTGCATGTGTTTATTTTGTGGTGCATTGACCCTTTCATTATTCATTAAATGGTGTGTAATATTGTGAGTAATCATGTTGTTAAGTTAATTAATTAAAATATGTCATAAGAAAGTAATTAATAGAGTTGTTGGCCTTGAATTAAAGTGTTGTAAGAGATGTGTAAGTGATGTGTAAGTTAAATTTTGAGTGTGAAACACTTCATCTTCTTGGAAATTCGAATTTGTCCTTGAAGGATGATTTTGGAGGCTTGTGAGACAAGTTAAACTTGTCCCATACCTCTTAAATTCATTTACCAGCCATACCTATGGTTGAAGGGTTGATTTTAGACTTTTATAATGCATTTGTGTAAGTTAGATTGTAAGTTTTAATTACACTTTTCTTACATGCTTTGATTTAAGTTCTTTAGGGTGTGGGTTGGATTTGAGTATGTAAGTAAACTATCATATTATTCACCCACCTATTTATTATGAATTGGAGAATGAAGTTGAATTTTGGGGTTGGGGTTGAGGATGTGTGATGTGGCATCCTACATGGATCCACCTCATCCTCTTCCCTTCCCTCTTCAATAAAATTTGAATTCCTTGCCTTGTTTTGGGTTGCTTTACTTTGGAGACTTCATTCTTGGGTGAATTCCTTGTTGTTTTAGGAGCTCTTGCTTTTGGAGAAGTTTGAAGATTGTTGCATGCTTGTTTTTTGGTGGATTTTTGGATTGTTGCTTGGAAACAACTGCTATTTGGAACTTGGGAAACTCCATCATGGAGAGGTAAGAGCTTGGCTCTTGAAATGCTCTTCTTTTATGAATGTAAATTTTATTGTGTGAATGTTTTGGCATGTTTGTGGGTTGTTGGGTAGATGGCCTAGGTATGGTGTAGGAGAAGACTATGGGGTTCATTTTGTGGGAGGCACAAGTGTTTTGGGGAGGTATAAGTGTGGAGGGAGTTGGGATTTGGGTTCCACCTTACAAAGAAATATCTTGCATTTCTTTACTCATTATGGGGTGCCATAAGAGGTTGGGGAGGCATAAGGAAATGTGAGGAATAAGGGGTACTTGGGGAGGCATAAGGAATGTCAGGGTTTTGATATACTATATTTTTGTAGTTTGTAATTCAGGTGGTGATACCCATTTCCCCTTTTGGGAGGAATAAGAAGCATCCCCCATAGTTTCTTTCTCCTTTGGCTTACTTGATGAAGCCTCAGTAATGTTTGTCATGCTTTAATGTAGTTTTAAACTACATTCTGTTTTTGGAATGTGTTCTTATTGTGAAAATGTTTCTTGTGTGTTTGTGGAAGCCTATTGTTGCCATGAGTTGGATCACATCTCTTATTACATTGTGGTTGGGGCTTGGGGGCCAATGAAGAAGGATGGCTTCTCCTTTTCATTGGATGTCTTGGTTGGGTGGAGAGCATTGCCTTTCCCCGCTCTTGTGGTGATCAAATTAGAAGAATGTGAAATCTGCATGTTGCTGTTCTAGAGCTGAGAAAAAGACAGTTTGATAGTTCCTTGTGAAATGAAACCGTATTGTAACCTTTCCCACTTGAAGTGGATGAACTTGTAAATTTTTGTAATGGAAAGATGTTGTATTGATTTGAAAGTTGTATATTGTAATGTGAAAGAGATAAACTTTGTTTTTAGTGTTTGAAGGAATGTGAAAGAATTGTATTCTGTATGAGGAATTTGAGGAATGAAAGAAAAGTTGTAAAGTTGTATTTGAAATCAATAAAGGATTGCACTACCTTCCTCAAATTGCATCATTGTATTGAATTTGATCATCTAAATGTGAGTTGTAATCTCTGTTTGAAAGAAAGAAATGCGTATGAAGGAAGTGTAATACTCTATCTTTTGAAATATGTAAAATTTGGAAATCAGAGATGTATTTTAGCTTTTGAATAGTTGAATTGAATCAACTAAATGTATTAGATTAGAATTGGAATGAATTCTAATACTTGGAAGATGAAAATGGCGAATAGATCCTTTAAAATTTGATCTCTGTTTTATATTTTCAAAATGACAATTATTTATTCCAAAATGCACAGACCAAACCTAAAACCAAAAAATTACAAATAAAACATTAAATTTGACATAATAATATCAAGAAAAATTCATCTAGACATTAACACTTAAGGAATTTCTTAAAAAACTTAGCAACTCGGGCTCAAATCATTTCACTGTCATTTTGTTGTCAAAGCTGTAAATTTTCAAATCGGAGCTCAATCAAACAAACTTACATTCCAAATCCATCCTAAATCCATATAAGAATAGTTCTCCATGTCTAATTGACATGTTGAGAGAGGAAGAAGGACAATTGATTAAAATTTCATAAGTTAAAATCTACTAGCTTGCCTTTTAAAAGATTGTAGATTGTTTTCTTGAAATTTACTCCTTAAACTTTATCAAAATCAAAATTTAATGATTTTGTTGTAAAGAGGACGTCAAGAGCTTTCCATAAAGTTCTTGTTTGCCCAAAACCGATTTCTCTATCAAAATTTATGGCCTTTTGAAGTTTTTCTTCATTTGGTGTCAAAAAAATAATTCCAACTGTAAAAAAAAAAAATTGGGAAAAATTTCCTTGGCGAACCCATGGGCCCGAATTTTCCTTATCACTTTTGGTCAAAAACGCTAAAGGAATGAATTCCCCCACCACTCCGCTAACCCGCAGCCTTTATTTTTGGTCAAAAAAAAAAATCGCCCAAGTCTCGAAAGAAAAATTTGGAAAAATTTCCCCTGCAGACCCGCTGCCCGCTTTTTCCCTTTGGTTGTCTTTCACGCATCCGCAACATTAAACTTAGCCTTTAAAAAAGTTAGGAAAATTTTCCTAATTTTCCGTGCCGCCCGCAACCAATCAAAGCTCGACACGTGGCGCCTTGGCGTTGGCGGAGGCATGGACCATTTTGATCCCTAGCGCTTTTTGACCGAAAAGACATAATGTCTTAAATCGCTCCAACGACCCGATTTTCCACCGGGGTGTTGTAAAGCCGACATGTGTCCTCTTCAAAGCGGGAACACGGAAATAAACTACACTTTTTCCCAAAGAAGGAAAATGTGCCAAATTTTCTCCCGCTCTGCCAGCCCACGCATGGGAAAATTTTCTTCCCTAGGCCCACAGGCCCGCTCTTGGGAAAATTTTCCTCCCAAGGTCCGTCGGCCTATAACTTGAGAAATATGAGGAGTTAGGAGGACTTATTTATATCATTGGAAAGGTGAGGAAATTTCCTATCCAATGGGAATGTTTTAGGGAAGTTTTGAGAGCATTAATTCTGAGAAAATCAAGTTGAAGCTTTTAAGCCAGTTAGAGAGTGGTGTAGTGTGAAATTACCCTCCTAACCTAATTGAACTTTCTAACCCTAAATTTTGACCTTGTGACCTTTAATAATTGTTAATAAAGAAAAATAAAAAGAAAATACAATCTAGTAAATTAGTATTGATCTGGAACCTTGTTTGTGACAACTATTGTCTTGTAACCTGGTTGAAGACACTTTTAAACAAAAAAATTATTCCATAATTTTCCTATCTAATCCTAGGTTGTTCCTTGGGTCTCAAGTGGGTTGTTTTTATGGGCATTACACTGCCAAGGTGACCTTTGCAAACATCCGATATTCCTCCATGGTTAGTCTCTAGCCCCTTCTTGTTGTCGTGATATAATTTCCTGCAACCAATCAAACAATACCTCTTCAACCTCAAGGCCGCATCAAATACATCAAGAAATAAAACACACATACATATCATCCAATAACATCATACACATAGCTATATCATCATCATCAAAATTAGGAATTTCTATCAATTATTTGCAATCACTAAACATCTCAATTTTGATAAGTCATAACATCAATAAGATCATAAGGTTAGTCCAAACATCTAAATGTAATCATCATCGTCAAGAATCCAAAACATCAATATACAATGAAACAACACTAGATCATCATCTATCAATGTCTGCTAGTAGTCCATACCATCTATAATATGAGTCATAACATACTGAAAATCACAAGTGTCAATGTATTGTCTATCAACATGCTAATCAAAATATAATAATAATATTCATGTCTCTAGTCCACAATAATCAAAATCATAGTAAAATAAGTGTCGAAGAGGTGAAACATTACATTCATGGATATTACATTGTATTACATACTTCTCAAAATTTACATATAAAACCCAATTTTTTTGAACAACTAAAGTTATGTCCCATATTGTCAAATCTAATGTATCTTATATTTGTAAAAGATTAATTTTACCACATTGTATTATATTCGATAATGCTAACTTAATTTTTAATTATTTAACTATTTAAAATAAAAATCTATTGCAAACCTTAGCGTACTTCCATAAAGTGTCGTGATTGACTTATTCACGAGATTTTATTTTAAAATTATACTTTTCATATCATTGGAAGTTTCGATAATGTTTTTCTTTAAGTGGAAAGTTGTTGAAGAAAAGGTCTTTCATTTAAAATTAAACATATAATTTTTATGTGTCCAATCATGTTTATTTTTTTAATTTTAATAAAATATTGTTTGTTTTGGTAGTTTCTTTGAATACTGATTTAAAGTTTTAAATTTGAAGTTCTAACCTAAAGTAAGTATTTTTAATCACTTTTTGGAGCAGCATGCAAATATCTCTTTACATACTACATAAGTAAATAAAGAATCAAACTTACAATTAAGGTTAATTAAAATAACGATTAAGATTGAGGGAGCTGTAATAGAACATTATAAAGTTCCTTCATATCTTTAAGGAAATATTAAAACTTCATGCATTTGAGTGAGCGTCCACTTCGCTTTCAAACTTTCAATCCATAATAAAAATTAAAGCTTAGAGGCAAATGACATAACATGAGATATTGGTTGGACAAAACATAGACAATCTCTTATATACTTTCCAATTACTTACACTATTCATAATGATATTTACCTCTTTTATATAAATCTTTATTACTAATAATAAATATGTAAAAATGTGTGTTGTCACCTAATATAACTAATTCTACAAATTATTTATTTAACCCAATATAATAATTGAAGATAATTAACAAAATAATGTGTTATATATAAAAATCTTTAGAGGCAAATGACATACCACGAGATATTGGTGGGCCAAAACATAGACAATCTCTAATATACTTTCCAATTACTTACACTAATCATAATGATATTCACCTCTTTTATATAAACCTTTATTACTAATCATAAATAGGTAAAAAGGTGACTTGTCAGCTAATATAACTAATTCTACACATTATTTAAAATATATAATTTATGATAATTATATATATATATATACTCTCTAATTACAAAATCTTTTCGAAAATAAATGCATTTATTTTCTCGAAATTTCTCCTTATAATCCCATGGAATAAACGACGAGAAAAAATTCAAAAATTCATACCCATACTCATGGAAAACAAATCATCTAAAAAAATAGAGAGACTCAATTGCAGTCAAAACTTACTACTTACAACAAATCCTTTTTTAACCTATACTTAAGCTTCTTCTATTCGACGTTGTTATGGACTTCACAATATTAAGTAATTGTGCATGTTTAAGATTGTCCCCTCCACTATTTCCCTCTGCCATTTTACCATGTTGAACGGCTTCTCAGCATCTCAATTAGCTGTAGGTCAACCCAAAATATATACACACGTAACACCATAGAGGCATAAAACAATAAAATATACCATTACATGCATATAGTTATCTTCTCATTGTCATAAAACCTATGCTATAACATGCTTCTCTGAAAATGCTCTGTATATAATGTGGAATAAACGAATGCTATAAAGTGCTTGTGTTCAAAAGCCTTTGATATGTTTAAGTAACATTTATATTATATTGATAAAATATGATGTTTTGAGCATAAATTTTGAATGAACGTAAATCGTTGATATATTTTTAATAGTTTTAACAGTCCAACTAACATAAAAATGGTAAACAATGCACCACTTAAATGTTAATTCTAAATTATCAACCGAACACGCCAACAAAATAAACTCTTTCATAAACTTCTTTAACCAAACAAAGTTGTTCCGTGGTTCAAACATTTAATTTATACAACTTATATGAGTGGGTGTTATATTGTATTGTACATACAATTTCCAAAATTATTTTTTATTGATTTCGAAGTGACAGAAATAGTACTTGAACTCTCAAGTTCATGAGTTAGTGTTTCTATATCTCAGAGTCCATTACTATCCATATTAGAGTTGAGATTGGATGCCCATCCCAGATGCTTTTTTCTGTTATAATTGTATTTTAAATTTTGCAAAATAGTTCTGATTATTAATATGAACACATTCAATATAAATATAAGTGGAGCATTTTATCAATATTTAAATAATATATTTTACTGAAAGTAGGTTTATATCGAATATGTAATACCTGAAACTTACATGAAACTCATAAATACAATTAAAAAAACAATATAATTTTTAGATAGTTAAATAAATAAATAATATTTGACTAATGTCACAGATTTTTGGTTTGACGGGTGGGGTCAGCCGTCAAATGTCATCCTTGATCCACATGAATAGTTTTTAAATAGTGATAAATAATAGACTTGACCGGTTGAGGTATCGAATCATTTGTTTCATTATTATTTAAAAAATTTAATTTCTTATACTTAAATTTAAAATAAAGTTTCAAATCTCATGAATTTATTTGCACTTTATTTGTTTCAAATAAAAATATTAATAATATAATTATTTTTAAAACCCTTACAAAATAAAACTATAAATATTGAATGTACTTTTTTTAATAATAACAATAATAAAGTATGAAATTGCTAAATTTTATTTTTAAAAATTACATATAAAAATGAATTTTAATTAATTAAATTTAAGAATCTTACTTATATTTTATCAATAAAATAAACTAGTTTCAAGAGTTAAAATTAATATTTTCATAAAAAAGTATACTTTTACTAATAAAATAATAGTATGCAACATTATTTGAATACAAAAATGATAAGTAGAAAGAGTCACATCCCATAATATTAAATAGAACCAAGAAAAGTTTGAAATAGAAATTAAAAAATATATACTCAAAAAGTTCTCATTTACAATTAATTTTAAATTTATCCTCATTTGTTAATTAATAATCTTCCACACCACTCATTGAGAGGGTGTTTATTACATGCTTAACATATCATATTATATGAAAAGTGTTAAACGTGTATAAACTTAACAAACAAACTTATCAATATAATTCTCAAGACACTTGTCTTATATTTACAACATAGTTTTGCATATTGAAGGGTTCCAAAATGGTTAGTGCATCCATCACCTTCTCCTCAAATCATTTTCTAATTAGTGTACATGACTTCACTCTCGTTTGCACTACATCATAGGGCTCAAAAAAATATTTTGAAAACATAAAATAGACTGCAAACTCCATTATATACCTAGGATATCATGATTGAGGTGTTTTAGATTGTTTAATGAGTCCATAGTCTCCTCAAAGCATTTTCTTATTGGGTTCAAATATTTCAATCCTATTGCACTATGCATTTGGGCTCAAAAATCTATTGAATACCCAAGATATCATGATTTTTGACCACTTTCACCAAGAAAAAGAAAAAATACCTTGTGACGATCAAATAACATCATATTTAAGATTAGAAATTTTATATTGACATCTCACACTATTACACTTCACCACCAATCCCTTGGAAACCATTGTAGATTACACATTCACTATAACTAGTACAAATATCTTAAATGTGTCTACCTAATAAGTGTAGATAGATATACACCTTGAGGCCCATATCTTGGAGTAGTCACCTGGTTTCACTCATCAATGGTTCCACATTGACTAAAAATCCACAACGCCTTCTCTATAAATTGTTTGTTTATCGGTAATTGAGGTCCCAATCCAACTCTACTATTATATCGAGATCATAAATATTTTCTAAAATAATTCTAAGATCGATGATGTGTAAACTATCATGATTTTTTGATTGGCTTATCTAAATAAAATGAAAAATAACAAGGATATGAAATTCAAACGGATGTCAAATTTATGCTTCTTCATTTTTAATGATATCTCGTACTATTACACTCCACCGCAACCACCTCCTTAGATTTCATTGTAGGTTATGCTTATATATGTAACTATCATCATAACTATTAGAAAAGATAGTATAATTATTGTAATGCCTTCTCTTGTTTAACTTTGTGTGAACCATGTTATCAATTTCAAATTGATTATAATATCAAAACCTTGTTGTTGTATTCTAGTTAACATACAATAAATGTGTGGGACATCATGATTGCTATTGTGTTTTGATTATTATTATTTTGACTATAGGTAAATCCAACCCCGATGGGAATTTAAGGATACGAAAAATTAGCTAGAACGGTTGCCTTGTTATAAATTGATTGTGATAGCATTAATCTTTGATATTGTTTTGTTGTATTTAGTTTATCTCTATGACTGGACACATAGACACTATTGTGCATTATTACCAGCAGATATTAATAGACAAACAACATTAACACATTGTGATATGAAAATTGAAGGATAGACATTACTATAACCAAACTGATTAACTTTTGATAGACATTCATATGGAAGAACATGACGTGTTGTCGATAGACATATGTCAATATTTCAAATCATTTTTGTATTAATTTTATTATGATGTTCAAAGTTATTTTTGTGATTTCTTTGATATTGGAGGATTGAAGAAATTGTGAACGAGTGAAAGTATTGTTTAAATTACATGATTCATTTGGTTTATGATCTTTTTGCAAACTGATGTATGAGTAGAATCAAAATGATGAAAATTGAGTAATTGTTGAACTACTTGGTCTTAGCAATAGTAGTTATGATATTTGATGTTGAAATTGATATTTAGATATAAGTGTTTTATTACTTCGACATCATTAATATGGTGATGAGGATAGAGGGTATTGTGTGATTTTTTTGGGTAATTATATCACGACAAAAAATATGGAGGATAGGAGACCAACAACGAAGGAATCTGGGGTATTGAATCGGTCACCATGCCAACTTGAGTAATGTTGTTGTCTTTTTTTTTGTTGTTAAGGGGTTCCCATGGGGGGATGACCCCAATTATGACTAAGGGGTTTGTGTGTATCTCTTTTCCTTCTTTTATTTAATTTTGGTGTATGTGATTTAATTGGTGATGTAATTCCTTTTTATCATTAATTGGTTTATGTGTCTTAATTAAGTGAGCTAATCATATTAATAAGCTAATTTTGGATGTGAAAAAAGGAGTCAATTTTTAGAGTGGTTGGGTCTTTGTTTCTTGTGATTTTGAGTGTTGTACACTCCACCCTACTTGGGAAATTCGGATTTGGCCTTAAATACCAATTTTGGAGGCTTTTGGAACAAGCTAAGCTTGTCCCACACCTCTAATTTCTTATACCAACCTTACCTATGGGTTGGGGGATAAAAATAGACCCCATTATGTGTTTTGGAAGGAAAAAGGTGAGTTTTAATTGCACTTTCTTACTTTTGTTTAATTCTTTTCCTTAAGGGTGTGGGTTGGAGTGGTGTGTGTAAGAGGTTTGTCATACCTCTCAACCACTATGTCTTTTGCAATGGCCGAACCAATAAGAGAAAAGTGTGGCCAATACTTGGATACTAATGTATAATATGTGCTTGTTCGGATTTGTTAGTAATGTTTAATTTTAATATATATGTATATGTATATGTGTGTGTGTGTGTGTGTGTGTGTGTGTGTGTGTGTGTGTGTGTGTGTGTGTGTGTGTGTGTGTGTGTGTGTGTGTGTGTATATATATGTATATGTATATATGTGTATATATATATATGTGTGTGTGTGTATATATATATATATATATATAGATGTATGTGTGTGTGTATACATCTACATACATACACACACATACACACACACATACATACATACATACATACATACATACATACATACATACATATATATATATATATTTATTCTTGAGTTCGATTTGTTTCTAAAATGGTTTTAAAAAAAAAAAAGAAAAAGAAAAAAGAAAAAAATTTTATAGGTTAAACATGTAAATAAATATATAAACTTATATATGGGTATATATATAAATGTATGTTTTTCCTTAAATAAATATATGGGGTTTCTAGATTTTACCCAAATGGGTATACACACAATGTATACACTTTGAATCTGTAAGTAAAATACTTTTAATAGACAAATACAAAAGAGAAAACAATACCCACAAAGGGAAATGAATGGATCCATGTTTTAAGAAGAAAGTTTAATCAAGAAGAGATTCCATGTCTCTAATGGCCTCCATGGCTTCATCCTCTTTCCCTCTTCCTTAACTGCAACAAAAAACATGAATAAATGAGGGATTAGTTATAGAAAATGAATATATGGTATCCCATAAGGATTTCTAGGGTTACTTTTGCCAAACCTAAATCTAAGGGCTAGGAAAGATTAGATTCAATGGTGTAGGATGCACCCTACATCACTTAAGTGATGGGGTATTTAAGTGGGAATGTTTTAATTAAAATATGTGTGTGTAATGTTAAATGGGGCCTAAGGGGTTAGACCATGTCAGTACCCTTGACACATTAGGTATTAAACCATGTTAATTTGATTTATTTTTAAACTAGGAGATTATTAATCTTACCTAATAAAATTTTGAATTTAATTTGGGGCCATTCAATAAATAGATTTAATAAGACCCTTGGAACTAAATAACAAAGAGTAAAATGGATTAATATTTTAATTAAGAAACAAAACTTAATAGGTAAATCAAATCGAAATATTTTAATAGGTTTAGGCCAATGGTAACTAATTATTATTTTAGTCCCACTACCATTTAATAGTTTAATTTTTTAATCTAGATTTAATTAAAATCCTAACTAAGGCTTTGGAACCTTTCCAAAAAAAATTATTCCATAATTTTTCATTTTTTTTTGGGTTTCTCGGGGTTTTATGTGGGAAAAATGTGGGTGTTACACTTGGTATCAGATCCATGGGTTCAATGCTTGGACCTTGGGCCAACATTGAAACCCATAAACCAGTTAGTAGAATTTGAACCTCTCATGATTGAAATAATAATTAAGTTATTAAAATGTTTGTACTCACCCAAAGTGGCGTTTTGTCGAACCTGTAATTGAAAATGTTAAATTAAATTGATATTCTTACAAACTTCTGGTGTATCAGAACTTGGTTTCCTTGCTAAGATGTTGTTTGATGAGCCTTAGCTCTTTGTTTTTAGTCGTGTGATGTGACGACCAAATTGAGACTCTTCCTTGTTGGAATGATAAATTGTATGGTGTGATTCTTGTGGTTTAGCATTAGTGGTTGTGTTCTAGGGTCAGACAGAGTAAATTAGAAGTTGTTTAGTCACCTAAATCCCCCTTTTTCCTTCAACAGTTAGATCTAATTTTTTTGCTACTTTGGTGACTTAATCCCCGTATGAGTAAGTGGATATTAGGTCTTGGTGTCACTTTTGATCCATTTTGCGTATGCATTCTTAGAACTGAGCTCGAGGTATAGTACCCCTATTGGTAGCCATGAAGGGTTGTAAAGTGACTGTGATGTTGAATTTATGTATTTTATATTCGTAAACTTGTGTTATTTTATCAAGGACCAACATCTTATTTTATGATTGGATTGAGAAGCTTTGAGGCTCTTTTTTTATTTTTTAATGTTTTGCAAGAATTTTCAGACATTGCAATGCGGCTACTTATTCAATTTCATTGATTACCGATATTTCTTGGATTTTACTTTGATTGGTGACTCAAAGCTTGTTATCTATTGGCTACTTAGCTAAATGTTATGTGATTCTTTCTTACATGTTGTTGAGCTGGTTCTACGCTATTTGTATTGTGACATTCCATTGTATGGGGGTACACCCTAGGTGCCTTGAATGTCTTCATAGGTGCTTTAAGTTATGCCTTGGTTTTGGAAAGATAGAACCTTGAGTGTGTCTAGGATCTTGGAATGACTCTTTCGTTACTCAAACTTTCTGAGAGAGAGTTCGTTGTGTAGTTTGATAGCGGTGGTGGTGACTCTCTTAAAACCTAGTAAGATATTTTATCCTCATAGATTAGGTGAGTGTAGTAATGGGATTATGGATTGTATTAGGATCGGATTGAATCTTGGTTAACTATATATATTAGTGGATAAGTGTTTGTTTAGTAGTGATGTTCCATGATGGCATGCTAAGTTTTATCATGGTTTCCTTGTTTCATTATAGAAAGTATTGACTTGTGGATTGTATGTATCTTGGTAATTATGGTTAGATTTAAGCCCATTTGGGAAATATGTTTAATTAAGTGTTCTTGTCTTGCTCTCGTTGACCTATAAATAAGTCTACCCTTGCCTTAAATTTATTTAAAATTGTTATGAATAACACTTTATGACCTCTTAATCTTTGGGTTACGTGGAGACACTTATGGATGCTTTTGGGTCTTTTGGACCTTGCTCTTAGAGATGTTAGTTTGGTAGATCTTAATATTTTAATCTCAATGGTGCTTATATTGTGATTCTTATTTTAAAAACTATAACTCTTGGTCATAAAGTCCATGTTTGAGTAGGTTAGTTAATTGTCCTCTTACATTTGATGTCTGCTAATGGGAAATGTGGTGTCTTTGGAGTAAAATTTTCCTTGCCATCTTGTTGCTTGGTTGGTGGTATCTTGTGGAAATAAGAGTATTGATTGGAAACTCTCCTTGTCTTATTATATGAGAAAAATTCAAAACTACATAAAAAACATTGTTAAACCTCTTAAATTCGTAAAAGTAAATATGCCTCTTTAATGGGTCCTTTTCTTCGTAACTTCTTTTGAGACTTGTGGAGACCCGCTTGGATTTTTAGTGATGCTTGTAATTATTTTGGTAAACCCTTGAAATATTGGTGTGACTCATATTGGTGGATTGATTCCTAGTTCTTACAAAATTAATGATGTGTTTGCTATGTTGAATGTCTCTTGTTCCTTTAGAATTAAAAATGTGATGTGTTGATTTATCTCTCTTTCCCATAAAAGTAATAATGTGATATGTTTGACTCTTCCTTCTCATTAAAATTTAATTGACAAGATGACTCACCCAAACACCATAAAACTCTAATTGAGGGGATTTGAATTTGAAACTTAACAAATAAATAGGAACATAGAAAAAAGGAAAATGGTCCTTGCTATAACCTTGGTAGATTAATAGAAGAAATAAAACTATGTAAAAGAATAGAAAGGAAAATTTTTCCATCTACCTTCCCTAGGAGTAACATAAATACTTTTTTCACCTATACAAGATGGTGATATATCATGCCAACATTAGTGGTGCTCCTTAATGATGCAAACATGTGATGCCATAATAGAAAGAATATTTTAATTAGGAAAACTTGTAAGAAAAGTGTTAGCAAGAGAAATTACAACTTTGACTTAGTAGTTGGTTTATAAAATGAGTAATATTTATGTGTATTAAGTGTGATGTATAATTGAACCCTTAGTGTTTCCGCCTACCCAGATTTGTGAAACACCTTGTTGTTAGTAATGTGTTCTAATTATGTAGTACTCCCGTGTTCACAGACGTATGTGCTTTTCCCTTGTAGGAGTTTGGGTTGTCAAACGCTTGTTGCATCATAGCTCGACGAGCATGAGTTGTGGCCTTTAGGATTGGGTCTTATCTCTTGTTTTTAAGAAAAGAAACCTCCTTGTGTGTTGATTTAGTCCTTAGTGACCTAGGTTATTGTAATTTTAAGGAAACATATGTTAAGGATATGAAATAACTTTGGGAAGTCATCTTTTCTTCTTATTTTCTTGAGACACCTTGTTGTTGGTTATCGCATTTTTTCCTTTGGCAAGGCAAAGTGTAGTTGTTTTTGTAAGTTGTTACTCGCATTTTTTTAGGACGCACCCTTGTATTGTATTTGGGCTCCCTCTTGTTACTTGTTTCTTCTCTCTAACTCCCTTGAGTGCTCTTTGGTGTTATGACTTATGCATGTGCTCTCTTATGGTTATTTTGAACTTGAGTAGGGTTTAAGATAAATAAATCCCATTGTGTTATGTAGAGTGAGTGGTGCCTCTTGTATTGGTATGTTAGTTTCTAGTGGAAATATTTTCTAAATGTTTGACGTTTATAAATTAGGTTAGTGTTGTGTGTTCGATCTTGAGTGTAAAATTAGGTTATAGAAACCTTGTGGTCATGATTTTGCTTAGTATTACCATGAAAATTTAATTATATCCCTTTCGAGTTATAGGAGTGCTTCCCATGAATAGTTCTTGATTTTAAATGTTTTGGATAACTTAAGTGACCTTCCTTGTTGTTAAACCTCATCTTGTGTGATCTCAAAATTGTGAGACCTTTGAGTAGACATATTTTCTCGTATAAATTGATGGTTGTGGTTGATATTTGCTAGCCTTGTCTAAATAACGAACTTTGAAAGCATAACTTAACCTTAGTGAAATCCTTAACTTGTGTTGTTGTAGTATGTTGGATCCATGGGAGACTATATGGTAATTCTCCCAGTTATTCCTTTACTTGGTGGTTATTTTTGAGACTCCTTTGACCATTTCATGTTTTGATGTTATGTGTTGGAGCTTGGTTGATCACGTAGAGTTACTCTATAGAATTAAATGTTTGCAACCTTACTTGAAGAAATATTAGTGTTCGTACCTAACAATCTCCCTTCTCCTTGATTAAATAGCATTGGATCAAACATGGGTTCTTTAGATAGACACTTGTTTGAATCAAAGAAATTCCAAAAAGGGTGTGATCCTATTTCTTTTCCATCATTCCTTACCTCTTTCTCCATGACTTCAGGAGGAAGTCAAATCTAAGGGGAGGGGGATGTAATGCCCACTCCTCTTTAACTCTGTGTGAACCACATTATCAATTTTGAATTGATTATAATCTCATAACCTTGATGTTGTATTCTAGTTAACATACAATAAATGTGTGGGACATCATGATTGCTATTGTGTTTTGGTTATTATTATTTTGATTGTATGTAAATCTTGTGACGCTGATGAAAATTTAAGGATAATATAATTAGCTAGAATGGTTTCCTTGTTATAAATTGAATGTGATAATATTACTCTTCGATATATTTTTTTGTAATTATTTTATCTCTATAACAGGACACATAGACACTATTGTGCATTATTATGGGAAGATATTAATAGACGAATGAAATTACCAAATTGTGATATGGAAATTGAAGGATAGACATTACTGTAATTGAACTGATTAACTTTTGATAGACATTCATTATGGAATAAAATGACATGTCGTCAGATAGACATATGTCAATATTTCAAATCATTTTTGTATTGATTTTATTACGATGTTCAAAGTTATTTTTGTGATTTCTTTGATATTGGAGGATTCAGTTGGTTTATGATCTTAGTTGCAAACTGATGTATGAGTAGAATCGAAATGTTGAAAATTGGAGTAATTGTTGAATTACTTGGTCTTAGCAATAGTAGTTATGATATTTGATGTTGAAATTGATATTTAGATATAAGTGTTTTATTAGTTTGACATCATTAATATGGCCATCAGGCTAGAGGGGTATTGTGTGATTTTTGTAGGTAATTATATCACAACAACAAACTACGGGGGATAGGAGACCAACAACAAAGGAATGTGGGGTATTGGCAACTAGTTACCATGGCAAGTTGTGTAATGTTGTTGTCTTATCTTTTGTTGCTAAGGGGTTCCCATGGGGATGACCCCAATTGTGACCAAGGGGTTAGTGTGTATCTATTTTCCTTTCTTTTATTTAATTTTGGTGTATGTGATTTAATTGGTGATGTAATTCCCTTTTATCATTAATTGGTTTATGTGTCTTAATTAAGTGAGATAATCATATTAATAAGCTAATTTTGGATGTGACAAAAAGGATTCAATTATTAGAATAGTTGGGTCTTTATTTCTTGTGTGTATGTGATTTAGAGTGTTGTACACTTGCACCCTATTTGGGAAATTCAAATTTGGCCTTAAGGACCAATTTTGCAGGCTTGTGGGACAAGCTAAGCTTGTCCCACGACTCTTAATTTCTTATACCTGACCCTACCTATTTGTTGGAGGGTCAAAAATAGACCCATGAAGGAAAAAGGTGATTTTTAATTGCACTTTCTTACTTGTGTTTATTTCTTTGTCCTTAAGGGTGTTGGTTGGAGTGACGTGTCTAGGAGGTTTTCCATACCCTCAAACACTGTGTTTTTACGGTGGCCAAATCAAAGAAAACGTGGGCAATACTTGGATGCGAATGTATAATATTTGCTTGTTTAGATTTGTAAAAAATGTTTATATATATATATATATATATATATATATATATATATATATATATATATATATATATATATATATATATATACATACATATATACTTCATGTCGATTTGTTTCTAAAATGGTTTTTATAAAAAAAGAAAAGAAAGCAGAAAAAAACATTTATAGGTTAAACATGTAAATAAATATATAAACTTATATATGAGTATATATACAAATGCATGTTTTTCCTTAAAATAAATAGATGGGGTTTCTAGATTTTAACCAAATGGGTATACACACAATGTATACACTTTTAAACTACAAGTAAAATAATTTTAATAAACAAATACAAAAGAGAAAATAATACCCACAAAGGGGAAATGAATAGATCCATGTCTTAAGCAAAAAGTTTAATCAAGAAGAGATTCCATGTCTCTAATGGCCTCCATGGTTTCATCATCTTGCCCTCTTCCTTAACCTGCAACACAAAACAAGAGAAAATGAGAGATTAGTTTTAGAAAATGAATATATGGTATTCCATAAGGATTTCTAGGGTTACTTTTGCCAAACCTAAGGGCTAGGAAAGATTAGATCTAATGGTGTAGGATGCACCCTACATCACTTAAGTGATGGGGTATTTAAGTGGGAATGTTTTAATTAAAAGATGTGTGTGTAATGTTAAATGGGGCCTAAGGGGTTAGACCATGTTGGGTACCCTTGACACCTTAGGTATTAAACCATGTTAATTTGATTTATTTTAAAATAGGAGATTATTAATCTTACCTAATAAAATGTTGAATTTAATTTTGGGGCCATTCAATAAATAGATTTAATAAGACCCTTGGGGCTAAATAACAAAGAGTAAAATGGATTAATATTTGAATTAAGCAACGAAACTTAATAGGGAAATCAAATCGAAATATTTTAATAGGGTTAGGCCAATGGTAACTAATTATTATTTTAGTCTTGACTTCCATTTAATAGTTTAATTTTTTAATCTAGATTTAATTAAAATCCTAGCTAAGGCCTTGGAACCTTTCAAAAAAATAAAATTATTCCATAATTTTTCTTGTTTCTTTCGGATTCTCGGGGTTTTATGTTAGAAAAATGCGGCGTTAATTATCTTTAATACATCTTGTTGAAAATAGTTGATAGATGTTAATCTTAAGGCGCAATCTTGGATTTGTCACAATTTTTCACTCATTCAAGGTTTTCTTCATCGATTAACAAATCCATCACCTTTTCTATGAATTTTACGTTGACTAGTGATAGAGAGTGTCATTCTAACTCCATGCCTACATCTACATCAAAAATTTACCTTTACAAGAAAAAAGGGCTCTAAACTTCAACCTATACCTAAGATGTCGTGATTTTTTAAATTATTTTTTCAAATAAGAAGAAACATTGTCTTATACAAATTTGAAAATATACATTAAAAATAAAATTAACTTATTTATTAACATATCAAATTATTACACTCTACCAATATCACTCCTTTAATTTTTATTATAAATTACTCATTTATATTATAATAAAAAAATTGACATGCAACTTATTATCTAAGTTCATAACTTCATTATCAAATTTTATTAGAATGGAAAATAGATGATTCAAAACATTTCAATTTATTATTAAAATTTATTTTATTATTATTATTATTAAACAAAATAAGTATTACTAGACATAATACAGGTAAACTAAAAAAATCATTTGTGGCAAACATCATTGTAAGATGCCTTTACGTATATGATTGCATCATTTATGTCATTCTATTAAAGGAATTTAACTTTTTTATTTGTTCTCAACAATCAATGAATTTTTAAAAATAATTACGAATGATTTGATGCATACTAATTCATAAAACAATCCACTTATGAATGAAAGATTGTGGATTCAATTCATATTAATTTTATCAAAAATTAATAAACATGTCTTTCACATATTAACCATGAAATATTTTTCGAAAAAATAAAAAAATAGAAAAACTAAAATCTAAAATAAAAAATTAATTGACAAAATGAATTAAATAAAATACATATAAATATATAATAATGAAGAATTGTTGCCCATAAGCTAAATAGCCTTCATATTTGGCATCCTAATTATCATCTAGGTATAATAGAGTGTTTAGTTACCGTATAGTCAAATCCTTCTCAATAAAATTCACCATTCATCCTTTATTAATGTTCACTATTCTTTTGAATGGAATGCGACATTTATTCTCCATAGAAATTATTATGATGTCCTCTAGATATATAGTTTAAAATGAATTTTAAAAATTATCATGTTAGGAGGAATTTTTTCAATGAGAGCAAGTGTTGTAATGGAATGAGTTGTTCATTTTTATTATAAATTTTAAATTTGATGTGCATTTGACTATTACGTAATAATTCATCTATAAATTTGAATTTCATTGAACTTTCACTTAAATGTTTATTTCCTCTTTTTTTGGAGATGTCGAAAAAAAAAAATCTTGGCCATCTAATAATGTTTAGGCCATTTTGTTCATGATTATATATTTTCAAGTAGAGACAATAAGATAGCTAAATTGATATTTATTTCTTATTTTTATTCTATTTTTTGACATACATATACTAGTGTGAAATAATTAGATAGATTCCTCAAAATTGATATATCTAAACATATTTTACATCTAATTTAATTAAAATATGTATACTAATTTTGAAGTTATTATAGATAATAATGGACATGCAAGTACACCATAAGTGTCTTGTTTATTAGATATTGCTTGAAATTTTCGTGGTCTCTACATTGTTTGCTAGTACCTACCACATAGGATACTATTGTTTTGGTTCTGTGCTATTAATTTACATCATACTACGTGAAAAATGTAATTTATAGTTTATGTTAAAATATTTGAAATTGTTGGTACTCTAACCATTTCTATATTATTTATGTGTTGGGTGATTTGTGGAATGATATACCTCATTGCCAAACCTCACTTCTTTCTCGGCCCCATGAGATATTACCACTTTTTGTAAAGTTTATTTGCCTCTTACTATTTACCACGTGCTTGATTGTTTTTGTGTCCTCACGTCTCCACCTATTTCTATGCTTGAAAATTTGATGTTGTGGCTATTTCACTTTCACTTTCTACTTCTACTTCTTCTACTATCATTGCGGTTGATCTTATAGAAAGTGCTCATACTATACGAGTGTTGTGAGGTTGGACCAAACTATAATTTAATGACCTCGAGACATGATACGGTTTAGGCCTACATGTCATATAGACCGTTGGAGAGCGGTTTGGTGTAAAAATGGTGAATGAAGGATTGGTTAACTCGATTTCTTTGATTTCTTAAAGTTTTGATTGTGAATGGATGTCTATGTTTTTGTCTCTGCGAAATGTGATTTGTATTTTAGATTACATTTTTATGTTGGGATATTAAGGATTATGGGGGTAATTAAGATGCTCGATTTTTACTTTGTTGCGAAGAAAATACACCTGGTGTACACACGGGTTTCTCGGGGTACACAATCTCGATGAACTAGAGATTATCTCGATTGTAGATGAAATCACCCATGTGGTGTGAACTATAATAAACCAATACTTGCACAACCACTCTCATTTTGTTTGCAATTATTTCTCGTTTTGTTTTTTAAAAACCATACGTAGAAAATGAAAATGAATAACTTTTAAATCTGTCTAACTTTTTATATTTATTGTCGATAATGTTGTGCCTTTTATTTTCGAAAATTCTTGGAAAATTGAGGTTGTACTATTTTGTTACCCATTTGTTCTTGGAAAATTGAGGTTTTCTATTTCTGTTTATGTTTCCACTTCCTGGTAACTTAGAATACACATGTTTGGAATTACTGATGGCAATCATACTATTGTATTTGTGCTTGTGTATGCATGCATATATTAGGTATGTAAATTAACTTCCTCAACCTCTTACTATTGAATTCCCAGGGGAATATCCTTGCGAGGATGCCTGACCTCTAAGAGGAGCTTATTGGGAACTTTTCCTAAAAAGCTATCTGCAAGTGACTTTGTAACTGACCAAAAAAATCACACACGAACAACACAGTGAAATACAGGATAACCTTTTTTTTTTTTTTTTTTTTACTTGCTTGACACATAACACGACACAACATGTTGTCACCAAGGATACAACTAACTCTGCGAACAACTTGATACAAGGATGGCCATAAAGGCAGCACGGAAATGTTCACACCTATCAAGGACAATTTACTTTTCTTTTAGACATGACAACATAGAAGTCCGACCACAAAACACACTCACAGCTAGGGCAAGCCACAGTAAGAAATGATTGAAGGTTATTTATTTTGATAAAACACCCTTTAACTCATGACTTATGTTTTCAGAAAGATTCAATGTATGATTCACACAAATTCATCTTACCAACTGAGTTATTTTCTTATACTGCTTGTAGAGTAGTTCACTTAAAGTCTTCTCCTACTTGCTAAATCTTATTATCTTCCAGAAACTAACCATTGTTTTCCCTTAAGCTTGTTTAAGAGTTCACCCAAAAGGGGTAGTGTTCACTAGTTTAGCTAGGGATATCAATTTATAAAATTTTACTTTACAAGGATAGTTTCACCTTTGAGTACTTCAGGAAATCTTGTTCTCAAGTAAGTCATCTCTACATTAATTTATTTGAATATATATATTTTAGTTAACTTCTATAAGGGTTAACCACTCCATTTAATTTTACTTATATCACATCATTACAAGGTGTCAGAGAGTTTTGACTTAACACTTTATTCTCAAAAAAAAACAAGGTATTACAATATTTATGCCAATGTAATGATTGAATATCATTTCTCACCAAGGTAAGTTACTAGTCTAACAACAAAAGGGAAAGAACACTTCACTACGTAGTTTTCTGAACATACCAAGGCAAGAGATCTTCTAAACTCCTTGCAAGCAAAGTTACAAAATTTACAACGCATTGAACTTTCTACAAAGAACTTCATAATTTGGTGATGAAACTTTTACACTCTTTTCCTTTAATCTACTCGCATAATCCATCTGCACAAATATTTACTAGAGTCAGTTCGCTAGAACTGAGCATGATAAGATATAAACCTCACCTAATAATTTATGCCATCTAGCATTTAAATAAATGAAAGTTTGCAATACTCCTTATCAAATAAAATTTCTAACATACATTTAAAACTTAACTGCACATCTCATGATGATACATTTCATACTCATTAAAGTTCACTTCCTTAAGATCTGCTTACCTAAGACACAATTCCAAGTGACTAGATATACAATCTTAACCATGCAATCAATCATACTTAAATTATAGTAATAATAATAACGCTCACCTAATACCCTCGACCTACTTCACATATATAAGTATCCAACAATATTATCTTTCAATTAAATAAAAGCACCAACGACATTAAGTTTATATAATAAATACAATTATCAAACTTATATTATTCATCGATATTACCCAAGTATCAAACCTTCATAGATAATCAGTGATATGTAAGTATAATTTGGATATTTATCTCACAATTTTAAGAATATACTTATGTTAACAAAGATTCCACCAATCCACAAGTTCATATATTATTTAGGTATCCTTTTGGTTGCTTATTCCATGTCTTTATATGTTTCTATTAGTATAAGGGTCCAACTCATTGGAATGAGTTACGATCAACAATATTGTCATATTTTGCTAATATGTCAAAGATACATTTGACTAACTAAGATAAGTAAGCGCGGTCCAAGCCACTATAAATACAAGTATCAACATTATCTCAACTCCCAATTGAGATGCAAGTATCAATTTTTAGCTAACATAATAATCATCGTAAATGCCAGAAAATATTCCACTCGTTAACCAAGTATTGAAATAACATATTTATCCTTACTGGTTACCTGATAACATAATATACCCTGTTATATAATTCAACCTCCACTTGCATACCCCAATTTATGGGTATTAATTATTGTTCGATAAAATGAAGTTAAATAATTTCAGGTGGACTTATATCCTTACTGTCATACATGGTATGCACAGTCCCATTATGGTAGCTGTCACCTTTACTTAAGGCTATGCAAGACTCCATTTTAGGGTAGTTATCTTAACTTCCCTATTCATCTATTTTCCTACCAAAAGTCTTTCGACAAGCTTCAAGGTCAAAGTATAAGATAAATTTATAATTTCATATTTCAAGCATTGCCTGAATTCATATGCATGAGGGCATCACATATCAATCAAACTTGAGGAATGTCGATGTATCCAATATTACTTTAACCGATTCAAGGATCCAAGTAGTGCCTTAAAAATTAAGCCAAATAATTATCCACACAGGATAATGACTTGCGTGCATAACATATTCGTAAAGATCATAGAAAACCCATTAACGCATGCTTCAGGAGGGTTCCAATCTAATAATAAGCTCATAGTAATAATAATAGCAGAGGGCCTGGTGAGGGGTTTTCAATAATCCCCAAAGTAAATGACAATCGAACGACTCAGATGGAGCTATCTAGAAAGACCAATTAAACTAGTATGACTCTTCCCAAATAGAAGCCCCCAATCCTAATGGGAGTTTATATTATTATAAAACCATAGTAAAATCCAAATACAGTCATATCGGAAAATTCCCTTTTTCAAGCCATGTTCTACATAATATAAACAATACAAGAAAAATTATAAACCTCATTCACGCTCCATACTATTTTCTACAGAAACCATCATTCGAAGGAAAATCAAGGCAAAAAGACAAACCAACATTATAAGATCAGTAGGCAAGAATCGATGTAGAGATTTCTTCTACTCAAATAGTAAATAAGATAAACTGTAAAGGGGGAGAGAGATCAGTTCATGCAATTATAATTATAAGTCATCCGAAACCCATCTCTACAGAATTCAAACAAAAATTACAGAGATTGATTTACCCAAATACTAAAGGAAATAAATTATTAAGAGAGAGGGTTAGGGCTTATCATGCCTGTTTGGGGCTTCCTCAATGCAGCCACGTCGAACCAAGGCTCCAGCAGCTACAACACATTCCAAAACATTCCTTCTCCTCAGCACGTAGATCTCTTATGCAAGCTTCATGGCAGCGCCAGGAGCACACCCAAAAGTCTGACTTTCACCTTCCCATTGGAGTAACAAAACCCACACAGATACCAAACAAAAATGCTCATCTGATTCAACTACAAAGCAAAAGACCCCTTCAAAACACCAAACAGAAATACTTATCTAATTCAATTTAAAGTGCCCAAAGACTTGCTTACAAGCACATCTGTCTTCTTCACATTGCCTCTGCTTGAAAACTCGGTGATTTCCTTCCATCTTCAGTCAATTTTAAACACTTCTTAATGAGAAGTCTCCAAGTCGACTTTGTAGCATAAATACGAAGTTGAATGCAAATTACGATAATGCACCTTTTTACAACGTTCAACATCTCAAATCCACTCCAAGACTATTAACCCGTAGCATCATTATTACATGCAATTCGCAGACAATAGATAATCAATCAAATCAAAAGTTGCTGCCGAATCTATTACTCCACTTGTGTTGTTACTGCACCCTGCAGATACTTTGTACCAGTTTTGACACGGCTAGAGATAATGTCAGAAACTAAAATCAAAGTTGATTCATGTTTACCATTGGAAGTCTCACCCATTATAGCTTGCTTCAATTAACATCACTTTTATCCTCCACGCTAAGCAAAATTTCTTTGAAGCATTTTGTCAAACAGTTTGCGCGTAATCTACTCCAACGACGTGAAGCAACATTGCCCAACATTGGAAAGGATATTTGTCAGACGATGAAGTAGTTGCAAGTGCTCTTGATATTAAATACCCTGACCTACCTGCCGCTCAAGCCCTAATCCTCCTTGTAGATAGACACTGCTAAATTAGAAGAATTGAATCAATCGATCCTGCTTAATCTCTTCACGATAGAAACCTGGTACTGAACTAAGGAAGTATCTCATTGAGATTGACATCAATGAAAAATCCGTGGCCAATGATCCAGTATCGAGTGTTGGGGTGCATGATAAATCGTACGAGCGAATTCCAAGACCATGATCACTGAAGCTCTTCCTCTCAGGCCATATCCCAGTGTCCAGAACACATGCAATCGATCCATGAAAAAAATAAAAATAAAATAAAACTCCTTTTACCAACCCCAATTCTGATATGAAACAGATCCGTCTCTATGAGATTCTCTTCCATGAGTTACATCGTAAAACAAGTAAGGTCTCAATAGAGAAACTTAGCAATAAATTTCATCAGGTCTCCTGGTAACACTCTCACTGTCACATAGTCGATTTAGATAAAATATCTTGAAGGAGAAACTCAAATTTGAGGATGCATTCGATACAGAGCATGAGATAACAATAAAGTTGGACAACCTGCTTGTTGGAAGCGCCCAAAAAAGGCTTCCATTATTCTGCAACATGCCTGCTGCCTGGCTTGTAGCTTCTTCTAACCACCATATCAACCCATTACTGCGCCCAAACTCCATTTTTTTTTGAGTGCCTAACCTCCATTTTCCTGCACGTTTGGAACAGGGAAGGAGCAGCAGCAAGGAAGGGGAAATGCATAACCAAGCAAGGGATTTAGAACCCACCACGTATCTCCAGCAATTTTCCACGCCCCTCCTCAACACGGAACCAATCTGCAAGAGCTCTGATTAAAAAACGAGACCAAGCGGCTACACCAAGCAAAAATCCCTTCACCACACAACTCACGCGGCCGGGCAGAAGACAACAGGCATACTACGACGAGAGACAAGCAGATTGCAAGTCAAAAAAATTAATAAATGGGGCATGTGCGGCCACCAACCAGGAAAGTTGAACACGCCAAGAAAGGTGCAGGGGGTTTTTAATGCAATGGCAGGTGGCTATTAAAGCCACCCACCTCCAGCCAACCAAGGAAACAAAGTCAAAAGACATTAACATTCCAATTTAAATTATGTTTCCAATCGGATCTGTGACCCTTTTTAAAATCTCCTTTTAACATTGAAGTCGCTATTTTCCAAAACATAGCTTCATGTCAAATCTCACAATGATCTTGACTCCATGGGTCTTGATTAATATAATGCCTAGGTTGTGGTTTATGTCAAAGTCGAGGTCTAGGTTATCTTTTGTTTAGAAACGTCAAGTCTTACCTTAGGAAAATTTTTTTTTAAGTCCTTAGATATAGTTAACATGATATCAACAAGATGCCACAAGATATGATAGCATATCATAAGCTGCATGACCACTTTATTGAAATCATGAAGACAAAATAAAGACTTGAAACCAATCCACTATGTCAAAGATCAAATGAACTCAAGGTAAGATTGTCAAACCAATAAATGTCAACTAAGGTCACAAGGCAATAACGAAATTGAATACGAAAATGGCATACTGATGTGATATCCTTCTTTAAATAGGTTAATGCACAGGACATTACACAGTCCACACACAAAGGTGTCATTGCGACAAGAACTAGGGTACACGCCGAACGGGGCATTACTGAGACTTGATCTGCCGAAAGACACGGGATATGATGTTGAGTTTGTCTGATTTCCTTCCTCAAGGCTACCATATAAGCGAGATAACATGCCCATCATGTGTTGAACTTGGCTCATTATCAGACAATCACTCCACTTTACACTATTTATATTTTCAATATTAATTCTGATTAGGAAAAAAACAAGATTTTATATTATTATTTGAGAAATTGTTTTAGAGAGCCTATCAAGGTGTGAACTTGGCTCATCATCATGACATTTACATGACTTTACTACTATAGTTAACATATTTTAAATATTATTCTGATTAGGAATATCATCTCAAAGATAGCTTATGATAAAGCATCCAGAAGGATTAGGTGTCCATCAGTCATTCCTAATTTTTCTGGTAAAAGATTTGGAATTTTAGATGTGGAGCACCCATTTCCAAAATACCTACATGGTCAGTGAAGAAATACATTATCTGTAAGATAGAAAACAAGGAGTCATGTGGAGTGGAAACAAGATCCAAGTGCACAGATGGAAAGGAATTTGAAAAAAGCTATAATTTGGCTTTAGACAAGTATAGAGAATATAATGATGTTCATTCTTCATCTTCAGAATTTCTTTCTTGCATATCTCAGGATTCAGAAAATTGTTGGATTGTATCACTTTGTCATCCATTTCGGAAGTGTCAACATATAATTTATTGTATGTTTTAGATTTCAAAAATAGTTTGAAAGAATTTTTATTCCTCTTCTTTACTGAAACTTTGTTAAGCTCAAGAGACTAATTTGGTAGGTGTGAGAGTAATGATTTTCTGATTTCAAAGCAATCAGATATAACTGAGCCCTTTATGAGATTAGAAGTTAGCAACATCTTACCGATCAATCCTCCTCCCACTGTTGAATTGATGGATTGTCAGAATGTGCAACAACAACTTAATTCAGGAACGTAAGAGAATTCACTTTTTTCTCTTATGGATCTTCTTGTGCAGTCTGATTCTCCCACCAATGGAGAATAGGGTTTTGAGAATGTCCACTCATGCACATTTGGAAATGATTATTTCATGGAGGAATTTGGTCAGATGTTTGATATGGGTGGATGTAGCAATGCAAATGATTTAGCCACCTTTCTTGATGCTGTAGATTTGCTGAATGCTGAAAATGACATTCCCAACTTCAATTTTGACCTTGATCTTGAAGCTCTAGCATGGATAGATCAATGTGTAGTGTAGTTGAAATTAGTGTTAAATCTAAGAGGCGTGTAGACATTGGTTTGGCTGTATGCATGGCCTCTACTTGGCCGCAGTTACATTTTTCCTCTTGTTTTCTCCCTTCTTTATTGTTTTAGGTTCTATGGATCATTGCAGTGGTTTTAGATATATTCATGTCCAGATCCTTAGCAACTCAATTATGTTTGTAGTTGTTTTGGTTTCATTTATTTATAGAACTGGTGTATTTCTCTTAATTTTTGTTGTTTTTTTTTCCCTTGTCATCTTCAAATTCTTCAATTTGAGGGCTATAAAAGTTTTCTAGAAGAGTATAGCTCGATGTTTACATACTTCTGAAAGAGCAAATGAGAATCAGACACTGGCTTTTTCTTATCGGTCATCGATTCCTCATCTTTATTCTGGCGTCTTTGCTTACCATTAGCATAAGCCAACTTATGGCTCTTGCAATGATGTTATTCTCGGCTTCTATAATTAAACTTTTTCAATGTAGGAGATTTTATGGTCAGTTAACTTCCTTGGCAGTGAAAATTTTGCTAGCATTTGATTGCAAAGTGTATTGGAAGTGTATTTCCTTTTCTTGCAAGTAGATCATTGTTTTAATCTTGTTAACATACACCAAACATAACTTAGTTTGGCCTTTCCTTTACCAAATTTCCATTTTATGTATTAAATGGTTCAAAAAAGAAAGATTTGACACTAGTAACATTTTTTTCTTCTAGATTTATGATGAATGTTGTTTGTTTCTTTACTCCTCATTTTTATATTTTCCTAGAACAACTATAATTACTGAACAATGAAATCCATCTTAAACGCTTTCTTTAACTAGGATCTATGCAGGATTACTCTACAGTTCAGCTCACTAGTTTCTTTCTTTGTCTATTAGGAGCTACAAGGATAATTTATAGAGCTGAACAACTTGTCTCAATGGCTACTAGATGGATTTCATCATCCACATGCTCCTCTCATTCTCCATTTGCATTTGCACATAACATTAATGGAAGGTACTATTGTTGCATCGCAACCCTTATTTCTTTCATTAAATCTTTGCATTTTCACTTTTAATTGATTTGTGATTTTTAGAATGGGCATTAAGTAAATATTTTGGGTGTGGGTTTGAAAATAAATTATATAATTATTAAAATAAACAAATAAATATAATGTATAACCCTAGTATATACAATTTTTTATGTTACCATGATAAAACATGGTTCCGAGTCTAATGGCTTTTGAAATTTATATAATAACATAACTTGGTATTACATATTTCTCGGTTTGTTCTCATTTTTATCTCTATAGGCATTAGTTTAATTTTAATTACAACTCAGTAAATTTCTTGTCTCAAATGATTTATCTACTAAAATCAATTCAAAATTATATGCATATTTTCTTCTTTGTAATGAAATTATTAAATTATCTATAATAGCATAGAATCCCTCCACCACAACATGATCCTTTTTATTTCTGGGATATAAACATTTTATCTTTTATTTTAGGTATCTTATAATATCCTTTGTGTATCCATCTTTCATGTTTATTTTGTGTCCACGCATGTCATTTTTCTCTAATATTTTAAACCCAATCTATAAAACAATCAAATCGAGTCATAGTCATGGTCAAGTTAATGTATATCTTTTTATATATGTTGAATACTTCCATCCATATTCAAGAATAGTGTTCCAAATTGAGCTCACCATAGGGGTTTCAAGATGTAATATAGAATTTAATGTTTTTTTAAAAATTGTATTTTGAATTTAAAAGCTAAAATACAATAATAAGAGTAAATCAAATATCTTAATTCATTTACATTACAATTAGATTGGATATTCAAACTCTAGAAAGTTAAATAAAAGGAAGTGCAAGTTTGGAGTTGGAACATATGCACCTAAAATTAGATGAGACAAAATGACATTTATCTAAACGCTTGTAGATGAGATGTGTAGAGTGTCATTGAGTTGTCATTTAAAATTGAGGGGAAGAAACTGAGATGAGGATGAATTTGCCAAGTTCATATATTAGTTGAATTATGTCACTAACATTATGATATTTATTGTTTTGGGTTCTTGATCTTGTGCTTAGTTATTATTGAATGTGACTTTATATAAAATTAGGGCCTACTTATACAAAACCTATCTATCTCCTTGAAGAATTAAAAAGAGATTAATAGAATTAGGCTACTCTAACCCTAGCCCACTTGTCTCATGTAATGAGCATTGTACGATATACCAATACTCTAAAGAGGGATCAAGCTTCACATAGTGAACATTGTATTATTAAATGTGTTTTAATGTGCAATAAACAATGTGTTGGTGATATCCTAAAATGGTCTCGATACTTGCTAGTGATGTTAGATATAGATTATAATATGTGATAATATCCTAGGGTAGTATTGCAAGAAGTATTCAAAATTAGTAGTTGGATTGTGTGCTTTATAGAGTAATTTTACTATTGGGTACTTTTTTTTCCCAATCTCTTACATAGCCCAAATATGTGACATATGTGGCCATTTGAATGGGTGGAGTAAGTGTTAATTTATATGCGACTATTGCAAAAATAATAATAATAAATCAATAAATTAACACTAACATGAGTAGGTTGACTTATCCTTTTGAAAATGTGATTATTAAGTGAGTAGAGGGGAAATAATACTATCCTCACCCTTTAGTCTGCTTTTTTTTTCCTTCATAAGAAATTATGTTCTACAAGCGGACAAATTTAGTTCTAATAGTTTGAAAAATGGCCATATGTCCTAAAATTGTGTTCTATTTTGAAGAGAAAAATGTTTTTACAAGTCAAGGATGAGTATTTATTGTGACATAGTGACTAAGAAGTGACAAACTAAGTGAGGTGCATGTAGGAACTAGTCATTTAGGTGCACTATTGGAAATGCTTTGAGATAAACGAAAAACGTATTTTATAAATTTGATTGGTTTAATTTGAGGATGCTATATTTAACTCCGTTTTAATCAAGTACTACAAAAATTGATTATGATAAATCCACTATAAATTCAAACCTCCTATAAGAACAAGGCATGTGTGATACTAGAATATGTGTATACATTCTATTTTTGTTTTCCATATATGTGAGCATGTGTGCCACATGAAAAAACATATAGTATTGTCCAATCAAGATGATTATATGAAATCAATAAATAAAGTAAAGCAAACTTAGAATTTTGAAATGTGTACACTTGTATGCCCTTAGTGTCATATGTTAAGGGATGTAGACTTCAAAATGTAAGAGAAGTATGACATTTTATCCTACCATGTGAACCCGACTATTGTAATGAGTCCATTTATGTGAAGACCTCTATATAAATTTCTCCTTCTATGTGAATTTTCCATGTGTATCTTTGAGCCTACCATAATGTGTGTGTTTGATTATGCCACAACTACAACTTGTGTGTATTTGAGCCTGCCACATAGTCAATTTGTATATGATCAAATAAATGTTGTAAAGTATGAATGTTATAATATGGAATATGTCAAAACTTATTAATATGTCATAATAATTGTGTGAATGTTATCATATGGTTTCATCTAAAGCATTATATATGTAATATTCATGAATTTTCTATAAAAATTCCACAATACACTCCCTTTTGATATGAGGGATATTGTAAAGCATCACTTAACTCAAAATGAAAATGTTATTTGTATAATATTATATAAACAATAACATCAATGATATAAACTGTATCTAGTGTATTATATCTAACGTGGAAGAAGGATGTTTAATTCTTAATTTATATGCATTGTAAGCACAAGTAGTATGTATTATCAAAATATTGAAACATTTCATGAGAGTGTTCATGAAATATAAACATTTACCGATATAAAATGGGTAGAAATAAGATATAATAATTAAATACAAGTTTTTACTTATCATCAAAAGAGAGAAAAATGTCAAGTGATCATTATAATAATTTGGAAAATAAACATAAAAATGGTCGGATTAAAGAGCTTCATCGGACCGTAATTGATGTCTCCACAGCGCTTGAAGCCTAACAGATCTCTCCATAGGCAGATTGACGTGTATAAGCTCCAAAGGATTCAAAATCGTTCGTTGAGTCTGCTCCAGTATCCTCTAATGGTGCATATTTTGGGATTTTTTCCTCTGATGTGAGTGGTGGCAACTATTTTCACAATAGGGGTGGCACCGATTGTAGGGGAGATCAAGTGGGCCAAATGTTATATTTTTTTGACCCCTATGGCATCTACTGGCAGCATTTCTGGATTAGGCGGGACTGTTGGTCCTATCACAAGCCTCTCAAACTCACAACAACCTAAGCGATCATCACCGAAATCAAAGTATTTTTTTCCAAACCCTTATGCTACACCTGCTCCGAATGGAGGAAACGACATCCCTTACCCTAATCTTATATGAGCCCCTACCTGGTCTGTTAGCACAACTGATGACGAGGTTTCGGTTCTCGTTCATCGCGGTTCATAGTTTCAAAGCCTGGTTTCTTTGGATGATAATTTGGTTTGGGGCTCCAGTGGCAGGGGAGCTTTGGTCGGAAATATGAGAACCCTCGAGGACCGACATTCTAAGATATCTTTGGTCACGGGCTTTTCTTATAGGGATTCGACCTACATGGATCCTAAAGCTGGTGTCCACGGTGGCTCTTCATCTATTATTAAGGGTCATAATAGTGGCTTAACTTTATTCAAAGACATTCTAAAGGGTCAGAGCTCCATGGTCCTTACAACTACCACGCCCTGCATCACCTTCGGAGAAGAAGTCCTTGACTTGACCGCTACCACCAGGAGCATGCATTTATTTTTTGATTAAGTGGCTTATGGCCAATCCTAACAAATCTAAATGAATGGATCCCACTACTCTCAAGAAGGTTAGATCTTTATCCTTGTGCTAAAGGAATATTTATTATGGATTTTTCTTCAAAAATGGATAAAGATATCATAGCGAGTAAACTTTGGGTGTCAAATCACGATGCCTTGTCTTAAAAACATGGTTCCCCTCTTTTAACCACTCATAGAATCATTCTCTTGCAAACCCATTTGTATTAGGTTTCCTCATTTACTTCTACAATTTTGGAGCCGAGAATGTTTGATTTCCATTGGAAATGTTTTGGGTAACATTCTTTTCATTGATCATCAAACAACTTATTTTACCCATAAAACATATGTCACGATACTTGTTGAAATTTATACTTTTTCAAACCTTCCGAAAACATCGAGCTAAAAGTGCAAAAGCAGAACATTGTCTCAACCATTTTACTATGAATGTTTACCTTTCAAGTATAGATGGTGCTTCTCTTTAGGTCATATTTTCTTTGAATGCAGTCATATTCTTTGTTGAATGCGGGTTAAAAAAGAATAAAAATGACAAGAAAAATTGGTGGAAAATTCCTCCCTAAGTATTTGGTTTTTCACGTCAAGGAATATTTGGTTTCAAATGTTTATTCAGATGATGTAGAGACGAATCGATTCTTGAAATGCCTCTTACATAAATTCTTGTTAGAGGAAACATGAAGAATACAAAATATTAATCACTTGTGTATAAAATGGATAAGGAAAACATCCCTCCTCTTTTTCCCCGGACAAAATCACATATTTTCCGATCAAAGCTATTGAGGTTATTCTACCTATCGAGGAGGTTTCTAGTGGTTTCAAAATGATGCAAAAAAATAAAAATCCACTCTTAATAATATCGCTTTCTCAAGCTAGTGGTTTGTTGTTACGTAGTTGATTTTTGCATCCTGCAATGTTGTATTGTTTTTGTCTTGCTTCTACAATCGGCTCCTCTATTGAATTTGGATTCCACTACCTTTGTTTTTATTGTTTTATCTTTTTATTTTAGGCTTTGGTTCTGGGATGTGGTCCCCACTAGTCCTAGAACCACCGTTGCACTCTTTTTAATATGGATTTTGAGTCATTTTGTACCATGGGGTATGTTGCCCTTTAAAACATTTAGCAATAATAAGAAACAATGGTAGGATGAGTATAATTATCACAACACACAACTCAATGCCTAATGGATCTATAGTGACATGTGATTCTATGACACTAAATTATATAACCTTATATCAAAGAACTACCGTAAAGAGAGATAATTGATAATACTTGAAATTGTTTACTCGAGTTATTATTTTTAGTCATTATATCTCATGTGTGAAAAATAAGTACGAATAGAGCAACGAGATAAACCCAAGCCTATAAGAAGAAACGATATAATTGTGATAATATAGTGATCAATAGGCTCATAAAGAAGTGTGTAATCATCAACATGTAATAAGAAATAAAAGACACATTATGTAATAAGGAATTTTATAATCATGACGTAAAATAATCAATGTTCCCGTATTAACTTGTAATTAAAAATTATCTAATCCTTATGTCCAACAATTGATGTGCCCAGAGTAATTTTAAATTAAAATGACCTATTATTTAATGTGTTAGAAGTCAATGTGTAAGAATCACTATGAATAAGTAATAATCATAGTGTAAATAAGATATAGGTCCTACAACCAAAAATTCAATTTGTGAGATTTGACTGCAAGGATAAAATGGAATTGCATGCACATCAACAATTTTTTCTCTAACGGAATCGAACATCCTCCAATTAATGAGCAATATTTTAATCGAACAACAAGAATCATGCATAAGGGAAAATATTCTACTCATACTTGTAGATAAAATAAGAGGGTACATACAAGAGTGTTGTGTAACTCTTATGCTAGAAGAATTCTTCTCCCATGAGGATAAAAGGATTTACAATTTGCAAGATGTAATTATCTCATGTATACGCCAATGACACATATGATAATGAAAGATTCTATAACAGAATATGGAATATGTCATATAATTGTTGTAATGCCCCGTTTATTATAAAAAAATAATAATAATAATAAAATAAATATAAAATAAAATAAAATAAAAGGATCCAATTTAAGAGAAAGCCCGTGATTTCTTTGTTGGGGCGGTTTAGGGCAAAGGGGGTTCCTTTGTGATTTTTGTTTGTCTTTTTGGCTGAGTGAGAGAGTGTCGCCGCCATGAGGAGAGAGGAAGCAGCTGAACCAGTTCTAGGCGCACCCCACCAAGCTTCGAAGGAAAACGTGGCGTCATGGAATGTTTGGTCGCAGTTTTCTGTCACCGATCCATTTGCTTGGGTCACAGTTTTTGCATAGATCCATGCGCTTAGGGCATTTTTTATTGTTTTAAAAGAAATGCCTCACCAGATGCCATCTCATGGAATGCCATGGTTCTTTTGTAACTGTGCCAACATTCCCCGATCTGTATCTTAAAAAATGTGCCTGTATTCCTGTGTGGATAAAATAAAAAGGGGGTTTTGTCAGATGTTGTAGTTACCCATGCTCTGGTGCACGCTATGACAATGTTTGATCAAATGAAAGAATGAGATAGCTCCTCATGGAATATCTGTTGCTGCTGTGCATGGAAGGTCGTGGGTCCCTCATAAGGCAGTCATGCCATTTCAGCATGCAACAAACAGTCTGCAACCTGACAAGTTTACATTTCCAGCATATCCTAGCCTATGCACAAAATGGATTTGTTGAAAAGGCATTGGGTTGTTGCTAGAATGCCCCAAATAGATGCGGCTCTTGGAATGCCACAAGGCAGGATATGCACAAATGCGTTGGTTGAAAGGCCTTTGAAACTTCCAAGAAAATGTATTTAGTGCCCAGTTTGGCACGTATGCAAAACGTGAAAGCATACACAAGGCACATGAACTATTTGACAAAATGATACAACGAGATGCATTCTCGTGGACTGCAATGATTGCAGGATATGCACAAAATGGCCTTCTTGATGAGGCTTTCAGTATTTTCAATACAATGCCTGAGAGGAACGTGGTCTCATGGAATGCATTCATTGTAGGATGCTCACAAAATGGGCTTCTTGAAAGGGCCATGGAGATTTTCAAGCAAATGCAATTGGCAGGTGTAAAACCAAACTCAGCAACCTTGCCAGCATCCTCCCTGTGTGTACCAAAAATGGAGGTTTGGAAAAAGGAATGGAGATTCATCAAAAAAAAAAAACAATTGAAAGTGGGTTTTCGTCAGATATAATAGTTGTGAATGCCTTGATAGACATGTACGGAAAATGTGGAAGCATGCAAATGGTTCGACAATGCCTGAAAGGAATGTGGTTTATGGGCAGAAATGATTGCAGGAGGTGTAAAAAAATAAAAAATAAAAATGAGTTGGTTAAAAAGGCCTTGGAAACCTTCAAGAAAATGCAATGGGTACGTGTAAAGCCAGGTTCCACAACCTCTGTCAGCATCCTCCCCGCATGTGCAAAAATAAGAGCTTTAGAATTGAGCATGGAAAACCATCAAGGCATAGAAAACAAGATGTTTTTGTTTGCAATGCAACTTCCTTGATAGGCATGTGTGTTAAATGGTGGAGCTGAGGACGCTCATGGTCTAGTTGACGAAGTGCCAAGCAAGAGACTGAACCCAAGCCTGCGGCTTCGACCGACTTCGTTCTCCAGGCATGGTTCTTCTTTCCTTACCTCTCATAATTCTCATGTTTTAGTTCTCTTTTGCAACTAAATAGAATATTAAGTTATTAGATTTTTAATACAGCTAAATGTCTCTTCAACTCATTGCAAAACAATAAAGTGTCGTGTCGCAACTCTCGAAGCCATTATAACTCGCCTACTTTAAACCATGAACTATCACCCTCGCTTCGAGATGATCTAGAAAACTCTTACCCTTTTGATCGCTTCAATATCGTTTTATCGACCAGACAAATTTGACTCTCCATTGATTAAGTTGACCTTCTTCCTGCTTAAAATAGTTAAATTTTGCAATTTTCGGAGACTCACTAAGTACCCTTCGCAACTCTAGAAACGAGATGTGAAGTTTCATTCGTGTACCTTGGTATACGAGGAGTCGCCTTGATTTTTGGTTTGACCCAAAACGATCATATGACATCCTTTTGACGCCTTATAGGAGCCTGTTACACCGGTTTACAACATAGAGAGAGTTGTTAAAACTAGAAAGTTGGCTTTCGTTTTGGGACCACCAATTGAAACCCGAAAAAAGAAATCACGTTCCGTCTTCGCAAACCTCTAGCATTTATACTAGAAAATGCATGGAACATTCAACATAAGAAAGAGCACCTTTCGAGATAGTTTGGCGAAGCCATTTTGTAGGCCTCCGGTCGCAGTTTGACGAGGTCAAACTGGTCCAATTTTGTCTTGTCGCTCCAGAAAACTTGTCGCCGTTTGAACATGGTTTTCTAGTTCTCAGTCCCGTTGACTCTGATGAATTCTCTTTATATAGGGGAACTAGTAGGAGATGTCTTGTTGCATGCTTCTCCATCTAACATCAGTTATGGATGTGGTTTTCTAGGCCACTTGAGCTAACTTTTGTCTTTTTACAACTGGGTGAACTACGACCAAGTGGCCCCGGAAAACTAGCCACCAAACGCAAACCGTGCTTTTTTTAATTCCATCGATTCTTTATGAACTCTTGGTATATCTGGGGACACGTAGAAAGATAGTTTTGGTGTGCGTGTTCATTGGGAGATAACCTTTGGAAGTAGTTTCTTAGCCTCTAAGCTCATTTTGTACGTTTTGTAGCTAGTGAGAAAATGTAAAAGTAGAAAAGCTGCGGACCCTCGTAGGGTTGCCAAATCACCCTGGAAACTTTTAACACACGTAAATAACTATTTAAAACACTATAATGAAACTTGTTGTGTGTATTAGAACTTTTGACAAAACGATGTTTTCTCTCTCTTCCTTTCTCTTTCTCTCTCCTGGGTTTATAAAATGAAGAAAAATGAAATGCAATGGATACATGTTTCTAGACTTATTTTATTTCGATTTCAAATTGTAATTATTGTCAGATGTAAATGGGAAACTGAAGAATGAAAATTATGATTGATTAGGGTGGATGCCATGCCAACGAATTTTCACGCGATATCTTGCTCACGTGGGTTTTGCAGGATGGAAGAATGACATCGAAAAGGTGATGTGTAATTTAATTATTACTACTGTAATTTCTATAGGTCATTGTAAAATGAATAACTGTCAAATGTAGTCTTTTGTTACAGAAAATTTATAATTGAGATTTGTTAACATGCATGATATGCTAGTTTAGGGATACTTAGGAAATGTGCATCTGATCACCGGTTCAGTTTGATTCTTAGTTGTGTATGGCAAAAAAGGGTTTGATTTATATAAAGTAAATTTGAAATTGAAGTTAATATATTGTAGTACCTTCTCAGTATTCAATAAATGATTAAATTAATTTCTGGGTTATCTTCTTACCTTGCAAACATAATATAGAGTCTTAATGGGAACACTCAACTTTAATAAAATATTCGTGCTTAACTTGCCTGCATGTGTGATCCTTTTTACCTTATAAGAAGTTTAAAACCGTAGAACGAACTTAACCTTTACCCCGATGGAGCATCTTGGTTTAGGAAAATAAGATCCCAAGAAGAGGGGTTTATCATCTTAATAGGTACGTTTAGTGACATCGACATAAACTAGACACATAGGAGCAACACAGTCAAATAAATCTTCTACATCGAATGAATTTCTTGTGAGATCCAGATGACATCATGGAGCTAGGGAAATAGTGGTTCTATCACTTAAAATTTTTCTTATGAATAGATCCTCTTAGCTATAGGTGCCATCTTTGGCTAGTGACAATAGAGTGCTTTGATCTCTTACGGAGGGTTTATAGGGTGAATATGTTTGAAACCTTAATCTAATCTTTAAGAGAGCGTAAAGCCCTAAGTGGAAAATTGGAATGGAACTAAACCCTAGTTGACTAGGATGTTCACTTGTGGTTAGAAAACCATAATCTAACTCCTTGCTATGAAATTGTGTTGAAAGATGTTTTTTTTTGGAGAACCTTAGAAACTGAATTCTTGTCTCATAATCCCTTGTTATGTCATTTTATGGCATTAAGGAATAAAGAATATTTCTTATGCGGAAACATGCTATGCAAGGATATGGGATCTTCGTGAACATAGATCACTTGTGATTATGTGTAGTTTTAATGCTCCTAGCCTTGTACTTCCTTAAGAAGTCAGACAAGTGTTGTCGTAACTCTTTTGTTTTAAGACGATGCTAAGAACGAGACCTTAGTGCGATATAAGAGCATATCATATGATGCTGCACACGAGATTTGAGATTAGGATTAAGGTCAATCTTAGAGTCCTTATAACTTAATTAAACTTTTTCATGCATTGCAAAGAATATAAATTATCTTGGTGCGACCAAACTTCGAGCAAACAAAAGATATATAAATATAAAAAAGTCCATAAGTTATTGAACTTTATTAACTAGGGTAGCGAAATAACTATTCCGTGATCGATGGATGTTCTTGGGGAGCTATCTTGACTCTATGTCTTCCTTAATCCCAATAGCTCATCTGGACATCACGTTAGAATCTCTTGTGTAGCAAGAGTAAATTTTATACATTAAATAAAAGTTTGAGAAGCAAAATCTTAACATAAGAATGAGAAAATTAGAATCTTGTAGGCATTTTGAAATATGGAGAATACTTATGTAAGTCATGAAGATTTGTCATAAGGGTAAAGAGCAAATTAAATGGTTGAACAATATGTGAACTGTGAAACGAATCTTCCGAACATGCATGTGGAAAAAGGAGAAAATCATGCTTACCTAATAATGATCTTGGAAAGTTAGCCGTAACTAAAATACATTTAAAGTAATGATATGTCGTGGGTTCACCATTTCTAAAGTCATGATTCTTGTGGTTGGGTCTTTGCTAGTATTCGTTCATTAGGAAAAGTGTGGCATCAACATGCCTATGTCATTTTCATGTGTCTATGTGAGTCGATGATTTTTTGTGATAGTCGTATGCGATTCGAGTTCTGTACTTGAAGCCCATGTTGTGTTGTGTGTAGTGAGAAATGTAAGTAAAAAAATAAATTATCCTGGTATTTTACTGTTGTATTTGTGTGTGTAAAGTGTGGGCACTACAACTCGCTAAAGACTTATGACCTCACCTAAGCGAGATGACTTGACATGTGTGAGGTGTAAAATTGCCCGAGATGAAAAGGAAAATACCTTACATGATACCCCCTTTCATCAACGTTGAGGTAGAGGCATGAAAAGCTAGAAAAAGAAAGTGAACTCCCTTAACATTCTATGAAATATGCATCATATGTGTCCTAAAAATAAAGGCCGATGAGGTACGTAGATATAAACTATCAATTTTCTATAGAGGAAAAGAGAATAGGAGGACTAGAGAGCCCAAAGAAGATGAGTGGCTACATAATACCTCACCCCAAAAATATCAAGTGAAATTGAGGGAACTTGGCTTAAATGAAAAGGCTTGGTAAATATGTTTGTAACATCTTAATAAGTTTGGATATATTTCAAGTCGATGATGTCTCCATGAATAAGATATCGTATGAAGTGAATGTGGATGCAAATATTATTTGTTCATTGATGTTGATCCGCACTTCCAAACATTGAGATGGTACTCATGTTTTCATAGTAAACTATATTAGGCCATTGAAAGTAAATATGAAACTCTATCAAAATATCCCATAACCAAATAGCTTTTGTAGTAGCATTGACTACTCCCTTGTATTTTCCTCTATAGAAGATATCACAATTGCATTCTTTCTCTTCCTCAACTAACCAACAGGACCCGAACCAAGAGAGAAATTGTAGCCTAATCTAGACTTCGATGATCAAGTTCAAAGCATCCTAATAATAATTAGTAAATCAAACTAGATCAATGTCTATCCATCCTAAGTAGTTAATTAAATCTATATGAGTGTAAAAACATAGATAAGGATCCTTTTTTTTTTTCCGTCCAATGTAGCTCACGAGGATCCTTCATAAATTTGGAAACTATCCAAATAACATACGAAAGTTCTAAGCGAGTGTGAGTCGAGATAGATTAATATCCCCACCAACTAGAGATAAAGGGTACCATTGAATAAGGGAGTGGAGAAATCAAAAACTAACTTAAATCTGGAAAAGAAAGGATTAGAAGATGGCTTACAATCATTCATGTGAAATTTTACTAGCAAGTCAAAGGCATACTTAGGTTTCACAATCACAATTTTTGAATCAGATTGGATAATCTATATCCTAAGAAAGTAGTGAAGAAAACCTAAGTCAGCTTATGGAGAACTTTTTAGCCAAGACAATATTCACATAGTTAATGATTGAGGAAGAGCTACCCATGATCAAAAATTCACTAACATATAGAATGAGGATGAGCATAGAGTTGTCCCTGCTGCAAAAATACAAACATTAGGTCGTGAGTAACACATAGTGATCGTTGATGCAAGAAGAAAGGATTCCATCTAGGCATATAAAGTATGAGGGGATTGTTTAAGTCGATAAAGATACTTATTTAACTTGCAAATGAAGGGGGGATCATGGACTAACCCCAAACATAACCTTGGGGTTAGTCCATATATATTTATTCCTCTAGGTCCCCATGAAGGAAGTAATTCTTGTTATCAATTTGGTGTAATTACAATATGTTCGCGATAACAATGGTGAGGTTAATTCAACTAGATTTTAACTTCATAATGGTAGGAAAAATATTTAAATAAAAACCCCATGTACCTAGGAGAAACCCTTATCTACAATTATGTCTTTATACTTATTGATGTGCCCATCGAGAATCATACATTTTACAAAGTACACCTACTTACACAAAAATATTTATCCTCCTTTCGAGAAGAGGGTGAGATCCCAAGTATCATTATTCATAAGTAAGGAATGTGTTCATGAATAAATTAGTTTTGTAGTGGAAATGAAGCTAAAACATACAACCTCAAAGCATGAACCTAATCTATACTAAACTGACATGATAAGAGCTAAACAAGACTAACATTTATCATTGTATGAATTAGATTAAATCTAAACTAAAATGAAAAATCTACTCTCTACTCTTTAGATTACTAATTAAAAAATTGAACCTAAAATCTCAATTTAGCAATCAAAGGTGTAATTAGTTGTTTATGGTTCTCAAGCTTTCAATAATGGAGTCTCACCATTAATGGCTTCAAGGCTAATGTTTCTCTCCATATCACTTAAACTTGGATTATGGATGAAAATGGAAGATATTAGCTCAAGATAAATGGAGGGATTAAGTTTAAGATAAAATGTCTAATTAACTTAAAGCGAATACAAATGAATCTCAAATCTTTCTTAGTACTGAGTTGTGAGTGAAGTTATAAGGTTGAATGGATAGGCTTAACCTTGTATTTATAGTTTTCCAAATGGAAGAATTTGAACTTTGCGTGCATGTGCGACTAAAGGTAAGCCAAAATCACTCGTGATTAGGAGTGATAAACATTCTTTAGGATAGTTAGCTAGATTTTAGTATAGTTAAGTGTGATTAGTGAGTGATTAGAGATTCATGGACAGTTGGGAGGAATTTAATTAACCATTTGTGAATGATGATAGATAACTGGGAAGCTGAATGAAGTGGTTCGAGAGAGAACTAGGAAGGTTGTGAATGGTCGAAAGGAGGAATGTTTAGCTAATAAGAGATATATTATTACAATTAGCTAAGTATAGGAGGGATATGAACAAAATATTTTCATGAATGGGAATCCAAGAATGGAGTGAAGAATGGGGAATTAACAAAGTTTTGTTAATCGAGTTGAATTAGAGGAAATTATAAGATATTTTAGGTGTCTCCATTTTCCCTATTTGGGGTGGCGTAAGAAATGTGACTTCAAAGAAAGTATAAAATCATAAACAAGTAAAATTTTGAAGGGATAGAATAAAAATGAGTAGAATGAAGGATTCCCGCTCAATTGTCAATGGGGTGATGGAAGCATTCAATGAAGATCGAAAATATGACAGAAAGAGAAAAGAAGAAAAAATAGTGTGAAGAAAAAGAAAAGGGATATAGAAGAAAAGGAGTATGAGGAAGGGCGAATGAGATAACATCCATCCACTTCCTTTTAAACAACTTTTTTTTCATCACACTACTAATGATCTTCATCGTTGGTCCTTATTAAAAATAATGAACAAAAGTGTAGTATGACATGAAAAACCATATACGAATAAATATCCAATGATAGAAACACCAACTTCATGCAACATAAAAATGCAATGCAATACGAGAAAGTAAAAGATGTCGAACTCCATGCAACATACATAATGCAATGCAATACAAGAATGTAATGTTTTTATTATCAAGATTCATTTCGATCTATGAGAATTAATGACAAGGGTTGACGGTGGTACCCCTAGCAATGATACGTGCAAGGAGGAAAACAGAGGAAACTTGGGTCCAATCAAAAAGAAATGTACACTATAAAATAGTACAGGAAACCTCATTGTGCCCTAGAGTATAGAAAAAGGAAGCAAATTAGGTTTTGTTGATGGAGGTAGATCAAGATGATCCGTGACTCATGCACATAAATAGGTGATAACTAAAGAGAAACATTTTGTAGAACAATTTTAAATTTTTAGAAGTTTTCGAAACATATTTGAATCTTTTGATTTTTCTAACATATTTGAATGTTTTTGTGAATTTGAAAGTTTTCTAAAGCTATGTATAGGAAGAAAAAGAAGCATGGATGCCCCCAACAATAGATGGGATGTACAAGGGTAGAATGCCACACGCATGCACAAGAAAGTGAAGATGCAAAAATGTCCCAAAGACATTAGGTGAGAATATTCAAATGAAAACTCTTCATGTGTTGATGATGAGTAGGGGATCAAGGGAAATATGAATAAATTCAACATGATGATGAACGTAAACTAATGAAGTGTCTTTGGGAAGAAACAAGGATGCCCCGAACGTAACCTAGTCAAGAAACACGTGATAGAAATGAAGTAGTAGATTTTATTTTGTGAAAGGGAAAAGGTGTCACAAAAACATGGAAAAAGGAAAAAAGTAGCTTAGAAACCTTGCAATGGAAAAATGATTAGCTAAAGGCATAAATCATGAGACGAGATAAGGACTAAAGAAATAGTCTAAACAAGGTTTAAAAAAGACACTTAGTAACATACTAATCTTGTTTGTTCATAGAGATCCAATGTGTGCACATTGAATTTATTACCTCTTGAAGGGATGATGTAATAGGCAATAAAAAAAGAGGACAAACTAACCAATGTGTAGGAATGATTTATTTTGAGAGGTGATAGGTGATTTGTGAATGGATGGGTGAAGGAGATACGTACATTGCTTTATTTCCAACTAACACTCAATAGCCCCGATGAATATGTATTTGGTTCTAATCACAACATTTCTCTATTGTAAGTTAGGCATCCATGGCCTCGATAGAGATTATTGTAAATACACTAAGAGAGAGTTATATATCAATTTTATTTTTATTTTTGATTGATTGACTTTGATTCTTTTGATTTTGAAAACATATTTCAGCTCTTTGGATTGTTTTTACAAGGGGTTAAGATCCACGATGGCTTTATAGGAGGAGGTGGAAGTGATTGTGATGATGACATTAGCTAGTGTCAACAAATATGTCCAAAATTTCTTTGCAACAAGTTTATTAGATGTTGATTGTGATAGGATCTCTAAGAGGTTAGTCATTCTTTAATTTACCAAGGTGATAAAAGACCAAGGTCAAATAAATACCATAGAGATAAATGTCGCAAAATGCTTGCGAAAAGGATAACCATAATATCACCGAAGGGATGAAAATGGCAGGAAGACTTAGAAGAAGAGAAAGAAAGGAAAGAAAGAACATCCATGTATACGTAATACCTTATTGCATTGTAATGTTGGATCTTTGTACCTTTGATATTTTAATGTTTTCTCATTTTTCGTATTTTTGAATTTTTATTTTATTTTTAGATTTTTTGATAGTTTTTGGAAATTTGGGACCAACAAAGTCAATCGATGTGATAAGATCCAACAACAATGTGTACGATTTCCTTGATAAGGAGACTAGGCGTGTTTTTTTATCGAGAGTCATATCATCTCGATCTTGATGGTTGTGGTGAGCTCATACTCACAAAATCACTCGATTTATCTTGTAACATGGATTTTGTATGTGGGATCTTGAGTTTCCTATCCATAGGTTTCTTCACTTTGTGCCATACTTGATGGTTATATTGATGTGTGTTCTTTAATCGCACTTGATTTTTAACCTTGAGAATGTTGGAATTTTTTGGAACATTGTAGCTCATGGGATGTGTAACCCAAATTTTATGAAGAAGTCATTTTGGTTTCTTATGAGTGATTATGTGACTTATATGGTCCCTGAGAAGTGGGAGAAAAATGTGGAATTTTAGAATGATATGAGTGGACGAATCGAATACAATCCAAGGATTGAAGAGGATGGGTTACCAAGAGGTGAGCCACTAATAGAAGATGATGAAAGGCTTCTAGAATACGGCCCTAAGATGGAAGAAGTTTGGATATGAGGACATGGCCTAAGAATAGAAGATGACGGTGTCCTGTAGATGGAATATGATGAAGGGATACAAGGATGCAGTGTAAGAATAAAATGTGATGAGCTACCCCAAGGTGACCCATAAATATAAAATAATGGAGGGATACTAGGACGTAGCCCCGAATAGAAGAAGATAGAGATGGAATACTAGGTGTTGCCCAAGTATAGATGAGGAGGGACTACTCAAAGGTGTCCCATAGATAGAAGAGGATGAAGGGATACTAGGACGTGGCCCAAGAATAGAAGGTAATGGGCTACCAGGAGGTGACCCACAAGTAGAAAATTGAAGGCTACCCGAGGTTAGATCTAGGATAGAAGAAGATGATAGCTACTACTGGGCGGTGACCCAAGGTGAGATTTTGATTGAGGAATGATGATAGATAAGGAATGATTGGGTAATGAGAAGATATGCCATGGATCAATGCTAGACTTCGAAATTTCATCCTACTTGGATGAAGGGGAAGATGGAATAATAGAAGAAGAATTAAGTTCCATGACTTTAGGCTATTCCTCTATGTTCGATTAAAAGGATCAAATTCTTCACTACAATACACAAGCTTATCAAGTTAAACAAATAACCCTTGATTGTAATCCTCTATACTTGGTTATCATCATGCAGTCCAATTGTTCCTTCACTTTGAGAGAAGTAAATAATAGAGGTTGTTGTTCTTAAAATATTAGAGGTTAACTAGAAGAAACAAGTTCAACAAGAGGGAAGATTGATTGATAGAAGAAGATGAAGACGTTTGATGACTTCTAAAGGTCGATGAGGGAAGGCTTGACCTTATCACTCCCATGAAGATTGTTGATTGTGCTTCAAAATAATATCTTAGCACATGCCTTCTTTCTAATGGTTTGACGTAGTCACAGGATATTGATATTTAGAAGATGGATGAGGAAATGGTATGATATGGTTGAAAGGGCTCAATGTACAAAGAGAGATTGAAGTTGGACTCATAGCAGAAGAAAAATCAAGAGAGGATGTATATTTGGAGGTAGGCATCTCATGAATAGATGATTTTTATTTTAACCTAGCTCATTTTTCTAGAAGATGATGTAATTTAGGAAGGGAAGTAGGATCACATAACCATTCATTAAGTTTCGATGTAGGATTGGAATTGGATTATTGACTAGATGGAATCCAAGTCATGGAACTCTTCGATGGAGGAAGGTGTCATTTAAGTGATTGATAATGGTGGTCATACGAAGGAAGGGAGGACCATGACTCAAGAGCTGAATTATATGTTCGATCGATAAAACTTGCAGTCACATGAGTCTTAAAAGGAGGAATAAATCATTGAGGTAATTGTGAACTAAGGTATTTTGAAGAAAGGGAGGACGATGATTCAGGACTTTATCTAGGGGTATTCGAACAATAGTTGGGACCTAAATCTCGAGAGAAGAGGTGACCTAATCTGAATGATAGTTTGGATCATAATCAAAAGAAGAGTGAGGGGAAACTAAATAATAATTTGGATCAAAATCATATATTATCGCCCAATCACAATGCCCTCCTATTTTCATAAGTGTGTGTTCTTGATCTCATGGTGTGGTGGGTAACATGGGTGCTACCTCAAGTTGTGGGAAATGTTACTTGAGATAGACGTCTAAAGAAAGTTGGTTCTTACTCCTAAACTACCTACCACAATCTTCTCTAATGTAGGAAAACCTATTTTATCGTAATCTAAATTTCCAAGAGGACCATGGAGAGAGAGTGTATGAAAGTAAATCCTACACTAACAGCGGTGATACACCAGAAAAGGAGGGAATGAGAATAACTTTCCAATGTGTGAAAAATGGAAGTGAAGTGCATACTAGAGAGGGTGATAATAGTTATCCACAGTCTAGCAACTGCATTCACAACAATATTTCATACACAAAAAATAATAATGAATCCTGCAAGAGCATAAAATAGACACAATATATCTGCAATAAGATTGAAGAGGCAAGAAGAATGCAAACAACACAACAAGGGAAGATACATCCACAAACTTGCATCTATTGCTTCATGATATACATAGTTCAATCTATTACAAAGTAAAGTCATGGATAACCTTGCAGGAGTCAAATACAAGGAATTGTAGTACATTGGCTTCACAAAACCAAAATGATAGAGTTTTTCTACTTAAAAACCATATCCCTTTACAATGAGCCCAACACTCTAATTTATAGAATTATGAGAGGAGAGAGAGAAAGGAGAAATGAAAATCCTAAAATTTTACTTCCCACCACTTGTAAGAGGTAATAAATGAAGTGAAATGATGGTATGTTGCTTGAAAAAGGCTCCCCATACTGTCCCATAACTTGCAATAGTGAAAAATGTATGCCCATGCTTCATTAAATGTTCTCACAACCACTAATAAAATCACTGTTCTAAACCTGGACACGTTTTTAGAAAAATAAGCATCAAAACTTAATAAATTTTTATGTTTCTTAATTTTTGTGCATTGGGATTGGACTCACAATTCAATGAGACTAATTTTGTGAAAATATGTTGAGAATTGAAAATGTTATGGTCGAGTATGAGCAATTATTTTGTGTTTCACAGGATTTCTTACATTTAACGGGAATGAGCGTTTAATATTTTTGAGAGATAGATATGTTTATTTATTTTCACCCATCGACCCTCACTAAAAATTGGAGCTACGGGTCAAAATTTATGCACATCAATTGTTTGAATTTTGGGGATCGGGGATTCACTTTTCCTTTTAATTATGGGTATTGCATAAGGGTTTTGGGGAACTCATGTTCCTACGCCACTTAGAATGCGGGACTCTTTTCTCCGTGTCACTCAATTCAAGAGTTTCTATCCTTGTACATCCATTGTTAGCCGAGCCAGTGCAGGCCGTTGACTCCCGCCATATCTATAACACTTTGAGTGCATTGATTTTAACTTTTCGGGTCCCGTGCGTACTTTTGTCCCAGCTTGTCCCACTGACCGTGCTAAACAAATTTTTCTACCTTTACCGCAATGAATTATCTTGCGGCCATTTCTTCTTTTTGGTCCGAGACTATCCCTGGACATATTTTTCCACCTTAACTACATCGCACGACTTGGTTACAACCAAATTGGATTTTTCGGCATTTTGGGTACTTTTGTCCCGGCTATCCCACGGACCACGTAGAACATTTTTGTCTATTTTGCCACATTCCACTTCATGTTTATCATTTTGGGTCTAAAATTAGTATGACCAACCCCGTACAATCCACATTGGTTCTATCCATAGCCCCCATACGATTTGCACTAAAATAGGCCCCGAGTTAGATTTTTCAAATTTTGGAACTTTTTCTAACTCCTTGGATTTTTATTTGGATATGGAAGTTAAAGAAAAGTGAAGGGACCCCTCAAAACTTGATTTTGGGCCTCGAACCATTTATTATTTCTCAATCATGAAGAACTTATACAAGTTATCAAAATTACCTTGGGGTGAATTTTTGGATAACATCATCCAAACCATACCACCGACTATGAGCTGAAGGTGGGGAACAGGGTACTTGAATGGGCCCTCTAGCATGAAGAACCAAACAAGGCTTAGTCGTAATGGGAATATTTTGATTTGAATTCTTAAACCTAGGTTCCATATTTTTGTAAGTGTGAGGAACCATGCGATAGTTAGTCATTGTTGGTGTCATTTAGGTAAAAATGCCTAGACCTAGATAGTGTGATCAAATTCCTTCAAAGTGAAGAAAGTTCCATGTTGATTCGGGTAGCATAATGGAAACCAACTAGACATTTTGTAAGTATGGAGATGTATGCATGATTTTTTGAAGAAGGTCCAAGGAAAATAGACATCGTGATGATGCAATATCGATGAGATCGAAAAGGATTGTCCTAGAAAACAAGTTTTCCTGATGAATGATCACAAGGAACAACCATGCAAGTGTGAAACACAAATACAATCAATAGTTAAATACTCCATGTCTAAAATGCGTGTGAAAATGATAGTTCAATGAAAATATGATCAACATAATGTCAATACTTACATCAAGCTCAAAATGAACAAGGCATAAATATTAACAAAGGGTATATGTGTCTCATAATCAAAGGATACCACAACTCTTTTAGTAACCAACAAGGCATAAATTTCAAAGGGTGAGGATTAAAAATTTTAGCCACATAATCACACAAATTGGACACATTAACCAAGCTTCACGAAGAAGTGAGATATTAGTGCCAAAGTTGTATTGAAATGAAAAAAACAAAGTAAACGACACTCTTCAATATTTTGGACAATATTTGATGTAAAAATAAGTCAAAGGATACTAAGAATGTGCTAAAATGTGGGCAACGTAATGACACATGAGGAAACTTAGATCACATTTACGAGAAACTTGATGTAAGTATTTTAATTTTGTTGAGATAATATGAACAAAGTAACATGTCAAAGGGAGATAAAATGATGAATCAATCCTAACTATGATTATGATCTTTAAATAAAGATCAAGTGGCCATCAAAGATATAAGGATTCATCCACGCACTTTAGATGTTTAACAAATCATCCACAAACATAGATGAGTGTAAATGGACAAAAATTGATGAACACTATCTATGAAAACACTCCCAAAAGATGCCTTCTCTTGTCCCAAATGGGAAACAAGAATGCAAAGGTATAGATCAAATGAGGTGGAAATAAACTAAGTGTTAGTTGGGTATAGTCTCGCCTGCTCTAAGGTGAGAAAGAAACTAACCTAAGTGATACATAATAAATCTCGTGATTATTAACACGTAGATCAAACTTAAGTGGATTTGTTATTGTTTTCGAAAAGAAAGGCTATGAATCCAAACAAGTTATCACTTCATGATGGAAAAGACATGATAATGGACTAGTAAAATGGGCTCCAAGACAAAATGGCTCTCCTAAAAAGATCACTCAACCTCGGTGTCAATAGTTTGCCTAAGTGTGATCTCAATTTACCAAGGTTTCTTCATAAGTATCCGGATTTATTTTCCCCCTTCAAATATGATGAGCAATAAATGCATTCATATGTATTCCCACTAATGTTGTGATATGGAAAACTTTGAATCCAACTCACAATGTAAAAACTAGTCAAGTGAGTAAGCGGAGTGATTCTTGTTTCATCCACAAGGTTACTCAATGGTGGATTACTTTAGGTTCTTAGAACCACCCCATTGTTGTAACTTAAGGCATTATGCCAAAGGGGTTATGTTCTAGTTGAGTGGATAGGGAAGTACCATTTCTCAAACATGTAATACAATGTGATGTGAAGTGGTATGTTTTTTATCTTTCTTAACGTAATGTCATTTTAAGTAGCACACCTCTTAAAAACCTCTGTATAGAAACACGTGTTAGTGGTTTTGTGGTTTTGTAACTCCTTTCTTTAACAAATTTTTTTGGTCCTATATGTAGATGGTTTGTAATTTTCCACAAAATACCATGATATCAAAAGAGAGTTTGTGTGTTGATTTTGATTCCTAAGATCACCAAAATGCATGAAGGAAGAGCATACGTAACGCAGAAACTCAAATAATTTTTTTTATGGAAAATGCATTAGGTTTTTGCAAAAGTTTGATTTTTTTAAATAAAATTTGAAATATCAATCCATTAGGAGGTGTAAAGTAAGTGTTTTGAAAGCAATAAAAGGTTTGAGAAGTGATTTATGTTCGCAAGATCACCTAAAAGGTGCGAGGGAAGAGCATACACACTTAGAAAACCTCTATCAAATTAGAAAATGATACATTTTAACTAAGTTGATCCAAAAATAACCTTAAAATAACCTGCAAACCAATGATTAGTCCCACAAAGACCTTTCAAAGTGTTAGAATAACCAAAAAAATAATTTTGTGAAATTTTGGGCATGTTACAAAATTAATATCTATCTAATAATGTAAACCATAATTTTTTTGTAAGTCCAAATCATAATTTTATGTTTCCATTACGTATTTCACTTCAATACCTTTCCAATGCAAAACAAAGGAGTCGCTTTGATATCGGGAGAAAAATTTATGGACTCGAAAGATAGGTAATGAGCAATGATTCAACGCATGCGCACCTAGAATGACATATGTGCGCTTGTTTAGATAGATACGTTTGCGTCTATTTCAATGGATACACACCCCTATGTAAAAAAATAGTAATAGTGATGTATATGTCCCAGAATCACATATACATGCATTTTTGATGGATATGCATCAAGAATGATGAAGACGTGTCTGTTTTGACGGATACACGCCTGAATAGACAGAGACACACCTATTTTGACGATATACGTGCTCGATTCAGACACATACACATACCCCTATAAAACTTGTAAAATTCATGGAAATGAAAAATTTCAACAGTCAAATAGGTTAGTTATTAATCATTAAACCTATTTTTAGCTTTAACTCATTAAACACTCATGCGAAAAGGGAGATTTAGTCTATCTAAAGTCAAAAATATGTTAAAAACAAGCTATTTAACCCTAAAAATCATGAAAGTTGTTAGAAATGAACATGAAAAGATCAAAATACCTCCATTAATGGAGTATGGACTAAGAGTCCCACCAAGTTTGCTAAATGTGTTCATGAATAAATTAGATATGTTATGGAAATGAAGCTAAAACATATAACCTCAAAGCATGAACCTAATCTACACTAAACCATCATGATAAGAGCTGAACAAGACTAAGATTTATCATTGTATGAACTAGATTAAATCTAAACTAACATGATAAAGCTACTCTCTACTCTTTAGATTACTAATTAAGAAATTGAACCTAAAAGATCAATTTAGCAATCAAAGGGGTGATTAGTTGTTTATGGTTATCAAGCTTTCAAGAATGGAGTCTCACCATTAATGGCTTCAAGGCTAATGGTTCTCTCCATATTACTTAAACTTGGATTATGGATGCAAATGGAGGATATTAGCTCAAGATCAATGGAGGGAGTAACTTTAAGATCAAATTTCTAATTAGATTAAAGCTAATATAAATGAATTCTCAAAGCTTTCTTAGTATTGAGTTGTGAGTGAAGTTGTAAGGTTGAATGGGTAGGCTTAGCCTTGTATTTATAGTTTTTGAAATGGAAGAATTTGAACTTGTGGTGCATGTGGGACTAAATTTAAGCCAAAATCACTTTATGATTAGGAGTGATAAACATTCTTAAGCATAGTTAACTAGGGTTTATGCTAGTTAAGAATGATTAGTGAGTGATTAGATACTCATTAAGAATTGGGAGGATTCGATTAACCGTTTATCACTAATAGATAGCCTAAGAAGCCTGTAAAAGTGGTTCAGAGACAACTAGGGAGGTTTTGAGTGGTTGATGTAGGAATGTTTTGCCAATAAGAGAGATATTAGCCTAATTAGTTAATTATAGGAGGGATATGACCGAAAGAGTGTCGTGAATGGGCATTCGAGAATGCGAATGAAGAATGGGGAATTAACGAAGTGTAGTTAATCAGTTTAATTAGAGGAAATGATAAGTGTATTCATATTTTAGGTGTCTAAGAATACTCCTCATCCATGGTAGAATCAACTCAAGAATCCCATAAATCTGCCATAAGGACCGAGGGTGAAGGTAGAGGAAAAGAATGTGTAGGGTCTATAAAACTCTAAACAAGTACATCTCTCATCTGAAGGATCCCTTATGTAATCTCAAGAACTTATTAAGGTATGCCTAGCCTAAAAAGGACCAGGAGGAGAGTCGGGCTAAGAATCTTTACATTTTTAACTCTAGTGTTAAGGACAAATTCTTAATCATCACTTATTGTGAAAAACATAAGATTCCAAAGCATGAGTATGTAGGAGGATCAAAAAGATTTAGAGGAGGAGGAGGATTCTTAACAATATCATCATCGAGTAATAAGAATAAGAATTAAAGAGGGGAAGAAGGACCTCGGAAGGTGGAGAAGTGAATGTGGAAGAGGACTTGATTAACTAAAATATATTAATGTGGGGTTTAGTTAATATAATTTAGGAGGACATAAATTTTTTAAATAACTACGATAAAGTAATATTAAAATTACTAAATGATTAAACTAATGAAATAAAACCCTGATGTGTAAGGAGAGGGTAAGGAAAGACCTCAGCTAGTAACTAGTGTCTATGCAGAGTGTCACATATATGACTAGAAATTCAAAGAATAGGAACAAATTTGTAGGGGTCCCAAAAGGACTAGATCTAGAAAATCTAAGTGGAATAAGGCACTTGGAATAGGACTTTGGCACCCATAGACACTCTGGTATGCAATATGGGTTCCTTAGTCTCGTGAAAAAATTCTAGAAATCATTTTTATAGGGTCCGAAGGTGGTTCAAAACCCTTGTTGTGTGTCATAACAAGTGCGAGTCCTGCGTGTATGTCACCAATAATAAGAGATAATGTACGAGACCTACAAGAAGACAAGAAGGAAGTATGAAAAACCTAAAAATAAAGAATCGAGTGAATTGTTTTGGGTGACCTCATTTACCACAATAGTGGGCTTAATAAATTTATCATTGCACTACATTTAGGACCCAAATGTAGTTAGGTAGAAGTGTGTGCATTTTTTTCCCTAGGTGATCTTGTGTCACGCTCTTTGTGAGGCAAAAAGTAATAAATAAATGTATAAAATGTAATAAAATGTGTGCATGGACTAGAATAGAATCCTCCTTCTATGAAGTGTGATACAAACTTCCTAGCTTGTTCCTTAATGATGGAGCTATATGGATAAAATTCAAAAGATTGATGCAAATCTATATGAGTGATAGTAGTAGATGATGTTATGACCTTCATTATGGTCTTATAACTTTATATTTATAGGGTTATCTTGATTTTATTTCACAATTAACCACGACATGGCCATTAGGAAAAACATAAGGATGAAAATGACTACGAAACCCCAAAAAGTGGCGGAAAAGAAGAAAAAGGATCGGGGCTCCTTGCAAGGATAAAATGATGAGAAAGTGTCAAAACAGACTTGGCATTTAGATTAAAATGTACGAAATGATGAAAAAGTAAAAATAAGGTGGCCAAAAGGTGGGGTTATTTAGTACTTTATTCACTCAAGAACATTCTAAATAGTATTATGAGACCGGGATAAATAAATTATTAAATTGCATGATTTTGTGACACATTTTCCCTCACTTTATGTTAGTGACTGAAATATCGGTAACATAAGGTAATTACAAATGTGTATTGATATCCATGAAGAGCGTATTAGAAAAATGCCAAGGACTAGAAAAAAGCATGGAATGAAAAAAATAAGATGGAGAAGTGTGTAAACTAAAGATCAAAAATGTGCAAATTAAAAGGTGATGAGAGTGAACCTAGGGAGGAACACGTGTGTAGCTATTGCAATGTGTAGTGTACTTGAATGGTTAGTAAAACATGTGTTTTTGTGGAATTTTTTTATTGTTATTGCCCCCATAGTTGACTTTTTTTTCTCATACAATTGGAATTGCTAGGAGAAAATGATCAAGTAGTCAAATATGTATATATGTAAAAAAGCTATGTGAAATAATCATGTATATGTAAATTATGCAAATTCAAAATAAGTGAAATGAAAAAGTGTAAATGGAACATGTGCACCTAGTCCATGTGAAGAGAAAAAGTGTAGAAAGATATCACATATGACGCCATGTTTTTCGGGAAATCTCATGCCACCCTAGTTGAAGAAATTTAGGAGGAAATGCTCTGTGTCCTCCAAGCTCTAACTTATGTTCAAATGTATATTAATAGATCTTTTTACTATCCTAGTTTTTGGGCGATCCAAGACCACTGCGAAGTAGTGTAGAGATGCACAACCATTGTAACCCCAAATCACTGTGAATTGTGTCCCTAAAATGCTATGGACACCATGTCCTATAAAATACATTCTATATAGGATTCATAGTGAGTCCGAACCCACTCATTTTATTTAAACCACAATGACATGGGTAGAAAGTGGACTATACTAAACTGGTGTAACTATGTTGTGTTAGTAGGTATACCCCAAATGATGCCCCCTCTTCGGGGGTGCATACAATATCACTAATAGGAGAATGTCACCTAAAAGAGGACCAACTAAATTTGAATTGTGTACTCTTGAAATTTCTTAGTGGAAACCAAGGATTCATAGAAACATATAATCCTGTAAAAAAAGTGTTGCACATGGAACACCCATTATCATTTATGAGAAATAACTAATATGTCAAAAACATGTATGATCAAATCTTGTAAGATGCTAAGTATAAAATGAAACAATAGCACTGGATGAGATGAACGTGGATGCCCCAGTGACTTGTATAGTAAGGGTAAGCGGTGAGCATCCATGCCACATGTAGGAGTCCCTGTATCTATGATCACACTAAACAAATGCATAAACATGCATGTGTAGATGGCATAGATAATGACATATAAGAAAAAAATCTATCATGTGTAATAAAGTGATCTTGTAAAACACTAACAGTGCAAGAATAAATACCCCAAAGATAATGAAGTATGCAATGGATGGATGAAATGGAATGATAGGAGCCTCATTCCCCTAAGTAGATGGAAGTGTATACAATGAGGTTAATTTTGTTTTCCCCCTCATGACTCAAGAATGAACCATAATCGATATTGCGTCATTGGGAAATGGTCAAGTAGGTTTTGTTGTGTCTAGGTATTGTGATGAGTGTGTATATAGTGGTGATGAAATGTGACATATAGAAATGGATATGTGGGAAGAACCCTATGGCAGAAGCATATATCACAACCTGAATGAATGGATGAGTGATGATTTATCCTAAGCTTATATCAATATATGATGAAAGGACTAGGATAAGTGACGATTTAATACTAAGCATGTATCACTATATGTTGAATAGTAAATATTGGTGATGTAACCTAAAGTGTATACCACTACAAGATGATATAATAGGGGTGGTGATCTAGCCTAAAGCATATACCACTACAAGATAGAAAAAGAGTGAGTGACGATGTAGCCTAGAGCATAGGTCACTAGCCTAGGAATGTTGTAGGATGAAAGGTCGCATTATGAATGTAAGGTCCATTTTATTTGTAAACCCTCAAAGCAATCAAGAATGGACCGAGGAACTAAAGTGCGGCATAAGGTGGTTAGTGCAGCGCATAGAAAAAAAAATTAGTAGGTGAAAATGCAAAGTGTGTATAATCCGCCATGTGACATGTGTAAGTAAATGAGTAGTGTAGTATGTAGGAGGAAATATAAAGCTAGACTCATATGTGATGTAAACTAGCATAGGATGTATAATATATGTGATGTATAATATAGGTGATGTATAAATGCACAATGTATGATGTGACTAGGAGTAGTTATTGTAAAAATGTATGTAATGTGTAAGAGGAATAAGATATGATACTAAATGCATAGATCATAGCAATATTGGAAAACCGGTAAACATGTGTGATGTATGATACCGGGATAAATAAATGTCTAAAGTGCGTGATTTTGTGACTACGAGACTCATAAAACTTCACACTTCTCTCTATATCAAGCTAACAAGTAGTAGAGTTCAATAATCTATATCTCTTCATGCCATCAAGATACCCTACAAATATACATGGTTTATCTTTGTGGTTCTAAGGCCTTACCTCTCTTGTTTTGAGTTTGATCCATATGAGTTAATCTAGAGATGTGAAATTAGTGACATCAAGTTTGCATCCAAACTAGGATTCAAAGTGTGTCTTTACTCTTTCTTCCTTGTGTTGAACATGATTTCGAATGTAACAAACACATATTATGACTTCAAACCAACTTTGTGGAGGAAGGAATTTAGAGTGAACCATACAAGTGGCCATCTACTTAAGTATTTGGTTCTTTAATTTCGCAACTCCATTTTTGAAGGTATGTGCTACAAAATAATCCCTTTAGAGGTATAAAAATCATCAAACCTATTTCTCACATATTCACCTCCATTGCTGATTTTAAGAAGTTTGATAAATCTTTCAAAGCTTGTTTCCCGGCAATATCAAAGGAGTCTTGAAAGTGATTGAAAACTTCATATTTTTGTTTGAGTAAATACACCCAAGTGTAACACAAAAATCATTACTAAAGGAGATAATATAGAGAGCTATAGAAAATGAAGGAAATGGGAATGGGACAAAAATGTCACTATGAACAAGATTGAAGTAATGAGAAACTCTCCACGCTTTTCCTTTTCCAAAACATTCTTTGGGGTGCTTCGAGGGCATAACCCTCACAAAGACACTTAGAAAATTTAACGTGGGGCATCCCATTAACCATATTTTTGGCTCATTTTTCAAGGTAATGATAGTTAAGATAAAAAAATTATCATGTCATAAATTTATAACCTCATATGCATGAGTGAACAAGATATATATTTTTGAAAGCAGTAAAGGGGTAGAAGGTGTACAATCATGAATGATGGTCCAACTTTTCCTCATCCACTTGTAAACTCACTATGAAACTCATGAATAATCATCAAGTTAGGATTAAATTCCAATCACAATCCTTCACCAAGATTAATGATTTCATAAATTGATAGGATATTGGTGGAGATATTGGGAAGATTGAACATGTGGTTAAATGTTCCGCCATCTACTTCTATCGATCCTCTACCGAAAATGGAAACCAAAGTATCATCACCCAAAGTGATTTGTGACATGCCACATGGATCAATGCTGGAAAAATCAACATGTGAAGAGCAACTATCCACCTCAATAAAGGAGCAAATATAGCTATAAGGATTTTCCTTCATGCTTCTTAGATTTTGACTCCTTTTATTTCTTATAATCAGACTTAGAATCATTTTGTTTGATACACTAAAGATCACCTATATTATTCTTCTCAAGTAAATAATTATCGTGATCTATTTTTCTCATATAATGATGTTCCTCATGTCTAGTGTTCTTATAATATGAACAATTACAGTTTTCTTATTCACCTTAGGCTAATAAGTAGAAGTGTTCATGTTAGATATGGTTTCATTTTAGTTAGTCTTTGTTTCCTTATTAGGTTGGTCATTTTTCCCTTTTTTTTTTTTTATGTTTCTTATCCTTTTCCTTACTAGTAGATACTACAAGGGAATGTGACTTGGATTTAATTTCTCTTATTTGAATAATTTTTTCTTATTCGGAATGAGTTGGGATGAAAAATTATCAAATGAGGGCATCTTTTAAGGAGTTCTTAGAGTTTATTTCATGGCATGGAAAGTAGAAACAAAGATGTAGTATTCGGGTAAAAGTTTAGAAAGAATTGACAATATCAACTTCGCATCCCTTTTCTCAACTCCACATTACTTTAAGAGTAATGTAGTATGGAGAATTTTGAGAAGAAATCCGTAGGTGATCAAATTTAGTAGGAGTTAATCCTAGTAGTTTGTTCTCCAAATCTTGTGATCTCATGTAATCTTGTTTTCCAAACATATTGTCAAGAGTTTTCTAGGATCGATCGAATGTTGGGAAGACTCAATTTGGAAGAGAAATTTGGGAAAGAAATACATACAAAGAAGATGTAAGGCTTCGTCACATCGGTTAAACCACCTATATTTTTTAGGTTTAGTTATTTGTTATTTCTTCACTCCCATAGTGATATGGAAAAACCATTTACCCCATAATTTCATAACAATTTTTCTATCTCCATTTAAATAAGTCAAAGCGACATGATCAAAGGAACTAAACTAGAATCCATCATGAGGAGAGAAAAATAAAGATTGCAGAAATAAATGAAATACACATACACACACACCAAAATAATATTTTCACCCCATGTTTGTGGCATTTAATATTATAGTGCATTAATTACAGCCAAATGTTATTGCACATCCTGAAATGATTAGCCACACACCTTGTAATCAACGTAAAAATGTGCAAGTATGGAAATCAAAATAAGTTTCAAGATATTGCGAGAAAATCAACACCAGTAACAAGTAATAAATGATGTAAAAAAGAAGGGAAAAAAGTGAACCCTATGTGAGAAACAACATCTCACATTGAAAGGAAATTTGTTTTCGTAAGGGTATGGTTGAACCACTCACTAGCTCACAAAGCAATAACAAGACTTCAATTGAAAAGGGAAAAAAACTCAAAACAAGCCAAAATCCTCCTGAAATGCAAGAAAATCCTCTGGAAAGAAAACACACCCCTTCACAAGTAACCAAATAGAAATGTCCAATAACGCTAGTTTTTCAAATAATTTACCCAATTAATTTAATTATTAAAAATAATCAAAAAATTTAAAAGGGTTCAATTTGACAAAATTAGATAACCTATAATTAATTTAAATCAGCTACCTTTAAATAAAATTTCCTTCATTTGATAATCGATATCCCTAAGTAGATTAAAAAATTGTACTAAAATATTAAAGTAGACTATGATAAATTAATCTTGTTATAAAATCTAACCTAAGTTTAATAAATTAAACAAATCCTATTTGAAAAAAATGTGAGAGAAAAAATGCGAGAAAAAGGTCAAGCTGAGTCAGCAGGTTGACAAGTAATGGCAACATGGCGGGGAGGAAGGGGTTGGGATCGAGGTAGGATTGAAACTTTATTGGGTGAGTCGGGTCAATTACAACTAACATGATAGGGGAGGAGAATCATTGTAGAGGATTTTTGTAATAGTGTTCCATGGTATAGGTCTTGATTAGAAAATTCTTGCATGTATAGAGTTTCAATGTAGATCATGAAATGGAAGAGAAATCCAAGCCATTGTGGCAAACAAATTTCACGACATACTAAGTAGAAAGTAACTAAGAATGGGAAAATTAAGTTCCTAAGGTGACACGCCAAACAAGGAATGCCATAGCTCAAGTGAGAAAATGGTGAACCCGAAAAGGTGAGATATGGTCTTTGACTAGGGAATACATGGAAGGGTTCACAAGAAGCTAAACACAAGGTAGGTTTAAACCAATCATTAAATTTGCACGAGAGAAAAGGGATGAGTGTGAATGGAAGGTGGATCAAACAAGCCAAATAAAGGCACCTAACAAGAAACATGGTCAAAGAGTAAGCTTCAATAGCTCGATAAAAATCTTGTGGAGGTGTAATTGTGGAGGATCTTGCTAAGCTAGTAAAGAGAAACTGAAGCTAAAAGGAGAGGAGATGGGTGGAGGAAAGGGTATAACAAGGAATGAGGAGGAGGGAGTAGATGGAAAGCGAAATGAAAATAATCAAAAAAATAAATTTTAGTAAGAATTTTCCAAGTAAAACTAGTGTTATCCATTTTCACTTCTCGAGTGAAAATGAACAACAAAGATGCCTTGCATATAAGAAATGGCAATAGGTATACATGATAATATAGGAATTATAGGTCATTTGGTTTCTTTTGGAAGGGAATCCAGTATTTTGGAGTGTTGAGGTTATATGAGGATTGTTCCTCTTCTAGGTTTTGAAAATCAAGAGCTCATTTTGAAAGAATTGAAGACAAGCTCTGACAAGGTCCGCATCCAACCAAAATAGATAAAATGGAGAAAATTTCAAGGAATACTCTCAAGTATCCCTTAAGCTTCCGAGAACCTCTAAAAATCTAGAAAACAAATGGGGTTGTGTATATGGGGTCAAAATTTACATGTGAGCCCAACTAGCCCGCCTTGAGTTAGTGGGCGAGTTAAGGTAAACTCCATTGAGCTATGAAGGTAAGTGAAAAGGTGAGATATCTGAGTAACTCAAGCGAGATCTTGAACAAATAGGGTTATTTTTAGGGGATCGAGGTTGGTGTCTTGAGCTTAGGAGTCTAGTGCATGGCGGAAGGAATGAAGGATGCACATAAATCATTTCATTGCACATACGAGGTAGTCAACACTTAGGTCATTGATCAACTCATGAAATGGAGGTAGGTGGACATGAATATGTTGAGTAATTCATTGGCTAGGTCATTGAATCATCACACTAGCATCCCAAGTATAATGCGGGTGATTTTTGTGGTGGGAGCCTATGGCGGCCGCATCGATCGCCATGGGATTTTGAGGAGAGCATCGGTCAAGGTGAATGGGGTTCCCCGCTGCATCAAGTTAGGCCTCCATTTAAAGGTGAGTAGGTGGTCATAATGACAAGCTAGAGGAATAAGGTTGTCAAAAGTGACACTAAACACGGGAATTCATGGAGAATGCCATCTTGGCGAGCTAAATGTCGAGATGGCCCTTAAACTAAGCTTTAAAATATTCAAGCCCTCAATTTCCAAAACAAAGAAAATGGTGAGCTCACTCAAGAATTTTAAAATTCCCCAAACATTAAAATATTTCAAGAAACATTAGGAAAGGAGGATAAATTGAAATGATGTTTTCAACCCAAATTAATTCACGGTCCCATAAGAGAGAAACAACCCCAAAAAATCACATGTAGTGAGTCTGCACTAAGAGGAGCATAAATTTTGTGTTTCTCAACCAAATCATGCATAGTTGGAATCGTTGGAATCATGGATTTATGATATACGAGAAAAGTGAAACAAATTCAAGAATTTATGGATATGTGGGTGTGAAACGTATATAAAATGATCTCGATTAAGAATGGATTCATCTAGGTTGTTGGGGATGTAATTAATGAGCATGAGTAGCCATTTTCACCTTTGCTGCAAGTTAAGGGAAAGCATGGGATGGATTTTTTAGGTGGCCCATCATCAGTTTCACCTAAATATGGTACTTTTGCAATAAATTAGAAGGTGAAATCCGAGTTTGGAAACAACTTCTCTCTCCCCCTTTTTTATAAATTGAATTGCTCGCTCATTTGAGAGGGGGATTTCTCTAGTAACAAAAATCTGCCATTTTTTTTAAACACATATGTGCTTTATAGGACTTCATATTGGACTTCTTCCATATTAATCCATGTATTTCTCTGTAATAGAATAAATTGTTCATGTTGATGGAACAATAGATTGAAGATTGTGGATTCATTTCTTCCCTTTATTTGATTTGTTACACTCTCTTGGCCCCCTTTTTCACCGTAGGTGTATTGTGTTTACCTTATAGCCATTCAAATTTCATTATTGGTAGTGTGTGTCTATGGGAATGATGTAGTGAATTCTTTTGTTCGATTGTGGAAAAATGTTCTAACCCTCTCTAATTAGCATTTCTTTTCATTTTCACAGATTGCAAAAGTCTTTCCACACCCTTGTCTTGGTTCATTACCTCTATAGTGTGGATATCCTTTATTTTCATGTTTTTCTCTCTCCTTGGTTGCTCAAAAGTTGTAGGATATAGGTAGTTAGCAAATTTCCTTCACTAGAGTAGTTGTTTCATTTGATAAGGATTAAGAACCATCCTTCTATGGAGAGTTTCTTCATCTACATGGTCCCACAACTTGAAGCAATTCCATGCCACCCAATCACACTATTTTTCGTAACATACTCACATGATAAAAATTATAGGGTCTTGTTATTTTGTGATAAAATTTCTGGAACATCGAGTGCAACATCAAAGAGGTGCTCATTTTTATTGCAACAAGATTGGAGTTCTCTTATTATAATGTTAAGGATTTTGAGGATCTATAATAGCACATCCGATGAATCAAAAGGCAATAATTTAGTGGTTTTAGTAGCCAAGGCATGTGAAATTTATGAGAAGTATTCAAAAAAAAGGTCTAGAGTAAGAGAATAAGGTATTTACGAGTATTTGTAGCTATCTTCAGGTAGATGAAGAAGGTGAAGAAGATCTCAAAGGTCTCCATCTCTACTGAATATAACATTTTCAACACATCTAATTGGTAGTCCATTTATTTAATCAAGTAGAGTTCTTAGATCAATAATAATGGTTCATCAAAACACACCACCAACCAAAAATCCTTTTTCAATTTTACGGGAAGCATCCTACTTTCTCTCCAAGAAAAAAACCCAATCCTAGTTGCAACATTGAAGAACATCCCATATTTTATAGGGGAAAATAACATAACTCTAATTGATCACATTGATACATTGCAAATGTATCTGCGATCGACATGGTCAATGAGATGGATGTTGTAGTCAAAATATTGACATCTTATTTCAAAGGAAAAGCTTTGCAATGGTTCGAAGCCTAGGATTAGGATTAATTAATAATTGGGATGAATTGTGCACAACTCTTTGTGTCTAATTTGGAGAAAAAATAGACAACCTATCTCTATTGGAACAATTGACAACAATCAAAAGGGCACCTAACGAGGAAATGGCTGATTTCAACTTCAAATTTCAAAAGACATGGGATAGGATTTCAATTGCGATGAGACCGATAGCGAAGATGTTTTCTCTATTCCTTCTAAGCTTTAAATTTTGATATAGCCATGATGATACAATGTATGGGAGGCATAACTTTACCTTTAGCTTATAACATTGTTATTAGAGATGAGAATTGTTTGATTCAAGCCGATGTAAACTTACACCTAGGCCACTCATGCCTCTTTATCTGGAATTAGGAAATCCAAACTCTAGTCAAGAACCCACATTGGCCCCATTCCTACCCAAAAATTCAAAGTTCAAATGAATCTCCTACCTCTTCAAATTAACTCTAGTAGGTTATGAAACAATTACAAAAGCTGAATTAATGATTTGGTGACAATTAAGAGGTAATGAGCTCAAAATTTTAGATCATACCACCCTCAAGCCCAACCCAATAGACCTCTATATCAGGAAAATAGACCACCTACTCAATATGCTAATAATAACCAAGGACAACCTCCCGCTTTAGTAAACCATTTGAGCCTTATAATCCTAATGTTGCATCATCATTTAGAGCCTTAGTACCACTATCAAAACAACATGACACAAGAATATGAATGGTGTTTCCCGTTCAATTAACCTCACAATAAGTCAACATGTTTTAATGGTGCTCTAAATAAACCATTTATGGTGACAATGGTTGGTGTGCATCAAGATAAAAATCAAGAAGAAAATCAGTAAGTGAGAATACGCTTGTGAATTAGCAAGATGAGGATTTTTGTGGCATAAATCAATCTCCTTCTCAAGGTGTGGTAGCTAACAAAAGGTCAAAGAAGAGGAATTTAGAGGAAGAGAATGCATCTAGTCCAGTGATTATCATCCCTCTATTGTACTATAAGTTGTTGGAAATTAAATTGTAGCTCCGAATGTGTAGAATCAACCCAAACCACCTTCTAAATCAACTCATGTACCAGTTGTAGCAGCCAATGTGCAAGAGAAGGTTGTGAAAAATAAAATACAGTAGAAGTATAGTTCATCTCCTTTCAATATCATTTTACAAATGAAGATGAAAAATCTAAAAATCTCAATGTCGGAGTCATTGGCTATCCCAAACCAAAGAAACCTATTACGAGTAGCCATAGAAAAAAATGAATCCTCCTCGATTCTATATATCTCTAATCATTGGAAACAATTTTGTTCACTGATTGCATGATTGATTCAAGAGGAAGCGTTTTGTGATGCCCAAGAAAATAGCTGATCAGATGGGCCTTGAGTATGAATTCATTTCTAGAGGTGTAATTCAATTAAAGGGAACAACCGTGACAAATATTGGTGTGATCAAATGTTTTATCCTTACACTTAATGCATGCCCAAATGTCATGGTATTGCAAGATGTATCAATTATTGAATTTTCACCACTCTTTTCTCTATGATTTTCTTAATACTTCACCACTTAAATTGGAGACTACATGTTTTCTAATTAGTCACATATGTTATTCAAAATGATGTATGGAGCTAAGGATACTGATCCAACATGAACCTATTTCAAACTTCCATATTGAGACTCATGTACAAGACCAATTAATGTAAATTACTCGGCCTTCGATTAAGAATATTTTAGAAGAAATCATGAAGTGTATACCATGGTTGGAAACATTCCAGACTTAACTCTTGATGAATGGGAAAACAAAAGGTATGTTTTGATCCATTGAAAAGAAATGAAAGAAGCTTAATTAGAAATTTATTAATTTCATGAAGCGAATGTGCCTCTTCGACCTTATAAAACTAGATGATCAAGATGAAAACCAAGTATGAAAACCATTTTTGATGGTTAAAGGATTTGAAAAGGTCTTTAGAGGAGGAGAAATGATTATGTCAACAAGGTATAAAATAATACTCAAATTTCTATTTTAAATTCAGTTGCTCCAACAACATAGATGAGTATGAAGTATTGATTCATGGATTGCGTTGGGAAAGGAAGTAAGGTATTAAAAATTGTGAGTGTTTAGGGATAGTGAATTGATTGTGAACTAAGTTATTGGGCTCACGCAGCCAAAAATGATCTGCTAAAAGGCTACAAGAAGCTGGGTATGGGATCTCATAGAATAATTTGAATATTTCAATATCATTTTCATCCCAAGGAAGAAGGAGGAGGATACGGACATCGTTACAACAATTGGGAAGCATTTGACATTTTTAAAAGTATCAAGAAAGATAGAATTCAGCCCCACATCAAAGTGGTTAATGAGGATAGATTTTTGGACATCAACAAAAGATGGAAAGTCTTTGAAAATGATCGATAAATCATCAATTTTTATAAGAACAAGATAATTTCTCCACTAGGAACCAAGACAAACTGGAGTAGCAGTATGGTTACCAAGTGGTTTAGCTGAGAAAAACAAAGTTTCAAAGATACTTGTAACTTAGAATCAATCTTGACCCAAATGACCATTTCGGAAAGAGAAATAAAACATTCGGGTAAAAGATGAAAAATTGAAATAAATTTCAATAGGTGAAGGTAAGATGCTACAAATTGGCAAGTTGATTACTTGAAAAAAAAATATGAATTTATCAAACATTTTCAAGAATTCCTAGATTTCTTTTCTTGGAATTATAAATATTTGAAGACTTCAATCAAAATTGGCACAATGTACTATTGAATTAGACCTAAATCAAAACTCATCGGGAAGAAGAAAATGTTAGTAAATCATCACATTGAACCTCTCATGAGAAGAGAATTGAACAAAATCATAGAGGAAAATATCATATTTCCAATCAAGCACTCAAGTTGGTTTGAAAAAATGGTGGCGGTGAGGAAGAGGAATGGAGAGATCGGACTATGTGTGGATTTTTGGGATCTAAATAGAGATTATCTCAAATACCATTAATCACTCCCTTCCATGGAAAATTTTAGTAGGTAGTAGCTGGCTCAGAAATATTTTCATTTTTGATGGCTACTTGAGGCTATAATCGGATAATAGTCAAATAAGATGATCAATTCAAGACATCCTTCACCAAAAAATGGGGTACATATGCTTATACGAAGATTTCATTTGGTGTCGAATGTTGGAGATACATTCTAGAGAATAATGGATATGGCCTTCAAAGGGTTGATTACCAAGATGGTGCTTGTTTATCTTTATGATATCATCGTGTTCTCAAAAATGCAGCAAACCAACTCTTTCATGTGAGGAAAGTGTTTCAAAGATGTAAGAGATTCAAAATGTCTCTAAATCCTAAAAAATGTATATTCTTGGCACATGAGGGCAAGCTATTGGGCCACATTGTTTCAAAATAAGGGTTGACTATCAATCTAGAAAGAGTTGAATCTATCTGTGCTCTACCATTTCCAAGTCACAAGAAGGCTCTCCAAAGTTTCTTGGGGAGAATAAATTTTGTTCATAGATTTTTACCTTATTTTTACACTTCGGTTAAACCATTAACTATGATCTTGAAGAAGACTATGGCATTCAAATGGATAGTGGAAGCTAAGGATATTTTTAGGCCATCAAGTGTGCAATATACTAATCTTCAACCCTCATCAACCCAGATTTCTCAAAATACATCAAGCTATATGCCTTTGGTGAATTAGAGAAGATATCATTTATCTTGGTATAGCTGAATAAGGAAGGTTTATAGCATCCCATAACTTTCTTGATTAAATCTTGGAAGACTATGACATACGGTACTCTTTTATTGAAAAGCATGTCCTCACTCATTATAAGAAACTTGAATAAGTTCACACACTTGGTCTCAAACAATAAGATTCAACTATTTATGTCTCATGTCGGGGTCGAGGAATATCTATTAAACAAATATTTGAATGAGAAGAGAGCAGGTTGGATAACTCGTGTGATGGAGTATGATATTGAAATCAAGGTGAAAAATTTGGTTCATGGAAAAGTGTTATGTGAGAAACTTCTTTCCAATCAACATGTTGAAGTAAATGACAAAGAGGAAGTTCTATTAGTGAAACAAAATGATTAGGAACATCAAATTATGATTTTCCCACTCTATGTTGTAGTGAAGACATGGTGCATTATCTTCAAATTGGTTTATGCCCTCCAGAGTTGAGAAAAACAAGAAAATGGTACTTCATATTATAATCCATTTTGTATGGTCTCATTGACGACATTTTATTCAAGAAAGACGTGAATTGATTTCTCCTATGTTGTGTCCCAACAAACCATGTTGAGAAATTGGTGCATGAGTTCCATGAATGAGAGTCGGGAGGTAATTACACTCCACGAGTAACAACTCTCAAGATCATGAAAGATGGTTAATACTAGCTGCATTGTTCGGTGATTATTATAATTGGATTAAAAGTATAAAAAACATGCATTCTTTACGAGGAAAAGAAAAGCTAACAAAACTAGCCCTTCATCCCATCTCATTGGACCAACCTTTCATGCAATGGGGATTGGACTTCATTCAGTCATCAATTTGAAGTTGACCCAAGGCCACTAATGGATACTCATGGAAACAAATTATTTCACCAACTAGACCGAGGAAGTGGCACGCAAGGAGGAAAATGAGTCTAGCATATTTGAATTCTATGAGGGGATAGTCACAAGAGTTTGATTTATTTGCTACCATCATATAAGATAATGCCCTTTTTTTCTTGGCACGAAGATCAGTGAATGGGATATTACAAATGGGATATATCATAACACTTCATCTAATTATTACCCTAAAGGTAATTGCCAAGCTGATTCCATGAACAAGAACTTGCTAAGTACCAATAAAAGGACTCTTGATGAAAACCAAGGGACCTAGCACACAAAACACAAATCATCCTTGCAAGATAATAGAATCATACCTAAGAGATCATCGGAAGATATCCATATAGGATAGTCTATGGAAAGGTGGCAAAACTTCATATATCACTTGAATTACCAGTCTTGGAGCTTCTTAAGTAGTTGGAGCTAGTTGTGTTTGGGGTCATGGAAATCAGATACACATAACTCATGGAGTTGGAAGAAATAAGAAAGCATGCAATGAAAACCATGGAGAAAGGTCAAAAACTTATCAAAAGGATATTTAATAAGAAAGATAAAGCAAGAAAATTTCATGAAGGGGATTTGGTGTTGAAATAGGATGCGAGATCGGGAAAAACTCGAAAGCACTCCAAATTTGACACAATATGGAGTGGTCCATATATGATTGTAGAATACAAAATTAGCAATGCTTTCCGAATAGACAAGCTAGATTGTTAAGAATTATAGATTTTGGTCAATGAAATGTACCTCAAGCATTGTTAATAGAAGGAAAAATTATCACCCTTGTAATTATTAGTTTAGGATTTTCATTCCTCCAAGTGCTTGTGCAGATTGTCATATTGTTAGGATAGGTTTCAATTTCCCTAACTTCCTTGGGCACATGTGCTTATGTTTCTGCTATCTCCTTGTACATTTCTCCATGCCCCAAAAGAGAAAATTGCAGTTAATAAACCTAAGGTTGCAAGCGGTAGTTGTTATCTTTAAGAAAATCAAAATGCGAGAGAAACTAAAATCGAGAATAAGAAGTAGTTTTCAGTCTTCCCATTTACTAGCATCTTAAGATCAATAACTGACTTTGCCATGACCTTACTACGAGCGAGAAAAACATTTAAGGGGCACCATATGGTCTTGTGACAAGTGACAATCTTGTGATGCCTTAGATGCTTCGAGCGAGTTCAATCCTCCAATAAGTGTTTCAAGCAGCCATTCAAAAATGAATATCATATTTTAATAGAGTTAAATTATGTCTAGAATCATATTGTGTCTCCGAAAGTTCTACATTGGTCCATCTTGTCAAGAAATCTATTGTTATGCTTCATACTTGGAAAGATCATATTTTGGTGACTTGATTGTTGCAGTTCATATTTTATTGGATTAGATTTACGAAGAGATGAAATGGAAAAGAATCCAAGATCGAGACAATTTTCCTCTCACAAAAGGAATTTCAAGATATTCTTATTGGAGTCGAAAATGCAAGCAGAGAAAGGATGTCCCTGATTCAAGCAATAGTGTTCTAAGAGATTTGGGGAAAAGGTTTTGAAACAAATCGGTGTGGATGGTCATCATGGAATCTATGCCTAATGGACAAGATACAAGAAGATGAACTACTACATCTAGCGGGTAGATGGCATCATGAGTTGCCAAAATTCTTAACCATTTTAACTTCAAAAATGAAAATGGACATTTAGGATGCCTTGCATTCAAGGAATGTCAATATCTCTATAGGGAAATCTGGTATGTACGGGTAGTTTCAATTATTTTGGAAGAAAATATAGTATTTCGGAGTGTTGAGGTCATACGAGGATTTTTCCTCTTATGGGTTTTCAAACTTAGGTCATATGAGAATTTTTCCTCTTCTCGTTTTCAAACTTAAGAGCTTAGTTTGAAATAATTGAATTTAAGCCCCATTGGATTGGACATGCAACCAAAAAAAGATATAATGGGAATGATATCTAGGAATATTCTTAGGTATCCCTCATGCATCGAAGAACGTCTAAAAATCCAAAAAATGACTAAAGTTATGTATAGGGGTCAAATATTCACATGTGAGCCTAACCGACTCACACTGAGATGGTGGGCAAGTTAGGGTGAGCTCCATTGATATATGCATATAAGTGTAAAGGTGATATTAGCAAGTTGCTTGCAGAGCTACTCAACGAGCTATGTGATTTGAAGGGGCTCAGGTTGGTGCACCAAGCTCGGGAGTGCAGTGCATGGACGGAGGAATGAAGGATGCATGCAAAAATTTCATAGTAAAAGCGAAGGAGTGGGACTTAGCTCATCGACAAGCTTGCACAATGGAGGAAGATGGACATGAACACATTAAGGAGTTTTTTTCCTAGGTCATGGAATCGGTGAACTATCGAGAAATTGGAATGTGGGAAAGTTGTGTGGTGGGAGCTCGAGGTGGCCATATCATCTACGGGATGTTGATGAGAACATGAGCCGAGGTTAATAGGGTTCCCCTACAACATGTCGGCCCACATTGAAATTCAATTCGGTTGTCAACATTACGAGCTAGAATAATAAGGTGGTTGGTGGTGAAAGTGAACCTAGGGAGTCTTGGAGGGTACCAACTCGGTGAGGTAAATGTCGAAATGGCCCTTAAACTAAGCTTTAAATATCCAAGTCCCCAATTTGCAAAACAAATAAAATGGTGGGCCCACTCAAGCCTTTTGAAATTTTCAAAGCATTAAAATATTGAAAGAAGCATTAACGAGAGGAGGAGAAATTTAAATGATCATTTCCAACCCAAATAAATACACACGAGTCCGTAATAGAGAACCAACCTAGGAAAATCACAAGTAGGTGCATTAACTCGAACGAGCATAACTTTTGCATTTCTTATCCAAATCATACAAAATTGGTTTTTTTGGAAGTGTGGCTCTAAGGTCTATACACACCAAAAAAAATTAAGGAATTAATCGAGTTTTGGGGTTAAATTTGTAGAAAATGAGCTTAGTTCATAGAAGACACTTTCGAGTTGCTAAGGAGGCAATTAATGAGCATGGGAATCCATTTTTAGTGCTGCAAGTTATGAGGCAGCATGGGATGGATTTTGTAGGTGGCCCGTCATCATTTTCACCCACTTTTGGTGCTTTTAAATCAAGTGTAAGGAAAAATTCGAGTTTACAAACAACTTATGTATGTCCTCCATTTTCTATAAATTGAAGTGCTCTCTCATTTGAGAGGGGGATTTCTCTTGTAACAAAACTCTGCCATTTTTGTTTTAAAATCCAATTTTTGCAAGCCTTCATATTGGACTTATTGCATGTTTATCTAGGCCTTTCTCTTATAATAGAATGAACTATGTATGTAAATGAAACAATAGATTGATTTTTTTATCCTTTTCTTCCCTTGCTTGGATTTGTTGCACTCTCTTACCTCCCCTTTTAAATTATAGGTGTATTGAGTCTACTTTATGTTCTTGTAAATTTCATTATTCTTGTGATTTTATGGGAATAATTTAATGAATGTTGTTATTGGACTATGGATAATTATTCTCTCCCGTCTAATCAGCATATATTATAATTTTCACTTATTGGAGAGTCTTTCCCACACCCCTTCCTTGGTGCATCACCTTTGTAGTGTGAATTTATTTTACTTGCATGATTTTTCTCTCTCTCTCTTTGGTCTCTTGGAAGTTGTAGGATAGAGGTAGTTACCATATTTCCTTCACTAGAGTTGTTATTGCATTAGATTAGGAAAAGGAAGCAATGTTCTCTAAAAAGTTTCTTCAACTGCAGGTCTAACACCTTGAAGCAATTTCAAGTTACCTAGTCACAATGCTTTCCTTCACACACTCACATGTGAAGAAATCATAGGGTGTTGTGATTTTTGATCATAACTAGTAAAATATAAATACCTTTAGAATACAATTTTTCATAAAATGTAGCTACAACAACCTAGATCTAGTAGAAAATACCTAAAATGACACATGAAAAAAGTAAAACCAAAAACAATAACTCCAAAAATGAAATGTTAACCTTGGATTAGTACAATCAATAAAACGAAGTAATAAAATTTGAAGTTGTAATTATTTAGAGACTAATAAATGTAAGTACATGTTTACCGAATTGAAACTCTGATACCATGTGAAATTTGACTGCGAGGATTAAATGGAAGCATCTTCACATCAACAACGTTTCCCTCTAATGGAATTAAACAAGCTCAAAGTAATCATTAATATTTTAATTGATAAAAAAATCAATCATAAGGGAAAATAGTCTACCCATACTCATAGATCAATATAAGAGGCTACACATGGGAGTTGTTGTGTAACTCCCATTCTTGGAAAATCATTCTTTGATGAGGAGAAAAGGAGTTATAAATCCCAAGATGGAATGTAACTCTCATATGACACCAATGATGCATAAGAAAATGATAGATTCTATGATGGAATTTGTCATATATCATATAAATCCTTAATACCTATGACCTCACCAAAGTGAGATGAATCAACCTGTGTGAGGTGGGAAATTCCCGAAGATGACAACATAAATACCTCACACCAACACAATCAAGTAATGTGTGTTAGGTTGTGGAGCCTTTGTTCATGTGTGAAAGTGTTGAAGACTCGTACACTAAGAGTATTGTACACTTTCCACGGTTATGCGGCCTTAAAACGTGCTTGATATACCGGGAAACATGATTTTCTCATATGGGTGGTTTTTTGACCCATAGGTTTATGGGATGGTTTTGGCCCATGGTTTTGATACCACAGTTTGCATTTGTCTACTTATATTTTTATGCATATGGTAGATATTATGTAACATTGCAGATGTGTTTTGAATTTGGGTGTGAATTCTGTAGATTTTATTGAGCATAGCTCCAAAAAGATCTGGGTATTGTATTGAGAGAGTGGTGGCTTGTAATAAAATTTTAGCAAGTGATTCTTGGTGGACGTAGCCCAAATTGGGTGAAACATTTTAAATATTGTCTCTTTGTGTTCTGTTATTTTATTCTACACTATTATTTCAGATCCGAATATTTTTCTACTTATTAGTTTACTCTTGATGCGATACGTGAGGGAATCATCCACATATTTTATCCCTTATTTCCTAAAAATTGGTATCAGATCCTAGTTTGTTTTTTGAAGTGTTGAATCATAGGGAAAGTTTTATCTTGAGTGGGAGTTATGGCAGATGATGGAAGATCAAGGGTTGATAAATTCAACGGGAAAAATTTTAGTCTTTGGAAGATGCGGATGGAAGATTACCTTTATAAGAAGGATCTTTATATTGCATTATTAGAGAAGGTGAAAAAACCCTCAAGCATGACGGATGTGGAATGGGATTTTTACGGATAGGAAGGCACTTCGGAAATTCATGATGTGTCTTGCATCTTGATATTATTTAATGTTTCAAAGGAAAAGATTACAAATGAACTGATGGATGCATTAGGGATGTTATATGAAAAACCCTCTACCTCTAATAATATATTTTTAACAAAAAAATTATTTAATATGAAGATGTCGAGAATGGTTCATTAGCAGATCATTTAAATGATTTTAATATGGTTGTAAATATACTAGCTTTAGTTACAATATAATTTGATGAAGAAGTTAGGGATTTATTAATTTTGTGCTCTTTACCTGAGAGTTGGAATAGTTTGGTAATAGCGGTAAACAACTCGGTTTTCAGCTAACTCAAAGTTGAAGTTTGAGGATGTTGTAGGGGTGATTTTAAGCGAGTAAATGCGAAGAAAAATCTTTGGGGAATCTTCTACTTCAAGGAATTCTTTGATAGTGGAAACTAGAGGGAGACAGAAGAATAAAGGAAGCTATGGAAAATTGAAAGATCAAGCAAGGTCAAAATCCAAAAGCAAGATAGTATGTTGGCACTGTGGAAAGTATGGGCATGCAAAGAAGGATTGTTGGGAGCTTTGGGACAAGAAGAAACAACATGAAGAAAACAAGGAGGCAAATGTGGCAATGGGTAATGTATGTCAGGATGATTTGATTCTTTATTTGCACAATATTGTTGAATCTTGGGTTTTAGATTCGGAGGATTCTTTCCATGCTACTCCACATAGGCATTATTTTGTTGATTATGTTTAAGGACATTTTGGGCATGTTTTTCTTGGTGATGATTAGCCTTGCAGCATATTTAGAAAATCCATTATTGAGTTAAGATGCGAGAATGTGAATACTTGGCTATTGAAGGATCTCGGACATGTGCCTACATTAAGACAAAATTTGATATCGATAGGGTAGTTGGGAAGTGATGGTACATCTTGTGATATTTACAAGTAGACTCTTAGAAGGTTACCAAGGGTGCTCTTGTGTTGGAAAGAGGTAAGAATGTTGGAACTTTGTATTTAACCACTTATAGCACAATTGTTTGTAATATTCTAGCTTCAGAAGTAGATACAACATTGTGGCACTATAGGCTCGGTCATATAAGCCATAAGGGCATGGAGATCATAAAGAAGGATTTTCTGGATATACAAAAATAAGTTTGGAGTATTGTGAGGACTGCATATATGGGAAACAAAAGAGAGTAAGGTTTCTTAAGGTTGGACTTACAAAGAGAGAGAGTACGTTAGAGCTGGTGCATTCGATGTGTGGGGCCAACTCGGGTATCGGCTCTTGAGGGTTCAAGTTATTAGTTACTTTTATTGATGATGCAATAAGAAAATTTTGGGTTTATTGTATTAGAAACAAATATGATTTATTTGACACTTTTGTTAAATGGAAAGCCTTGGTAGAGAATGAAACAAGTCTTAAGCTAAAATGTCTCAGGTCAGATAATGGAGGTGAGTATTGCAGCAATGAATTTGATGATTATTGTTCTAAGAATGGAATCCATAGGAAAAATATGGTTTAAGGAACTCCAAACAGAATGGGTTGTCGAGAAATAATGAATAAAATAATAATGGAACATGTTAGAAGCATGAGGTTACATGCGGGAATACCTCTTTCTTTTTGGGCATAAGCGGTGAGCATAGCGTGTACTTGATAAACAAAGGACCCTTAAGTGCCTTAGATGGAGGCATACCTAAGGAGGCTTGGTATGGTAAGAAGGTTGATTATTCATTTCTTAGATTCTTCGATGTGAGATGTTTTTCCATATAGACAAGGATAAGACCAAGCTAGAGGCTAAATTAGAAAAATGTACTTTCATTGGTTATGGTGGTGATGACTTTGTATATAAATGTTGGACTATTAAGGACATGAAAATCATTCAAAGTAGGGATGTGGTATTTAATGAGAAAGTCATGTATAAGAAACAATTACGGGAAAATAAGGAAGAATCCAAGAAAGAATATGTAGCAGTAAAGGATCTTCTAGATGGGAAAGTGACACATGAATCGGTTCAGGAACCTCCTCAATAGGAACCCCAAACTCCTATATTGAGGAGGTCTTCTAGGGTAAGAAGAGAACCTAAACATTTTTCTCCTTCTATTTATTATTTATTACTCATTGATAGTGGAGATCCAAAGAGCTTTGATGAAACAATGCAGGAAGATGCCAAGAAAAATTGGGAGAAAGTCATGGATGAGGATCATCGAGGCTCTCATGGAGAACAGACATGGGATTTGGTAAAGCTACCAGAAGGTAAAAGAGTATTAAAGAACAAGTGGTGTTCGAGTCAAAGAGGAAGAAGGAGGAAAGAAAAGATACAAGGCCTGGTTGGTGGTTAAGGGGTTTACACAGAAAAAAGGTATAGATTTTGATGATATTTTTTCTCATGTAGTAAAAATGACTTCTATTAGAACTATTCTAGGAATAGTTGCAGCAGAAGAGTTGCACTTAGAACAACTTGATGTAAAGACTACATTTCTCCATGGTGATTTGGAGGAGGAATTATATATGCAGCAACTAGAGGGCTATGAGGTCAAAGGTAAAAAGGATATGGTGGGAAAATTAAAGAAGAGCTTGTATGGCTTGAAAGCAGCTCCACGTCAATGGTATACAAAATTTGATAGCTTCATGATGGAGAAAAGTTATATTAGATGTCATTCTTACCATTGCATGTATATAAATAAATTTGAGGATGGAAGTTATATTATCCTATGTTTGTATGTGGATGACATGTTGGTTGCGAGATAAAAACATGCGGGAAATAAAATTACTCAAGAAGCGGCTAAGTGAATCCTTTTGCTATGAAGGATTTGGGGGCATCCAAAAAAATCCTTGGTATGAGGATATGTCATGATAGGAAGGAACGAAAGATGAATTTATCTCGGGAAGAGTACATGAAGAAGGTCTTGGAGAGGTTTAATATACAAGATGCTAAACTGGTTGGGACTCCTTTGGCGGAGGCCATTTAAAGTTATCAAAGAAGTAGCTTCCTAACACAGAGCAGGAGAGAAACCAAATGTCCAAAGTACCTAGCTCATTAGTGGTTAGCGAGTTTGATGTATGCCATGGTGTGCACCGGGCCTGATATTACTCATGTAGTGGGATTGGTGAGTAGATTTATGAGTGATCTAGGTAGAGATCACTAAAAGGCAGTAAAGTGGATCCTTCGGTATTTGAGAGGGACCATGGGGACAATTTTGTGCTATAGTGGATCAGACACCACTTTTTGTGGTTATGTAGATTCAGATATGGTTGGAGATGTAGACAGTAGGAGGAGCACAACATGTTATGTTTACACTATAGGTGGGACACTAGTAAGCTGGATTTCACGACTACCGAAGTAGATGGCTTTGTAAAACATGAAAGTTAAGTATGTTGCTTCCACAGAGGCAAGCAAAGAAATAATTTAGTAATAGCAATTTTTTGAGCGATTGGGGCATAAGGAGGAAGAAGGAAAGTTACATAGTGATAGTCGAGTGTTATACACCTAGCTAAGAAATATTATTTCCACTCTAGGACGAAGCATATATAGTTAAGGTACCATTTCATTAGGAAAACTTTAAAGGAAGAGAAGTTGAAGGCGGAGAAGATTCATACTAGTCGAATCCTATAGATATGATGACCAAGGTGGTCACAAGGGAAAAAAATGAATTTTTTTCATCTTTGGTTGGACTTCACGGAAACTAGTGAAGGGTTGAGAAGCTTTCTCGAGAGGAAAACTAGTCTCAAGCGGGGAGATTGTTAGGTTATGGAGCCTATTTTCATGTGTGAAAGTGTTGAAGACAGACACTAAGATTACTGTACACTTTCGACAATTGTCTCGCCAGTTTGAGGTGGGCCGAGACTTGAGTGGGGGTATGGGGCGCAACCCCTGAAAAAAACATTTTAGCCTTAAATCGTGCCCGATATACCGGGAAACGTGATTTTCTCATATGGGCAGGATTTTTTGACTTATAGGTTTATGGGACGGTTTTAGCCCATGGTTTTGTAAAACTACTTAAGCAATTGTCTACTTATATGGTTTAATGCATATTGTAGATATTATGTAACATTGTAGATGTGTTTTGAATTCGGGTGTGCATTTTGTAGAGTTTGTTGAGCATAGCTCCAAATGGATATGGGTATTATCGAGAGAGTGGTGGCTTGTAATAAAATTTGAGCAAGTGATTCTTGGTAGACGTAGCTCAAATTGGGTGAACCATGTTAAATACTTGTCTCTTTGTGTTGTGTTATTTTACTATGCACTTTTAATTCATATCTGTAATATTTTTCTTCTTATTAGTTTCTACTATTGCGATTCTGTGAGGGACTCATCTGCATATTTTATCCCTTATTTCCTAACAATGTGTGTTAATAAAGTATGCCAATAATTTGTATGCTCTAAAAAATGTGTACAACATGCAATATGTGTCAAATAAATAAATTTTATAAACAAATTTAGTAATAAAATTGTTTATCTAATGAAATTAACTTCGTAATGAAGTTATATTTGATATGTTTTTGATCCTATCAAAATATATAACACATAATATGTTGTAGGATAATTGTTCCGTTTTAGGGATATAATTGTAATGTATCATAAGAAGTAAGAGTATTTTTATTCCCCAAAATTTTAATGAATATAATTCTAAAATAAAATGGAAATCACTCATATACATCCATATTACATAATAAAAGTTAGCATAGAACATATAAGTGAAAAAAGAAAAAAAAAAACATAGGGAACACAAATATGTAGATTAAAAATGACATATGTCATGCAAGAAATGATAAAACACAACATATAACATACAAGTAAATGAAATGATAAGTGAATATATTATTGTAACTCAAACAAGTATTTAAATACATGCAAAGAATTAAATATCACATAGGCATAATTTATGTGCGTAGATCAGTCAATTTCGACAACAATTTAAAATATGTAATCACACAACCACATAAAGTAGTCAAATCATTAGATTTAAAACAAAACAAATCATCTAATTAGTGTACTAAAGTAATCATCAAATGTGAAACATAAGTGAAAGGAATAGGTAAATAAATTGATTCTCTTGAGAAATAATCGAATGTAACACACAAGTACACGATGTTTTAAAAATTTAGTCAATTTCAAATGTAAAATAGAAGTTCATGGAGTAGTAAGAGATATCAAAGTCATAAAAAATTATTATGTAAGCAATTGTGTTGCATATCCAAACAAGAGCCACGAGAAAATAGTAGTGAACTCGTATAAACAATAAATAATATTTTTCCGTGTCGAGAATCGATTATAGTCAAATAAATATCGATGATTGTCGGATAGATAATGATATAAAATGTTATGTAAGTAGTAAACCAATGAAAAATAGTTAGCATTAGTGTATTTATCAAAAGAGAAATGTGTAGAAATATGTGATTTTGATAAAATAAATATTTTATATGCCCCTAGATGTAGTATGCAATTTTAATATTTTAACATTTGATAATGTTATTTTTGGTTTGTATATTTTACGCATAAATTGCGTGCACAACCAAAGAGAATAATCACCCTCCTAAGATATCTTAACTCTTTCTATCTCTTATCCCGCTAATCATATACCTACATGAACATCTAATTCAGATAAAAAAACACCTAGTTGCCTTCACATATATTTACTTGATTTTTTTACCTTACTAGAAAGAACCATAAAAAAGGACCAATATCTACTTATTGATTATGTCTTTCTCATTGATCTTGTCTTGGTCCCTACGATGGTCAATTTTTCAAATGTATACTTATCTCCTCCTAGGTTAGATTCAAAGTGTCAAATATTACTAGTAGAATCATATGAATATTCATTAAATATAATTAATTTCTCACTTGAAATTCATTTGGTATCTATTCTTAATTATTCTAGCAACACTTGGTCTTCATTTACAAATCTCAACCAAAATTTCCCTCTACTTTCGTAATTTAAGATCAAGGATTAGTAACAATCCCTATGGAATTTTGGACTACTCTAAGAAAATAGAAATTAATTCTAATACAAGTAAAGGGAATCTCAATTGATGTCAAATAAATCACTATCAAGGTACAAATCTAGTTTTAAACATGTACATTTCGTCATCACAATTGCACTTCCAATAGGTGAAAAACTACATGGTTTGATTCCTCTTTATAGTTCTACGTGGGTTGTGTGAGGGTTCTAAAAACCATATTGACCACTTATTATTATTATTTTAATTGAGTGAGTGTTTAGTAGAATAATAATGGTTACAAGAAAACTTGTTTGCTTCTATAGTGATTTTAAGAGGAAAATTATAGAGAAAGCAGAATAAATTTTTCACAACTTAGTGAAACAAAAGTGTATAAATCAAAAACACAAAAATTATAGTGAGATTGTTTCCTCTTATTCAACTTTCTATAGGAATATAATATATATAGTTCAAAAGAATACAAAAATTCATTTCATTTTTAATATTTTCTTTCATTTTCACACCCAAATCATTCTATAAAATAATAGAGAGATAAGTGCACTTATCCTCATATTAGTTTATATATTTATCAAGTTCCCTATTAAATCAAATCTTTTAATTGTTTACCATAATATTATAAATTTTATTATGAATATGTAGTTATAATGTGAATTGCATCATTTTTTATATTTCAATTCAATTACACTCTAATAAAATAAATGCATTGTTGTGTTAATATATTGTTTTATTTGATTATAGATGTAAGGGTTATAAATGTGTTATATATGTAGATTAATAAATATAAATTAATTTATAAATAAGAATATGGCTCCAAATAAATTTGTAACATATAATGATATTTATTATTTCTCAAAGTGCGAGAGGAGGCATACACTTTGGTGAAAATAGAGGTCTATAGAATTGATATGGCAAAGTACATAGTGGCTAAGTAGAGTGGAAATGACCAATAGGTGTTTTACTTCTAGAATAGTGACTAAAATTCAAACTAGCAGATGACTATGTAACCTAAATGAAACAATGGTATTATTTGGTCCTATGATATACTCTTTCAAACAAGGATGTGTTGGAAAGCTATAAATTTTAGTGTGGTTTTGACATTCTATGATGACCTTCGCACTAAAACCCTATTTATAATGTGAAACCACTTCAAAATCTAATCAAGGGTTAGATAGCCCTTGCCACCCACAATGGTACTACTCAAAAGATGCATCAAACCACATACATTCATCAACATAAGTATGATTTTTATATGGATAGAACTACTTTAGAATAAGTATCCTTTAGCAGATGAGGTACAATATTTTGTCATGGTTAATCTTGAGTTGGATTGACTTTAAAGGTATCTATAATGAGAATTTTTACTCTTGAACCTACACGGGAGTGATTCATACATGTGTAAGGGATACTAATAGTATTTTTACTAATTCTAAATGATTTTTAGATTTTGAAGTGCTTTTGAAATGATTTAATCCTTAGAGACTTTGTAATTTCTAGGTGAGGTAAATATGTGAGTTAGAGTTACTTTACAAGTGCTTATATATTTATTTTTAAATTAAGGAAAATCTATGAGATATAAAATGACGTATAAATATATATCAAACTGGAAAATTTTATGTTACGTGGTTGGAAACCATCATCTTTGGACCAATCTTTGGGATAGTTCGGTCCCATATGCGCATGCATTTGGATTTCACAATCTATTGGGAACAACGCATAGGGAAAATATTATGATATTGATTAATGCATTTGATTATTTTATTGAAAAATTAGTGTGAATAGATAGTAAATTTATACAATAGAGATAAATATAGGTCTCCTCGGATTAGGATGTGCTCACAAGTCATGTTTTAGCTACATGGAAAAAGTTGTCATTTCCAAATGATAAATTTAAAAATAAGGTGTCTACACAATCTTATTCTTAGAATAAATAGGATTTCATATCCCATTAATCTAAATTTCAAGGTGTAATCATTTGGGGAATCCGTTAATTAGCAAACAACAAAATTTCAAACCCTTTCTTTCCTAGATTTTTATTTTTGAGTATTACAAAATCTATTCGCTTATGGTTTTTAGTTTTCGAAAATTCTAAATCTACGATTTCTTACCTTCAAAATTCTAATTTTCCTTTATCATATATGTTTTTTATCCTATTGAAAGTATTATTGCATTTTTATTTGTAGTATATATCATGTTTGGATAATTTTTATTTGATAATTAGAAAAAAACCTCTTAGACCCCAATTCTGGATCCTCCATCTAACCATGCCCCTATCACTAACAATGTTAGTTTTCATCAAGTGTGTGATAGCTACCATACATTTCACTAGGTCCATATAATCACTCAATAAAATTGAGGGTGATACATCTTTATGATTCATGATTAAACATTTATTTCACTAAATCTGGACATATTCAAGTGAACCTAGACTTGAGTATTACATGGGTTGGAAGAAATCTATCACCATTTTTTGCTCTATTGGATTCCATTTTTGTCTATACTTGATTTTTTATCACTATTGTTGGAATCCATTAGTAACAATATTGGATTCCAAATTCTCTTTTATTGGATTTCCAATATCGCTATTATTTGATTCCAATTTTGTTTTTCAAAAATTTGCACATTGGGAGTATGTAAAGGCAAGCATTTGATAACTATTATAAGGCATGATCCCATTGGATTAATAAAAATAAAAAATTAACAATAACTTCTTGCAAAATCAAGTTCAAAGTGCAAGCCACACAATTTGAAAATGTGATGCTAGCACTTTCCTCACACTTTGAAAGTGAAAAATCCTCGATGTAAGGTGAGCGGTCACTAAATATTATAAGTCATGAGCCTGTTATATTAAATGAAAGTGAAAAATCCTTAATGTAAGGTTAGTTTCCACTAACTATTATAAGTCATGATCCTGTTGTATTAAATGAAAGTGAAAAATCCTCAATGTAAGGTTAGCAATTGTTAACTATTATAAGTCATGATCCCATTGTATTAAATTAAAAATAAAAACTAACAATAAATCCATGTAATAGCAATTTCAAAGTGCAAACCACGTACTTTCAAATGGAAAGCCTCAAATTAGCAAATTTGTGAGACTTGCACTTTCAAAGTTACAAAAATATGAGACTCACACTTTGAAAGTGCAAGGAACACATTTTGAAGTTTTAGGCCTCACACTTAAGCTTATTTACCATCCCTACACTCTGAAGTGCAAGCCCCACACTCTTAAAGTTAGATCCCTTGACTATGAAAGTTTGAGCCCCACACTCCAAAGCGTGAGCGTCGTACTCTTATAGTGTGATCCTTGCACTCATAAAGTTTGATCCCCACACTCGAAAATATGAGCCTCGCACTGATAGTGCAAGCCTTGCACTTTCAAAGTGTGGCCTCTCACACTTTGAAATTACAAGCCTTGCACTTTCAAAGTGTGAGCCTCACAATGATGGAAATCTCAAGCCTCAAATTTGAACATGTGGGGCTCCCACTTTCAATGTTTATTATGCACATATCCTTTAATTTGGAAATGGCCTTAAGTTCTAGTGCCGTTATTTTGATTTCTCATGGAACTAATAATAAAATTATGTTCTCAACCCGAAATATACCTTGAATAACTCAAGTATTTTTTCTTATATTATATATGAAATTAAGTTCACTAGTGTTTATTATTATAAACTATATCTCTAAGTAATCATTAAAAGAAAACATCAAATTTGGGATTTTATGTATATCAAAATTCTATTACTGTGAAAGTATAATTTATGCATCTAAATTATTCTATTCTCTATATAAATGATGAGTCACTTCCATGAGCAAGGAATTGAAATAATCCTTGACACAATGAAATTAAAATGTTTGTGAGAAACAAAGCCTTACACCTCGAAGGTACATTGAACCAATATTTTATAATTTACATCAATAAAAAGACTCATTGTGCCACAATTGTATTCTTTTTAGTCAAGAAATTCCAACACCTTTTTCCCCATGTTTATCCATGTGAATGAGCTACATTTGCATCACACCCCATAATGTTGTATAACACTTTTGTACTATTTTTTTCACAAGTATCCCTTTTTATCCCATTCTCTTAGCCTTGTAAAAGTGTCAATCCCTTTCTATTCTTGATTACTTCAATTTGAATATCGTTTTCAAATATTCTGAAATCCAAATTAGTGATGCATATTTCGAGATAACACGGTAAATATAAAAATATTTTTTAGGTGGAAACTAGAGGTATATGCATTGTTCCATGTCTCCTTTCTCTTCACTGAGTATATAGGTTTGGAGAATGAATGGATTCTTATGCCTATAAACTAGAAGTATATCCCATCATGCTCTAATTTTTTTGATGATAGATGTAGCTCACAATAACACAACTAATCTATCATCATCTTTACATTCAAAAAAATTTTCTGTACATTTCAAATTTGTTACAAATTCATACATATCCATTTACAAATCTTATAAGAGGAGTTGTCACCTTTTTGGAAATTTTGTTTTACACAAAACAAGAATACATATTCTTCCTCTTGAATGATATTATCACTTTGGATTCAAGTATCTTGTTGAGTAAAGTAGCAATGGAGGTTCTATCAAAGTAGAGACTAGTATTTACAAGAAGGTAAAAAAATATTGTACTACTACTACCTAAAGATTATCAAAAGTGGATTGATTTAGCTATGATGAAAACAATCTTATTGGGAAAGTGGGAGAAGAAAAAAGCCCAAACCTTAATTTTTCCTTCAAAAATAAATTGAGGTACATTTTTATATGTTTAAAGGTTCGAGTGATTTGAATTATTATTGGAAAAACTATGGACCTGTAAAAGGAAAAAATGTTCATTGTTTACTTTAAATCGGCTCAATTGTATAGAAAAGCACACCTGGGATACATAGTACTCACGAGGATGTTTTTTTCCATTTGAAACACCATCCAAGTCTCGTTCCATTCAAATAATGTTTTGGAAATCACATCACTAAATCTCATAAAAAAATGATTAGAAGCACACCTTGTGCTACCTATAACATGATTGTTCTTACCATCGAAATATACATCCAAATACATATTGTAATTATTACTAGGGTCATTTGGTTAATTTGGATTCTAGGAAATCATGTAGGATCAAGAAATGGAGACGATGATTTTAGAACTTTGGTAATGTCATGCATGGTGGGTCGAATAGATGGTTGTTTATTGGTGCAAAGAAAGGCCAATGAGAATTTTTTTCTTACAATCCCAAGATCCCTACAAGTTGTTGTAACTTCTTGAATCAATAGTTTCCATGACTGTGTTGTTGTCTTATTTTGATAGAATATGGGTTCACTTGCCAATGTCAAAGACAATTCCATCCACATTTTATTTTCTATGCTCTACACAAAAACCTTAAAAATACTTAGATGTGTAAAGTGTAAGCTCTGAATGAAAATTAACAAACAAAAATATTACAAACTTTGGCAGATTTTAGTTATTGGCCAAAGCTTCCTTCTCATACAAAACTATGAAAGAGAAATTTCGTAAATGTATACATCATATTTCTCATTAATCCTTGATGTTCTTGCATATTGCAGGTTAGTGTAACCAATGATACCATAACATAGGTACATGTGTCATTTTTTCAAGTAAATACACTTGGAAATGCCAAATTCGACAAATGTGTGTCAAAATTATAATCCAAAAGAATGTTAGAAGTCTTCACATTACTATAGAAAATGCATGGGTTTTAGTCATAATGAAGAATTTTCTATCCTCATTTAGCACCATGAGCAATGTTTAGCTAAGTGTTGTAGTCTAGCTTAATCTTCTTTGAATATCCTATTCAAAATAATAATAATAAAACACTTATTAGATTTTCCAACAATCAATTTTAATATGAATGTTAGAGATTGATTGGATGCTTCTATTTCAAAATATGAATCTAAAATGTACATATCCATTTTTCTTCATAACATAATCATTTTAATCACCATGTAGGATGTCCAACAAAATTATGTTCCATGCAATCATTAAAAAACAAATTTCCAAGTGCGAGAAAGTGAATATCCATGTAGAATCTCAAGATTTCAATGCTTGATGCTTAAAACTATTTCCACATTAGTTTCAAATGTAAGCAATCTTAATGGGTATTGAATGTAAATTCCTTTTATATAAATTGGATTAGAATTGTTTCTATCACATTTATAAACAATTTGTAGCACAATAGCCAATTACATATTTCTTGTTTAGATTTTATGTGATTGTCATTATGTCTTTGTACATGTATAGAGACATGTTAATGTGTAGTATGACAGACCTTAGAGAACCTAAATATAACAAATAGATGTGTTAATAAAGAAATTTTAATAAGATATTGATTTCTAATTTGTACATTTGATAATCTATACAATATGAAATCATGTCTAACCATGTTAGTTTTAACACCTTCCTCCATTTTGTTTGCAGAGACTTTTGTAAATGCATTTTGGATGATTTGAATGGTATAGAGCTATAATTATGCACAATGGTAGTGCCCATGAACCCAAAAAGATGCAAAAAATTTCCCATTTTGAGATGGATGTTGTTTATTACATTGGGCCCAATTTTGTTACACAACATCATACATATCCAAGTTTGCCAAATTTTTTATAAAAATAGACAAATGTCTCTATAACTTTAGATATTTAAAATTTGCTACTAGTTCACACATCATCTAATTAGTGATATCCAAAAACCATAAAAAAATAAATCTTAATTAATCTATAGAGAAAATTTGTGCTTATATCTACACTGTCGGAGGAAAACATGATTTTTTTTTAATGAAGGTAATTTTCCCAAAACATTGTTTTAGGAGAGGTTTCGTAAAATAAATAGAGTCATTTATAGTATCTTATACTATTAGGGAAAGAGAATTTAATTTATACCTTTCTCAAAGAACTCCATAGCTTTTCCTAGTACAGAGCTCTAATTTTACACAATGATGTAGTTTAACTCAAAAAAAAAATTTACATTGATGGAAAGATAACCATCAATCAACTATAAGATATTCTATCCTAAAACTATAAAGATTATTTTTACATTGACAAAAAGATATTGTAGAATATATCGATGCTAGTGATTGCTTGTTTTAACTTCTAACAAATTGAAAACTTCAAAAACACCAAATTTAATAGCGATTAATTGTTTAAATTGCTTAGTGCAACGCATAATAAAAAAATTATCAATGATTTTTTTATATAAGTAAAGGAGGGTTAAAGGGTCCCTTTCCATTTATAGTAAATATATAATGAGAGGATCAATCTAAAAACCCAAACAATCCATCAATACTTTGTAGAAAAAACACAATGGCCAATTCCCAAAAAAAAAAAAGTGGTTGGGAATACAAAAAAAATCCAGCATCAATAAGAAATACATGATGATTTGATAACAATGGAACTAGAAATGCTATGTAACAACAAAAAAAAATATCTAGAAGGACAGATTTTAGAAGAAATTATTTAATTGAATCAGATGACACCTTCCTAACCTCCACTTTAATGGGGATGAAAATTGTTTTGCAGGTCATTCAAGAAAAAGATGTTCTTTCCGAAACAACCCGAATCTTTAATTGATTGTACGCCTCATGACCTTAGCTATAAATAATATCCCAACGTGTTGGCTCTTTTTGTAGTGGAGAAAACATATCATCCAAGTTAGGAAAGTGGAGCGAACTAGGTCCCACCCTTGGTCTCTCACCCCATTTGGACACACCATACATGAAACGCATTAGGACATCAAATTGTTTGTACAACACTCAAAAAATGGCCATGCCCATCAAACCTTCCTGTATATAACGAACCTAAGAAATCAAAGGAAACAACGCACTTGTTGTTTTTTTGTATTTCCACTTCTATGCCAATCCTATTCATTGGCTTGATCCAACGACGACCATCTCCAAAGGCCAATCCTTCACCAAATGTATGACAAGAAGATGACAAAAAACGTCAAAGAAAATTCTGCATTTACCCTCATATGTCCCTCAAGAGAAACAAAATCATCTCCTATAACTCCATAAATAGAAACCATGTCTTTATCTAATTTAGTCCAAAAAATGGATTTCAAATGGCGACGTGAATTTTTGTAAAAATCCCATTTCACGCCTATTGACACAAAAAATTTCATTAAAGGTAACCTTGGAAAGGCCATGAAATATGAAATTAAAGTCATGAAATAAACCCAAAAGGTTTCAAAATAAGGGAGAGAGGATTGTTAAATATATGGAGTGACCATGCCATTCACATGCTTGTAATTGATACAAGCTAGCTGGGATTTAATATCAACCTTTATTGTAACAATTGATGAGTCCATCCAATCAACATATTTATTTCCAATATTATCACAAAATTCTTGGCTACTCCTTGATTTTGTATAAAATCTACCTATTTAGTAGCCTCCCAATATATAATATCTAAGGTCCAATTTATAAATAATTAAAGGATAAAAATGGAATTTTATTCACTCAATATTTTTATGGTAGCATTAGTAATCATCCTGATATTCATCTCTAATAATTAATTCATTAAAATTAAATTCATTATCCATGGACCAACAATGTTCTATAACTTTAATTTATTGATTTACACATTTATTAAGTTATAAAAGTTCTAGTCATTAGTCATGTTATTAATTATGAGATTAGCCTTTGGAAGAAGGTCACCCTTTTTATGGCTATCTTTCCAAATATGCTTTGAGGAATTGAGAGAGGATGACACACACATTTAGCACATAGACCCTGATTTTTGTTTTTCCTAGATCAAAATCTCAACTTCCCCTTAATCTGTAAAAGGTGAAATGTCGACCCATTTAACAATAGATTTTTTTCTTAGTCTCGTTGTTTCCTTTCCAGAGATAGGACAACAAAAAGCTTTTTGATTTTATCAAACACACAATCGAGGATCCTCAAAAGAGAAACCATATCAATGGAAATAAAATAATAGCATCTAAACAAGATAGGATCAATGCAATATAAGTTCGTCATTTAACCTGTGAAAGAATCATGTTCACCTTCACCCTGTGTGTGTGGAAGATAGTTTAGGTCTATTTTATTTGAAGGACGACTTTAAGAAAATATGTAAGGCCAATATGGAAAATATACTTCTTTAGATTTAAATGATGTACATTTTTATGAGGACCTTACCTTGACATAATATGTGGCTATGTTTATTACCAGAAAATGTTGATCATAGCAATAGAAAAGCCTTCCCTTTCATTAACTAACGATGCTTATCGGTTGTAAATCATTTTTATTTATATGAAAAAGATATGAATTATGTTTTATGCATAATATATCAAATGAGAACTACATAAGGTTTCATCATTCTCGAAGGTATGTATTTAAGGACCCAGCTCCGCTACGGATATTCCATTCAATATAATATAATTACAAATAATGGAAAAAAACTTTTAATGAAATTGCTTTTATGCATTGTTAAAATGGATTCTTTGAAAATATAGAAGATAATAGTGGATAGCCTTCTCATCAATGAATAATTGGTAAACATAAAACATGCATTGTTCTTCATGAGAATCAGATTTATTCTGTAATGAAATTACTAGTATAATTTAGATTATGAGCAGCAATATAACACCAAATAACACAATATTTCATAATAATGATCTCAATATGCAATTGTAATAGCTTTGCCACTTCAAGGGGGCAACCTCCAAACCATATAATAAGACTCAAATTCTCAAATGATAATGAACTACTACCTACAATCCTCTCTATATACTATTAATATGTTATGGCCATCACCCAAGGCCGACCTATTAAGCATGAGAAAGTATAAATGATATAATAAAATGATATGGTAAGCCACAATTCGGCTACTCATATCCTAATACAAGCAATAGGTTAAGGGTGTAGCATGCCCTTCCCCTTCAAACCAACATTTTCCTCAACGTTGAATAATCTTGGATGTTGCTGTAGAAAACCTTCATCCTCCCAGGTGGCATCTTCTATGCTCATATTCTTCCACTTGATCAGATATTCCTTAATGTCTCTGGTTCTCAGCCTCTTAGTACGTGTTTGTAGAATCTTCTCTGGCTCCAAAATGATTCTTCCTTCCTCATCAAGTTCTAGTAACTCTGTCTGGGCTTCAAATTTCTCTCCAATAACCTTCTTTAGGCATGAAACATGGAATCTTTGGGTGTATGTGTGAAGATGGAGGCAACTCTAGTTTATAAGTAACACTGCCAATTTTCTGTAGAACCTGATAAGGGCCATAGTATTTAGGAGCAAGTTTGTTGTCCTTTTTCTATTGCTTTAGAGACATCTATTTGTAAGGCTAGAGATGTACAAAAACCCAATCACCAATTTCAAAATGTCTTTCACTACGATGTTGATCTTCTTGTTGTTTCATCTTTTTTGTGCTAATGCTAAATTCTCCTTCAAACTAGCCAAAACTTGTTGTTGATGTTGAATGTATTCCTCAACATCTATGACCTTAGTTTGCACCCTCAAGGAGGAAGTGATAGAAGGAGGATGGTAACCATATAATGCTAAAAATGGGGTCATTTGAAAAGAGGTATGAAAATATGTGTTATACCACCATTCTGCAAGTGGTAGCCATTTAATCCATCTTTCCTACTTATCTGATACAAAACAACGTAGATACCCCTCTAAGCATTTGTTGACCACTTCGATTTTCCCATCAGTTTGAGGATGATAAGATGAATTGTGAGCTAGTTGAGTACCCAAACATGAAAATAATTCCGTCTAAAAATTACTTGTGAAAATAGGATCACGATCACTTACAATTATCTTTGGGGTTCCATGTAGCCTTTGAACTATCTCCAAAAAAATAGTTCATGACTGTACTAGTTACAAATGGATGTGATAGGGCAAAAAATAGGCATATTTTGTGAGCCTATCCACAATCACAAAAATAACATTCTTACGCTCGAACAAGGAAATCCGGTGATGAAATCCATGGAGACCTCGTCTCATCTCGGCTAGGAATTGGTAAGGGTCATGCAACACTGGTGTCTTAATTATTTCCCCTTTGTTTTGTTGGCACACTAAACACTCTGATACAAAATTTTGTACATCCTCCTTGAGTCCTTCCCAAAAGAATTCTCTTTTTATTCTATGATATTTCTTCAAAAACCTAGAGTGTCCTCAAACAAGCGAGGCATGTAGCTCTGCAAGAATCTTATGCTTCAACTAGAATCTTTACTCAAGTATAACTCCATGTCCTTGTACCATAGGGCATTACCTTTCCACTCAAATTTTTAGATGTCATAGATCCTTGCTTGATATTCTATATTAGAGATTGTCGTATCCTTGTCTTGATCCCATTCCAATCTTTCTTCATCCACCCAATCGGTTGTCAACACGGACATTCCACATAGTAAGGCATCTTCGGATGTATCCCTTTGAGACAATGCATTAGCTACTACATTTTCTTTATCCTTTTTGTATATGATTTCAAAATCATAACCCAACATTTTTGTTACCCACTTTTGTTGTTCCGAGATGATAACCTTTGCTCCAAAAAATTATTTGAGACTATCATGATCAGTTTTTACCTTCAAGTGTCTACCCATGAGATAGGGCCTCCATTGCTTGACTACATGAAGAATAGCCATCATTTCTTTCTCATAGAATGGTTTGAGAAGATATTTTCATTTGAATTGGTGACTCTCAAATGCAATTGGTCTTCCTTCTTTCATTATAACTACTCCCAATATTGATCTTGAAGTGTTGCATTCAATAATGAAGGTTTTGAGAAGTTAGGAGTAGCCAAATCAAAAGCACTATAAGACTTCCTTCACCGCTTAAAGGATTTAGTGGCTAAGTCTGCATCCAATGGAGGGCATCCTTCTTTAACAATGCAGCGAGTGGGTTTTCTATTCTACCATATCCCCATATAAATCTTCTATAGTACCACCTGTTAGTCCTAGGAACCCACAAATATTTTTGAGAGTTTTGGGTCTTGGTCATTCCACCATAGCTTTTATCTTCTCGAGGATCAACTTTGATGCCTTCATGGGATACATTGTGACCCAAGTACTCTTCCTCTTGTACACCAAAAGAAAATTTAGATGGATTTGCATAGAGATTATATTTCTCCAAAACTTCAAACACTTTATTTACATGTTATAAGTGTTCTTCCCATGTCTTACTGTAAATCAATATGTCATCAAAGAAAACTAATACAAATTTTCTTAAAAATGGATTGAAAACAATGTTCATCAAGCTTTGAAAGGTTGAAGGCGCATTTGTAAGACCAAAAGGCATTACCAAAAACTCATAATGGCCCTCATGAGTCCTGAAAGCCGTTTTATGAACATCTTCCTCTTTTATTCTAATTTGATGGTACCCTGAATGAAGATCTAATTTTGTGAAATAAACAACACCATGTAATTCATCAAGTAAATCATCAATTACTGAAATAGGAAACTTATCTTTGATGGTATACCTATTGATTTCTTGGTAATCAAGACACATCCTCCGCGTTTCATCCTTGTTACATACCATGACCACCGGGAAGAATAGGCACTCTAACTAGGCTCACGATGATACCCGCCTTCAACATTTCCTAAACCATTTTCTCGATCTCACTTTTCTCGGGAATATGGGTATCTCATGTATGGTCTAATGTTAGGTTTTGGCTCCCTGGAATCAACTGAATGGCATGATCATGATCCCTAACTGGTGGTAGTCACTTTGGAATTGCATCAAAAATAGATGAGTGAGCATCAACAATCTTATGAAGATCGGGTGGCATTCAAGACTCGTATTTTGTACTTCTATGGAAAATAACTTTCTATAAATCCATCTACTCATTTTCTAAGAACCTTATGCATATGATGCGAGCTAATAATTTGTGGAGACTTAGCTACTATCCCATTGAATTTTATTGTCCTTCTATCTCGAATGAAATCGCATGAACGATTCTTGGAAATTCATCTCTATAGTACCTAAGATTGTGAGTCATTGGACACCCAAAACAATATCTGCCCCTCCCATAGAAATAGAAAACATACGTGAGTCTAACATGTAGTCTCCCATAGAAAGCTTGATACTATGGAATTTTGCTATGCACTTGACTATCCCACCATCCGCAATCATAACTTGCATTTTCGGAGTGGGTAAATAAAACAATTGAGGTAGGTAGTTAACTTACTATTTATGAAGTTATGAGTACTCCTCAAGTCAATCAACACCTGTCACCTTATGTTTTTGAGATATCCAATAACCTTGAGTGTTTGAGGAGTACTAATACACTGACAATGCATGGTAAGAAATTGTAGGTTGGTGATCCTCTACTTCCTCTTCTACTACTTCCTCAACCTCTCCTATAATTTCACCATCCTCATCATCCTCACTACCTCATTCAATATAGAACAACTTCTCAAAGCACATTTGTGTCCCAGTCCATATTTGCTATCACGGAGTTAAAGCATAATCCATTTTCTCTCTTTTCTTCCATTTGTTGAGGAGTTAGTCTAATTGGCCTAGAAAATGAAGGGGAAGAGATACTATGGTCTCTGGTGTTAATGAAAGGCGGCCTCCTACTACAAAGAAATTTTTCCTCTACTTGATGTTCCATGATAATAGAATCAGAAAGCTTGAGTGGATTAAACATGCGTACCTCATGCTCTATGTGGTCTTTAAGACCCCCAAGAAATAGGTCATTCAGATTCTCTTATGGTATATTCTCCACCCTTAAAGATATGTTCTAAAATTGATGTACATAATCTTTGATTGATCCTATTTTTCGTAACTTTGTTAATTGACTAAAGTAGTTCTCTGAAACACTGGAACTATAGTGCAATTGCAACTCCTCGGTAAAAACTATCCAAGTGACACCGAGACCATTCTTCTGCCTCTGAGCACATAACCATCGATACCAAACGAATTGGTTTGGTTCAAGATACTGAGGATGCCAAAGTCACCTTTTTTCATTATGGTGTTTTATGTAGCTCAAATAAGTTCTCCATTTGATTTATCCACCTGTGGGATCTTTACCATAAATTTTTGTATATCCACTTTCAAAGCATCATGTTCCGTGGTTGGAATTAGTTGGATTCTAATTGGGCAAGAAAAGTGATCCAACATGGTTTTTTTGTCCACAATTTTGAATCGAAGATCCTCCTTGGTTGATATGGGATGGATTTGGGCCATCTTGTTTACCCTTTACATGTTGCATGATATCATTTAACCGATGATTGATTTGGGCTATGTCTCCTTTAGAGGAAATCTCAGATTATACATTTCATAGCTCATACTCAAGTTGGCTCACCTTATGATCAATTGAAGTAAACCCTAGTGTTGAGGAATCAGTATGTACCCCTTTTGAATCCATCTCTTCAATCACTATCTCATCTTTATCCGGGGTTTTACCCGAGTAACTGATTTCTTTCGAGCACCCTAAAAACATTTTTAATAGCCATCTTTCTTCCTGACTATGCAAATAACTCCATAGCTTTTGATACTAAATTTTTCCATATCTCACATATCTATCATCGAAATATGTTCTATAAAATTCCTAGCAACTATTAATATCTATTACTATGATTTTTTATTCTAGCGCTATGTTAAAATTAAGAAAAACTTTACCCTATTTTCTAAACAATCATTCCTTTCTATATGTATTTGATTTTAGCAATTGCTAAGCATTTTATTTCATACGGTATGTTTGATTGATCTTCTTAAGTAATGGAGCTTAGTGGTCATTAAGAATTTTACTAGATATGAACTAATATAAGTTATGTTTTAGACACTAAAAACTTATCGTAATATAGAAGTTGTGATATATTTCAAGGGTATGTAGTGTAACACTTGGTTATGCAAGGGATTGTATAGCCAATAAAATATGATTATGGTTAATGAAAAAAATAGCGATTCAAAATTTTAGAGTTATTTACTTGCGTTGTTGGAAAGGAAACCTAGGAGTTATAGAGGCTAAAGAACCGCTAGGATTTTTATCAACAAATGACACAGACAACTTACGACATGCAGAGTTGTTCATTAACACGTCATCGAAAAGAATAGCTTGGTCCCCTATAAAATTTAATTATTTATTATTTTTAATTTGGTGTTATAAAATATCATTTTAATGGAGCTTAGTAATCGCATTACTTTCTTTCCTATCTATAAGGTACTCTCAAATTGTTGTGAAGTGTAAAATTATGTTTTTGGTTTTCTAGAGTAAAGTGTGAATAACACAAAAATATTGATAATCAAAAGATATCTTATAAATTTAATCCCAAGTGTGAACATTTAAATGGATTACAATTACAACTTAATATGGCATATTTTTATAAGTAAAAAGCATTTGTTAATTCTATCACTTATTAAAATTTTCTTAATAAATGTGTCAATTATATAATTGTGTAATTAATCGGTCAAACTTGCAATATGCCACATTTTATTTGATATTTTAAAAAAATTAAAGCACAAGATATTTAAAAATATTCAATTTTAATTTGATAAAAATTAATAATAAATGTGCCAATGAGCATGTATGATCTAAGGACCGTGAATGGGAAAGTACCATTAGTTGTTTCAATTAAAGTGAGCACATATCACTTTCAAAATTAAAAATTAAATATAAACCAACCAATAAAGCAAGTCACATCAATAAAGTAACCAATGAAATGGTGACACATAGGCAGTCCATAAATGGTGACTTTATTCCCAAGTAATAGGTCACCTTAAATTTCTTTGTATTCAAAAATACTTAATTTAAATGTCTTAAAAATATGCTTTCCACACAATTTTAATACCAAAAAAATTTCTACACCTGAAAAAATCATAATCTATCAAGGTTATTTTTAAAATTATAATAATTAAGCGTGCCCTTACAACTTCTATTTTCTAAATGTTTTTTTATTTTGCTTAAACTAATATTTGTCTTTTTCCGTGAGTTCGCAAAGAAACAATTGTTGTTGTCCCACTTGTTTTTAAAGTAAAATTAATAAATTTTATTTCCCATATCCCATCCACCTCCGAATTAAATGCAACTATTAATGAGGGGTATATTATCATTTTGACATGCGAAATTCCTGCATTAAATGCAAATATTTGAAATTTCAAAATCCCACACTTTCGCTCTCAGAAGGGGAAATTTAAACTTTGAAATTTTCATAATCCAAATTATTTTAAATTTCCAAAATTTCTTTCGTTGAATTATTGGGAAAAATTAAATACACCAAATAAATATATATTAGGTTTTTAAAAAAATTTGAAATTGCAAAATAAGCAAATTTGTTGATATTAGAATACAACCTACGTAGGCACTAATTTATGGTCGAGTGCTCAATTCGACCATTTTTGGAATGGAAGGTTGATGCAGTTGATTATAATATCATTTGGAGGTGCACAAATGAGTCAAAAAATAGTGATCAGTAGATAGATCACGGGTACCATGTAGATAAGGAATTCCATAATGAACAAAATCTAAAGAGATAAGCAAAACATGTTATTGATAGAATCTCACGTATAGTTTGTTTAAGAGAGAATACTAAGCTTTAACAAACATTATCAAGCAAGTAAAATTTGAGATACTTTTAAAACAAGTATTTATCAAAATCATTTATGTTATTGTATTTTTAAAGCATGGAAAATGAATAAGTCCATGAGAACACAAAGTTAGCACACGCAAGAGGAATTACGTAAGAAAGGCATATGAGGACATGCACATGAGGATAACAAGGTTTGTGTGATTAAATTTTGATAGGGATGCATACGGGAGGAAGAATGGATAGACCTAACACTTAGCCAATTTTGGAACGAAAATCTAAATATAGAATTAGAGTAACGACTAAGAAAGGTTTTAATATAAGATTAAAGCAAGAAAATTTGTAGTTCAAGCAAGGTCTATTTTTGGAGGATATCTCATGCAAAGGAATATAAAGTGACATGCATAGTTTTGATCTAATAATAGGATGTAAACTAGAGTTTCTATAGAATAACTATTAGTAGACGTAAATGCTTGATTTTGTATGTCTTATCGGTGGTGCATGGCTATTTTTATCATGCAACCTATTTTGAAGATTCATAGGAGGTGAAGGAATGCCCCACCCCTATATATATGAATTGATTTGAACAGTTTAAGTATTATAATGATCCATGTTATGGTACATTATGCTTTGGTTTGTAAGCGTGCTTAACACATGATAGTACACTTATATATGTATTAAGATTTTGTGGTTTACAATACTTAATATAATGGATCTTTGTGGTTGGATATTACATGTAGACACATATATGATTGGTTATTTCATGGTGAACTTAATCTTGATTCTTGAATGATTTAATATTTCATACGGTTCGAGATATAGATCTAGTTCATGTTATGATTTATTCTTGAATGGATATTATAGATCTAGAATATTTTTATGATCACGTTAACTCCTTAAACAAGTTGTTATAAAAGAGGGACCTGGTACCCTTGTGTTCTTCAGGTGAGTGCTCGGATCTGGTTGAGTGGTGTGTCAATGCACCTTGTGTTATTTGGTGAAATAATAAGACTAAATTTTGGTCCTCGTTTTTGGACCTCTTTTCATTGTTTGTCAAGATGTGACATTATGAAGACATACCACTGGTTGACTTTTCCCGAATTAAAGATTGGTTAGACAATTTAATAGATAGATCATGGGTACAAACTAGAGGAATATTGATTTTGATGCACGTAAGTGGGTTGAACTAAATCAGATCATGAGCTCTATGAGATGTTTTTCACCTGTTTACTCATATAGTTGTATGATTGGGTGGTATCTTATACATCAAGAGAAATTTGAGGTTTCGAACACTTGTTTGGACATAGGAAGAATTTCATGCTCTACATGATGTTGATCGGACTTAGACATGCGATGTAGATAATTGGTGGAGTGGTGTTTTGTAATAGATATATTATGGAGTACACAGCTTCTAAATATTCCTATCAAGACATTTCGAGTTTCGGCTTCTGCATGAACCTAGAGGATATTATTTCCATGTTATCCCTTTAGCAAATTTTGATCGTGATCGAGGACTTGGAATAATGTCCTTTAACTAGTTAAACCTCACGAAGTGAGGGACGAGAAAAAGTGTGGAGAAATATTGTAGACCTAGTGAAAAAAAGAAGAGAGAAGAAATGCGGATTAAGTTTAATGAGGTGCTTAAGAGGGATTTGGAGAAGTAACATGAAGTTGTGCAAGGAATGGCGTTGTCAAGACATATGAGTAACGAATCATTGGAGCTCCCGAAGAGGACATGGAGCAAGATCATCTAGTACTCCCCCATTTTGGTAAGCATGGTAGAGAAACCTCTTTGACCTCAAATGAAAGCGCATTGGTGGAAAGCTGTAAAGACCACGGGTGTGCATTTTATCCCTCTTGGATACATAGCCCTTGTTCTTGGCTTTCAATTTTCTACGATAGTCATTAGTAAGAAAGCTAGTGTGAGGGTGAGAGTATGACATATATATTTAATTTTTCGTAAATTTAAGGTGTTAATCAAGTAGCTTATTCTTTTATGGTGACACAATCATTGTCTATGTTATTTTGAGGTTCGGTTAGAGGTTTTTTTTTATTGTTTCATCAACATAAAATTTAGGTGTGTAGAACGTTGGTATTACATCTAGAAGTAGTACAACTTTGTAGACCATGGGAGTTAAATTTAGCCCAATTGTTGGAACACAAAGCAACACATCCTCCTCTCCATTTCCTGTTATAGGGGAGGATCAAGAGGGTCATGTAGCTTGGGATATAGTGGATCAAGTGGTTTTGGAGGCAAAGGAAACATAGGAGGTAATACATGTTCTAGATCTGGTGGGCATGGTCTCGCACTATAATATCCTTATTTCATGATTATGAACGTAGAGGAAATTTTTTTATATCAATGTTCTCTATTCTAAATTCAAAATTTAGAACCACATTAAATCTGCTAATCAATACTACAATAGTAACCATATGTAGTTATTATGACTCACGTAAAATTGATCTCTCATATTTCATTTCAATGATGACTTGGTATAGAACCGATCTCTCATATTTCATTTCATTGTATACTCGGTATACTTGTGGTTCCCTCTTTCATTTAAGGGCTCATCAAGTGCAACTAACCAAGGGATTATCTAGGTACTTGTTACGAGTACCCATCATATATCCCACACCTTAGTCTAGTGAATTTAAGATAATGCAACCAATAAGCTGGCGATACTTTGGCCAAATTTTTAGACATGTTTTCCATGCCTATATTCTAAGACGACATACTTGTCATGAAGGAATATGTCTTTCACCACACTTGAAACTATTATCTTGATTAGACTTTCTTGACTCTTATCATTCCTTCCCATTTCTGTGTTAGATGCTAAGAAGAGATAAACCACATGGGCTAGTGCAGATAGTCCACTTATGGTAACTAAGGGTCATCAAGTGTATTCGAATCGACCCCCGTCACTTTGAGTACACTTCATCACCCATAGTCAATGCAAGTTGACATCGGCCGCATACCATGGACTCATCAATGCCTCATTTTTAATAATGAAATGAGATCCTTTTAATCATATTTTCCCTATAAGGTAGGCCTCACAAATAGAAAATAGATAGAGTGATTAAGTCACGGAGCCGACATTTCAGGATCGAGTGAGCAAGATGAAGTGACGTAGAAGCATTCAGATTTGGTGGGAAAAAAATTATGAATTGGTGTGACTAAAAGGTCCGAAGGACATCAAAGTTTGAATTCTGAAATTTAGACTTTGGACATTCGGGAGTTTGGAGTTCGCAACATGATTGAATGGTGAATAGTGCCATGTGTGGGAAAACATTTAGAAACCCGAAGTATAAAATTTAGACATTAGGATTTTAGGATTTTAGAGGTTTCATGCAAGGTAGAAGAACAAAACTTGAACTAAAAAAACCATCCAAAAATCCTATACCTTGGAACCCGAACCCCGTAAACCCGAACCCTCGAAACCTCAAACCCAAACCCCAAACCCAAAACCTCAAAACCCTAAAATCCTCAAACCCGAACCTCAAAATCCAAACCCCTAAAACTATAAAGGTCTCAAATGCAAATTATGAATTTCAGACTTTGAGATCCAACATTGGAGTAATGTTGAAGCCCTGAATCTGGCAGCACATCATGATAAAGGTCTCGAAACCCAAAGTTTGAATTTCGGACTTTGAGGTTTCAACATTTTGGAAGTTTCACGAACACATCCAGATGTAGAGTACAATAACCTCCAAAGTGGAAATTCCTTAAGCTCCGAATGTCGAAAGTCTAAATTTTCAAATTTCGTAGAGGGTGCAATGGACATTTAGAGTTTGAAAAGGAAGATCAATCACTTGCATTTATTGTAGTATGGCACCCTCATCTTCATATGGCCATAAATTTTGATTGAGAACTCGATTAACACAAAATAAAAGTTTTGGAAAGCTCTTAGTGTCCTCTACACAACAAGAACCAAAAGGGGACATACAATCTGCCATTTCAGAAGGAATGTTTCAAAATTTCTCACCTACCTAAATGATGAAAGTATGGGATTCCTTTCCTCCCCAATAATGTAAGGTACATGGAGTTATGGTTTTTATAATGGCATCTATCGACATTAAAATTTTCCTCCATAATTTCTATTTTATTAATGCATGTATTAGGAATAGGTTGTTGTTAATTATAATTAGTAGTGGCGTCGATAGAAGATAACGCTGCCGTCGATGCATGCCACCAATAATGTAGAGTACGGTAATAGTCAAAGTACAATAGGAATGTTGTAAAAAGTAAATATTTGTCATAAGTGGTCGGTAATGTTAAAATGTCAAAGTTGGGATAAGTAGAGAAGTAGGGTCTACATGATTAGGAATTAGAAATATTATATTTGTAATAAGGACAAAGAGTGATGTCATAAATATTTTGTGTATTTTATTTGTGGAAAAGTCTAAAAAGGTGGAACCCATGTGAGATGATAAGGTTTATCTTATCTTAGAAGATAAGCCTACATGTAAAGGCAAGAGTTTAGGCATGGAATATGATTGGCCGGAAGAGATTTCCTATCCTATCTTAGAGATAGGGTGGATAATCCTGAATTCCTATAAATAAAGAGGTCACCCCCTCATTTAACATAGAAGGAAGTAGTGAGAAATATTGTATGAGTAAGTGTGTAAAGGAAGCCATCATTTTGAAGGTGTGTTAAAGGAGCCATAAGAGGTGTAATTGTGAAGTTTCTATCATAGTTATTGTTGGAAGGAAAGTGAAGTCAATAACACTTGAAGTACCTCATGGGTGAGATTGTAACAATTTCATGTTGATATTATAATTTACACTTATATTTCAGATTTATCATCATTCCTTCTTATCATAGTCTATGGTATTCTTGTGTTATGTTTGTTGTTGTGTTTCCAGATTAATCCACCAAACTAAAGGCTGTGCATTAGTAAATAATCATAGCACGAGGAGTTCCCAGTAAAGAATTATCATAGTGCCGGATTGGTGATGACATTTTGGTTCCATTTCAGGACCATTCCTCGTTGGTGGATTTTCTGGAGAGATATTCCCACTTAGTCAGAAATCATTTGGAGGGTAACCTTGTTTTTATTGTGCATAGGAGTTACCATGGTAAAGTCACTTTTACCATGAATAGTATTTACCACAGTAACTTCATTTTTTACCGTGAATAGTGTTTACCCCAGTAACTTCATTTTTACTGTAAATAGTGTTTACCACAGTAAAGTTAGTTTTTACCGCAGTAAGTCAAGTTTTACCATAGTTTACCGTGGTCATTCCTATTTTATTGTAGAAAGGTGTAAAGTCACTTTCTATTGTAGTGAGTCTAATTATTTGTGCACATAAGTCTTATTGATTGTACTTGTGAGTTGGTATTTCACTGTGGTTACATTTTAAAATGGGGAAGATTCATGTTTTTCAGCCCAATCTAATGAAGATGCTTCCTCTTTCATTCAAGAGTTTAAACGATCTTGTATTTGTAATGGCCTCATAAGAAGGGAACAATGGACTAAATTTTTCCTACCTTTTTGGATGGTTTAGCACTTAGGTGGTTTGAAACACTAGGTGATAATGTGAAAAACTCATGGGATTTATTAACTGAAAGTTTTCTTGAAGAATTTGGTGAACAACATAAATATACAGATCTCATGATCGAGATCACAAAGCTAGCCCAAGGAGAGAAGGAGAAGATAAGATATTATCATGCTCGTGTTCTAGAGCTAAGGAGGAAGCTCGATGCCCAAATCCGGAAGGAAGGATTAGCGGATGGGTTGATGAATGGTGTGGATAATCTCCTCTATAAGCACTTCATTCTTGGGATGAAGCTAGAGATCAGACAACGAGTGAAGTATGACCACCCAGCTACCATTGAACAAGCAAAGGAGATTGCAAGAAGGCAAGAAGAAAGCATGGAAGAGGAGCCCAAAGAAATTGTTGCTAAAGTAGAGCCTACACTAGCACCTTTGGTCAGAATCCACAACCACTCTCGGTGAGCACAAATATTTCTCCTAGTACATCTACTGAGTATGAAGATCTACTCAGGAAGATGGGCTAGTTAACTATTAATCTTCTTCAAGGAAAGGAATTTAGTTCTTAGGGAGGAGATAGAGGTCCAAAAAGAAATATTTCTGAAGTTGTATGTTATGGTTGTTATAAAAAGGGTCATTATAAGTATAATTATCCAGATAGAGCTTCTACATCTAGTACAAGAGATAATGATAAAGGAAAAGCACCTGTGAATTCTTTTGATGTAGTAGATAAGAGCATAAATAATGAAGTAGATGTGTTTGTAACAAAAGAAAGAAAGAAAAAGATAACCAAGATGGAAATGATCCTAAGAAGATGAAAGGAGAAACTAGTAAGAAACATAGGAGAAGAAAGTTGGGTGTGCAGGATTTTCTAATTTCATAGGGACAAGGACCATACTCCATCTTAGAAGATCTGTCCAAAAGGCTTGCAAATATTACATATGGTCAACTCTTGGCTATGTCTTCTGAGAAGAGGCGGGAGCTGCGAAGTGGACTCAATGCTCGACGAAGGAAGGAGGTTGAGGTCCTATTTTGGAGGTAGAGGAGGATCCCTATGCTCCCACAAGTTTGAGGTATTATGTAATGGTATTTCAATTCATGATGTCTTAGTTGATGGAGGTGTTGCAATTAATGTAATGACCGAGTCTGTAATGAATATGTTGGGTTTAAAAATTGATCGCCCCTCAACACTTATGTTAAGGTCATTAAATAAGGAAAAACTAAACAAGATGAGGTGTAGTTTCAAATGTGGCAATATCTGTTATGGGTGTTGTATGTGTGGTAGAATTTCAGGTGATGAAAAATGGTATTATTGCGTACCCAATGTTGTTAGGAAGACCATGGCTAAGGAGAGTTCATGCAAGAAACTACTGGAATGAAGGCTTCATGACACTTGGACGTGGTAGAGAGAGGGTGAAGATAAACATGATCCCTCGGCATCATAAGATAGAACCTGTGGATTCAAGTGATGAAACTGATGATTGGACATCCTCTGATTACTCTAGTACCAGTGAAGTGGACACAGAAGATGAAGAAAGTGAGGTTGATGTTTTGGTCATGGATATCCTTCCAGTCACACCGACTCATGAACCCATAAAATTATCTAAAGAATAAATTGATGATCGTCTCCAACAAATAAAGATTGGTGATGTTGTGATGGAGAATGAGAAGGAATCCTACCTCCAGCTCTTTCGAAAGGTACATACACCTATTCACTTTTGATTACAAGAAACTCCATCAAGTAAGTTGGGTAGAACATTCTATTGAGCTGGTAGATGGTGTTAAGCCCATAAAGCAAATGCCATATAGAATGAATCCTAATTTTTCCAAGACTGTAAAAGAAGAAATAGATAAGTTGCTTGATGCAAGATTCATATTTGTTATGGAGAATTCAGAATGGGTTTCTCCCATTGTGATCTCAATAAAAAATAATGGGAAGCTACACATTTGTGTTGATTATAGGAAGCTCAATAAGGCAACAAAGAAGGATCATTACCCTCTTCCATTCTCATATCAGATTTTGGACGAAGTAGGCTGGCAGGAGTCTTTATAGTTTTGCTAATGGATATAGCGGATACAACCAAGTTTCGTATAGTAGAGAAAGATCAGCTAAAGACCACGTTCACCACTCCTTGGGGAATGTTTGCTTATAGAGTTATGCCTTTTGGGTTGTGTAATGCTCGGCAACATTCCAACGCTTGATGAATAGGGTGTTTGAACCCTACATTGGGAACTTCATCAGAGTATTTCTGGATGATTTTTACATCTATGGGAGCAAGATGGACCACCTGCACCAGATGGAGACAACATTTCAAAGGTTAGATGAAGCACAAGCCTCACTAAACCCTACAAAGTGTGTCTTTGGATGTTCTAAAGGCGTTTTGTTAGGGCATGTTGTATCCAGAGATGGTATTGGTACTGATCCTGATAAAGTTTAAAAATCAAAGAGTTACCATTTCCTATGAATAGAAGTAAGTTGAGATCATTTTTAGGCCATGTGGGTTACTATAAAAGGTTCATCAAGAATTTCTCAAAGATCACACACCACTAACCTTGATTCTTGAAGAAGGATGTTACTTATGAACCAAGGAAATAAGGTGCATGAAGATTTTGAACAATTGAAGGAAGCTTTGGTGTCTTCACTGTTTTAAAGAATCCAGATTGGAGCAAGCCATTCATTGTGTATATTGATGCCTCAGATGCAACACTAGGAAGTACTTTGAGCCAAAAAGGATGAAAATGGGAATGATCATCCAGTTTACTTTGGGAGTAGACAAATGAGCAGTGTTGAGGTAAATTATATTGTAACTGAAAAAGAGGCTCTAGCTATCATTTTTTTTGTAAAGAAGTTTAGAAATTACTTGCTAGGGTAGAAATTTATAGTTGTAATAGATCATCAAGCTCTAAAATATATTGTAAATAAGCCTAACCCATCAGGGAGGATAGCAAGATGGATAATTTTTCTACAAGAATTTGAATTTGATATTATAGATAGGCCAGGAAAGAAGCATGTCAATGCAGATGCACTCTCTTAAGCCTATGATGGTTTAGGTTCATCTTGTGATGATGATGATTTCCCAGATGCAACATTGTTATCCCTTGACACAATCCCTAGTGAATACATAGATATTTGGAATTATCTGAATGAATTCAAGTTTTCCTGATGGTGTCAATGTAAAGATTAAGAGGAAGATTACTCAAGCCAGTCATCCATATTCTATTATGCATGGAGTATTATTTGAATAGGACACGATGGGAGTATAAGAGGTAGTTGGAATGATCAAGGGAAGGAGCTGATAGAAGAATTCCACAATGGTACATGTGGAGGACACTTCTCTGGACAACTTACAACAAGAAGGATCTTGGATGCAAGTTATCACTGGCCCACTCTTTTTAGAGATTGTTATAATTATTGTAAGACATGTGATATTTGTCAAACACATGGTAACCGTAAGACTTCATCAGCTCCATTATGCCCTATTCTTCCACTTGGTCCCTTTGAAAAGTGGGAATAGACATTGTAAGTCCACTTCCAACTACCCCATGCCAAAATAAGTATATTGTAGTTGCCAGATTATTTAACCAAGTGGGTTGAAGCTAGGCCATTGAAAATAACTTCCATGGATGAAGTGGAAAGGTTCATATATGAACGCATTGTCACCAAATTTGGTTGCCCATTAGAAATTGTAATCAGATCAAGGAAGCCACTTCATTAATGAGGTGGTAGAAGCCCTAGTCAACAAGTTTTCTATTAAGCACAAGAAGGAAACAACATACAAGCCAAGCACAAATGGACAGGTGGAATGAACAAATTTTTTTGTTATGTCAAATTCTAGCAAAAGATGCAGCCTTGTAGGTACATAAGTGGGATAAAAGGATTCATGCAGCATTGTGGGCATATAGGGCAACATCAAAGTCAGCAATAGGATACTCCCCATTTCAGTTGGCTTATGGCATTGATCCAGTTCTTCCTATTGAGTTTGATATTCCCACTGTGAGAGTTATGAAAAATGAAAGGATGGATGAAAGTGATTCAGTAAAAGAAAGGTTGGTGCATCTTCATTTGCTAGAGGAAATGAGGGAAATAGCGAAGGATACAAGCTATAAGAAGAAAATGAAGCAGAAGGAATACTTTGATCAAAAGATCTATTGGTCTCATTTCATGTGAATGACTTGGTTCTAGTATATGATTCCAGATACAAAAAAAAGAAGATAGAGAAAATTTCTTCCAAAATGGATGGGGCCCTACAAAATAGCAGTTATGCATGAAAATGGTACATATCGACTAGAGGAATTGGATGGTACTCCCATTACGAAATGGGTCAACCATGACAAGTTAAATATTTTCCAGGCACCAGCTTCAAAATGTCCATAAGAGTCTACTCGAGGATGGAGTAGAATTTAGGAAGGGGGAAAATGTCGACATTAAAATTTTCCTCCGTAATTTCTATTTTATTAATGTATGTATTAGGAATAGGATGTTGTTAAGTATAATTAGTAGTGGCGTCTAATAGAAGATAATGGCACCATCAGTATGGTGCTACCAATAATGTAGAGTACGGTAATAGTCAAAGTACAATAGGAATGTTGTAAAAAGTAAATATTTGTCAGTAAGTGGTCGGTAATGTTAAAATGTCAAAGTTGGGATAAGTAGAGAAGTAGGGTCTACATGATTAGGAATTAGAAATATTATATTTGTAATAAGGACAAAGAGTGATGTCATAAATATTTTGTGTATTTTATTTGTGGAAAAGTCTAAAAAGGTGGAACCCATGTGAGATGATAAGGTTTATCTTATCTTAGAAGATAAGCCTATATGTAAAGGCAAGAGTTTAGGCATGGAATATGATTGGCCGGAAGAGATTTCCTATCCTATCTTAGAGATAGGGTGGATAATCCTAAATTCCTATAAATAAAGAGGCCACCCCCTCATTTAGCATAGAAGGAAGTAGTGAGAAATATTGTATGAGTAAGTGTGTAAAGGAAGCCATCATTTTGAAGGTGTGTTAAAGAAGTCAATAAGAGGTGTAATTGTGAAGTTTCTCCCATAGTTATTTTTGGAAGGCAAGTGAAGTCAGTAACACTTGAAGTACCTCATGGGTGAGATTGTAACAATTTCATGTTGATATTATAATTTACACTTATATTTCAGATTTATCATCATTCCTTCTTATCATAGTCTATGGTATTCTTGTGTTATGTTTGTTGTTGTGTTTCTAGATTCAATCCACCAAACTAAAGGTTGTGCATTAGTAAATAATCATAGCACGAGGAGTTCCCGGTAAAGAATTATCATAGTACCGGATTGGTGATGACAAAGCACCCATCATTGTGCATAAGTGATTTGAATGCATTTTAGGTGGTTAAAGAAAAATTTGGAATTCTTTCTCTCTCCCTTTCTCTCATTATTCCTATATATTGTAAGGAGGGCTCATTTCAAAAGGTTATACACCTTGAATATACCTCTCCCTTCTTCTTCTTATATATAATAATTTTTTTGGATATTTCAAACATCCCTACTAGACATTGTAATGTGAAATATGTGCCTTTTAGCTTAAGTGTTGTATATTTTACTCATTTTGGGAGAAATATGAATAGATTTGTAGATGTTCTAAACACACTTTGATTTTTTGTTGTAGCTCTTATGGTCTTTCATCACATGTAAATTATTTTGCATTGTTTTGTTTTCATTGTAAGTTTCTAGTAGTGTTATGTTTATTGTGCATGTTGTTCAACATCCTTCTTGGTGCATCACCTTCCCTTAAAGTAGGTTTTAATTTCATACATTTTCTCTATCTATGTCTCCTTGAAATATTAGATTTGGGTTAGATTTGCAACTCTCTACACTTTGGAGCGATTAGCACTAGGATAGGACAGAAGCCGGCCTTCACCGAGAGGGTTATCTCATTTGTAAATTCCCACAATTTGGGATACCTCCAGGTTTGACGAATCCGAATGACTACATCAACCATTCACTTGCAAGCATGTATGGGTGTTGTGATTATGCATCAAAATCACATTCCAACATAATCTCGATTAGAGGAGTTAAACGGATTATTATGCCTTAACAAATGCTCCATAGCATACACCTAATGAACCCCGTCATTGGATGGGTACTGTGCAACAAGTGGTTATGCTGCAACAACCCATTAAGTTCTAGAAATCTAAACCTCCCTTCTTAACAAGTTCATTAATCCCTTTAATTCACAGCTTGTTAATCCCACCCTAGTTATTTTCAGCCTTTAGGTGTCATTCCTAAGGACTAACTCAGGTTCTATCAACATTCCATTAAGGAACGTTATGTTTCTACTTAATCAATACAAAGGATCTATAGATTTATTTCTACTCATTATTTAATATCCTTTGAGTATGAAATCTCCTTTAGTTGACTAGGAGTCTTATAAACATGTTAAGCATATTGTAGGGCACTAACCACATACGGCGAACCATACTTAGGATCATTTTAAATTTCATTTTAATGACTCCAAATGGGTTTTATGCATTCAACCCACAATAGTCTCATGACTTACATTTACTTTCCTTTAAGTCATTCAACTATTCAAATTGTCATTACTTAGTTAAACTTTATCCCCTAAGTGTAACTCATCTATGATGGAAGGATATTTTGCATCCACCTCATAGTCTATTCAAAGGGTTCGTTCTGTTACCAATTAGTGGACAACCCCCTTTATCGAGGTTTCATAACATAATTACATTACACATGTAAGTCAAATATGTATCATATTTATGACTTCATTATTGCAACAAGAAGAACTTTGTTCTTAATACCTTAAAGGTTAGTTCATATTATACATCTAACCCCATGTTATCATTCTTATCTTTTCTTAAGTACAATTCCATTTCATTATTGTACTTAATCATCATTTAGGATAGATAGATTGCCTTATAGTTTAATCACTTAGATTCCTTTTCACAAGGTTGATTCCTATATGTACTCAATGAGATTAAGTACTCTTGTGATTATTCCTAAGGTTTGAAACCCCTTTACGTTTAGTCATGCAACCTTCATCTGTTTTATATTGTTCCTCATAAAAAAACCATACTAATATAGTCTCATAATGATGTAATTAAGCATAGTCAATCATAAATTTAATTTCCACAACATTAAACTTGTTTAAATACAACTTATTCATTATTGTCTTATTCAAATGAATTCAATAATTAAAATTTATAACAACCAATAACCATTTCATACAAGTCATTCACAAAGGTAATGATTCCTATCTATCCCCTTTTTTCCTCATATTCAAAGATCAACAATAATATTCCTTACTTTATAATAGCAATATAAATTTGATAACATTTCATATAACTTCCCCAAGATTATTAATCAATGTCAAGAAGTAGAGCAATACATATCATCTAATTCCCTACAAGCTTACTTTCCAAGTGAAATAACTCTTTAAATTGAAAACATCATTCACACACAACTAATCTAGTCAAGAGAGAATGATTCAAGCAACCACTTTAATCATTTCCAATTTAAGATGTCAATTCAAGTAGACAAGAAGTAATTCAAGTTCTTTCAATAGTTTACATAACTGGCCTTAGGCCTTAAACACTTATTCACAAGAATAGTTCAGTAAATGAAACATAATATTTTCATCAAACTACATTTCTTCAATCAATAGAATAAATACATCTTTCTATAAGTCTCCCTCTTTTCCTTTTTCATGAAATTTATCTACAAGAGCATTAGCATCTGTCATTTCATTTGAATTGAGCATGATAGGAGATAAATCCTTGGAACCATATGTTCTAACTAACAACTTTGAAAAGGAACACTGCTTATTAATAGAAATATATTTTCTTGTTTGAACACTTCAGAAGTACCATACTCAAGTGTATCAAAACACCCTGCAATGTTAGCATCTAACAATCCAAAACAAGTCTGATTTCTATCAACTAGAAGTCTAACAACAACAGGTTCAACATTCATCCATATTCAGCCAACAAGTAACCCAAAACCATATAAGTATACATTCTCACTTAAGAAATATCACACCAATAATGCAAATCCAAGTATACATAACAATAGATGGGAAAGAAAGAGTGAAAATGCCTTAATCATGTAGCCCATACTACATGATTAAAACATTTTACTCAAATCCAATTAGTGACATTCAAAAATGAATTCAATTCCAATAGTCCAACAATCTAAAGATTGGACAAGATTTATACAGTTGAGTATAAAAATAACAGCAACAAGCTCTCAAGGCCCAAATCCAACTTAACTTATTAGACAAGAAATCTAAACAAGAACAACTTGGCTTCAACCAATTTAGAGTGCATGCAAGTCATTGGAATACACAACACATATAATCATCAATGAGATAATATTAAGTCAATACAAGTATTCCATACAAGGTTGGTAAAGAATCATACTTAACTAAATACATCATTCAGAATGAGAAATGAAATGACTCAACCAAGGAAGAGAAAGATCACAATCAACAACCTTTCAACTCGACTAAATGATATCCTTGATCATCTTCGTATGATCAAGTATCGAGAAGAGTTTAGTTTGATCAACACAAGTTTAATAAACCATCCAACTAGTCCATGCCAAGGCTCCAACCTAATAATTTAAGATTAATAAAAATAGTGATCAAAACTTAAACATACCAAAAGATATAACAATTCAAAGAGCATATTGTTAGCACACTGGAAGTCCACCCAAAGATCTGAACAATTCACAAAAATTCACAATAACCCCTAGGTAGACATTAAAATTCCCTAGTTTGAAATAGTCACAACTACAAGTCAAACTTCACAAGACCACTTCATAATATCCAAGCAAGAGATAAGGAACAATCAACACCATTAGAATAATGGTACCCTACCAACTAAGACCCATAAATCTGCATAAGAATGCACCGAACACATGTAGTGGTCAACCTACTCTACTGGTTTGAGAAGGATAATAAGACTATGACTCGAGCCTTTCCAAAGACCAACTTAAAACAATATCCAAGCCTATCAAACAGCCGACACAAAAAAATCACTTAGAGAAGGGACAAGCATAGAGAAAGAGAATGAAACAAAATCCTCATTTCATCAAACATGGTACTTCCTAATCCCCAAATGATCTAAGATGCAAGGATGAATGGCTAGTATCCAAGAATGATCAAAACCCATTGAATGAATCTTACCCAACTGGGTTTGAATCGTAACTCATCCACATGAGGGTGTTCCCAAGGAAAATCCCGTTGAATCCATAGTTACATGTATTAAAGGTTCAAGTATTCAAACCAGAATACAACACAGACCTAGATAGATGACCATATCATTAAATGATACCAATCTAACCTAACTGAGTGATCGAGTTCCAACTTGACCCATAACACAGGGTCATATTTTCTTTAAAGATATACACATGCATTCCACAAACCTCAAATAACAAACAGAGATCAATAACACACTAAAAATCACTTTAAACTAATATATATGCACATGCAACTCATATCTCCCACTCATTCCTTTCATCACAGTCAAGGTGAGTTCGATTCAAACACATCCAAAATAGTTATGTGACAAAAACCTAACATTTCAACCATGATAAAGCAAGTATACAATTGTAAGATCAAAAACCAGTTCCAACAACTACTTACCAAGCAAAGGATTCCATTTATTGTGTAATAATAAAACCCATAACCCTAAAATAATTTCTATAATAATAATATTTTTGGCTATGAAATAATGAGATAGGGATTTTTTAAGGGATTAGATCCTATCATGTGTGGTAGATATTCCCAAATTTTTCCTCCATCTCCCAGATCCTTCTTCTAACTCCACGATAGCTTCTACAGTCAAAGTAGTAAATCTACTCAAAACTTTCTCCACCTTTCCATTGGAATCTTCCCAAATAGTCTCTCCATGAAACAAAGAAGTAGAGATTCAAACCAAAATTGAAAACCAATTCAAACACCCAAAACCTTCATTTGCGAGTGAGAAGGAGAACAAAATGACCAAATGGAAAACCAAAAACAATACTACCTTCACCAAATCTGACATGTTTTCCCTAGGTAGTTTGGAACATTTTTCCAAATCATCAATGCTTTCCAAGATGGTCTGTTCATCCCACCAACCCACTAACTTCCTCTAACCTCTTCTAGGTTAGCTTCTAATTGTTTAGCCAACCAAACAACCGTGTTAGAGTCATTTTTAGCAACCTGCCAAATTCAAATTTTGCTTACCGTTAAGGAGTGGTGATGTCTTCCTTAAATGACATTTAAATCAATCTCTAGTACATGTAAGGGTGGCAGTAACCACCAACTTACCATTGACCATGCATCCCTTGTTCAATTCCGAATAGTTAAACATTGAGTTAGGGTCTAAGTCCCCTTTCCTTATCATCATAGGTTAGGGCTTGGATCAAACTTAGCATAGATTAATTTAGGTTAGGTTCCCAAGCAACCAATATAATTCATATGCCTTAGGTCTTAGGTTAGGCCATAGAAATTCAAATGTTAACAAAATAATAGTCATAGTCTAGGCTTAATAACTGCCACAACCAAACCTTACCAGTTGGGCGATGTTTTTCAAAGTAGTGCTACTTCGAGCCATTTCGACACTTTACATCCCTAAATATGGGATTGAATCATAAGAAAACTGGAACAAGTCACCAAGATCAATTAGTATGAATTGATAATCCACAAACAAATGAACAATCACAATCTCTTGCATTAATCAAAATTATAGATCGAATTAAGGGAATTCCATACATCAATGAAATTGATCCAAGATATTTTCTTAATCGATTCTCAATAATAATAATAATTGGTTATCATTGACTTAGGATAATTCTCCAAATTACTAGCTTACCCAATGGTTCCAAGAACATAAATCAAACTTTCCACAAGTTGCGAAGTCTAGTTCATTTCATGAATCAATTAAATAACATCACAATTCAAGAGTACCTTACAACTAATGGATGATTAATCAAAAAAATATCAACTGAGATAAACATTAATCTAGCAACATGATTTATTTAGTTCTATGGAGAAACAACTCAAGAAAAATCACATGTCAATGTTGCAATCCATTTCACAATGAGAAAGTACAGATGAAAGGATGGTAGAGGTGTTACATGCACCAACCCCAACAAGTCTAAATTAATATGTCTCTTCATCTCCCAAAATACAAAGGAATTGAAGATGTAGTTTGAGCATGCATATGTGTGAAATACTATTACACGCTAAGGGTATTATAACTCCAAAGCCTAAGTTAAGTAAGTTTGCAACTACTTTTCAAGAGAACATGCATAGTTGTTATAGGAAATATGATCTGAACCAGACATGTGTACACTATATTTTGTTGTGTGATGTTTTCTTAGAAAAAATTTAGATGCATGAGTTTGAGCGCACGATAATCATCGTCCTAAAGGAAATCAAATTGGGCATGGTTGAAAGTCTTATGGAGTATGATGCAAGATTCAAAATTCAGTATTGAAGTTATCCGATGTTATTTAGATGAGTCAACATTCTTAATGGTTCGTTGGAGGTTTAATAACCCCCTTTAGAAGGGAACTCTAACACAAGACCTATACAGACTGCACGCAAGGTGCTTGAGGAAACTCTACACACCGAGGAAGTTGGGAGCCTAAAAACTGGATTTAGCCCATTTTTGGAAGCTCAGATTCAATGATAGAAAATCAATTGGAGAATTAATCATCTAATTAATCTCATGAGACACGTAGTGGTATTTAGTGCACAAACTATCAAGTAGAAGGAAATATTAAGGATAAATTTTCACTTAGATCATGATTCCAAGAGGGTTCCCATTATTTCAATGTGCAATAATGAAATATGTTTCTTGTTAATGTAAGTTTTTTTGGTCTACCAATCATGAAACAAAAATTGTCGTTGATTGATAATATTCATGATGGCATTGATACTAGTGTATCTCGGAGTAATGTTGTAAAAAAATTCCAAGGATCAAGATGAGCATCATGATCAATACAATAAAGGGCATTTTGATGCAAATGGTAGAGATAGAGATCAAGGATAATGTGGAGGATTAAGAGGCAAAGGTCATCATGGTAGAAAAGTGAGTTCCTCATGGGAGATGTTACACATGTGAATCCTAGATCATTATGAGTGTGAATGCCCTCAAAATGTTATTTTCTCATTTGATAGAAAGAACCACAATTATTAGGAGTTCCTCAATTTGTATGAGCACATAAGTAAGAAACACAAGCAGGATAAGGGCACATGAATGGTTAGCGTCTGACAATGAACTATGGGATATAAGTGGATGCCTAAAGTTGCACCTGATCCTAAGATGTTTCCTTTCTTAGTCACTACACATGTTGAGGTGGTGTGCATCAAGGAATTTTAAAGAAGAAGCCTATTATTACAAAGGAGGAGGTATTACATGAAAATTATCTACACCCTACTCATCGAAATAATTTTATCAAGAAAAATGAAGGTTATTAGGAGTTTGCAAGGTGAGATACAATGTTTGAAGGAGAAGTTGTGGAAAATGGAGCAAACCAAAGTAGTTGAACTTCCTCGAGAAGGGACGTTGATGATTTGAAATAGGAATGGCCGAGGAATATTTCATGAGTTGTAGTTGAGCACAAGATACAAATATTACATGTTAACGTAGCTCCTCACGTTTATATTATGATAAAGAGATCACTCGAATGTAGTTGTTGATGGATGTGTTTTGAGTAACATTTTGATTAATAAAGGTGTATAAGTGAATGAGCTTACTTTGGATGCATGGAATCGAGATCAGGAGACCACCATTATAGCTATCTTCAAATGTGTTTACTATGGGAAATATGACTAAAGACACACCCATTGGAGTCTTGAAGGATTATACTATTACCATATAAAGGCGAAGTTTCTTGGGGACGTTGAGGTCTTGGAACTTATAGAGGAAGACAATTTTCCAGCATTTCTTAGGTGCCTTGGTGTTATGCAAATAATGTTGATCTACACTCTAATAGAGGATATATCAGTTTTGATAAAAAGGAATAGCACTTCATCATTCCCTTAACGAGATAGAAATCCACCACCTTATGTGGAACCTTTGAGTGAAGAGAATTCGAAAAAAATTTATGTGTGCACTATTAAGGACCCCGAGGTACTTGAGCCATCAAAGGAAGGGGTTATTCAATGGGATGATGAATACTCTATGAGTGATACTACAAGTGTTGCATGTGACAACTAGGAACATGGGACTCATGAAATGGTTGGGTGAGAGATAAAAAGTGTACTCATGCATGTCAAGTATGGCAAAATATGTTAGGAACTTGGGAAATAACCAGTACCAAGGTATACTTGGTGAAGGAAATCTTGAATTATTTATGCGCACTATGAAGGAAAGTGGACAAACAAGGTGGAAATAAGAAATATGCTAGTGTATTCCCTACGTGGGAAATCCACTCACTAGTAGATGGTACATAGAGATGGTATTTTAGAGTGGTGAGAAGTGAGAATTTCCTTGTCTACTACATTTCTTTAAAGAAATGCACCTATAAAGACATGTGAATTAAATGGAAAGGATTCTCATCACCATGTTTAGTAGTGTGAGTGACTGCGGGCAGGTAGAGTAGGATGCATTTCACCTTCACTTTGGGTGCACAAGTTTTACTTCACCTTGTGAGGTTGTGCGTGAGCATGGTATGTTTATTTATAATTGAATATAGAGATAGGAAATTGGCAATAACTAATTACATGTATGATTCAAAGGATAGACTATTTTTCACTAAACCTCCAAAGTGAATGAGGCATTATAGGTTATGAAGCAATTGACACTGGAAGATAGTGAAAAGGATAAGGAACTTATTCGGAAGTTACTAGGTGAGTCGAGATCTAGAAGTGTGCTTTGAAGAAGAAGAGAGTGATGAAGAACAACTTGGGCATGAATGCCTAGAAAAGAAAAAGGTAAGATGGTGTATGTAATTGATGATGAGGAAGTGGAGAATATGGATGTTGAGCATACCTTTGAAGGTCCACGTGAGGTCTTAGGCAGTGTAGATGAAAAAATTCGGCGTGTACCATGAGCCTATGAAAATGAAGAAGGTCAACATTGAGATGGATGTTGAACCAACAGAGAGGCCATCATTGGAGATTATTTTTTTGACTCGAGGTTACAAATATAATTGAGTTGTTGCATGACATCTATGACTTATTTCCTAGAGGCCATCATGAGTTGCAGAGTACATTCCTCATTGGGGGAGATGTAGATAAAATTAAAGGATGTTAAGCACTGATTAGGAATATGTCTTATAGGATGAATCCTAATCTATGTGTTAAGGTTAAGGAAGAAATTTATAAAATGTTGGAATATAGGATCATTGAGCCCATTGAGGATTCAGATTGGGTTATTCCTATGGTGATAAGTATAAAGAAAGATGGAAGGATAAGAATTTATGTTTATTATAGGGAGTTAAATGCTACATGTGTAATAGATCCCTTCCCACACCTTTTACTAAATAGATTGGAAAGCATTGCAGGGGCATGAAATCTAATCCTTCACTTGGATTTTCTAGATATCATCAAGTGAGGATTACTAAAGAGGATCAGGAAAATACAACTTTCACAACTGAATGGGGAATGTTTTCATACATAGTTATGCCTTTTCGATTGAAGAACATGCCTACGATCTATTTGCACATTGTTGTTTATGCATTAGAGGACTTTATTCATAAGCTTCTACATGTCTCCTTGGATGATTGGATATTTTATGGGCTACTTAAAGATCATTGTGATAATTTAAGACCTATGTTTGAGAGGTTTCAACAATTTAGCATATCCTTAAACATTAAGAAGTGCATTTTTCTACACCCTTTGGCACGTTGTTGGGACATATTAAATGTAAAGACGACTTGATACTAGATCCCACAAAGGTTGATGTTTTATTGGGCTTAGAGGAGACTACTAACCAATGTGAGGTGGAAAGATTATTAGGGAACACAAGCTATTACTACGAGTTTATCAAAGGATATGCTAAGATTCTCACATGCTTGGAGGAATTATTAAAGAGTAAAGGAAAGTTCCATTAGGGAGAAGCGCAGCCGCACCTTTGAAACATTAAAGGAAAGGCTTACTATGAAGCCTATTATGTGATTTACTTCATGGACCAAACCTTTTCATGTACATGCGGATACCTCGGCATGGCCATTGGTGTGGTACTATCCCATCCTAAAGAAGATATTTTATATCATCCTATTTTTTTGCAAGCATTAAATTGACGACATCTAAACAAAATTATACCACTATAGAGCATGAGGCCTTGTCCATAATATATACTTTGCATAATTTTAAATAGTAATTACAGGCTACCACATTTATATTATATATAGATCACATGAAAGTTAAGTAATTGGTAAACAAGACCATTTTGCACGGATGTATATGTCGTTGGATTCTGTTGTTTCATGAGTTTTACTTTACGGTGGTGGTTAAGTCGGAAAGAGAATTTTTGAACAGATCATTCATCAAGTATTAATTCATGTGAGGATTATTTTATCCAATTTTACCCCCTAAGAAAAATTGGTCGAACACGACTCGCACATGAGAAAATTGAAAGGTTTGTTCGAGTCATGTGAGCCCACAATTCAAATCCAATAATCAAAAGGAGGGGGCTCAACAACAAAGGAGTGGGGTCATTGAAGGAGGAAAATGACATTAAAAGAGACCAAAGGCTCAATAGGAAATAAAATGAGGAAAGGCTTGAAGTTTTGGACTTCTCATACAACTTGAATTAGAGCCAAGCGAAAGAAGGTCGGTGGAAGCTTCCACGTGGTTTAGAACGCAACGAGGTAGTGTTCACTTAAGGACGTGAATCAACTAAGTATAAAAGAGCCAGTGAAATACCCACATGTATCATTAGTTCAATTCAAGGGTTAAGCTCAAAAGGTGGTCCCCAAACGATCACCATCCTGCCATGTAGTTAGGGTCTAAAAAGGGTCGTATCGGTAGTTGAAAAGTTATAGACCCATGGAAGGTGACACGTGTCACCTTGGTGCAACTTAAGAAGTGAGACCCAAGAGACAATCCCTAAATGATCACATGCTTTCCATGCATCTATGGCCCGAGGGAGAGAAAGTTTACAGTTTAAAAGTATCGTCGGTCAAAGTGGAATCTCTGTACATGTCCAATCGGCGCACCTCTCAAGGTCTGTCAAATAAGGTCTCAAATGAGTGGGAAGCCTCCACGCGCCCCCTGTGTCATACATAAAGCCTTCGTCAAACAATAAGGAATTGGGTAGAACATCAAGAAGGTAGAGCAGAGCCGTAGAAAGTTCCATGTGCATCATTGGTGTAATTTTAAAGGCACGACCCAAGATAATACCCTAAACTAGCACTAACCCTCAATGTGTCCAAGGTCCAAAAAGGGACACTTTGGCCATTGGAAAGTCCAAGCTCACGATAATTTGGTGGAAGCCTCCACATGTCATCTCAAGATATCTACAAAATTAAAATCTGGGGTGGTCCCCAAACAAGCATGAGACTCACCACGTGGGTAGAAGTCAAAAGGGGCAAGAGCCGGCCATTTAATTGGCTAAGTAAAGAAGAGCCTACGAAACCTCCACCTACCTCCTCTGTGAAACTTCAAAGGAAAAATATGGAGGTAGGTCTCAAATGTGCATTGATTTTCCACGTGTCTCGGGTAAGGCAGAGTGTCTCCACCAATGGGAGGGACTCAGGAAGAGCATAAAGGAAATAGAGTAGGCACACGGAAGCCGCCACATGTTATTTCAATTGTAACTATAAGAGCAAGAGGAGGGGATGAATATTGGAAATGCGTGGGGCTACCATGGGGACCCTTTATGGGTAGAATCTTTTCATATGGCAAGCCCACATTAAATTCCCAACCCCGAATTTGAGACGGCCATATCTTAGACTAGAATCTCATAATCAAGCGGGGAGAGGGAATTTTGGAAAGCTCTCAATGCAAGCTACGACCTTCTACCATTAATAATTTGGTCCATCATTTTGAGGTTGTCAAGTCTCTCACCTATCGCCATAATTAAGGACATGCCTCCTTTCTTGCCTAGCAAGGAATGCCACATGGAGGAATTGGTTTTAAAGTGAAGCCCATCATTGTTAGAGGTTGATTTTAATGGTTTCTAGGGTGGTTCGAGTAGGTGAATTCATGCTCTTATAGGGGTTGTTGAATTAGGGTTCAGATTATTTCCCTCTCCTTCTCTCATTCTTATATATATTGTAAAGGAGGGGCATATTTCTAAATGTTGGTCATCTTTTCTCCTTGCCCCCTCTCTTTCTTCCTTTTCGGTGGAACATGGATTCTAAGCCTCCTATTTTGGATCTATAATGGCATTTTCTTTCCCCTTGCCCCGATAGTGTATTGTGTGAACTCTTAGAGCAATAAAATTTGTTTCATGATGCATTTTGTCCATCCTTTCTTATTTTATTGTCTCTTCTCGCCTCTCATCATCATAGGATATATTGTGCATACTTTCTGTGTCTATTGAAAGTTTTGAGAGCCATGTTTAATGGGTTAAAGTGGTGTTCGTATGACATTTACCTTTTGTTTTTGATGCATCTGTTTGTCCCCTCCTTTTCTCACCTCTCTCCACTTTAGGAAATTAATATTGTGATCAACAACGCCCTTTTCTTGGTGCTATCACCTCGTTAGTGTAGGATTTCCCTCTTTATGCACTTTCTCTCTCCCTATCTCCTTGGCATTGTTAGAATAGGTGTAGTTAGGCGTCATTTCTACATTAGGAGTAGTTTAGCATTAGGATTAGGAAGAAGAAGTTGGCTTTCTCTGGAGGTCCATCTCAATTTCACAAGTCCCATAGCTTGAGAGATGGTCCCATGTTATGTAATCACACCGGATGCCCCACTCAAATTTGAGGCCATTCGGGGGTGTTGTGATTTTCACTAACAATTTTGGCATGCACTATGGGACACTAAAGTTAGATTTTTCTCATTTTTCCGAGGTGTCTCATCAAACAAAGAAACCTTAAGCCACCGTGCGACCACACTAACAGTTTTGGCATGCCTAGTGGGACACTAAAGTTATATTTTTCTCATCTTTCTGAGGTGTCTCATTATCAAACAACAAATCTTAAGCCACCGTGTGACCACACTAACAAGCACGCCCTGCAGTGGGACAGTTTTAATCTCCTTACCACTTCACTTTATTAGGTTCGATGTGCTCTTGGTGAAGATTTCAACCTTTGGAGGCAATTTCAAACACATCTAGTGACTCCATCTAGTCAACAACCCATTCTATGAAGTTTCAGACCTTCTCCCATCCATTTCCATCCATTATTACTTCCACATCTTTCATTTTCTCCCATTCTATGAAGTTGTGAAATCATGACTTCATTTCCCTCTTGGAACTCACACTTGCAACAACAATAGTGTAGTCCACCTCCAATGTATTTCTTAACTCCTCCATATCAACATTATGATCAGATCCAAAACCATTATGCTTACCCATATGAGTAGTGTCAAAACAATTTTGGCCATGGAGCCTATTAAGAGAAAGGGTATGTATACGATGGTGACAATTATGTCAAGAATGCTAGTTTGTTGGAGAATGTCCAAAGAATGGAGGATAACATGGTGTAGTCCAATGCTTCAACACAAATAAAGGCATTCAAGATTAGTTGCAGGGAACCTTTTCCATGGGTCAGCCCTTTTAATAGACACTATAGCCCGTAGGAGAAGCTTGACTTCATGGTTAAGACATTTCTCCAACTTGCACAATGGACTGAGGAGATAGAGGCATAAGATATTTTTTCTAGAAAACCTTGTCAATGGGTGAGTCCACCACCTCATAGCTTTTAATTTCCTCTTCCTCAATCAAGTATCATTATAGCAGTGTCATGAGTCTAGCTTCCCATCTACTACCCCAAGTGTTGATTTCCCTTCTCCATCCCTTAGTCTTCCATCTCATCTCATTTCCTATTCCCTTTTCCCTTCGGTTCTAAGTTCCCTCCACAAGAGACAAAATAAATGCCTTCCCCTCTACCACAAGGAAATAAACAACTAGTGGAGACCCACCCACCCACTGCTCTTGCTTTCCGAGCCCATGTCGTGCAAAAAATCAAGAATCCAACCAAGGAGCAACAAGAAGAAGATTCAAGAAGAGAAGAATGATCGAAAGCTTAGTGAGCTTGGCTCTTAAATTAAGAATTGAAAATATTCCCTTGTTTATTAATCCTATGAAGGAGGTCAGGTCAAGCCACAAGTGGATGAAGCTTCAGCCGCAAAGACAAGTGAGGGAAGAAGGAGATATTCCAAATCCAAAAGAAGAGGAGTAAATTCTAGTGGTGGAGGAGATCCATGGAGTTCCAGAGACTTCAAGCATAGAGTAAGCCATAGAAGAACCTTGATTTCTTCCTCCCAATCAATCCCCTTCAAAATCTAATGTAGAAGAAGAGTTTTAAATTTCAAACTTCATGTTTTAGGATGAGGGGAACTATGGTGAGAAAATTAGAGATCTGAAGAACACCATGGAAGAGGTCGAGCACACGTGGAAGGAAAATGAGGAGGTAGATTATCTATCTAACTTGGAGGATTTCTTTGATGTAGAGGATCGTGAAGAGATTACATCATTTGATCCTCCATCATCCACTTTCCAAGCACATGAGTCCACTGCCATGGTGGAGAGCATTCAAGGACAACATCCTTCATCTCATAACGGCCCTCTAGAACCAAGGTTGGAGGATCATGATCTTCCATGCTCTTCTCAGGAGGAAGGAAAAGAGCATGAGGATTCCATCTCTCCCACATCATTCACCCAAGAAGGTCCATAGGAAGACTCCATTCTTGGAGTTGAATGTCAAAAGCGTGAGCACATTCAAAGGACCAGACCATGCCCTATTAGGTACTTGGCTTCATTGGAGCCAAGGGAGAAGCCAAAACAATTCATGCCCACTTCAGGGCATGAGGATGAGTATCAAAGCACTAAGGGTCACCATCAACACCTCTAGGAGTCTAATGTCAATCAACTTGAGGAGGTATTTTTGATTGATGTTGATACCTTGATGATTTGGGTGGAAGATTGACCTCTTGCAGGTATGCACTCATAATAAGAGCCATGTTCAAAGTGCCAAATCATATACATGGCTGTGTTTTTTAAAAAAGGGAAGATGTTTCTCCTGCTGTAGTGAGATCTTTGTTTAGCTTTTCTTTGTAAAGGGTTAGTGTAGGAGTAGGAGTAGATTTTCTTTCAGTAGAACAAGTTATTTTGCACACTCTACATGTCTTATTTGAGGAATGTATGATTTTATCTTTGTATATAAGTTTTTTTCGTATTTCTCCAGAGGTACAATGCACCATGCCCTTCAGTATTTATAGTAGAGAGACCCATAGTTTCCTGTAACAGTTGCTAATTTCAAATGAAACAAATACAAAGAAACTAAAATCGGTTGTGAGGGAGTCAATTTCTAGCAACAGTGAAAGCCCCAGGTCAATAAAATTTTCTACTCTCAAAACCTCATCTCCATGATTTTCTTGAAAAAATTGAGAGTGCGAGATAGTGAGGCAGTATAGGGTCGGCCAGGGTGTAGGTAATTGGGGAGAAGTTTCCAAGCAAAATATCAGTATCAAGCTATCATTCTTGACTCCATGCCCAATGGATGCAACAAGGAAACTGGTCTCTTCATCTAGTAGGCATATTTCCCATGAGTCACCAAACTATTATCTATTTTTACCCGTAGGGAAAATTGGTTCAACACAATCCTACACAAGAGAAAATCAAAAGCTCGGTTCAATCATGGAGCCCACAATTAAAATCCAACAATTAAAAGGAGGGAGCTCGACAACCAAGGAGTAGGGTCGGAGAAGGAGGCCAATGATGTTAAAAGAGACTAGAGGATCAAAAAGAAATAAAATGGGAAAGGCTCAAAAATTTTGGAATTCACATATGAGTCGACTCAAAGCCAAGCAAAAGGATCGGCGAAAGCCTCCACATGGTCAAAACCTTGATGAGGTAGTGTTCACTCGAGGACTTGAATTGACTAAGTATGGAAGAGCCGGTAGAAGCTTCCCCACATGTCTCATCGGTGTAATTCAAGGTTCAAGCCCAAAAGGTGGTTGCCAAATGAGTGTCGCGCTTCATGTAGTCATGGTCTAAGAATGGTCTCATGGGCAATTAAAAATTTGTAGACCCATGGAGGGTGCCACGTGTCACCTCGGTGTAAATTCGAAGTGATACCTAAGGGATTGTTCCTAAATAAGGGAAAGTTTTCCATGCATCCATGGCCTAAGGGAGACAGTCGATGAGTTCAAAAGTCTCGGGTCAGCGGAAGCCTCTATGTGTCCAATCGGACAACTCAAGGTTGGGTCAAACAGGGTCTCTAAATGAGTGGGAAGCCTCCAAGTGTCCTAAGTCAGGACATAAAGCCTTCGTCAAATAGAAAGGACTTAGGAAGAACATGAGGAAGGTACAGCAGAGCCAAAGGAAGGTGCCACGTGACTCATTGGCACAATTTCAAAGGTGCGGCCTCGAAGAAATACCCGAACTAGTGTCGGTCCTCCACATGTCCAAGGTCCAAAAAGGGACACTAATTGTTGGAAATTCCAAGTTCGAGATAGGCCGGTAGGAGCCTCTATGTGTCACTTGGCACATATGAAAAGTTTGAATCTAGAGGTTGTCCCCAAATAAGTGCGAGGCCTTCCACGTGGAAAAATTCAAAAGGAGAGCAGAGCGACCGTTGAATCAACTAAGTAAATAAGATCCCTGTGGAATCCTCCATGTGCCTCATATGTGCAAATTCAACGGCAAAATCTAGAGGCATGTCTCAAATGTGCACTGGCCCTCCTTGTGTCTCGGGTTAGGAAGAGTTTCTCCACCAATGGTAGGGACTCAAGCGAGAACAAAAAGGAAACAAAGAAGGCCCATGGAATCCACCATGTGTCGGTTTGACGCAACTACAAGAATGAGAGGAGGGGGCTGAAAATTCAAAATGCGTGGGGCTTCTACATGGACCCTATATGGGCTTAATCTTTTGCATATGGTGAGCCCACGTTAAATTCTTGACCCCAACCTTCAGATGGCCATATCTTTGACTAGAAGCTCATAATCAAATGGGAGAGGGCATTTTGGAAAGCTCTCGATGCACGATACTCACCTTCCACCATAATTTAGTTCTTAATTTTTGAGGTTATCAAGTCTCTCACCTATTGCCATAATGAAGGACAGACCCCCTTTATTACCCAAAGCAAGGAACACCACATGGAGGCATGGGTTTTGCAGTGAATCCCATCCTTGTTACAGGTGGATTTTAATACTTTTTGGGGTGGTTCAAGTAGGTGAATTCAATGCTCTTGCAAGGGTGGTTGAAGCATGGTTCGATTCTTCCCCTCTCCTTCTCTCATTCTTCTATATATTGTAAAGGAGGGCAATGTTTCTAAAGGTTGGTCATCTTTTCTCCCCTTCCCCCTCTCTTTCTTCCTTAGGGTGGAATTTGGAGTCTAAGCCTCCTCTCTTGCTTTGTAATGGAATTTTCTTGCCCCTTTCCCACTGATGGTTTATCACGTGAACTCTTGGAGCACTAAAATATGTTTCGGGATGCAATTTTTCCATCCTTTCTTATTTTATTGTCTCTTCTCACCTTTCATCATCATAGGGTATATTGTGCATACTTTTGGTGTCTATTTCAAGTTTTGAGAGCCGTGTTTAATGGGTTCGATTTGTGTTCTATGTGACATTTACCTTTGGTTTGTGATGCATCTTTTGTCCCCTCCATTTCTCACCTCTCTCCACTTTATGAAGCTAAGATTATGATCAACACTCCCCTTTTCTTGGTGTTATCACCTCGTTAGTGTAGGATTTCCCTCTTTATGCACTTTCTCTCTCCCTGTCTCCTTAGCATTGTTAGAATAGGTGTAGTTAGGCGTCATTTCTGCATTAGGAGTAGTTTAGCATTAGGATTAGGAAGAAGAAGCTGACTTTCTCCGGAGGTCCATCTCAAGTTCGCAAGTCCCATAGCTTGAGAGATGGTCCAATGTTATGCAGATCACATCGAATGCCCCACTCAAATCTAAGGCCATTCACGGGTGATGTGATTTTTCACTAATAGATGTGTAGAGCATTGAGGATATAATGTTAGATGTATAACTATTCATATTAAACTACGCACCTTATGAATTAGAAGATATTTCTATATTTTTCCGTACTAGTGTGGTGTTCAAAGGGATGAAGATCCTTGAAGAGAAACAACTTACAATATGGGCTACACATTACATGTTGATTAGTGGAGAATTATACACACTAGGTCGGGATGAAGTTTTAAGCCGGTGTGTATTTGAGCATGAGCACGAAGCTATTATGGAGGAAGCTCATGGTGGGATTGCAGGTTGACATTATGTGAGAGATTCTACCGCACGTAATATTTTATTGACGGGTTTTCATGCGAAGCAATGTATAAGGATTGTAAATAATATTATAAGGCATGTGACCATTGTTAGCGCCTTGTAAATCCTGTGCATAGAGATGAAATCTTTGTTGAGGCCTATTACTAGTGCAGAACATTTTGAAAAGTGGGAAATTGACTTTGTGGGTCCTATTTCCCCACCCACACTAGGAATAGATCATGCTATATTATCAATTGTACATATTATCTTACAAGGTAAGTAAAAGCAATGCCTACAAAGGATTTCACAATAGCTACGACAAAAAGGTTTATGTGGGAGAACATTATCAATAGGTATAGATGCCTATTGATTTTGACAAGTGATAGGGGTACTCATTTCCTTAATGAGACAATCAGGATATTATTGGCTAGAATTTATGGTGGCACACCATAAAACAACACCCTATTACTAAAGGGAAAATATAACTATTGAGACTTTCAACAAGATATTGGGACATACATTGACTAAGATTTCTAATGTTGGAAGGAAATAATGTGATGATAAAGTCTTTGTTGTACTTTAGGCATACTGAGGTAACTTATAAAAGATCGAAGAAAGACACACCCTTTTAGTTGGTGTTTGGGGAGAGGCTATTTTTCTATTGGAGTTCATGTTACCCTATTTACGTATTACATGCATAGGAGGCTTAGATGATGACAAACAATTTGAAGAATGTATTGATAAAATAATGCGGTTGGATGAAATGTGTGCCATTTCGGATGGAGTCGAGAAGATAGAAAAGGCCATGAAAAAGGCATGGCATGATACATATATTAAGGATAAGAATCTTAACGTTAGACAAATGGTTCTTTTTATGACGCCAAGTTTTTCGCCACTCTAGAAATATCAAAACACATTATTTAGGACCATATATTGTGACTTACATACTTGATTCTACGAAGCTTTCGATTACGGACACTAGATGGGACATAGTTACCCTGTCGGTTATATAAGAGTAAAGGTGAAGCCCTACTATAAATAAGTCTTCTTGGTGTTCGTAATAATGACGTATTTCCGATTAGCTTAGATTTCCTTAAATCATTTTATTTATGTGTGTTTCCTTTCTCGTTGATATAATTTTTCAATTTAGTTCATTATTTTGTGTAATAAGTGTGCTTAAGTGCCAGGAGGTGATTAATATATAATTAAATTCATGCGTAGAGGACCATACATACGTTTAATAATGGGCAGTTTGAAGGAACATAAAGGAAACAAGAGCACATGATAGGCATCCTAAGTAACAGAGAGGGGCAAACCTAGTGGTGGTGATTATGGTTTTGTAAAATGATAAGGGTCATAATGAATATGGTGATGATAAGGATGATACCTAAAAGAAAAATCCACATATAGGAATGAATGTGTAGGGAAACGTGAGGTAGGTAACGACAAGGAGAACTACATGGAATAGGCCACAATGATTGATGTTCTTTGGCACCTTTGAGATCATTCATAAGGAGGTCTATGTTCGGTGTAGTTTTGTGTCCCAGGATATTGTAGAGGATACACGCGATGGACGAGTGGAGGAAACACACTTAGAAAAACAAGAAAATCCAAATTTATTATAAGAGATACAGTGGTAGGTGAAAGTTTAATTATTGCGGTAAAAATTGAAAAACTATAAATAAGGGTCGTGGTAAAAAAAATTTACATTGTGAAAATTTACGAACGAGCTTATGAAAACTCGGGAATCCTCAAGAGTATTAGAAAAATATCATTTACGAAGGTAAATATTGGAGAGTTGTATTGTAAAAAGGAACACCTCCATGCGCAGCAAAGTGATTTTTGAAAGAATTTAAGTAGGTTTGAATGGTGTAGTGTGAAGAAAGGAAGGTTTTCTAGTTAGGGTTTTTAAAACTAGGGCACTGACTTGCGAGAATTTTCATGGGAGAGTCTTGGTTAAGGTTTGAGGCATCGAGGAAATTGAAGCACAAGGTAAAACTAATAAGTACTCAACCAAGAATGACACTAAAGAGGGAAGCAAGCATTTCACCTAAGAAAAGGTCCAAGGAAAAGGAAAACTGATTGTGGAAGGAAATTTCAATGAGGAGTGGTATTCATAGATGTAATACCCAGATTGGGTATTAATGAGGATGGAGTGGATGTTCCATGTTATGAAAATGGTTATAAGTGATTATAACCATCAAAATAATCATCTTGAGATGGATATGACTTTGGAACTAGTTCGACCTACAAGAAAGAGGGCGTCCGATGATAAACCAAAGTATATGATGACTTGGCGTAGAGGACTTTGGAGAAGGTGATATTATTACAACTTTATGAACTACTATTTTTGGCAAGATTGATACATTGTACCTATGGATAATGTCGCGCATATATGAATATTATTTTTACTTTTCTAGAAGGAGAATGCACATAACCCCACAATTAATCTCAAAATTCTTTGGACCCATCTATACTAGGATTCATTTTATGATGAGTTGGGGGATAATGAGGTTTTCAAAAAAAAGTAGCTAAGTAATATGAGTATAAGATAGCAGCATGCCTTTGATATCTTAAATATCGGTAATTTGGTGATGAAGATGGCGCGTTCTTTCTTACCAAGTTTAATGGACATGAAAGGTGGACCCAAGTTAATAAGATTTGGTTGAATGTATGTAGGAAGATAGCTGAGGGGACCATCTACAACATCTCATACTTATTTAAAGAGTATATAATTAATGCCACATGATATGGAGATAATATAATGTATGTAAATATCTTTCTCTTGATCATATTCTCTAAGATTGGGGTGCCGATGGGATAAACAATAACATATGGGAGTACCCTGAAGAAGACCCCTCCCCTACTAAGAGATTTGTGGCTTATACTTATGCTAAATTGGCATTAACATACAACGCGAGCATAGATAAATGGTATAAGTGGATGCATGATGCCTTCAGCACTAAGTGGAGGATCTAGATTAACTTCCAACCTTGGTAAAATATGAGGTTAAATTTGTAGTTTACCAATAATTTTGCATTGGTAGGTTCACTTTAACTGATGGCAAGAAGAGCCCATGGTATAAACTACGATTTGCATTCATGTGAGTACTTCCAAAGCGTGGTTAATGATTCAAAGATGAAAATAGGTTGAGATTTTTTCTAAGTAATGTAGATCAAGTAGCATCACGACCTACATTGAACACATGCTTACCCAAACAAGAGCACAAATGTGGAAAGGTATGTCTCACATGACATACATATGATCAATTCTATTACAATACCAATTCTTGGGGCCTCCGTAACAAGGGTAATTTTTATATGTGGAAGAAGTTTGAATAAGGTGTGTATTTAGAGGTTGATGTAAGTATACTAGAGGATCCTTAAAGGATAAAGAAGGTAGAAATAAGGAAGAAAGATAGAGAAAATACTCCTACAACATGCAAGGCTTTGAGAGTGCATGAAGGTTAGGCCACAGAGACAAAGGAAGCAGATGTTGGTATGAGTAATTATACTCGAAGGAAGAAGTCCCTAAAAATAGAAAATTATTTAGTGAAGAAGTAAAAAAGGGTACTTTATTGTTATGACTCCAAAGAAATGGAGAGCTTAAAGTGTGAAGAGACAAAGGGAGAGGAGGAAGAAAGAGAGCCGTCAAATATCCCCCATGTAAAATGTGCATGATTACGATGAGGAGAAGAGAACACCCTAAAAGTAGGTTAGTGAAATAGAGGTGAATGGAGAATAAGAAGTTAGAACAAATTTGCAAAATAATATGCTTGTCTCCGCCCATAGATAGCTAGAGCCATTATTGAATGAGAAGTCAAAGAGATTATACAAATGTTAGTGGATCAAGAGGAGGATAGAAACATTGAAGAGGAAGAATAAAATTATAAAGGTGGGAGTGTGGGAGGAGAAACAAGTCTGGCATTCAATTTCCCAAAATATGCGTGTATAGGTGGCGAGGCATCCACACTTTCCTCAAGGACCTATTATGGCCTATGATGCGAGATCGCAACAAATTATTGTGTGGCCATTAGTAGAGTATGGTACCAGCATACTAAATTTTCTATTGGTCATATTTTGATAAGGAAGGTGTGTTGCCACATATGAGAAATATGTTTTCCTAGGTGTTTGAGTCCCACGTTGATGAACCCAATTTCTAATTCAATACAGAGGCATTCCAGGATATGAGTACTTCACCGATTTCCAAGGAGATGAATCCAGTAGCAGATTCTCAACAATTAATTGATGAATAGGTATGAAATGCCTTTGAATAAGGTATCGGTCAAAGTGGAGGCCAGATTATTTAGGATGAATAAAAAAATAAAAGTGTTGGAAAAGGATTTAGAAGAGAAGAATAAGGAGATTATCTAGAAGGATATGGAGATAAAGGGGAAGTAACATAAGAAAATTGTTGGAAAAGGAGTTTGAATAGATCAATAAGGAGATTATAGAGAAGGCTAGGGAGATAAACAAGAAATAACATATTATTTTGTACTTAAAGGTTGATCTACAAGAATTCATAGTGATTATACAAACTTTGGTGGATGAGGAGGTAGAGTTCAACATCGAAGATGAAGAAGAAAAATAGAAATGTGGGAGTTTGGGAGGAGAAACAAGTTTGGTGATAGGTTTCCCAAAGGGTGCATGCATAGGTGGAAGGCATGCGTACATTCTTCAAGGACTTATTATGACCTATGATGCGAGATCCCAACAAATTATTTTTACCCATTACTAGAGTATGATACTAGTGGACTAACTTTTTGTTGGTCATCTTTTAATAGGGAAGGTGTGTTTCCATATACAAGAAAGATGTTGTCTTAGGTGTTTGAGTTCCATGTTGATGAACTTGACTTTTAATTCAATACAAAGGCATTTCTGGATATGATAAATTCATCGAGTTCGAGGAGATTAATCCACTCATAGATTCTCAACAATGATGAACATGTGTTAAATGAGATGAATAAGGAATCGATGGAAGTGGAGGCTAGATTATTTGGGAGGTAAGTAACAGAATAAAAGTATTGGAAAAGGTGTTAGAAGATAATAATAAAGATATTATTGAGAAGGATATGGAGATAAAGGGTAAATAAAAGAATAAAAGTGTTGTAAAAGGAGTTATAAGATATGAATAAGGAGACTATCAAGAAGGATAGGGAGATAAAGGGCAAATATCATATCATTTCATAGTTAAAGGTTGAGCTATGGAAGGAAAAGGGTAAGTTGCATGAGGCATATAAGAATGAAGAGTTTATAGTAGATTCTATCATACTAGCATGCCCGAGTTAGCCCCCTAAAAAGACGTATGAGATGACCCTCCTTTGTATGAAGCATTTAACATGCATAATCATGATGCAAAAGCAAGCACGACACTAGATTCTATGGAGGATGTTATAACATGACCAAAAAAATAGGAGAAGGAACAAATCAAGGTGATCATAATCTAATACACTTTGAGATTCTTGTGTTAGTTAAGGCCGTGGATCATATGACCTAATTTTTCTATGAGAATTGTGAACACATGGATTGAGCGGCAAGTGTGTTGGTTGCCGATAATGACTTGCAGATTAAGAGGAGTTCCAAACTAAGAACAAATAAAATTAGGTGGAATGAGAAAGGATCCTTGCGAGAGGTAGAGAAGAAGAGTTTTGCTATTGATATATTAAGTACCTCTATAAATAATAAACTCAAGGAATTGTATCCCCATGTAACATGCTAAATGGGCGACTTGATAGACCTTGGTAAATAGTAGGAATTTTTTTGACAAATTCAAAGCTAAGGGTGCAGAGCTACCATTTGAAGAATTCAATACAACGATGGGGCATCTATTCAAATAAGCACAAAGTGAGATGGAGGTTGGAATGAAATTGAAGCATCATTAAATAAGGATTTTCCCATCCTTACTACACACTTGAAAAAAAAAAATTATTCTTCATGGCTATAAGATTCTTTATACTTTATTCATGGAGAGATTTGTCAAATTACCCATTCTTTGGGGAGGAAATGAAGCAAGTTTGGGGTAATGTTGAGCATGAAAAATCACTAAGTCCTGAGAATAGCGGTTAGTGCACTTAAGAGGGATTGAAAAGAAAGGCACATGAGGACGCATGTGCGAGGAGAACATGGTTTACACACTTAAAGATGGATAGGGATGTACCAGGAGGAAGAATGGATAGATCAAACACTTAGCTAGTTTTGGAACAAAAAGCTAAATATAGACTTGGAGTAGAGGACAAACAAGGTTTTTAAGATGTTATTAAAGATAAAATACTTTGGTTCAAACAAGGTCTATTTTGGGAGAAGATCTCATGTGAAGGAATATAAAGTGACATGCATAGTTTTGAGCTAATAATAGGATGTAAACTAGAGTTATCTATAGAAGAACTATTAGTAGAAGTACTTGCATGCTTTTGTATTTGTCTTGTAAGCGGTGCATGGCTATTCTTAGCATGCGAGTCTACCTGTACATTGTTTACAAGTACTTAATATAATGGATCTTTGTGATTGGATATTCGTTGTAGACACATTTTTGACTGGTTTTTGCATGGTGAACTTAATCTTTATTCTTGTATGATTTAATATTGCATATGGTTAAGATCTAGATGTAGGTCATGTTATGATTTATTCTTGGATGGATGTTATGGATCTGGAATATTTGTATTATCATGATAAATCCTTCAATAAGATGCTTTAAAATAGGGACTGGTACCCTTGTGTGCTTGAGTGAGTGCTCGATTCTAGCTAAGTGATGTGTCAATGCACCTCGGGATGTTTTGTGAAATAATAAGACTACATGTATGTGTATTGTAGTTGATGGAGGGAACTTTTAGTGCGTCTGTATTCACCTAGTTATTTTTTTACCGTAATCCATCCCTTCCTTTCCCTTCACCTCCTTTGAGTTTTGTTTCATCTCCTTGTCAAAATGTGTTGCTCTATCATAACCACATTTCTAATCCTTCCCTAAGCTGAAGAAATTGTAATCCCTTTTACAATATTTATTCTTTTTGAAAACCCATTTTTTATGTTCAACCGTAGCTCAAGTATTCATGTCTATTAAACGGGTTCCCTTTTTATCGCTTCTATGTGTCTCCTTGATTTATTTTTTGTAAAGTTTTCATTCTCCTTCCTACGTTTATTTTTTCTTGTAAGTGGTGACACCTATCCTGATTGCAAGACATGAGTCATATATTCTTTTTTAAAAATCCTAATGGTTTGATTTTGTATAGTTTAGGAAATTATTTTGACCTCCTTTAATGAATTTTTAATATGAAATAAATAGTCATGAGTAATTATTTTAATGCTCGATGCTTACATTATTACCACGTAGATATATATAGTTAATTGTATTCATTTTTACACGTAGAAATAGTTAAATGTAATGTCTTTATTAAGTTTTTATGTTTAATAAAAGGTAAGAACATTATATGTACTTGTAAGTATTATTAAATACAAATTTTTATCATTCTATTTACAAATATATTTTTCAATTTGAGGACCTTATGCTTTATGCCATATATTTTTATTATGTTACGTATCATTAATTGAGTTTATAATTTTTTAAAATATATTAATACCATATTATACTCGTATATTTATGTACCATTTCGTAAATTTGATCAAGAAAATGTTGGTTAACCTATCTCCTTACATAGGTATAATTCTTCTTTGTCAAAAACATTCGTGTAGAAAACAATTAGTAATGACTTGTTTGATAACCTGAGCCAACCTAAAGGAACAATTTTAAATTCTCCACTACCATATTCAAAGAATAACGCCGATAAGATGGATGTTTACAAAATCTCTTAGCTATTACAAGACAACAAAAGGAAACAAATATTAAAATACAAGACAAATATTAAATATTTTCTTGAATACATTTTTAAAACAAAATTGGAGATTAGCGGCCACTAAGATACTAGTTGACTCGCATACGATATAACTAGTAATGACAACTCCTATGGAAAATAAGCTAAGCACCATTACTAAATTTATATTTTTGTATTATGATATCTAAATCCTAGCATGATATTCTAATCCTAGTAGACACTACCATCGAAGATTATTAAATAGCATTGGTGTAACATAAAAAAGACTTCTTATTAACGAGATGTTAGGATATCTATTTTCTTGCATACATGATACTTAGTAATTACCTAACTAAAAAAAAAATAATATCCATTATTATATTTTGGATTTACAATACAACCTTTTAATCTTGAGACCTGCTTTAGGGTGGATGTTTATTGTATTTATTTTATGTTTCAAGACAATAAATATTCCAAGAAAAGATTAATTTTAACGATTTTCCGAATACACATATTCCACTACAAATTTTTCCACATTGTGGTCGCTGAGTTAAATATGTTATTCAAGGTCTAACACATGATATTAGAAGCCTAAAGGCCGCTAAGATTGTAAATTATTCCACTACGTTGGTGTAACATAACAAATACTTGATATTAACAACTCTCTGCGATAATTATTGTCTTGCATTCAAGATAATTTATGATGATCGTACTAAAAACTTAAAACTAAACTAATCTCCAACACCAAATTTTAAGCCTAACTTGGCCTCTGAGTACAACATTTGGTTCAAGTTTATTACAGGGATATTCCTATCCTAATAAGATATTTGAATTGTAAGTAAGCTTGCGAGGTCGAAGATAATTACATAGTAAGCGGTGGAAAATCACGAAACTTGAGGTAAGTGGCCGCTAGGATATTTGTTGTCTTTTAAATCAAACAAATAGTAACAACTCATTTGAAAAACTCACTATGCTCTATTTTTATATTTAAATTTTACAAGAATATCTTCAAATACTAGCAACCACTAGGGTGGATGCTTACTACCTTTCTTTGATGTTCCAAGACAAGATAAGATAACAAATATTCCAAGAGAAGAAAAATATTTACAAATTTCTCGAATATACGTAATTAAAAATGAAATCTTAATCCTTTGAGAATCTAAGTACAACATGTTCTTTAAAATCTATTACATGATATTCCTATCTTAATACGATATTCAAATCCTAGTGATTTCTAAGGTAGAAGATAATTACATAGCGCGAGTGGAAAATAATAAAGACTTGAGGTTAACGGTGGCTAGGATATTTGTTGTCTTATATACAAGACAAGTAGTAAGGATTTTCTTGAAAGAAAAACTATGAGCCATTATTATATTTAAATTTTACAAGACTATCTCAAAGACTATGCAACTGCGAGGGTTGATGCTTACAACCTTTCTTTGATGTTCCAAGATAATTAAAATAAAATTTTAAGCGTAGCGCCACAAAATTCAATATGATATTCAAATTCTATCACATGAGATTATAAACCTAGTAGTTCTTGGGTCAAATACTATTAAGTAACATTATTACAACATCACAAAGAATGAGGTTAGCGACCACTTTAGGATAGTTTCGTTCTTGCATACATGACAATTAGTAATGACTTGATTAAAAACTACACTAAGCTCCATTATTATAAATAGATTTTACAATACGATGTTCGAAGACTAGCCACCACTAGGGTGGATGTTTATGTCTTTTCTTGGATATTCCAATACAAGACAAGACAATAAATTTGAAGACAAGAAATATATTTATGATTTTCAAGAATACATGTAATCGAACATGTAATCTTAAGCCTAGTACCCGTTGGGTAGATTATCCATTTGTAGGATCCTAGAAGACGCCAAGGTTGTCCATTATTTTTGTTATTCAATCACTAATTTGAAAATAAGAATCTATTGAGGCTTGAGACCAAGGAACCATTACTTTGATTACTAATTTATCCTAGCAGCCACTAGGCATTTTCCTTTATAATATCCGATTTGAATTATGTGATATTCATGTTATATTTTATCGAAATGTAAAAGGAACCTAATGACAACACCCAATCACATCACATCATGTAAGATTTGTGATTATTGAAATATTCAATTCTCAACCAAAGTATCACCCATGTTGGATTTCAAGTTTCGTAATGATGTAGTGTAACTCAAATTTGTTTTTTACGGTGATGGGAAGATAGCCATCAATCCACTATTATCTCCTCTATCCTAAAGATATACTGATTTTTATACTTTGATGAAAAGATATCCTAGAAAATACACATGATAGTAGTTCTAGCCTTCACTTATAGCAAGAAATTATTGACACTGAAACAAACCAACTTTAATAGTGATTAATTATTTAAATTTCTTATCGCAATGCATAACAAAAATTTTATTAATGATTTCTTGTTTTTTATTACTAAAGGAGGGTTGAAGTATGCTTAGAAACCATTCAGATATAAATATCCATTCCTATTGATTTTTACTCTATGAAAATATTAACATCAAATCTGACATCTCCTTGTTATTGTACTATTGAAAAATAGTATATATCCTTACCAATTACTTATGAATTATTAATTTGTTTAATTCCTTTTTTCAGGTAACATGTCTTCCATTGTTTGCACTTCACTCATATAAATTCCTTTGATTGAAGGAGTAGAGGATATGAAAAGGAGAGATGATGAATGGTTTGTAGAAATACATTCCCTAGAAAATGACAATGGTTAGATGTGGTTATTTTTGTTGATGAAGATGTTGTCAATGAAGTCAGTATGGTACTAACTTTAGAAGTTATTGATCTGAAAACATTGTGTAATTACCTTGAATGTATTGACATTGAAATCAATAAGTTCCCTATTATTGACATGGAGTTTGAAGTTTCATTGTTCAAGAAACTAGAAATGAAGGGTTCTAGAGAAAGTAGGATGTGTTTTTATTATAAATATGGTTGTAATTTAGGGAAGTTCATACAATATAAAAAAATAGGCTGTGAAAATGCACTTAAAATTCATAATAACATGCATTTGGTATTCAAAAAATTATATAGAACAATAATACCTCTTCTATTTGTCATTATTTGAATAGAAGAAATTTTCTTTTTCCACGAAACATGAGAATATGTTTACAATGCTAAGTCGATCTTATTTTTCTAAATTAGAGATAGATACCTCTAATTCAAAGTTGCAAGATCTTGAAAATGAATAAAGGATTATTTGTATTGTTGAATAAAGTTACCAATATATTTGAAAAAGTTGAATCTTCAACCATTGAACAATTAAAATTGTTTTAGTTCAATGGTGATGTTTTTCTAGTTGAAGTTTCTAGGTTCTATGTGGCATCTCTACAATATCAATACCATGTTTTGAATGATGATAATGTTGATCTTCTTGTCCATTCAATGTTTTTTAATGTTATTCGTACACAAAGGGATGTAATTCATCTTTCCTTTTTTATATTATCAAAGGAACTTATGTAACTAGAGGATCTAGATGACCTAAAAAGACATTATGTGCATTTATACATTATTGATGGCCAACATATCATTTGTTCCCGAAATTTTTTTAGCTAAAAGTAAATACGGGTCATTGTAAAATAAGTTCCAGGTTAGAAAAGATTGCATTATGTATTTATGTGTGCTTAAAGAAGACATGATTAATATTTGCAAGAAACATAACGATCTAAACAAAATTGGATTGAATCTAATTTTATTGATGTACTCTACAAAGCTGGAACAATTTGGATATCCCTAGGATGTCCTCACGAGGCCTTAGTGGGAAATGTAAAGACAAACAATTTGAGGGTAATGAAAAATTTGTTCTACATGAATCTCATTACCACCAATTGTGTGTACACTTAGGAGAATAGAAGAAAGGAAAAATAATATTTGATTTTAGAGGAAGTGAAAAATAAACAAAAATAAAAATTAATGCTGAAGTGGCGAGAGGTTCTCACAAAGTGAAAACACAAATAATTACAAACAACTACATGATTTCAATTGAAGAGCAAATTCCATAAATGATGGAAGACACTAATGAGTTTACTGTCAATGTGCACATCCCTTCTATATCTAGTAAACAATATCATCTATTCCATCAAATAAACCATTCAAAGAAGAATGTGTGATCATATATTTATGCAATTTAATCTATTGTAATAACTTCTTATGTAATAATGGACCTGCTTAAAATTGTCGGATCTAGTCTCATGAATTACCGAGACAATAAAACAAGACATGCAAAATGTTAAAGACAAGGGAGAATCAATTATGGAAATGTGTTACATAATTTTTACAGTAATGGAAACTTTAAGATCTTGTGTCTTATGTACACAATAACTGATGTGCATAATTGTGATGTTGATGATGGGGATAGAGAAGAAATCACCATGGATTGGATGGACCAACTTTCGAAGAAATTTGTGACTGAGGAAAATTGACCTTCGAGGAAATACACGTCCTTTTATTTATGAGAGATATTATGAGTTTTGGTCTCATATGTTCACTCAAATCACTTTCAAAAATTCTCTGATAATAGTGCTTTACTGACGGTAGTGTTGCATTGCATGCTTTGGTTGACTTGGGTCTATCTACAATTTTTATTATTGAATCACATGATCAAGAAATTTTTTTAAAACATTATTATTCTCATTTGAAAAAAATGTACATTGATTAAGATCACTTTAAACAATTATATTAGTTTAATGCATTTGAATTGATACATACAATATTTATGTAGATAACTTGACCAATAGAGAAAGACATTGTCTCATTGTCTCCACATAAAAACAAAGGAGACAATGTCATTCTTAACATGTGCAACCAATTCAACTTGTTGCTCGGATGTTGTTGACCATCCATATTTGAATATATAAAAGGTGAGTGGGAAACACTTGTTTTATAAATTTTCACACTATAAGAAGTTTTCGATTGTCATTATTTACATGTTTTTAATAAAACTTTAATTTTTTTCATATTTGATGCCAAATGGGGAAGAAATAGTCACTTCATGCATGAACTCATAGATAGAAAAGGTTATGATAATTGTGTATAATTATAAACAAAACCATTTATAAGCCCCTCATAATTGTATGAACCTATAGAAATGTAGTTTATTTGTTATATGTATTACACTAGCAATCACTAACATATATATTTTAATTAGATTTATTTTGAATTGAGTAAATTTTTGTTTCTTGGTTGATATTAAATTACGGGACATTGAAAAATATTTACTTCCATGCAGTTGGCTATTTGCGGAAACTAAGCTAATCAAATAATGTCATACCAACCATAGGCCATAGAATAATAGGTTAGTATAGCATTCACTAATATTCATCAATATCTATGTAATATTGTCCATTAAAGGTTTTTTCATTGAATAGAAGTAATGTTATATCACGAATTTAATTACATCAACATGTTATTTATTTTCAATTGATTAATTTTTTAAAAATTGGTTAACAATAAACTATTGAGAATTAAAAAACAAATAATTCTACACAGTTGGCCATTAGCGGTCACTAAGCCCGTCAAACAACTTGTCAGCTCAAACATAGTCTAGGCATTAATGGATTGCACCTAGTGGTTGCTTATATACAAATACATCTATGCCATATTTTATAAAAGCAAGTTATATCATGTATTTGTTTATTTCAAGTTTTTGAATTGATTACTATTTTTAAATAGAATGTGTATCACAAGAACCTATAGAGGGGGAGTGTGAGGGAATCCAAGATGGAATCTCAATCAGTAAGTGTTAACATACTAAAATTTTGATTATTTGAATTGGTTAATATCAAATTACAAATAATTGAAAAAAATTCACTTTTGTACTATTGTCCAAAAAGGATTAATTAATTATTTTAAATTTGGAGGGTTTTCCCTATGAAAAAAACCAATCCCATAAGGAATTGGAAATAAAATTTGGTAAGGAGACTATCAACTTTGCAAGGTGGGTTCAAGGAATTTTTAAAGATCTTTGGCATACAAATGTGAAGTGGGATTTTTGTCTAGCTATCTCTCCTCCACCAAAGTTGAAAGTTGATTAAGGATTCAAAAAAATTGGTGGTTGAATTCAAACTAGTTCTTCTTTTTGGTAGAGAACATTGTTGTGTAGAAGGAAAAATTGTAGTAAAATATCTCCAAAAGATTTGGAGTAGAGAGGATATTGTTTTCTTCCCTACACACATTGTGTATTACAATAGGCTCGAGGGAAACCCTGCAGTAAATTTCATGGTGGGAGTAAATCCAATCAATAATTATTCTCGAAGTCAAATAATAAATTATTCTCAAAACCCCAACATACTAGAATTTGATTGAAACCATAAGAATGATTTAAAAATTCACATTGAATTATGTACATGGTTGAAACATGCGAGGATAACATAAGACCATGTGTAGATAATTGAAAACTTTCAAATGCACTATTGGCATTTGAATTATATACTTTTCTTCCAAATTCAACAATATATTTTACATTTTTAAAGATTAAAATAACTACCTTAATGTTCTTACAGATTTGCGGTGTGCGATAAATTTTTTTCTTTTTATAAAGAAAAAAATTCTAACAGGTGAAGAGATAATCATGGATCATGGACCAATAAAAGAACGATTTTCCCAAATCTACATAGTTTAAAATTAAACACATTTTATAAGTAGTAAGACCCTTGTTTCAAATCAAAAATTAAGCCTAGCGGATGCTAACACTCAAAAACTAGAAACATATAACATTTATTTTTTTGCATTGATGTTAGTTTCCACGAAATCAAAAAACAAAATTTTCCCGAGTTATGCATGGTTAAATCTTAAAGACATTTTGAAAAATATGAGAACCTTATTCCAAATGCAAACTTAATCCTAGCATCCGTTACATTGTATAAAACATAAACATGTTTTGTTTATTTATTTGCGAGATCCATGTTGGATTCCTTGAAATCATAAAATAATATTTTACTAGATCTTCATATGTTAATCTTAATGACATTTTAAAAATGATAAAACCTTGTTTGAAAGAAAAATAAATCCTGGTAATTATTCGCTAACACGTATAAAAATAAACATTTTTTGTTTAATGTTCTACAAATTGTTGTTTTAAATTTTTTTATTTCTTTGTTATGTTGACATTAGTAAGAATATTAAGTTTTAATGGCATGATGCCCTTATTCCTATGATACATAATTCAGATTGTATGTTGGCAGATTTGAGATTAGAATCATACAAGAAGATTTCATTATGACCAAACATACCATTTATCAAGGATCTAGGAATCAAAATATATTTCTCAAAAATATTATCACCATTTTGAGCAAGTGTAATGCATATTACAATTGTATAAATACACCTATTGAAGGTTTAATTGTGGCCTATAATGCTTATTACAATTCCACTTGATATATGAATAATGTTCTATATTACAACTATTTAAGGATGTGGAATACAATGTGGAGACATCTGCGATGTCATTGAATCAATAACCCAATTAAAATTATGAAAATTTTGCCTAATTTTATTTAATAACACCTTTTGTATAATTTGTGTGATTATATTTAGTAGTGTTATTTGTATAATGTGTGTTTATCAATTAGTGAAATCCTTTATTCACAATTTAGACAATACATGGGAAAATCTTAATGATGCGAGTCCATTTTTATTGCACGAACCTCCCTCACATGAGTCGAGGAATAATTAATTGGGTTGTGATTTCTCCTTCTTTCACTTGTTTTCTCAAGTTTCTCTTAGTTGTTTTTCCCTTCCCTTTCATGGAATCTACCTATGTTAATTTCATCCTCTTGTGTTGAAAGAAAATAAAATTACTTTCCTCTCTCCTATGTCTTCCACTCGTCTTTATAATGTCTTTTGCATAGGCTCCAAACTTATTCTTAATGTGGTGAGAAAATCCTTGGTGTGGATTATCTCTAGACCATAGAAATATTGTGTCACTTCCAAGATTTTAGGCATCTTCGTGTTCAATTTCCTAGTACCGAGTATAGATAATACGGTGGTCATGGGGTCACATACCATTTCCTTTACCAATAACATCATGTGGATTTGGTCGAAGATCTAGTAAAATTATGCCTTCCTAGTCTCTTTTCTAATCTATATTATTGTATCTCTCCTTTCTAGGTTGACATCAAGATTTTTGATGCCCTAAAATTGAAAATTTGGGCCTTCTATAAATTTGTAGAGTATTTTCAAAGTATCCATTAATCTGATAGGAATGTATCTCCAACGTGCCATCCCTAGACACGGTCACACTCACAAAACTGTCTGCCCCTTCTTCATCGCATGGTGTTGTTGAAGACTTTTGTTGGCTTGTCCTTTTCCTTTCTTAGGAAGATTTCAACGCTTAGCTTGATGGACCAATTAGAGGTGGAACCCTAGAGTTTCTTTATCATTCCCCCTCTTTTTTTGTGTTCACAAATAAATTTTTTGTAGGCCTTGTTATTCATGTTACATTTTTACCTCATTATTTACGAGTGTTTCCAACTAGTTTTTTTGTATGTTTCCCTTTATCGATAAAATATTTCAATACTTGTAGGGTCCTCGGTTCATAGCTCCTAGTCAAAAGTGTTTAACTATTTAAAAAATAAAATTATGTAATTTTTCCCTAAATTTATTTGAGAAAATGTTTTGTATAATGTGTGTGACTATCTTAGTAAAGTTAATATGTATAATATGTGTGATTATCTTTAGTAATTTTATAATACTATAAAAGATTTAAATGATAATAGATATATTAATATATAAAAAAATTCTACATAACATTTTAATTTACAGTGAATTCTATTTTGATTAATGTTAATTTACGTAGATAAGCTACATTGGCATTACCTAGTAAGCATTAAGTTTTGACTCTCTTACTCTTATTTTTTAAGTCATATTATCCTCTCGACTTCAAATTGTTTATTGCACAAATTCCTCACATCGATTTATGGAATTTAATAAATTGAAAATTTCTCAACCACTTCAAAAATTAGTCCATTCATTTTTATCGTGTAAAAATTTTGTTTTTCCATTATCTATTCTCGTGAATTTAGGATCTAAGTGTGACGAATAGTTTACTGATGAAATTCAAATAAATCTTAAAATTATTTATCATAATTCTACCTTTAGAAAATAAATTTTAGTTTATTTCATATGTATATTAAGTTATGATAAGATATCCTCCTAATAAGGGGAGTAAGGAGAATTTTAATTGTCATTTAAAGTGTCAGGTGTGGGAGGAAAATTTCCCTAGTGATTTCATGTCCCTTCTTTCGAGGCACACAAGGATGGTGGAAGGTGATATTGGGGTTAGCGATGAATGTCGTCACACATTTTTAATGATTAAGGGGAAGCTAATGTTTTTGTAATTTGGGTTTATTCCTCTCTTGAAATCTAGGTTTATACCTAATAAGGCGATGTTAATGGGCATTTATTCCTCTCTTGGAATATATTTTTTAGCTTGTACCATTACAAGTGCGTTATTGAGTTCTACGAGTGGCATAATTTTTGCAATGCTTCCAACTAAGAACCCTAGTGGAGCTTCCCCCACCCGGGATCAAAGGTCGATGATTTAAATTCTAGGGAGATGCATTATTTGCCTCTCTCACTCCAAAGGAAGTGCGATTCTTGTAGTTTTTCGTATTCGTGTAATGTAAGGGTGATCATTTCACATCAAAATTACCTTACAAGGATATCTCCTCGGATGGTTACATAAATACCTTAACAATGGATAAGACCATCGAGGGCCTCACCTTTAGCGGAAGCATCGCTAGTGGGGATATCACTTCCTCCTTTGCTAGGGGCCTCCCTAGTCTCGAGAGGTGGCATGGTTCACTCACTCTGTGCATTGCATGTGTTGTAGAAAGGATGAAAAATTTGTTTGAGTTACAAGTATTTTTAGGACCATGAGGGATGTCAATCTGCACAAGATTTTCAAGTCATTCGTACACATCATGCATGTCTACGTGCCCATGGATTAGAAGATAAATTAGTACTAGATTTTTTTAAATTTCATCAATAGGGAAGGATGATCAAAGATCTATCAATAGTCTCAACACCTATGGTTATTATAATCTTACTCTCGAGTCGAATGGGCCCTTCTGAGGAAAATTTAAGTAAGGAATACTTAAAATTAGACATGTTTCATTCTTTCTATCGGAGTCTTCTACTTGTTTCTACGTTATCATTTTGTAGGGTTTTTTTAGTGTTGATAGGATCAATTGTGTTTCACTTAAATTCAACGATTATCCTTTAATTTTTACTTGCCTCATTTAGTATAAAGATTTTACTTTTCACTAAAGAAAACTAAAATTAAAAGTTAAAATTTTACATTTTTCTCATGGTGTATTTTGGAAAATTAAAAGTTAAAATTTTAATTGTACTCTATTACTATTGATAAATCATTTGTGTACTTACAAAAATCTATGTTTGTTTACTCTCGGGTAATATTTTATATCTTCCAAAAAATTCTTAACATAGTACTTGAAAATAAAGATTTTAAATCACATTTAGTTCAATATGACTTCAATTTAGACCAAAATCTCTTTGGCTCTTACATGCTTCTTATCAAATGATCGAAAGTAGTAAGTACTCTAAATTCAAATATTATTTGATTTTATCTCGATTGTGAGCAGTGCAAGTTTTAGATATATGATTCTTGAAGGACTATGACATGGAAGGATATTTACCTATTCTATGAGTTATAATATGGTTTTCCTAACAATAATGATGTCATAATAAAAGGATTGGATTTTAAAATTAAGTTGTACTGAAATATGTAGCAGATACATAGATGCACTATAAAGGAATTGATTTGATTTCTTTATTTATTCTAAGAAACATGTTCTTATAAGAGTGTGCTTCTAACATGCACATAGAGATTGACTTCCATTACAATGTCATACAACATCACTCAAAACAATATTTTCTACCATTGCTTATGTTCAATAGGTATCCACTTTAATGAACACATTTCTCTAATTTTATTTGTAGGTTGATTTCAATATCCAGTAAACCCTTAAAATTTACTCTAGATGTGTGAGGATTTCTGACATTGTGCATTTCTTTGTTTAGGGACGACAGTGATGGCGTGTTATAGAGTGATATGCGGGAAATTCAATATGAGAATAATGAATGTCTATAATTTCTTCTATCACCACCTAGTATCATCGAGCTTGAAGAGAGAAATGAGAAGGGCTAGATGGTGTTTTACACCACTACCATGCACATCAAAAGATGAATTACATTTAATTATATTCTCATAGTCCGTATCATCGCCCTTCGTTAGTTTCGTTATAATATCTTCAATAATTCTCTAGTTACACCGTGGTTCAATCACATAATAGTAAATGATCCTAGAAGTGTCTCGTATATCTTGATAGTCATTAGCCTCGCGGTCACTAGGCTATATGAAAAAGAAACATGAATGGTTTATTTTTTGCAGAAAAATGTCATCTTCCATGAAAAAATTAAAATATTTTCCAAATAACCTCATTCAAAGAAAATTAAAGCCTTTGGTTTGCTAGCCTATATAAAAAAGAAACATTTTATTTTTATGGTTTTGTAGATCAATGTTGGATTCCCTAAAATTATTAAATGATTTTTCAAGAATTACATAGTTTCATCTTAAATAAATTATAAAACTAATAAGAACCTTTATTCCAAAGTAAGAATTATAGCCTTGTGGCTGCTAGCTTTGTATAAAACAAATACATGTTCTATTTATTATTTTGCATATCTATGTTAGATTCTAATATTTTTAATTTCATATTCTGTATATCGACTTTAGAGTATGGTAAATTCCAATTTATGTGATTTTGAATTCTAATATATGTGATTTTGGATTCCAATATATGTGATTTTGGTTTCCAATATATGCGATATTGGAATCCAATATGTGCAATTTTTGAGTGTAGATAATTCCAATATTTAACATTTTGGAATCCAAAACTATTAATTTGGGATTCAAATATTGGCTATATGTTTTTCTCTTTGGGACTACAATAAGTCATCATTTATTGAAATAAGTGTTATTACATATTATTCAACATGCATACTCTATGGAAAATGACATCTTTTATAAGGCTATCCTAGAATCTACTAAAGCATTACAAAATGATTTTTAAAAGAAAATTTTAGATATAAGTCTATAGATATAACCACTCAAGCATAATATTAACATATGTAAGGAATCTAAAACATGCTTATACCAATCATATATTTGTGTATGATATTAGGATTAAAAAATGTTTTTAATCCAATTTTTCCCCTTAGGAAAAATTGATCAAACACGACCTTGCATAGGAGAAATGGAGAGGTTGGTTCAGTCATGCGAGCTCACATTTGATCCCAAAAATCAAGTTGTAGGTGGGCTCGGCAATAGAGAAGAAAGGTTGAAAAATGAGGCCAAACAATGTTAAAGGAGATCAGAGCTCAACAGGAGAAAAATGGGAAAAGGCAGTGTTCACTCGAGGCTCGAATCAGCTAAGTGTATAAGAATCAGTGAAATCCTCCACATGTCTCAACAGAAAAAATCCAAAGTTCAAGTCCAAAGTAGGGTCTCTAAAGGAGTGGAGGCCCTCCATGTGGTCGATTCTGAAAATGAAGAGTCAGACATTGAATTGACTAAGTATAAAAGAGTCAGCAAAAGCCTCCACATGTCTCATCGGCGCAACTCCAAAGGTCAAGTCCAAATTAGGGTCTTAAAATGAGTGCATGCCCTCCATGTGGTCGAGTCCAAAAAGGAAGAGACAGTCATTAAATCGGATAAGTATAAAAATTTAGCGGAAGACTCCACGTGTCTCACCGGTGCACCTTCAAAGTTCAAGACCCAAAGATTAGGTCCTAAACAAGCGCGGGCTTTCCACGTATCTAAGTTCGAGAAAGTCACATTGGCGACCGTTGAAAATTATAAGGCCAACAAAGGGTGCCACATGTCACAGCTCAAAGGCAACTCCAAAGGTAAAATACTGGAGGCGAGGTCTCGGCGAGTGTTGGCCCTACATGTGTCTAGGGTAAGGCATAGTGTCTTCACCAAACAAGATGGACTTATCAAAAATGAAGAAAGTAAAGTAGTCCCGTGGATGATGCCAAGTGTCCAATGGCGTAACTTCAAGAATGAAAGGAGGGGGTGAAATATTAAGATGTGCGAGGTTGCCACATGGATCTTGCATGGATAGACTCTTTTAAATATTGTGATCTTGTGTTAAATGCCCAACCTTGACCTTTAGACAACCATAACTTTTTGGAAGCTCATATTTGAGCAAGCAAGGAATTTTTAGAAATATATCAACATCTGCTACTCACCTACCACCATTAATGAAAAATGATAAATTCAGTCTACCATTTTTGAGGCTGTCAGGCTTCTCACCTACCACCATAATGAGGTTTGGTCTTCCTTTCTTGCCCAACAAGGAACATTAATGAAGGCACATGTTGTGTCATGGAACCCATCAATTTTGTAGGTGAATTCAATGCATTTTTGGGGTGGTTGGAGTAGGTGAATTCAATCCATTTTTGGGTGGTTGGAGTAGGTAAATTCAATGCATTTTCTTGGGTGGTTGGAGTAGGATTTTGAATTATTCCCTCCTTTCTCTCTTATTCTTCCTATATATTATAAGGAGGGGAAATTTTCTAAAGGTAGGAAATTTTTACTTTGCACCCTAACTTCTTCTTTGTTATGCATGTAAATTTTTGGGGTTTCAAGCCTCCAGTTTAGAATGTAATGGAAGTTTTTACCTCTTGACCATTGTAATGTATTATATCAACTTTGGAGGAATAATGCTTGTTTGTGGACAATTTTTAACCATCTCTTGTGTTTATTGCATCCTCCCAATCTCTCATTGTAGTTTGGTTAAGCGTAATGCTGGTGATTGTATTACTTCTAATGGTTTATGTTTAATTGCATAGTAGGTGTTCAAAATTCCTTTGGTGCATCACCTTTGATAGTCTAGATTTTATTTCTTACATCTCCTTAACCCTATCTCTTTAGCAAGTTAGAGTATGTTTAAGAGTAGATCATATGAAAATTTAATGTATGCACTTGAATAGAGGAATAGGAACCAACCTTCATCCAAATATCTCTCTTGATTCGCAAGTACCACACTTTGAGAGATGCTCCATGTTATGCAATCACAAGCAGATTCTCAACCCATCGAGTTACGGACATTGGGGTGTTGTGATTACGCATCAACAATTTTGGCATTCGGTGGGACCAAAGGTCAATATTTCAGTGTTATCAAGATTGGGTGTGTGTCTTGGTAAACTTCCAGCCTTTGGAGGCTTTGGAGAAACACATTTGGTGACTCCGTCACTCAAATCCAGTGGTTTTAGCAGCCCAAGTTTATCAAGTTCATGAGAAGAATACAAACAAGGTCAAGAACTAGAGAAGAGGGGCTATTTTTCTATCTACATTTATCCCTAGATAGAGAAAGAAGGGGAAGAAGAGCTCAAAGGTCTCCATCTCCACCAAGCAAGACATTGTCAACACGACCCTCCACTTGGTAGGCCTTTTGTTCAATCGACTAGAGTTCTTCAACCAATCAAGATGGCACAACCCAACCCCTACATCAACTTCATTAGTAGAGTTCGTTGGCTCTTAATGCATAAAATCTAGTTCAAGTTGCAAAGATCTTGAAGAAAATTTTGTATTTTACTAGAGAGAACCAGAAAACTCCAATTGATCATATCTAGGACATTGCAAATTTCTATGCAATCCATGAAACAGATGAAATGGACATTGTTGTCAAGTTGTTGGAATCCTCCTTTAAAGGTAAAGCTTTATAGTGGTTCAGAAGTCTAACCGTGGGATCCATCCATAATTGGGACCATTTATGCACATCTCTCCATAATCAATTTGAAGAAAAGGGAGATAACTTGTCTTTATTAGAACAACTTACAAAGATCAAGAGGGCTGATAATGAATAGTTAATGGAATTCAAGTTGATTCCAAATGAGGACATGGGATAGGATTCCATTGGCCATGATACCAATAGCTGAATGTTCTTTTTACACTTCCTTAAAGCTTTAAATTCTGATATTGCTATGATGATTCAATCCATGGGAGGTATAACCTTACCCGCATCCTATAACATTGTTATTAGAGCTGAAAATTTCTTGATCCAAGCTGGTAAACTTACACCTAGGCCACCTATGCCTCTATATCTAGACATGGGAGCTCCTACAACTAGTCAAACGCTAGAATTGAATCCCATTCCAGCCCCTAGAAATCAAAACAATAGTGAGGCTTCTACTTCTTCAAGCACTTCAAAAGAATTACAGGAGGTTATGAAACAACTACAGAACCTAGGAAATGAGCTAGTGACTATTAAGAGACATCAAGCTCAAAGTTCTAGGCCATATCAACCTTAAAATCAAGTATCAAGCTAGACCCCCATATCAACAAAATAGACCAGCAACTCAGGCTACAAATAAAAACCAGAACTAGGGACAACCTCATGCTTACAGGCCATTCCAACCATATAATTATAACACACCTTCAACATCGAGGGCCTTGATTCCAACACAAAACAACATAGCACAAGAGTACAACTGGTGTTACCCCTGAAATTTAACTCATAATCAATCAATGTGTTTCAATGGTGCACTGAACCAGTCCTTGATGGTACATACCATTGGTGTATCCTAAGAACCAATTCAAGAGAGAAATAAACAACATGAAACTCAGCAAGAGGCACCTCCGAAAAAAACCACATTAGTTAATTAGCACACAAAAGACTTATGTGGAGTTAATCAACCCCCTATTTAGGGTGTAGCTGGCAACACACAGTCAAAGAAGAGAAACATTAAGGAGGGACAACCATATAATCCAAATGTTTCTCAGTCTACTCCTACACAACAAGGAGTTAGTAGACCAAATTCAGCCCCAAATGTGCAAAATCAGCCCAAGACACCCTCTGTAGCAACACATGTGCCTGTTCAAGCTCCCGAGAAGGTTGTGCCAAGTAAGGGGAAACAAAAGGATAATTCATCCCCTTCAACATTATCGATCAGATGAAGAAAACACATGTGAAAATTTCCATGTGGGAGTCATTGGCTATCCCAGGACAAAGAGACCTATTGCAAGCTGCTATGGCAAATTGGTCAGCATCAAATCAGCCACCCAATCAACAAGAAAAAGTGCTCACCAATGCATCTCATCAAGAAGGAAACCATGGAGGCCATCAAGGAAAAAAATTTGAAGCCCCCCACCATTCAATGTGTCATTGATTGTTGGGAACCACTTAGTACATAACTGCATGATTGATTCGGGTGCAAGTAGCTCAGTAATGCTGAACAAATAGCAAATCAATTGGGTCTAAAGTATGAGCTAGTGCTAAAAGGAGTAGTGCAACTAGATGGGACAACAATAGGAATGGTTGGGGTCATCAAGGGTTTAAGCCTAACACTACATGCTGTCTAAATGTCACAGTATTATAAGATGTGTCTATAATTGACCTCCCACCACTCTTTGCATTGTGTTTGTCAAGGACTTCACCACAAAAATTGGTGGGTATCTATATTCAAATTGGTCACACATGCTTTTAGGACGAGGTATGAAGCTAAGGCTACAATTAGATCAAATCCGATTACAAACTTTCACATTGAGGCTCATGTGCCAAGTCATGTCAATGTAAATTATTCATCCTTTGATCAAGAAGAGTGTTTAAATGATTTAGAAATAGGTACTAAGGTTAAGGGTATCCCAGATTTGACTCTGGATGAATGGGAAAAAAAAGGAATGCATTTGACCCATATAAGGAAATTGAAGAATCTAAATTGGGTGTATATTATGTACATGAAGAAAATTCACCCATTCCTAACATCACCAAGCCAGAAGATGAAGGTGAAAATGAAGTATGGCAACTATATTTCAATGGTTCAAGAAGCAAACAAGGTGCTAGAGGAGGTGCAATGTTAGTTTCACCATAGAACATCAAGTATTATTTAGTGTTTCGTTTCCAGTTTTCCTATTCAAAAAAACACACTTGGATATGAGGCCTTGATTCATGGATTACATTGGGCAAGAAAGAGAGGCATAAAGAATTTGCAAGTATTTGGTGATAGTGAGCTAATCTTAAACCATGTCGGAGGAAAAAATGCTACCAAAAATGACCTACTCATGGGTTACAAAAATAGGGTATGGGGCCTAATTGAAGAATTTGAAGCTTTCAACATTGTGTCCATACCCAGGAAGAAGAATGAAGCTGCAGATAGGCTTACTACGAAGTTGGATCAACATTTGATGTGGTTGACAATATCAAAAGAGACAAAACAAAACCACATATCCATGTGATTGTAACACCAACAATTCCATACAATAATATGAGTTGGCGGGTTTTGAGAATGATCAATAAATCATTTCGGTAAGAAGAGGTTGAATTCTCATCTAGGAATCAAGATAAATTGGAGTAGAATGCACGGGGATCAAGTAGTGCAGCTTTGGACAATAAGCTTTGTAGAGGTTTGGTGACACTTTGGATTCAATATTCAATCCTAATGACAAGTTCGTAAAGAGAAAGAAAACATTAAGGTCAAAGGAGATGATTTAGAACCTATTTTTGTTGGGGAAGGAAAGACACTCCAAATTGGTAAGGTGGCCACTGAACAAGAGAGATATGAGTTTGCACAACTTTCCAAGAGTTTCCAGACGTCTTCACTTGGAGCTATGAGGACCTGTGAGGATTCAATCTGAATTTGGCACAACATACAATAGAAATTTGGATCTAGATGTTGAGCCTATTAGGCAGAAGCAAAGACCAGTCAACCCACACATTGAGCCTCTTATGAAGAAAGAGATGAACAAGCTAATAGAGGAAAGCATTATATTTCCAATCAAACATTCAAGTTGGGTTGCAAACTTGGTACCGGTCAGGAAGAAGAATGGAGAAATAAGGTTGTGTATGGAATTTTGAGACTTGAACAGAGCATCCCTCAAGGACCATTACCTACTTCCTTTAATGGAATAAACCTTACAAGAGGTATCTACGGCTCAAATATTTTCCCTCCTCGATGGCTACTCAGGGTATAATAAGATAATGGTAAAAGAGGATGACTAGTTCAAAACAGATTTCACCACTAAGTGGGGCACCTATTCCTACATGAAGATGCCATTGGATTGTCTAGTTCGGAGAATCTTTTCAAAGGGCGACAGACATGGCATTCAAGGGGTTGATCAGAAAAATAGCACTAATATATCTTGAAGATATCATTGTGTTCTCCAAAAACACAACGAATCACCTCTTTCATCTAAGACAGGTATTTCAAAGATGTAAGAAAATCAAGGTATCATTAAATCCCAAAAAATGCATATTCCTGGCTCACAAAGGCAAGATCCTAGGCCATATTGTGTCAAAGGAAGGATTGACAATTGACCTAGAAAGAGTTGAAGCAATTTTAGCATTACCATTCAACCCACAAGAAGGATTTTCAAAGCTTTCTAGGAAGAATCAATTTTGTTTGTAGGTTTGTGCCAAATTTTTCCACTCTTGTGAAGCCAATAACACTGATGTTGAAGAAGAGCATGGAATTTAGGTGGATGGTGAGGGAAAAGAAATTTTTGAAGCCATCAAAAAGGCTATTTCCCAAGCTCCAACTCTCATCAATCTAGACTTCTCCAAGGACTTCATCCTTTATGCGTTTGGTGGTTGGGATGAAATTTATGTAATCATAGTGCAAAAAAATAAAGATAGATCTTAACAACTAGTTTCCTTCTTCAGCTAAAGTTTGGAGGACTATGAAGTGAGATACTCCTTCACTGAGAAGGAGTTTCTTACAGTGATCAAGAGCTTGAAGAAGTTCAAGCACCTTGTCTCAAACAACAAAATTCAGTTGTTGGTCTCTCATGTGGGAGTCAAGGACTTCCTTTTGAACAAAGATCTAAATGAGAAATGTGTAAGATGGATCACTCGTGTCATGGAATATGACATTGAGATTAAATTCATTAAAGCGGGTCCATGGAAAAGTGTTATGTGAGCGGTTGGTGTCAAGTCAACAAGATGAAGCAAGTAATGAAAATGGGGTTGTTTTGGTACTACAAGATGGTCAAGAACAAACAAATGATAGTGTTCCTATCCTTGTTGGACTCAAAATATGATACACTTCCTACAAACAGGCCTATGCCCTCTAGAAATGAGCAAAGAAAAGAGGAGATATTTCAGATTACAAGCCATTCCATATGTGCTTGTTGATGGTTTTTTGTTCAAAAAGGACATCAATGGTGTTCTACTAAGATGCATCGGAATAGGTCAAATCAAGATGTTACAAAGGAGTTTCATGATGGAGAAGCCAGAGGTCATTTTTCTCCACAGTAACAACTCTCAAGATAATGAAGGCGGGATATTATTGGCCCATGGTGTTTAGTGACTACTACACATGGATCAAAAAATGTAAGAAATGTGCATTCTTCATAGGAAAAGAAAGGTTAGCAACACTTCCATTGCACCCAATTTCATACAATGGGGATTGGACTTCATTGGGGTCATTAATCCAAACTCAAGCCAAGGCCACAAGTGGATTCTCACAACAACAAACTATTTCACCAAGTGGACCAAGGTGGTAGCACTCAAAGAAGAAAATGAGTCTAGCATACTAGACTTTTATGAAGGAATAGTGACTAGGTTTGAGTAACGGCCACTATCATATCAAACAATGGATTGGCGTTCTTAGGTCCCAAGATCACAGAATGGGATCTCAAGAATGGGATCTAATTGAGCACCTCTTCAAATTATTACCCACAGGGTAATGGTTAGGAAGAGTCCATAAATAAGAATTTGCTAAGGATCATCAGAAGGACTCTAGATGAAAATCAAAGGACGTGGCATACCAAGCTCAAATCAACATTATGGGCTGATAGAATCACACCAAAGAGGTCTACAGGTAATTCCCCTTACAAGCTAGTCTACGGGAAAGAGGCAGTGTTGCCTATATCATTAGAACTGCTCCCGCATTAGAGCTCATGAAGCAGTTGGAGTTGTCTGAGTTCGAACCAATGGAGGCTAGGTATGCAGAGCTGATGGAATTAGAAGAAATCAGGAACATGCAGTTCAAACAATGGAAAAGGATCAAGCCTTAATTAAGAGATGGTTTGATAAGAAAGCAAGAGCAAGGACCTTTAGGAAGGGGACCTAGTTCTGAAGTGGGATGCAGATTGGGAAAATCCAGGAAGGCATTCTAAATTTGATGCTATTTGGAGTGGCCCCTACATGGTTACATGATGTAAAAGTAGCAATGCCTTCAATTGTCTACATTAGATGGAGAGGAGCTTCGATTCCAGATTAACGAAATCTATCTCAAACATTGTTACTGAAAGGGAAGTTTCACCCTTGTAAATATTAGCCTAGGATTTTAATTCCTCTAAGTGTGTATGCACATTGTCTTGCTATAGTGTAGGTTTCAATTTCCCTAAGTGCTTCGGCATAGGTTTTTTTCTCCAAGGTTGTATCATTGTGCATTCAAGTGTGCCTCCAAGTGAATGTGTGCCTACAATCCATTTCTAGAAGTAGGTGAATGCTCCAGGTCAAGACAATTTTCTACTCTCAGAAATATCACCTTCAATATTTTTTATGAAAATTGATATTACATTGGATAAATGAGGCGGGTTCAAGGTCAATAGGGTGTAAGCTTCGGGTTTGGGTTTCAAGAAAAAAATTAGTACCAAGCTATCATTCTTGACTCCATGCCCAATGGACTTCAAGGCTCTTGGTTTCTTCACCTAGTAGGTAGATGATCCCATGAGTCACCAAATTGATATCCAATTTCACCCCTCAGGAAAAATTGATTGAACACAACCTTCCAAAGGAGAAATGGATAGGTTTGTTCATTCGTTCAAGCTCGCATTCGATCCCAAAATCAAGTTGTGGGTGGGATCATAAATAGAGAATAAAGGTCAACAAATGAGGCTAAACAATGTTAAAGGAGATCGAGAGATCAACAGAGAAAAATGGGAAAATGTAGTGTTCACTTGAGGCCCAAATCAGCTAAGTATAAAAAGAATACATGGAAGCCTCCACGTGTCTCAATGGCACAAATCCAAAGGTAGAGTCCAAAGAAAGGTATCTAAATGAGCATAGGCCCTCCACTTGGACAGATTCTAGAAAGGAAGATCTAGCTGTTCAATCGGCTAAGTATAATAGAGTTAGCAAAATCCTCCACGTGTCTCTACTACGGCACAACTCCATAGGTTAATTTCAAAGTAGGGTTTCCTTATAAGCACAAGACCTCCACATGGTCAGATTATGAAAATGTAGAGCTAGCCATTGAATCAACTAAGTATAAAAGAGTTAGCATAAGCCTCCACATGTCTCAATGATGCACATTCAAAGGTCAAGACCCAAAACGTAGGTCCTAAACAAGCGCAGCTCACCATGTATATAAGGTTCGAGAAAGTTTCATGTGTCATTGAAAATTCTAAGGCTAGCGGAAGTTGTAATTTGTTAGCTCGTCACTGACTCCGGAGGTAAAATCTGGAGGCATGTCCCAAATGAGGCTGGCCCTCCATGTGTTTAAGGTCGAGACATAGTGTCTTCGCAAACAGGGAGGGACTTATCCAAAAACAAAGAAAGTAAATCCAGCCCACAGATGATGCCAAGTGTCTAATTGGCACAACTTCAAGAGTGAAATTAGGGGTGAAATCTTAAGACATGTGAGGCTGCCATGTGGATCTTACATGGATAGAATCTTTTAAATATTGTGAGCCCGTGTTAAATGCTTGACCTCGACCTTCAAAAAGCCATAAATTTTGACTGGAAGCTCAGATTTGAGCAAGGGAGGAATTTTTGGAAAGCTCTCAATGTCTGCTACTCACCTGCCACCATTAATGAAAAATGATAAATTCAGTCCACCATTTTTTAGGTTGTCAGGATTCTCACCTACCACCATAATGAGGTTTGGTCTTCCTTTCTTTCCCAACAAGGAACATTAATGAAGGCATGGGTTGTGTCATGGAACCCATCAATTTTGTAGGTGAATTCAATGCATTTTTGGGGTGGTTGGAGTAGGTGAATTCAATGCATTTTTGGGGTGGTTGGAGTAGGTGAATTCAATGCATTTTCTTGGGTGGTTGGAGTAGGATTTTGAATTCTTCCTCCTTTCTCTCTTATTCTTCCTATATATTGTAAGGAGGGGAAATTTTCTAAAGGTTGGACATTTTTGCTTTGCACCCTCCCTTCTTCTCTATTCTCAGTGAATTTGTGGAGTTCCAAGCCTCCCATTTAGACTGTAATGCAAGTTTGTGCCTCTTGGCCATTGTAGTGTACTGTATCAACTTTGGAGCAATAATGCATGTTTGTGGATGATTTTCAACCCTCTCTTGTGTTCATTGCATCCTCCACGATCTCTCGGTGTAGTTTAGTTAGCTGTGCATGGTGATTGTATTGCTTCTAATGGTTTGTGTTTAATTACAAAGTAGGTGTTAACAATTCCTTTGGTGTATCACCCTTTTTATTCTAGGTGTTATTTCTTACATCTCCTTAACCCTATCTCCTTCATAAGTTAGAGTAGGTTTTATAGTAGATCCTCTACAAATTGCATGTATGCAATTCGAACAAAGGAATAGAAACCAACCTTCGTCCAGAGAGTTCTCTCAATTCGCAAAGTCCCACACTTTTAGATAAGCTCCATGCTATGCAATCACATGAGATTCTCAACCCATTAAGTTGCAAACATTCAGGGTGTTGTGATTATGCATCAATAGGTTTATCCAAAATATGAGTTACGAAGATAGTTTACTTTATGGTTGATGATAAACACAATCCTAATGGTTAAGATAGTACACAATATATATATAACAACTCAAGTCAAGTGAAATTACTACATAAAGGCCAAAATTTTCATTATAAAAGAAGGCGATCTCGAGTAATAGTGTAATTACATAGGAAGAAACCACTTTAGCTCAAAAAAATTAGAGATATTCCACATGCATTTATACATAATCCACTAGATAATAACTTATTCAACTTACCACCCAATTATTATCATCCCCTCTTATGATTTAGGAGGTCAAACTTGACCCTTTTTAATTATCATTGAATTAATGGACATCATAGCAGAATGATTTTTTCTTTACAACCAAATCTAGAAAAATTAAGCATAACAAAATTATTTCATCAGATATTGTTACCTTTGTATCTTCTAAATATTTATATTTTCTCTAACACAACACTCCATGAAGGCATAGACATCACGTTGTTCACTCAAATGAACCACTAATCCATCACCACTCTACGACAGTGTTGTACATTGGTGGAGATCCTATTATGACATATATCCCATGATTCCCAATTAAACTATTTATTGTAGTGTTGAATCTTTGTATCATATATGGATATAAAAATCTAATAAATAAATCCCAAAATAGAATATGGAAGTTATAAATTGTGAAACAAAATTTTATCCATGCAAGATAACCGCATATTATTGTGAGAAAAGATAAGTTATGAAAGGACAATTTTAAAAAATATTATAATAGGGGAAATTAGAAAATAAAATGTTATTCAATATAACATTTATTCTTTACATATTTTACTTGATCATTACATAATATTCATGGATTCCCTTTTTATTTTCTAAGAGATGTTTTATACCACTCAGTTTTAGATCTTCTCTAACACATTTTTGGAGTGTGTTTATCTTTTCAAAATATGTGATTCCATATAAAAACTGATACATACTTAAATATATGCATTGTATCCAAAGGATGCCCAACTAATAAATTATATCAACAGTAGAGACTATAAAATATATATAATTTCTTCATTCTTGCATTCATTTAATCTTTTAAGATAATTTCATATAGTCATACCTGATCTCTCCACTAATATGGAGGAATATCCATATTAAATTTTGGAATTATTGTGTGAATGCTTTATACCAATCCCCAAGTGACAAATCTTTATGAGGTTAGCTAATATCAAGTTTTTAAGAAAAATTATTTTTCTATTTAAGATGACACTCATGTTCTATCATTAATAACCTTATATAGCACTCATATTTTGATGACTTTACACATAGTAGTTGATAACCACACCTTGGTAAATCATACTTTTATTTTTATGGAGACTACCTATAGAAATGATTATCAATCTCGATTCGATAATTTGTGAAGAAATTGTTTGCACCATTGTTATTTTATGTGAAATATAAGATTAGTGAATTAGTACACTATATGATGTACGAATTAGGTAAAAGAGGTTATTTTTATTAATTAAATTCCATAATTAACTACTAATATTATAAATATAAATTAATACTTGCAACTAAGTTACTAAATAAGATACAAAATCTAAATCATAAGAGGATGAGTGCACTTAATATTTTATGGATTGTTCTTAGAAGTTTTGGTTTTGTAGACTATTGAAACAAGGATACCTAGGATACAGGATGCTTCGTTTCTAGAAATGTGACTCAAAACCCGACACTGGTGAGGGATCGTATACTTGCGTTAGAACTATACCATATGGTCTTGACCCTTCATATATTTTTATACCTTCTTGAATTCTAGTTCTATAAGTTCATGAAATGTTCACATTATTGTAAATGAATGTCATTTTCAAACCCTAGTTATTAATCATTCATTTGAAGCTCTCTAGACATTGTAAATGAGTTCTCAAACCCTAACCATGGGTGAGATACCCTACATAAAAAACATTGTTTCAGTTGTGGAAACCCCTATGTACTAGACATGTTGTAACTAATCTAAAGAGGTCTCAAACACACATCATTCTCCACGTAGAATGTGATATTTGAATGAATGCAACTACATTTTGTAACTTGATTTAATAGTGCTTGAGTTGAATTTGGATCTTGCAAAAAAACTTAGAGAATGAATGTTTAAGTTCTTGCGGATGAGAAAAGATAAATAATTGACTTAGTAAAAATATTTAGACATGTAGTTATCTCTTCCTAATGACTCTAGATGTGTTTTGTGAGATTTAGGGACCATTGGGTGCTTTATGCAATTTTGGAAGTTAGTGTATCAGTTTAATGTGATATTATTTACAAGTTATCAAATGAGGTAGTGTTTAATTGCTTATATAGAGTCCTATCTAGGTGATTTTATTAGAAAGTATAACCCAAAGGGAGTAAAATACCCAAATAATAATAAGAAACTATAAGAAAAGTTAGAGGACATGTCATTTCAAAATCATTCAAGTCGGTCGTGAATAGATATAAAATTTGAACCAAACTATATGGACTTACCCAAAGATGGAAAAATTGTAAAATGAAGTTTGTACCTTGTCAATTGATGTTTCATTATGGATTATAAGTATTATAATATCATAATTTGATAGCATGTTGGTGTGAATGGATAAACAAGTTCAAAAATATACCTCGTAATGTATTAAATAGGAATGAAAAAATTGTGTTTATCTTAATAAGAGTGTAGTGTAAAAATAAGTAGTGTCAAAGAGTTAATTTCTAAATTTGAGTGTCTTCATTTCCCTACCTTTAACTATGTAATGAAAATTACATGCTTAAAGCAAAAGTTACCTAAGTTTGAGACACACTTCATCTTTTCTTGGATTTTCTTTTACAAATTCATGTACTTTTGGTTTTGGAATGATCCATGATGAAACTTACAACAAAAAGTGTAGTCAATCTCCATAGTAAGAAATTGAACTTCAACTCAAATGTGAAATGTAATACAAAAAGATTCATATTTTCTCAATCTTGAAAAAAAAGATGTAAAATATGGAAATAATACACCTAATTTATTTGGGGAGGAGATTTTCATGTTATTTGCTTGTGTTTGAATATTTTCATTATTGTGCTTGTTGAATAATTAGGGTTATGAATCCCAAATTATTCCAAGGATAAATAAGATTATTAGGTACATATAACTTAACATGGAATGTAGAAGAGTGAAGAATATGAACAAAGTTACAAGACATCCCATTAAGGAATAAGACCGAAGTATCAATTTCATTGGTGACTCTGATATCTTCCATTTTGAGCGTAAGAGGAAATGAAGCACTCCCTACAAATAAATTATACTCTTAAATATCTTATACTGACCACATGGACCACACTAATACAAACAGATTAGGTATCGATTCTATAAATAAGGACACATAATATAAAGAGAAAATTCTCCCACATGCCCTTCCCTATCCCAAACAAGCTGAACATAAAATATCATGCAATAAAATATAGAAGGAGAAGATATATTCCACAAATATTCCTAAAACTATAGTATGAATTAAATTTCATGGTGAAGAGGATTGAAGTACTTCATGACCCCAGTAAATATATCAACAAAGTGAAGTGGATCTGAAACTATTTTAGAAACATGTACTTGAAGTTGAAATTCCAAAGCACTCTTAAGAAAATTAATGTAACTACCTGTAGTAAAATGCATGTGAAAGTGAAGAGATCATACCACATGGTCTTTATCAAATTGCATGTTTGAGAACATGTTCCTATTTTTTAATATTTTTTTACATGGATGTGTTTATGAGTACATATATGTTATTTTTACCTATATTTTACACCAAATTTCTGCTTATGTCTATTGTATGTGTGGAAAATATGCATATGAATAACCATTTTTAGGCATGTGTGAAAACCATGTTGAGCACTTGGCTCAAAATAAAATATGTCTAACCGTGCACTAGATGTCTAAGATGTTATAGAATATTGTAGAATGTTTAAGAAGTGGCCACCTTAAAGAACTTGTTCCTCAAAAATAAAAGTTTTGTGCATGAGGGAAACCATGGCATGTAACAAAATTAATGATATCAATAAACAATAATAATAAATATTATATCATCAATAATACTAATGCATGCGAGGATAAGACAAGTGCATTAATGGTGGGTTCGATTCTGGGGAAGTATCAAAATTTAATGTCACACAAAGGCATGGTATATTGTGACACCATGGGACACCCATGGTGTCACAATACAATGAAGGCCCATATGCCTATAAATGAGTGTGAAAAAGATAGGCATACATCCAAAATATGGGACACCCATGGTGTCATAATAAAAGTAAGGAACATAGGCCCTGACTAGTAAAAAAGCAAGTAGTAAGACACACACACAATCAAACATATATGAAAAATAAGATTGTAAGAACATGATTAAATGATATAGTCTCTTACATAGGTAAATACATGTGAAACAAGAGGTTTGAGTGTTACACATGATGCATGTCTTAGTATTGTTACCTAAAAAGATAACATATACATAATATATGTAATCAATCATAATGAGGAAGTAGAAAAAGAAATCTAATAGAATATTAGCACCTATGTGTATTACAAAATAGATGCCCCCAAATGTATACTAATTTTACATAAAGGGCCTATTGGCACCTATCATTGTGTACTTACTCTATGCATGTCCTACATCAAGGTCGATATACCTTGAACATGTGCATGTAAATAGTAAAGAAACATGCTATATATAAAACCAAAGTGACAAAATACATGTATAATGTAAATTTATAACAATTCAAGTAAGGTGTATATGCCAACATTTTTTTTTTTCAAATATATAAATCGTTTTGATATTTTCAAAATGCTTATCTATGTAGATGAAAGAGCGATAAAGGAGGAATGTTAATTATAATATTGTTTAATTGCATGATGATCATAGGATTTTTTCAGAGACTTGTCATCAAGTGTTGGTAAATGATATACACCAAGACTAAGTCAATCGAAATCGTATATAATCCTAACCAATTGCACATGAAATTTACTTTTAATGCTTTCTTTATATTTTTATAGTTTTAGTTTTCATGGAGAACAAGATAGCCTACATGAAATTCATGAGCACTGAAATGTTTACTATAGGCATGTTTGATGTATTCTCTATACATACAAAGGTATTTTAAATCTTGTATGCATTTATAATCGAGCATTTCCAACTCATGTAATTTTTTCTCCTAATAATAATTATCTTTGATGATGTATTTTAAGGATATGCGGAGTGAAGGGATTTCTATCTCAAAGGTAAAATAGCTTAAGTAGCATAAAATAAATAAAATTGGTATTTTAGGTATACGAAAGTTTGTATGGTAATCCCCTAAGGTGTAAATAATCATATTACGACAATAAATGCAATATTTATCAAAATAAATTCAAATTATTTTGACAATGGATTTATTGGTAGCCTCAGAACTTGGTCATATCTTTAATTTGAAATTTGGAACAAAATAATTCAACATCACAAATTTTAAATGATGACCCATTATACGTAACCATAGCAAAAAGAATTCGAAGTTAGTAATCGGATGTGTGAGTAATAATTTTTAGATATGTTGGTAAGTGCACCAAGTAGGGGGCCAAAAGGGGGTCGTAAGTGGACGCATTTTCTTAGTATAAACATGAATCATAACATTTTAAGTCTACAGTAACTTGTAAGCTACTAAATTTCATTTAAAATAACTAAAATACTAATAGATGCTCTTGTTTTTGTTAAAAAAACATAATAGAGTTATTTTTGTGCCCCCACCATTTTTAAGCACCATTTGGTATTTTTAATACCCTTTACTAGAAAAAAATCTAGGAGCATCTAGTATCATTTACATTTTTAATATTTTTTTAGCGAGTGTTTAGTGTTTTATGATTTTTAGAGTACAAAAAATTAAATTTAAAAACATAACTACCTCAAAAAAATATTAGAAATTATATTTTTGTTTTTGAATATGTATAGAATTTGGCCTAGTTTGGGCTAGGATAATTTTTGTCAATTTTGATGAGCCAAAAAAAGGATATATGACGAAAGGTAGACGTGTTTAAACTTCAAAAAATATCTATTAAAAGGGATTGTTAGATAAAATTAATATGGAAACCTTATATTAGTCATAAAATTTGAAAATTTTGATTTTTAGAAAGTATATAGTCCTCTCTTTGTCGTGGTATAATTTTTTTAAAGCGAATCGATCATTTTATGTTGATTTATGATGGCGAGAACAAATATTTTTCATTTCTGCAAAAATATGTTGTTTGTTGTGTTTTTATAAGTCCATGCCTTAGGTTTGGGAATCCACACCAAATCCCAAATACTTGAGGCGTGGCTTTGAAAAGTAAACATAAATAATGTCTATACTTTATAATGTATACGCTTTATAAGGAAAACATGTTCCTAATAGTATAAGCAAGATATGTGGTTTCAATGCTTCTATTTAGAAAAATAAATGTTTAAGTATATTTTTTCAATTATTATTTACTAAAGTAATAATAAATGAAAAACTTATACTTTAAATTTTTTAGTAAATAGAAGATGTTATGGTCAATCCTAACCTTATGGAACTAGTCTTATAGCTCCATCTATCGATGTTTAGAAAATGGTTTTTATAGTATAATCTTGTTAATACATAGGTAATTTTTAGGATTTCAACATTCACCATAAAGATTTTAGCATTTAAATTCTACAATCAAAACCCTAAACCCTATACCTTAGGCCCTAAATATTAACCTAAACCCTAAAACATAACCCCAAACCATGAAGCATGATCACTAAACCCTAAACCCTAAACCCTCATCATAAGCCCTAAACCCTAAACATTATCCATCCAACCCTTACATGTGATCCCTAACCCCTAAACCCATAGCCTTAAGTCCTAAACTCTGATTCCTAAGATTTAAACCTAAACCCTACACCAAAACCATGACCCATAAATGCTAAACCCTCAACCTGAAAAACTAAATCCTAAACCCCAAACCCTAACCCAAAACCCTAAACCATAAACCATAATCCCTAAACCTAAAACCTTAAACATCTAACCTCACCCATGATCCTTAACCCCTAAACCTTGAGTCTTAAGCACTAAAATCTAAACCATAAACCATAAACAAAGTACGCATGACCCCAAAATGTGAAACCCTAAACCCTAAAAACTAAATCCTAAACACTTAAATCTAACCCCAAACCCCAAACCCTAAACCCTAAACCCAAAACCCTAAATCATAAACCTAGACCTTGACCTTTAGATGTTAAATACTAAACCCAAACCCTAAACTCCATGACCTAAACCTTAAACCCTCAACACTTAATTTTGAGACCAAAAATCAATACTATAAACCCTAAACCCTAAAATAAAAATAACAAACCCTAAACCTTAAACATGAAATCGTAAAACCTAAACCCTAAACCCTTTACCCTAAATGCTAAACCCTAAACTATAAACTCTTAACCCTAATCTATGAGCCCTAAACCATAAAATCTAAATCTAGAGCCCTTACAGGTGAGCCCTAAATCCCAAACCTTGAGCCCTAAACCCTAATCCCTAAACCCTAAACCATTAACCATGAGCCCTAAATGCTAAACCATAAACCCTAAAAACTAAATCCTAAATGCTAAATTGTAACCCTAAAACCTAAACCCTAAAATTTGAACCCTAAACCCTAAATACTAAAGACTAAACCCTAAACACTAATACTTAATACTCAAACTCTAAACCTTAAACCCTTAACCATGAGCCCTAAACACTAAATCCCAAACCCTAAACTTGGCGACCTAAACCTTAAGCCCTTGACCCTTAACCATGAGCCCTAAAACCTAAATTATAAACCCTAAACCCTAATATAGGAATAATAAAAACTAAACCTTAAACCACAAACCTTGAACCCCGATCCCTAAGTCTTAAACCCTAAACTATAAATCCAAAGCCATGAACTTTAAACCCTAAACCCGTAACTTTAAACCTCAAACCATGAGAAATAAACCTAAACCATGATCCCTAAACAATAATCCTTAATCCTTACACCATAATCCTTGAACCCACACCTTTGATTCTTGAACCCTAAACCTTAAACCCTAAACCATGATCCCTAAACCATGAAACCTAAACCTTTAACCCTAAACACTAAATTTTAAACCCTAAACATTGAACCCTAAATGTTAAACCCTAAACACTAAATTTTTAACCCTATATCTTAAACAATGAGCCCTAAACCCTAACCATAAACCCTTAACCCTAATCCCTTAACCCTAAACCCTAAAATATAATACTAAACCCTAAATCCTAAACCATTAACCCCAACCTTGAGCGTTGAACCCTACACCCTAAACACTAATCCTTAAACCCTAAACCATGAGCCATAAACCCTCAACCCCAAACCCCGAGCCCAAAATCGTAAACCCTAAATCCTAAATACTAAATCCTAAACCCTAAACACTTTGCGCTAAACCATTAATCCTTAACACTTAACCCTAAACCTGTAACCGTAAACCCTAAACCCTAAACATTGAGCCCTAAACCCTAAAACCTAAAACCCAAACTCTAACTACTAAGACCTAAAATTGAAACCCTAAAACCTAAACATTGCATCCACAAATCCTAAACCCTAGTACTTAAACCCTAAACCATAAATGATAAAAACTAAACAATATACCCAAAACTAAGAATCCTAAACCCTAAACCCTAAACCTTAAACCCTAAAACCTAAAACTTAAATCCTAAACCATCAAACCCTTAACCTTGAGCCATAAATCCTAAAATCTAAACCGTAAACAATACACGTAAACGCGTGATCCCTAAAACACGAGCCCTAAACCCTAAAACACAGAAACATGGACCATGAGCCCTAAACACTAAACCTTGAACCTTGAGCCCTAAACCATAAACAATAAATCATAAACGCTGATCTAAAGCAAATTCCTAATAATATCATTCCGTGTGTTTTAATGTACGAAATAGTGTTTGAGTTGATCGGTCAATTCATTTAGTTTATATGAGAGACTACTTCCTTCAAAGGCCTAAAAAGGACATTTTTGGCCATTCTATAGCTAATTGAACACCCTTTAAAAGTTTTTAGAGAAAATATAAAACATTTGAGGTTGATTTCAGAGATAATGTAATATGTCTAAGTAAATTTTGAAACTTTAGGAAATGAAACCTCATTCAGAACAATCATTGTAAGTGGGTTTTAGGCGTAAGGAAAGAAAGCTAAAATGGTAAAATTTGACTTCTAGGATGATTCCAAGAGCTCTAGAAAGAATTAGAATGAAAAAATAGGAAGTAGAAGGATATTAGAATAATATATAATGTAGAATAATCAACGGTGATTCAAGGATTAACTATTTATTTAGGTACTTATAGAACTCTTCAACTATCCTTGTAAGTTAAAAAATACATAGGATGTAAATTTTGAGTAAATACGAAGAATTAGATTTTAGAATAGTTTCATTTATTGTAAAATGTGATTTTTAATGTTTGATGAAGTATGGATGTTAAGAACATGTAACTCATACTCAAATTTAATTCAAGGATTCATCCCCTACTCGGAGGTGGAAACCCATTTCCATGAGGTACAACTTGAGAAAAAAGTGTCCATGTACCATAATCATGCATACACCTGGTTTTATCTTGGAAAATAAATTGAATCATGAAAGATTCATGATATTCAGATGTTAAATGTTGATCTCGAGGAGTTACTTGATGATCATCATATCCCGACCATGTCAAGTATACCCAAAACTCTCTAAAGAAGAAGCTAAAATGAGCTAGTCACGTCATCGAGGTATCAATGAACATCATGTGTGAGGTATTAAGGTCCCATCTATCTCCATGATATATATATATATATATATGAGAAAATACATGTATGAGAATCTTGAATTTGATTCCATGAAAGGATCATTTTAGAGACAAGAAAGGTGAAGGGATGATATTTATATTGAGCACCATATTTCAAAGAATGAGCAATAATCTAAGTTCACTTGATGTAATTCACTTGGTACTATAGGTAAAATCTCACTCAACACCTAGTAGTGTGATCACACCTTAAGAAAGAGTCACATTACAATCACCTCATTTTTTCCATAGGACAATAATCCCATTAAGGGAGCAATACTTTATCTAGAAAATGAGGATGTCATTTTAGTAAGAAGTAGAGAAACATCATAGAGTTTATTCATGGTCACTAAAGTGAATTATGGACCAAATTTCAAAATCAGTACTAATTCAAGTAGTGGTAGTCCCAAAATCCAATGCGGAAGGTCATCAAACCTACAAATTGATTATATTGTTTCCCAAAATAAAGACCATCTACAATATATATAGCCTAAAAGTTTTAGGCCAATGCTGAAATCCTCAAAATGAATAAGTCGGCATTAAAATTTGAAAAACTATCTTATAGATTATAACTACCAGAGATATGGGACCACTTCCATTAGGTGTAGAGAACCCTAACATCTTACATTTACTAAAATAATTTATACAAAATTTCTTTACTAATTTATATATACTTTTATTATTTGTTCTACTTAACATTTATTTTAGTAAATATGGCTCCTTTACTCCCTTAAAACTTCATATAGAGAAAAATGTGTACATGTTTTGTGACTCCATAAATACGTACGAGTTATATGATGATCGTATTATAACACGTTCGTGTTTTAGGTTCATGAATTCATGAATGAAGAAAATGTAACATGATCGTGTTTCGTTCATTTTCAATTATTTGTCCACTTTTCGCCCCAACTTGGTGCACTTACCCATATTCACCGGTAGTAGATTTTAAGTCTATAACATTAACCCTTTTAGTGAAATATTTAATGGATTATACCCCTACATCGATTTAAGATTGATCTTGCAAACTATATTGAAACCCCAAATAGAGAAAGGACATGGAGAAATAATGGTTTGACATGTATGAGATGGAATACGATTAATGTTGTGTTTTAAAATTGATTAAAAAATTAAGAATACTCATGATATTTTTGTTCCATCTCACAAAATATGAGAGAGATATATTATTGGAGTCAAAGTCTTATCTTACTTATTTTAGAAATATTTTCTCCCAAATCTTCTGCGTGCTTTTAAGTAACAAGAATCATAATGATTTTATTCTTATGCATTATTGGAAGGAGTATTTTATCAAAATATAATTTTAACTAACTACCTTTCTTGGATTTTCCATTTGACTTTTTGTTTTGGTGTTGAACTTTTGACGCTTATCGATACACTTTTCCTCGGATTTATGCAGTTAACTAAAATTTATATTTATACTCATTGGTAATACACTGTTAAAAATATAAATGAGGTTTTTTAAAACACATTGATATGAACAAAAACCTCTCTCATATTTTCTGTTTGACTTTTCTGTTTCTATTTATGGAACTTTTAGTGCTCGTCTGATACACTTTCTCTCAGACTACAGCTCACTAAAAGTTAGATCTCTCTTCATTGGTAAAACCTATTGCAAATATGAATGAGGTTTTTGTTAAAAAAATTCTATTAACAAAAACCTCTCTCATATTTTTCATTTCAATTTTCTATTTCTATTTATAGAACTTTTAGTGCTCGTGTGATACACTTTTCCTCGAACTGCAGCTCACTAAAAGTTAGATCTCTCTTTATTGGTAATACCTGTAGCAAATATGAATGATATTTTTGTTAAAAAAATTGCTATTAACAAAAACCTCTCTCGACTTTCCATTCGATTATCCGATCTTTCACAATTCCTCAAAATCATCAAAAGTTTCTTAGTTACGGAACTAAGCCTGCGAGTTCTGGAACTAATTATGCAGTTATGAAACTAATCATGTGAGTTTCAAAACTAAGTCTAAAAGTTTTGGAACTAAGTATGTGAGTTCTGAAACTAAGATTTGCACGTTTTGAGTGAACTTAAAACAACTATAACTTTTGCATACGATCTCAGATTGAGATGTTTCATTTGTGAACTTACATAATTTTTCAAGAGGAATCTGAATATAAAATTAGATTTGAGTTTAGATATACCATCCATGATCAATTCCACTTTTCTCAATACTAGCATTATCTTTCCTTTATGGCTGCATACATAAGACATTGCATCTTTTCCCAAATAATCAATAGGATTAGTCAACAAAATAGTAACAAAAGATTTCTAAAGAATGAACAAGATATATATCCTATATTCTATCTTAAGCAAACTATAAGTTCCTAGATTACATTTAAATTCACTTTCAAAGGTAACTTGGAAGGAAAAAATAATGGTAATTTATGGCCAATTTATGGCCTCATCATTTCCCCACACTTAATCTTATGCATGTCCTCATGCATTATATTATTATCTCCTTTTCTTAGAGTCTTCTCCGCATTGAGATTATGCATGTATGCATTCCATATATAGTTCAAAGACAGAGTTCTTGTGGATCTCTTTCTACGTTTTTAATTTCCTTTCTTTTGCAGCAGGTTCTTGTGTGGATCTCCTTCTGTTGTTTTTGATTTTATTTCTTGTACAACAGGTTGGTTTGTGGATATCCTTCTTCTATTTTCGACTTTATTCTTGTGCAACAAGTTCTTGTGTGGATCTCCTTTGATTTTCTTTCTTGTACAACAGGTTCTTATGTGGAGATCATTTTGCTTCTTTTGATTTCCTTTCTTGTATAGCAGGTTCTTGTATGGATCTCCTTCTGTTGTGTCTCATATCTAAAATGAAAATACATACCTTGTTCTTATCCTTCTCCCCCACACTTAAGCACATGCATGTCCTCATGCATGTTGTTTATTCATCGATTCCATAAATTAGACTCTAAAATTCTGATTACGCAAAGAGGTGCACATATTTTTATATAAGTAGGAAGATATGAATTTTATTTTTTCTTCATTGGAGATTTTAAATGTGGATCTAGTTGTAGTAGAAAAACTTACAATAAAGCTTAAAAATAAAATAGTAGAACAAAATAACTTGATCATACCTCTAGTTGTCCTTGTCATCCTATTGTTAACATGGTCAAATAGTGTTGAGAAAGAAGCCACCAGGTAACAATAAATTTTGGAAAGTTTAGGAAATAAAACCTCATTCAGAGCAATCTTTGTAAGACTCGGGATTTTAGGAGCGAGGAAAGAAAGCTAAAAGCGGTAAAATTTGACTTCCTGGATGATTCCAGGAGTTCTAGAAATAATTAGGATGAAAAATAGGAATTAGAAGGATATTAGAATAATATATAATGTGGAACAATCAATGAGTGATTCAAGGACTAGCTATTTCTTTAGGTACTATAGAACTCTTCAACTATCCCTCTAAGTTCAAAAATAAATAGGAAGTAAATTTTGAGTCGTATGCGAAGAATTAGATTTTAGAATAGTTTCATTTATTATAAAATGTGATTTTTAATGTTTTAGTGAAGTATGGATGTCAAGAACATGTAACTCATACTCAAATTCAATTCAAGGATTCATCCCCCACCTAGAGGTGGAAACCCATTTCCATGAGGAACAACCTAAGAAAAAGTGTCCATGTACCATAATCATGCATACACCTAGGTTTCATCTTGGTAAATAAATTGAATAGTGAAGGATTCATGATATTCATAGGTTAAATGTTGATCTCAATGAGTTAATTTATGATCATCATATCTGACCGTGTCATTGTACCCAAATCTCTCTAAAGAAGAAGCTAAAATGAGCTAGTCATGTCACCAAGGTATCAATGAACATCATGTGTGAGGTATTAAGGCACCATCTATCTCAATGATATATATATATATGAGAAAATACATGTATGAGAATCTTGAATTTGATTCCATTAAAGGATCATTTTAGAGCCGGGGAAAGGTGAAGGGATGATATTCATATGGAGCATCATATTTCTATGAATGAGCAATCATCTAAGTTCTCTTGATGTAATTCACTTGGTACTATTTGTAAAAACTCACTCAACACCTAGTAGTGTGATCACACCTTAAGATAGAGTCACATTCTGATCACCTCATTTTTTCCATAGGGCAATAATCCCATTAAGGAGCAATCCTTTATCTAGAAAGTGAGGATGTCATTTTATTAAGAAGTAGAGAAACATCATAGAGTTGATTCATGGTCACTAAAGTGAATTATGGACCAAATTTCAAAATTGGTACAAATTCAAGTAGTGGTAGTCACAAAATCCAATCCGGAAGGGCGAAAAACCTATGAGTTGATTATCTTGTTTCCCAAAACAAAGATATACTATAATATATATAGCCTAAAAGTTTTAGGTCATTACTGAAATCCTGAAAATGAATAAGTAATGACCAGATTAAAATTTGAAAAACTATCTTATAGATTATGACTACCATAGATACGCGACCACTTCCATCAAAGTGCAAAGTGACCCCTAACATCTTATGTTTACTAAAATAAATTTATCTAAAATTTCTTTAATAATTTCTTTATACTTTTATTATTTATTTAGTATTTATTATACGTAACATTTATTTTAGTAAATATGGCTCCTTTACTCCCTTACAAACTTCATATAGAGAAAAATGCGTTCATGTTTTATGACTTCATAAATACGTATGAGTTATATGATGATCACATTATAACACGTTCGTGTTTTAGGTTCATGAATTATCGCACCATAGAAGAAAATGTAACACAATCACGTTTCATTCATTTTTAGTTTTTGTCCACTTTTTCACCCCCAACTTGGTGCACATACCCATATTCACTTTGGTAGTAGATTTTAAGTCTATAACATTAACCCTTTTAGTTAAATATTAAACGGAGGTGATGAACTTATACCCCTGCATCAATTTAGGATTGATCTTGTAAACTATATTGAAAACCCAAATAGAGAAAGGACATGGAGAAATAATGGTTTGAAATGTATGAGATGGAATATAGTTAATATTGTTGTGTTTTTAAAATTGATTGCAAAATTAAGCATACATGATATTTTTGTTCCATTTTTGGTCACTAATATCCTTGACGTAGTAATTTCTAAGGCATGGCCTTCTTGTTAAACTTACCACCACACACAATATCATGTAATTGGGACATAGCTATTTGTATGTTGTCATCTCCTAAAAATAACAACTTGTGGCGATTGATATAAAATTTGAACAAAGATCCTCCTATAAAGATATAACTCGTGGCCTCATATTGTATATATGGTGACCTTATTGAGGTGAGGTATTCTCATTAAAGCTCATTGTCGATAGAGGTAATTTTATTATTAGTTAACCATTTAGATTTTCAGCAATATGTGTGGTAACTATACATTGGGAGAATAAATAGTGTCAATAAGTAATAGAGGATTTTCAAAATTTCTTAATAGTGAATGTGGTATAGTCATCGATTATATCTAAGGGTACTAATGAAATGACACTACTCATGACATAAGCATATTTATTGTCCTTATATGGAATATTAGTATAATTTTAATGAGGGTGTTCCTCTTTTTTGTTGTAAATGTATTCTACTTGATGTTCAATAAGATGTAAATCCCCAAAAAAATGGATGTTTTGGATTTGTATTTTTAATAAGTATGTATACACATGATTAATGCTTAAGTATTAAACTATATTGTTAGTCTATGAAAATCCTAATTGTTATGTAAACGAGATGGGTCTCACTCGAATCGATAAAAACAATTCTTGCATGTGTTCTACTAACACATTGAGACACATCAAAATAAGTTATCCATACTTTGAATTCGATGTTATAAGAAGTGAATTCATCTAAAAACTACTCATTGGTAGGTGAAAATTCAAAGAGTGGAGCTTTATCTAGCTAGCTAGTCGGGACTTATTTTTAATAATTTTTGTGACTCAAAATTGAGGGTGAATTCAGTTTGGAGCATTACCCTTCGCGTTATAGAGACAAAGAAATGCATGTGTGATAATAAGTAGTGCGAGGATTGTCCTTGGTGATGACATGTAATTTATTGTTTAACATATAGTTTCGTAATTTATCCATCACAAAGACCAACGATAGGTAGAATTTTTAAATCTAGGTGTTATTATACTCGTAAGGGAGAAGTGTATGAGGAGTATATTAAATAGCCCACTCGTGCGATTATTATCATCATATTGGGATAACAAGGTGTTGAGGGCATGATCGTGTAGTAAATATGTAGAGTAATAATGGTTTTCAAGAAAACTTATGGAAAGAGAAATGATGGATTAAGTAAATATTGCTTAATTTCATCCTATGCTTATTAGAAAGTGTCATCCCTTTGTAATGGAGTCTCTTTCTTCAATATTTGTTTGAATGGTTGAATTTTATCAACCAATTAGGCCAAAAATCATTGAATAGATTGAATTTTTCCTTGGAGGATTTGTAGCTACTATATTTTAATGTGGTGGTATGTAAATAATGGCTTGTATATTTTAAGGGTCGACCTTGATTGTGAAATCATAAATCATATACCACTAGTAGCTCACCAAAAGTGACACCAAACACACACTTGTGTGGATTTAAATAGACATTGTACAAGCATATATGTTTGAAAATGAGTTGAAAATCATGTGTGTCGTTATGTAAATGTGTATATTTTACAATCAATTCATCCACATCGTATTCAATAATGTTGTGGATTTATTCATGGAATATATGTATCATCGCTTGTTAATAAGTAACACCAAACCTTTTTAACTCAAAGGGAATGATAGTGTAATAAAATGTACCCGAAGGAGTTCGAAAGGAAATTTTATGCTATTTAATAGCTTTAATCTTGACATGATTGTAGCTAGAAAAATAATACATAAAAGATAATATTTTATACCATGAGATGTAGTCAAAAATCATGTCATTGTGTGGGAGGAAGCTATCTTTAGAGTAGACCTTATTAAAGTCTTGAGAATCAATGCAGCAATGGATCTCGCCATTGTGTTTTAAAATTGGGTGATGAGGTTCATCAATCCTTGCCATTAATAATGTCAATTCAGGTTGGTGTCCAAAGGCTATATGTATTAAGAGAAAAAGATCTTAGTAAGAAGCTCCTTTAAACACAATCAAAACTTGCATAAAATAAATCAAACATGCAGAAATTTAAAGGTACACTTGCATAAATGTAAACACACTTACATAAAGGAAATCACACTTGAAGGAATAAAACACACTTGAATAAATTAACATTGTTGAATTGAAATAACTAAAAGATAAAAAACACTTGCAAGTTCGCAACAAAAATTATCTTGAAGAAGGATCGTGTCACATGAAATCGAAGTTTATAACAAAAGAAAATCAGTAAAAATAAAGAAACAAACATTAACACATTGATCCATCTTCCTTGGAATGAGTATCAACTCAATCCTTGGAAGAGGACTTAATTCATACTTTTAATTCAAAACTTGCGAGAATAACATTACATCAACATATTGAAAGAATGAACAAATCTTTATTTCTTGGGAGAAAAGAATTACATATCTAAATGGAGAAGATTGCAATTATAATTAATGCGTCCAACCAATACCTTATTTTGGGAGATATAATTGTATATTATCTTTTTCTAATCCTAACAACTATTATCTCCATCTCCACAAAATATGGAGAGAGATATATTATTGGAGTCAAAGTCTTTTCTTACTTATTTTAGGTAGATTTTTGCAAAATCTTCTCCTTGCTTTTCGGTAACAAGAATCATAATGATTTTATTCTTATCCATTCTTTGGAAGGAGGATTTTTACCAAAATATTATTTTAAACAAATACCTTTCTCAGATTTTCCATTTAAATTTGTTGTTTTTGAGTTGTGGAACTTTTAACGCTTGTTTGATATGCTTTTTCCTCGGATTGTAGTTCACTAAAAGTTAGATTCATTGGTAAAACACATTACAAATATAAATGACATTTTGTTAAACATGTTGATATAAAAAAAGCGTCTTGCATATTTTCTGTTTGACTTTTCTATTTCTATTTATGTAACTTTTAGCGCTCATATGATACACTTTCCCTCGGAATTCAGCTCACTAAAAGCTAGATCTCTCTTCATTGGTAAAACCTATTGCAAATCTGAATGAGGTTTTTGTTAAAAACATTTCTAAAAACAAAAACCTCTCATATTTTTAGTTTTAATTTTCTATTTCTATTTATGGAACTTTTAGTACTCATGTGATACACTTTTCTTGACTACAAGTCACTAAAAGTTATATCTCTCTTTATTAGTAATACACATAGCAAATATGAATGATGTTTTTGTTAAAAATGTTACTATTAACAAAAAAATTCTCTCAGAAGAATTTCCATTGGATTCTCTAATCTATCACAATTTCTCAAAAAATGTTAAAATTTGCTTAGTTCCGAACTAAGCCTGTGAGTACTGAGAACTAACTCATGCGAGTTCCCGGAACTAACTATGCGAGTTCGAACTAAGCCTAAATTTTTTAGAACTAAGTCTACAAGTTCCAAACTAATCTCGTGAGTTTTGGAGAGAATTTAAAACAACTATAACTTTTGCATACGATCTCGATTGAGATGATTCATTTTTAACTTGCATACTTTTTCAAGACGAATCGAATATAAAATCAAATTTTAGTTTAGATATACCATCCATGACCAATTCCAATTTTCTCAATACTAGTATTATCTTTCCTTTATGGCTGCATACATAATACATTGCATCTTTTCCCAAATAATCAATAGGATTAAATCAACAAAATAGTAACAAAAGATTTCTAAAGAATGAGAAAGATATATATCCTATATTCTATCTTAAGCAAACTATAAGTTCCTAGATTACATTTAAATCTATTTTTGAAGGTAACTTGGAAGGACAAAATAATGGTAATTTATGGCCAATTTATGGCTTCATCATTTCCCACACTTAATCTTATGCATGTCCTCGTGAATTATATTATTATATCTTTTCTTAGAGTATTCTCCACATTGAGCTTATACATGTATGCATTCTATATATAGTTTAAAGATAAGATCTTGTGGGTCTCTTTCTACTGACTCTTAATTTCCTTTCTTTTGAGCGAGGTTCTTGTGTGGATATCCTTCGTTGTTTTTATTTTCATTCTTGTACAATATGTTGTTGTGTGGATCTCCTTCTGTTGTTTTTGATTTTTTCTTGTGTGCAACAAGTTCTTGTTTAAATCTCCTTCGTTGTTTTTGATTTTCTTCTTGGCTGACGGAGTTTTTGTGTGGATATCCTTTTTTCTTTTTATTTTCTTTTTTTGCAGCAGGTTCTTGTGTGGAACTCCTATTGTTTTGTATTTTTATTTCTTGTACAATACTCTCTTGTGTGGATCTCCTTCTGCTGTTTTTAATTTTCTTTCTTCTCAGAGGTTCTTATGTGGAGATCCTTCTACTACTTTTGATTTCCTTTCTTGTACAATAGGTTCTTGTATGGATCTCCTTCTGTTGTGTCTCATATCTAAAATCAAAATGCATACCTTGTGCTTCTCCTTCTCTCCCGCACTTAAGCTCATGCATGTCCTCATGCATGTTGTTTATTCATGACTGCCCATAAATTAGACTCTAAAATTTTGATTGCAAAGAGGTGCACATATTTTTATATAAGTAGGGGAGATATGAATTTTATCTTGTCTTCCTTAGAGATTTTAAAAGTGGATCTAGTTGTAATAAAAAAACTTACAATAAAGCTTAAAAATAAAATAGTAGAACAAAATAACTTGATCATACCTCTAGTTTTCCTTGTCATCCTATTGTTAACATGGTCAAATAGTGTTGAGAAAGAAGCCACCAGGTAATAGTTGATTTCTTTTGAAGAAGATCCGCCCCTTTTTGTCTTTAATTGGCTAGTAAGTTGGTTTTCCAATCAAAGTTTTTTTTTTTTTGCCTTCGATTCGCCAGTAAGCTAGTTTTCCAATCAAAGCTTTTTTCTTTTTTTCTTTTTTTTTTGTCTTTGATTAGCCAGCAAGTTGTTTTTCTAATCAAATTTGTTTAGATTTTTTTTCTTTTTTTTTGCCTTTGATTGCGTGAGCTAGTTTTCTAATCAAAGCTTTTTAATTTTTTTTTCTTTTTGTTTTATTTTTTTTCCTGAAATGATAACATGAGAAGGATTAGAGAAAAATTTGAGCCATCATCACAATATATTCATCAACTTATAACTTGTGTAAAATAGGAAGCAATGTCTTAGATCTCATAGAAACCTTTTTGCATACTTGGTAACTCTAAGAAGATTTCCAAAAATTGTGTAGAAAATTTTTAGGTCTTTAAAGCCCATCATGAATTGTGCATTATCATAATCACCATAGTAATATTTGAAGCCCAAAATAGTTATCTTAGGAGATGGATAGGTTTTAAAATAGAGAGTGAAGGTATCCTTGTGTCCCTCCTAAATCTGCATGCTCCTTAGTTGATATTGTTGGTGCTCCAAAATATGCATGTTGGTATCAAGAACAACTCTGGAAATTCCTATAGATCTAGTCCTCAGATGTTAGTACGCAATTTTTTTACCTTGATATTCACTATAATTTCTTCTTAACATTATCAAGCATATAAAAATGAAGAAATTGAAAGACATGAAAACAAATTTTCTAATGGATATGGTTCAAGAATTGAATTTATTATGGGATGAAAACTAATTTAGATGAGTGGATTTAATATGAGTGAGTTTTTATTTTGGCTCTAATGAAATCCTAAATATGGATGGAGTGAACTAGAAATGCTACCACTTCATTATTACAAACCTGGATAAGCCGAGTTTTTACTAAGGTTATGTATAATAACATAATTGAGTTGTTATTTGATACAAGGGAAATGGGTTTGGTTATCAAGAATGGAATATGATATTTAATCAACTAGATCTACTTCCAAATTCAATATCATATTCTACCATTTCCAAATCTAAATTATTTGTTGATACCATTGTACCTTCTTGATCAAACATCACAGTCATTTTTATGCACAGTTAGTTTGTGGGGAGATAAATATTTACGATCTAATATTCCTAATTGCAGAAATGAAATTTTAATCTACTTGTAGGAAATAAAAGTCTAAAGAAACTACTTACCAAATACTTCCTGTCACAAAATTTGCTAAAAGGTATTCTACTATCACTAGAATATTCTTTTAGAGAACTCTGAATCTCCTAATAACACCATGTTCCTGGAAATGACACCAAAATGATGAGGGTCATCAATCCTCACCATTAATAATGTCAATCTAGGTTGGTGTCCAAAGGTTGTATGTATTAAGAGAAGAATATCTTGGAAAGCATCTCCCTTAAACACAATCAAAACTTGCATAAAATAAATCACACATGTAGAAATTTAAAGACACACTTGCAGAAATGTAAACACACTTGCATAAAGGAAATCACACTTGAAGAAATAAAACACACTTGCATAAATTAAAATTGTTGAATTACAAATAACTAAAAGATAAAAAAACACTTGCAAGTTCACAACAAAAATTGTCTTTGAAGAAGGATAGCGTAACATGGAATCTGAAATTTACAACAAAAGGAAATCAGTAAAAATAAAGAAACAAACATTAAAACATTGATCCATATTCCTTGGAATGAGTATTCAACTCATTCCTTAGAAGAGGACTTAATTCATACTTTCATTTCAAAACTTGCACTTGGAGAATAACTTTACATCAACAAATTGGAAAGAAAGAATAGATTTTTATTTCTTGGGAGAAAAGAATTACATATCTAAGTGGGGAAGGTTGCATTTATAATATATGAGTCCAACCAACTCCTTAATTTGGGAGATACAATCTAATATTATCTTTATTTTAATCCTAACAACTAAGATGTCCATCTCCACAAAATATGGAGAGAGATATAGTATTGGAGTCAAAGTTTTATCTTACTTATTTTAGGAAGATTTTCTCCCAAATCTTCTCCTTACTTTTCAAAGTAAGAAGAATCATAATTATTTTATTCTTCTACATTATTGGAAAGAGTATTTTTATCAAAATATGATTTTAACCAAATACCTTTATCAGATTTTACATTTGACTTTGTTGTTTTTAAGCTGTGGAACTTTTGCGCTTATCGATACGCTTTTCCTCAAGCGTAGTTCACTAAAAGTTATATTTATCTTCATTGGTAAAACCTATTACAAATTTAAATGAGGTTTTTTTAAACACATTAATATGAAGAAAAACCTCTCTCAAATTTTCTGTTTGACTTTTCTATTTCAATTTATGGAACTTTTAGCGCTCATATGATACACTTTTCCTCGGTACCGCAACTCACTAAAACTTATATATCTTTTCATTGGGAAAAACATGTTACAAATCTGAATGATTTTTTTCAAACACATTTCTATAAACAAAAACCTCTCATATTTTTCATTTTAATTTTCTATTTTTGTTTATGGAACTTTTAGTGCTCGTGTGGTACACTTTTCTTGACTACAACTCACTAAAAGTTAGATCTCTCTTTTTGGTAATACATGTAGAAAATATGAATGAGGTTTTTATTAAACACATTGCTATTAACCAAAACTTTTCTCAGACTTTCCTTTGGATTCTCGATCTTTCACAATTCCTCAAAACTATCAAAATTTGCTTAGTTAGAAACTAAGCCTGCGAGTTCCGGAACTAAGCCTGCGAGTTAAAGTAACTAAATCTGCGAGTTCCAGAACTAAGGCTATGAATTCTGGAGCAAACTTAAAATAGCTATAAATTTTGCATACGACCTCGAGATAGAGATGATTCTTTTTTTAACTTGCATAATTTTTCGAGAGGAATCTAAATATGAAATCAGATTTGAGTTTAGATATACCATCCATGATCAATTCCACTTTTCTCAATACTAGCATTATCTTTCCTTTATGGCCTACATACATAAGACATTGCATCTTTTCCCAAATAATCAATAGGATTAGTCAACAAAATAGTAACAAAATATTTCTACAAAATGAACAAGATATATATCCTATATTCTATCTTACGCTAACCATAAGTTCCTAGGTCAGATTACATTTAAATTCACTTTCAAAGGTAACTTGGAAGGAAAAATAATGGTAATTTATGGCCTATTTATGGCCTCATCATTCGGGAAATATTGGATAGTCATTGGGGTGATCCATGACTCGGATTAATTCGGGATTTAAAAGCCACTAGATTAATGTTTTTACTTGTAAAGTTATTTTAGGGTGCATCTTATGGATTTTCTACATTATCATGTAGCACAATGTTATGAAGAAAAATAAATAGATCAACTCCATGCATATATCATTATAATTCCAAGAAAAAAATCATGGATGTCTTTAACACTTGTTATATTTAATCATATTTTGTGTAACAAAAGGCAATTATAATGAGTACTAAGGCGAGGTAATTACTAGTATAAGAATTAAAATAAGTAGTTTTTTCAATAAACAATGTGGAACAATCTTCTATATATGGGTAGGTAGTAATGGTTTCTAGGGAAACGGATGACACATCAAAGGAAACCCCATCCACGAAGTATACATGAAGTCAGTAAATGATGAGGAAACCTATTCTTATATGAGAAGGAAGGGATATCCTCGTATAATCCTAGGTATTCAAGGATGTATTCCTCATTAATAAATTCATCCAAATATGGTATAACATGTGAAGCACTATCATCAATGATATAGTCTTACAAGCTCCAAACATCGTTAAAGGAATTTTTTAAAAGTCAACTTATTATAGAGAATGATGAAAAAATGTACTAGAAGGTCTGCTTTTGTTGGGTTTTAAGACTTTTTCTTACATCCTCTAATTTTTGTCTTGACTAAATCAATGTTCATTTCAACTTGTTTTAGGATATCATTTTTGTGTAAACCGACATTTTCATGCAAAAATCAAAGAATCTTTTACCACATTTTTGCACTCTTTTTATCTCCAGTGTCATCTCTCAAGGGATATACATGCAATATAACAATTTTTATATGTAAAACAATTGAGCCCATATGATTTTTTTTTTTTTTTTTTTTTGGTTATTTCAGGTTTGGTTAATTATGTTCTACTATTTATGTTGATAGGTGTTTTACAATGAGAAATGAATGTGGGTAGTGGATTGTAATATTCATGAGTGTATTCACTATTAATTTGTACCTACATTAGTATAGTTAGATTGACAACATGTGATATTATTAAATCTAAAAATTTGTGAAGAAAGAAACTAAGTTATTAATATCGAAATATGCTAAAAATATAAGATAAGGACCTTGACTTTGATATCTCTAAGAATTTTTCAAATAAATGTATTTAAGATATTTAAATTAGAGTTAAGATACACCTCCAAAATTTATGTAAATTTAAATTGTGTTTGCATTGTAATATAATTATATTAAGCATGTAATATCCTTACATTGTTAACAATTAATATTAAATTTTAAATTTAATAATAAAATTTTTAAATATTTTTATTTTTATTTTAAAAATAACAAAAATTTATAATATTTTGATCATATAATAGAATTTACCGATACAAAAATTAGATTAATGTAATTTATCAACAATTGATAGAAAATTTTAAAAAAACTATTAACCAAAAAATTTCACATTAAAACATATTTAAATTTTTTTATAAATTTTAAATTTACTTTTTCACATTCCATTAAAATTAATTATTTCATTTTGAAAAACAATCCAAGCATCGGTTTGTTTTGCAAAAATGTGATAATTATGTGCTTTTTCGTGATATTTTCTTTAAGTCATACTTTTCAAACTCAATAGTGATCATACGTGAAAATGTTCTTTAAGAAAATACCTTTCATTAATTTCAACTTTATATGTCATGAAATTAAATTATGTATATGACACGATCTTCACATTTTTATTTTACTAGTTATCAACTCTATATTTTGAATAGAACATAAAGTTATTGAAGGAGTTGAGCAAGTGGTTACACACCTTAATTTCGGGGGGTGTCAACAACCATATAAATACCATAAAATTTGATAAAAAAATACCTGGTATATTTTTTTTTTAATCTAAATATATTCTTTTGATCATTTTTATTATATGGAAAGTGGGTTTTAAAGTATTTAAGTCAAGTAGTTTTCCATACAAAGAAATTAGGTGGACCATTTGTAGGGAATTATGTCATGCATTTTTTTCACTTATGTGACATCATTTGATTGGGTGATTATTTTATGTGATTTGATGTGACTCATTTTATTGCCTACTTTTCCTTTTAAATTTTAAGTGAGAAATTGACTTGTGCTAAACCTTGACTTTACATCCCTCTCACCATTATTGGTCCATGCTCCACGATTGGTTCCTATCCCTTAGTATCCTCCAAAAATATTAAGAGCTTTATGGGTCATGTTGATAATCCCATTTTTGTCTTACTTACCCTTTCAGAACCTTGACCCATAATAGATACTATAACATATAGATGCATGTACACATATCGTATTTCAATACAATGGTTTTAAATGTATAATGACTTATACACTAAGTGAAGTATTTTATGTAAGGAAGAGATGAATACAATCAAACTCATTATTACCAAATTTGTTCAAAAGCAGTTTTTACTTTATATAATAATATATAAAGATCATACAATATAAGAGATATTGGTGGGAAAATATACTCTATTATATCATACAAGAGAATGAATTTTAATATAATTTCTTAGTAATTACATTCTTCACACTAATATTCGTCTCTTTAATATAAATTTTTATTACTAATAATAGATAGGTGAAAATATGACTCATTATCCATTGTAACTATTTTTGTAATACCGAATATAACTAATTATAGAAGCTAGTTACTTGTCTTGGTGATTGTCCCATCTATGTCTTACTTCCCTTTTCAAAACTTCAATGCATAATAGGCATTACAATATAACATTTTTAAATGTATGATCACTTATATATTAAGTGAAATATATCATATAAGGGATAGATAAACTACATTTAAACTCATTATTAAAAAAATGATCCAACATAATTATGAGGTTTTTATAATAATATAAAGAATGTAATAAAGATCATACAACATAAGAGATATTGGTGGGAAAATAAATTGTGTTATATAATACTGAGGAACAAATTTTTAAATAATTTCCAATTATTTACATTATCTCTTTTCTATTGTCCTTTATTACTAATAATAGATAGGTAAAAAGACAAAGCATTTGATATTATTTTGCTCGATTATAATGAGATATAGAATAACCATGATCACAATGATTTCAATTCATTCGAGATATCTTATTCACAGGTAAAGGTTACATTATATAGGAGTGTGTACTCCTCTTTTCATGCAATCATCCATTATCTCACATCCCTACATAATCTCAACCTCATCTCACAATATCCTCCACTTATCTCTCACAATCCTATTCTCACTCAACAAACCTTATCTACGTGAGTTACAACTCACTTACATCAATATATATATTTGCACACACACAAATATATAAATATCTAATGTTCACAATATTATTCCTAACATTCACTCCCCTATTGTTAACATTCGATATTTCCACACATACACTCCCCTAATGTGAACAATGTAGAGAAAAACATTCACACGTCTTCTACAGCTTGCCTGCCTCTGCATGCTCATGATCTTGGTATGCTGAACCTCTGTTCAACAAATACGAACCCCTGTTCGATAATAACGGACCTCTGTCCTAGGTACGAGCCCCTGCTCATGAACCTCTGTTCATCCTCTTCAAGAAAAACATGATGCTGCTTTTTCTTGTGCTTTTATCTTTCTACTATCACATATTTACATCAGGAGGTTATAAAAGGAAATACAATTCTGAACAGGAATGTAACATCTGTTCTTATTACAAACAATGAAACACACAACTAAAATACTTGGCCACCAAATCAATATCGCGGCCTCGTCGATGGTGCCTGACGAGAGGTCGCCGATTGCCCTCCTGCCTCCGTTGCCTCCAGCCTCCATCAGCATGCTGCTAACTCAGTAGAATATATCTTTGAATCTCATCAAGTTTCACATTGTACTTTATTTTATCTCTCCCCCGCAATGTGAAAACAATTATTTCCAGACGTCGGATAACACCGAAAATGCGTCTGTGAGGCAATTTTATTTTTTTCAATATTTTGTCACTGACTCTTGACTCCACCTAAAATCACCTATTTGACACGACTTTGACAAAACAATAAGAACTACATAACATATGATGACTTTTTGACACTTTGACGATATTAACTTGACTATTAAAAAAAAATGACCCTATTATTTTGTTGATCAAAAAAACATATAACTTAGAATTTTTCGAGTAGAAATACCTATAGACATACTATTCAAACTATAGACAATTAAAAAGTAATATTTCAATTACTTTTTAAATACACTATTTAAATAATGACACCCTAATTTACCTAAAATTAAATAATAATAATAAAACGTTTTTAGTTATGACACAATCTAAACATAGAAAATAAGCTTAATGGACACGTGAACATGAGAAGACTAAACATTGATTACAATGAACAAAATTCATTTTTAATATAAATAGAAAACTATAATTAAACATTCAACTAAACCCTATAAACTTTCGGTGACCATAAAAAATGACTAACTTAATATAACTTGACACGTGTGAACTAAAACTTTATTAAATGACTTGAAATAAACTTTGACTGTATGACCATTTATTTATTTTTATTTTAAAACCAATACTTTAGACTTGACTTGACCTGAGTACTCGTACGTTGAAGCAAGAATATATGGATCCGAATACCACTTCTTTAGCGTATTTTTCAGGTTCGATTCTCCTTCCTTTATCCATGCGTATCGACTGATCCATGCGGGAAAGCCTGAAATGGAAGGCTTCAACTTCTACTGAGTGCAGATCTGAATGATGATGATTGTAAAAACGAATAGCACAGACATGCGAGCATAGGTGGAAACCGTATTCCCTGGAGTTGTTGATGTAAATCTCTGCCAAGTCGTGTCTTCCCAGCAAACCGAACCAATCTTCAATGCAGATGTGTGCATGTGTCAGGCATATCTACAAATGTCGGCAGAAATGCATGAGCAAATAGATCTATAAGCCTTGTATGATTATCTTGTTCCACAAACAATACACGCAAATAGATCTATGTGAAGGAATCAATACGCCAGGCAGATTGTTAACTCCTTTGCGCCAAAACAATGCTCAGGAGCTGCTACATATTCACAGTTGGAGTATAACACACGAATTCATCCTCCCATCACAGCCTAAGACCAGAGATTGCTCTGATACCAATGATATTATTTTGCTCAGATTATAACAGACAGAACAGTAACCATGATCACAATGATTTCAATTCATTCGAGATATCAAATACATAGGTAAAGGTTACATTATATAGGAGTGTGTACTCCTCTTTTCATGCAATCATCCATTATCTCACATCCCTACATAATCTCAACCTCATCTCACAATATCCTCCACTTATCTCTCACAATCCTATTCTCACTCAACAAACCTTATCTACGTGAGTTACAACTCACTTACATCAATATATATATTTGCACACACACAAATATATAAATATCTAATGTTCACAATATTATTCCTAACATGACATTATCCATTATAACTATTATTTAATGTACCTAATTTAATTAATTCTAGAAACTAGTTATTTGATCTATTATAATAGATCAATATCATTAATAAAGGAAAATTTGTGTTATATATTTGAAACTCACAACAAATATACTTCATAATATCATATTTATACATAACAATACACTAATTATGTTATATGTTTGTTTCCATATGCTTGAGATTTATTATTGATTGTAAAATCATTTTAAAATAATGAATTTATTTTCTCCTTATAATTGTATGCAACAACAAGCCGAAAAAAAGTTACAAAGAACTATAAAATGTAAGAGATAAAATAACAAAATTTGATATAAAAAATCCCAAAATTTAAAAATGAACAAAAATGACAATAAAAACTATAAAGAACATGATTAAAAAAGAAACAAGACCAATACTTCTATACCAAAGGCGGTACCATTTTAACGTATAATTTATTTTCTTTACAACTTCTCAAAGCATCTCAATTACTTGTATACCAACCCAAAACATATACACATGTAACATCATTAACCAAATAAAACAATAAAACATATATATGATTATGTTATCAATATCATCTAAAATGTCTTAATGGTTCTTCATAAATGCTTTCTACATATCATGTAATAAATGAATTTCATGTATTGGGTGTTCTAAAATTTTGATAAGGTGAAGTGACATTTATATTATGTTGATTAAATTTATTCTTGAATATACATTTTAAATTAGGATAGGTTATTGGTGACAAAGAATGTGAAAATGCAAAGGAGGAGGATCATGTGGGATAATGTGAAAATCATCTCGCATTACACTGGGCGGTGTGACGAGGCTGCATGAGGAGCGAGCATCAACTATTAAGTTCATGCAAATATTTGAAAAGGAAATATGTCATAAGTTTTTCCTCATAGATCTTAAAGGATAATGGGTACAAATAGTGGGTGTTTTGTAGCCCCTAGTGCCTAAAATAATGACTCCTCAGTGGAGAAGGGGAGTTACATTACAAAAATGGAAGTAACTCCCGTATAACATGTTGACATGTAATGACACATAAGGAATATAATGATGACCCCTGTGACACCTAGACCTATCACCTCAACTAACTGAGATGACTCGCCATGTGATGTGGAAAATAAATCACACCAACAACCCCCTTCATCGCAACTTAGGATGACACGAAAAGATGGAAATGATAAATGGGTTCCAAAACTAAATCCTGATGAGGCACCCATGAACAACAAGGATCTCAAAAATGGAGGAAAACATAGTGGGAAAAACATCCACTAGAAGAGATGAAAATAACACTCTTTAAATAGATAACAAATATGGCACCAATGGATCCCAAAATTGAGGATCTAAATAAGGTACCCATGTACAAAACGGAAATCTCTAAGAAAGAAGAATAAGAGAGGAGAAGAAGGAGATGAGATGAATGTAGAAGATGTCATAGATGGATCTGAACTCTACAACTCTAGGAAGTCTTACGTAAGAGTGTCGATGATGTGATCCTCTACCTCTTGAATGAAGATGAGCCACCCACACTAAACTCTATGCCTTCCCTTATGAAAAAAAAAAATATAGTACTAGTACTTATCTTTGGGCTTTTTTTTTTTTTTTAACTTTCATCTCGGTCCTACACAACTACTTCCTAGTTTGAAATTAGTTACTTCAGATTTTTTTGAGGTTCGACATTATTGCCGATCTAGGATGCCATTGTTCAAGTGCCCTCTTCCCCTCCGGACGCCCTAACATCTTTGTATTTTTCTCACATATTTTGGGTCTTTCTAGATGTTGTGCATCTTATTTTCTTTGTGTACATCCTTTTAGTGGTTAATTATGAAATTCAAGGAAAGAAACCATATAAATATAAAGTTATGTGACCATAATAAAGGACCAAGCTATAAGAATCTATTACTATCACCTAAAGTTACATCCAAAGGCATTTTAAGAACATCAAAGTATCCATATATCATCCATTTAAGGAACAAGGTGTTGCATTCTTCTACATATATTCCATAGGAGTGGAAGTTTGTTTTTCCATGCACACATATATTTATATCTTCTACATCTAGCTATTGATCACTATTAAGTGCATCTTGCACAAGAGCCTCCTAGCACATGCTTCTACACACAGAGGTACAAAACTACATGGATTATAAAATGTATTACTATGCCTGCGGATCTTAAGTTCACTCAATCGGGTGACCGTCGAGGTCAATCAAACTTCCCATTTAGATACTTTTCTTTTTAATATTTGATGTTGTTTGTGGTTTTATAGGTGTTCTTTCTCTTTGTAGGTTTCAATAGAATTCTAGGGGAAAAGTGCGACACGCAGTCACAAAAATGAAGGGAAATGACATATAAGTGATATAGAAAAGTTTATATTATGACCATTTCGTAATCATAGGCGCAAGAGCAGTCTCTAGAAGCTAGGCACCCTCGACCTAATCCACGCACCCTATTCCCAAAATTTCTGATACACGCAATATTTTACGGGGCTTAGTTACGAAAGTATACATTCCTATTCCACCAGTTTCCTAGCCCCGTAGAACTTTAGCCTTATTACAAAATTAGCTAAGTATCTTATCCCTTCTCTTAGACCTAGGGTTTCATATTTTCTTGATTATTTCTTAGGTGATATTTGTTCTCTATTTCATGATCATTTTACTACAATTCAAAATTTAACATTTATTTTATTCAATATTTGTTAAATCATTTGGTGATCCCAACTCATTCGAATACTCTTAGGGTCCGATACTAGCATTTCTCTCATTTTACTAGGATCTTCTCGTCATGGATATATCTATTCATGATTTCTTGCTAGCTAATTTTGATTGTCACGCTAAAATTATTACTCTCTTGGATAATACTTGCATCCCTTCTACTATTGATCTAGACATAGTTTATCAGAAATTTGTGGATGCATTCTCTCGAGCAGCTTACTTTTCCATCTCTTATAGCTGACAATCTATCTATTTATGAAAATGATCCACCTCTTTATATATGAATATGCATTCATAACTAGGGTGTTAAGAGAACTTTAGTCAATAATGTATTTGAGATTAATCTTTGTAATTTACCATTAATTCAGAAATTTAGCCATTTCCTAGATAATATTATCCCATCTATTTCCCTACGGACATATGATTCTACTACGTATCCATGTCTTGGCACTATTGTTTTTCCTATTATAAATGGGCCTAAAATAGTTTTTAGAGTGTTCTTTGACATCAATTTTCCTATTTCATATTATTTTTACTTGACAGGCCATGGATTCATAGAATGTAAGAACTACCTTCTACAATCCATCGAGTGTATCAAATTCTTACATGAGGGCATTGAATATTCAGTTCCCACATATAGTACCCAATTACAATATTGCAACCTAGATGCATCCATTTCATTACTTATTCTAAATTCTACTATTATGTGTCTTATAGCTAATCAATGACCCATGGATTATCCGTACTACTTATCTGCAATTGAATGAGCCATTTGGGAATTACATGTTATTCCATATGATTCGATATCACCTCCCTCCTTCGTGTGAATGCAATGGTAATCTATGCGGGTTTTGCATATACATTGGACATCATACACCTTCATTTTCTTCTCATGAGGAATATGCATCCACACCTCATCTATTCACATGCACCCTCTTCATGAATAATTCTTATCGCCGCACATTCCATTCAATCCAAATTTATCTCGATATTATTTACACACATGTGTTTCACCGTTTTTTACGTTTTGAATGAAAAAATAGATAAGGGTAAGGGCTAGGAGGAATACCACGATAAATGGGTTAGTTGGAGGTTTATGTGTGCATTCATACTTCTCGACCTAATGCTGATTTTGAGAGATTCCTTTTGGATATGAGGAACTACCTGTAATGCAAACAAGACCACAAAAGAGAAGTTAAATGGTATATGACAGTGGACTGCCGAGCGTATGCTAGTTCCTAAATGGTTGTCAATCCACTTTGTTTTAAAAAAATTAATGCGAGAAATAAGTAAATTCCAATTGTAGGTTATATGATTTAGGTATCTCATTCAAGTACAATAAGCAAATCGAATCATAATAGGCTAGCATATAGTTCCGATTGAAAGATGAGGCACATGTCAAGGTACACGTGGATCGGTCAAGGTCTAATTCTGGGATTTTTAGGACAAGCTGGTAGGAGGTTGTTTGTCTCTGTTCTTAGGTAGGGTATAAAACACGTATTACACCAATGTCATTTGGGTATAATCGACAAAGGTTAAGGGAGATCGGTGAGGATTATGGATAACTAGCGTCGGTATAATAGGGTGATAGTAATTCAATGAAAACCTTATTGTAGAGGCTAGGTGAGGTTGAATTGGGTTAAAGGAAGAGATGGGAAGGTCTATGCAAATAATGAGAACACTCAAAGAGGTGGAAGGGCGAGGATAGGTAATCTGAAAAAGTGTGTGAGTGATATTTTTGGTTCTTAGGAAGGAAGGCTTTGGAGGAATGGGAATGTTAATAGAAGAATGGTAACCGAAATGAAAATGACTCTATGAGCAGAGTAGGAGTGGAAATGATTAATGATAAAACACTTGCCAATGTTGTAGGTCTAATGGTTGGATGGTAGTGATGATCAGTTTATGGAATGGAGCTTTGTCTGTGATGATGCACTGAAATATTACCATGACCTGCCATATGCTTACGGATTTGTCTTGGTGTTGGTTATGGATGCATGGGTACATTAAAAGACTCTGGTTATAATTGCATATAGCTCTCCTCTTGTCCCCTTGCTCGAGAATGTGCTAACCCAAAAACAAGGTTGTTTGGGTGAATAAATGGTAACCGACTTAATGTTCTAGGTTGACCGGCATCGTTTTAAGGTTGACTAGCATCGGTTAAGGTGGGATTCCTAGGTTTCCTAAAATTAGAAGATCTTTATGATTTCTTTGGCCTAGATAGTTTATTCTCATGGATTAGAACAAAAGCTTCCCTTCTAATGGGTGGCAATGTGGTTAGAGAGATTGTAGGGATTGATTTTAGGGTTAGACCAAATCTTAGCTCACTAAGGAAAGTAAGACTTAGTTATTGTTACTTATGGAAACATGCCAAGAATAGGTATAGGGTGAGGTGGCTAGATGAGGTGTCTAGGTGAGGTGTTTAGGTGACATGGTGGGGTAGAAATAAAAATAATTAGATAGTAAATATTGTGAGGATATTGATTAATTTAATTAAATTAATAGAGGTGTGGGGTAGAAGGGGCATTGGTTAAGTGAGTATGTTTGAGCCGGTTATCTCGATTAGGGACTTAGAGGAGTATGACCCAATTTTGGTGTCTAAAACTTTCCCCTTTTGTTGTGTAGCTTGTATTAGTAAGCGATGTTGACAAAAATAAGATGTGGTTTCCCCATGTGTGGGTGAAGATGATCCCCCTCAAACGAGGAACCGATTAGGTAGAAGACTAAATCTGTGATTGGTTTTTTAAAAGGTGGATGTGATGAAGAGGAAGGTGGACGATGGGGGTAAGGGGGTAAAGGTCCAATCGGATAATCAAGGTAATGGGCGAGGTCAAAGGTAGAAACAATCAAACACACGCACATGTATAACCTACGGTTAGGTACCAAGTTGAAGAGCATGCAAACTCTACATCATCTAAGGTTGATAAGTTTATCCAAACAAGGTTGAGGTGATTCTGGTATCCAAGGTATAGGATATGGTGCGGAAGCACATTGTAGGTCGGTGTAGGAATATTTATCTATGTTCTAGTACACCAAAGGTTGGTTCAGGATAAATGGTACAGCAATAGGAAAGGTAAGGTCATTAGGTCAAACAACATGGGTAACTATGTCACAAGCTATAATGAGCACATGAGGTCATAGGTCAAAAACAATGTTTCAGTCCAGTAGTGGGGTCACACGATGGGTAGGGACGAGGTATGGGTAAAATAACAAGTCCCTAAATGTAATTAAGGGGTATAGGTAATGTAGGCTTGGAGGTATGTAGCGTTAATGGTGGGTAATGCCAAATGGTGGTGGGTTGGTTAAGTTGGGTAAGAAATGGGGAAAGGGTAGTTGATAGGAGTATGATGGGTAAGCAATGCTAGTCATACAGAACCATTGACAATCTAGGTAAGCGGCCATGGTTTTCTTGGGCACATGATCAATGTTGGTCTAGGTATAACAGGACGAGTGTGTGCTAGAGCACGGACCGATGTCAATTTATGTATAACCGATGTCGATCAGTTGGCGTGGTTATATAAAAATAAAAAAATGTATAATACGGATTCATTTGTATGTTTTGGCTTTTTTGAAAATGATAGAGCACTAAACGAGTTGTGCTTTGTCGGGAGGAAAGGATGAGGGATGATATCTTGTGACATGGAGAGATCGGTTGGTTATAAGAGCCGAGATATATGGGTCCACAAGATCAATGAGTGAAATGATTGGTAGAGAGGTTAGAGATTTATTTGGACATGGCAGAGGCATGAGAGGGTTCAAGTGGGCCACTAACACGGTGGCTAGACATGCCACCACAGAGGCGATATTGAGATGAGGTAAGGTATTATTCGTTCATTGTTATTGATATAAGAAGAAGGAATGAGTAGATTAGTTTGGGCGGGGTAGAGAATTTGAAATGTGTGGTTAAAATTTTTAGGAATGACGGGGTGGGAAAGGTCATAGGTAGGGAAATAGGGTGGGGAGTAATTTGTGGTAGGTTTTGGTAGGTGTGCATGGGGAAATTGGAAAGGAATGGAGGGAATAAAATCAGATTTTGGGCTTTGGGTATGAGAACGGTGACCAATGTTAATCTTGTTAGACCGACATCAATGAGGGATGAAGGGGCGATGCTTAGTTATAATGGGTGATGATGATCTGGAGTAACCGGTGATGGTTAGGGTAAATTGGCTAGAGGTATAGGAACTAGTAGGAGGAAAGGTTAGGTAAAGTGGGTAAAATAAATAGTGGGTGGGGAAGGGGTTGAAGATAAATGTTGGGTAAACTCAAGTTTTAATAATGTGTTTGATTTGCGGAATGCAGGCTAGGGACCAGCTACGAATGAGAGATAGGGTACCTCCCTTACTCATGTAGGTACGGGGGTGTGATACCATGATGACTCGGCACCATGTTATAGAGGTTGGCCTAATTGGGGTCAAATGCTACCGACACATAGTCTAGGAGCCAAGTTTGATGGACGCTCTCATCGACAGATGGGACTCAGCAAGCAATACCTTCCATTTTCTCGATAAATGAGATCACATTCACCCCGGAGGATGTGTATAGCATCCTGTAGCTACGTGTAGTGGGGACATAGGTGTATTATATCTCCTCAAATGCCTCACGAGGAGTTAATGCTTGACCGTGTTTGCGAGGGGCTTGCGCAGAGATGAGGCTCTATAGTGCCGTATGAGCTATGGAGATATGTACTGGGCCCATCCAAAGGAGATGAGGTTGGTAGTGTTATTGGTGAAGGTAGTTTGCAGCTTTGCACTACCGGATGGAGAGGGTGGGAGATTCCCACAATCATTAATGGGGGTTTTGCATGACATGGTGGAGGACAGGACCCTTTTTGCATGGGTTCCCACATTCTTGACATAGTTTTACAGAGAGCTATGGGCTTATGGGTGGCTATGGAGGTTTATCTTTTGTTGTACTTTCCTACTTCATTGTTGGGTGTATGCGTGCATTGTATGTGTGCATCTATTCGATATGCCCTGCATTGATGCATTTGAGTTGGGTTTTGTTTGAGTGGGCTTCAGGTGATGGGTGCCTGGGGTTGGGGAGCATCGAGCAACTAGATCTACACACGATGTAGCCTATTACAGGGGATTTCTAGAGGGTTTGTCTCATGTGGACATAATTTGGAGGCCCTTTGTGGGTTTTCCATCATATGGGAGGATGGTAGAGGAGCTACGGGAGATACAACTACTCCGATGGATAGAGGGCAATGTGTCATAGAGCACAAGATGATACATGTAGAAAGGATCATACGGTAGTTTGGTCCGCCGGGATATACCGCCACCTTTCCCACAGTATAGGAGGGATGATGTGGAGAGGCCTCTTCCTCTACCACATTTGACAAAGTGCCGAAGGCAGGGGAGGAGCATTTGAGAGACCAAAGGATTGATGATTAGGGGGTGACCTGATAGATACTGACTAATGGTGGGATGCACATTTACGGGCTATACCATCGAGGCCGGGGTAGATGGATTTATCCACCATCACTAATCCTACGGGGCAGGTGGTTACCCTAATTACACAATTGGTGATAAGTACAAGGGTAGCTAATAGGTTTAGAGGCACAAGTTGCTTATACTACAGGCACGGGTGGTCACTCTACAAGCCCATGTAGTGTAGGGACACGTACCACATTGCGGGGTGGAGATGGGGATGGGGTATAAGTGGCTGCCCTATAGGTGTAAATTACTTGTTTGAATGGCCATTTGGCCATTGCATAAGCGCAGTTGTAGCCCTTCACGCCCGGATACAGTGGGAGTGGGACAGGTCCGAGAGACAGGATAGGGGCCGAGGCCGATGGCACCACCACAAACTGCAGTGCGATAGGAAGCTTGAGGGATTCCTTAAAAGAGGTCAGGTATTATTAGGATATTTTGATGGCCGGGGGGATAGAATTTCTATCCTATGGAGAGTATAAAGCACAGTAGGGATCGAGTGAGAGGACCAAGTCATGCACCCATAATGTGGAGAGCACAGGGGGGCATCGAGCCCCAAGATAGGGTTAGGGTGATACAATCAATTCATGGAGGCCAGCCCCAGGTGAGGTACCAACATAGATCTAGCTAGGATTGATGGTGCGTGGTGAAATGCTAGCTAGACATCGTATAGGTGTAGAGGAGGAGGAGGAGACATGTGAGATAGATATGGAGGATATCCAAGTAGGGTGATTTCTAATAGCCATATGTACCTCATGTTTTGTATAGTTGTTTATTTTTGATATATACCGGCCTGCATGCCGAAGAGAGTGAGGATGTAGATGAGATTTTTATATTTTTATCATATACCGGCTTGCATGCCGAAGATGGTGAGGTTGTATATGAGATATTTTGAGAGATTGTGATTATTATTGGTATATATGTTCACATGTATTTTTATATAGACTATTTGATTTATAGATGATGGTGTTTATAGTATGGATGGTGTACATGTTTTAATTTGCATTGCTATATATAGATAGGTGGAAATCAAGTGGATTAGGCCTGATAGAGTCAAGGTTGTGTAGGCATGGCAGAGTTAGGTCTATTTAGGCATGTATTGTGTCGGGCATGTTTAGGCATGGATGGAGTCAGGTCATAGGCATGGATTAAGTTAGGTTGACTTAGGCATGAATCAATTCGGGTTGACTTACGCATGGCTCGAGTCATGTTTTCTTAGGCATGGTGGAGTTAGGTTTTTTAGGTATGATTGAGCATCTAATTCATTAGTTTATGCAATTAATGATGATTTGGATCGCTTTTAATATGATTTGTAGTAAAATGTATGATGACGGTAAAGAAATTGTAGACATGATTAAATAAATGTATGAGTTATGATGGTAAAGATGTGTAACAATTATTTCTTGTTTGGTGTAATTTCTAGTTATTGATATAGAAAGGAAACTAAATAGGGTAGAATGTGAATAGGAAAGGGAAAGAGGGAATTGGTTAGGGTAGAGAGTGGTCAAGCTAACCTCCAGGGATCTATGCCCTCGAGTGTTACTTACATAGTCTCGGTGAAAAGGCACCTTAGGCCTATGTAGTTATCCCATAATCTAGGGAAGATTATGATGAAGTAGAGAAATGGATTGATAGGTTTTAGGCACGGGTGAATGTAGGTCATAGGCATGGTGAATGTTTCATATCGCATATCTTGGTTGCACGTTGTTCTTGCTTACTTATACTCACATGTTACACTTTTATTATTATGTTAGACAAATATTTCATAAGTCATTATCATTTCCATACACACATGTGCATTCACTTTCCTTCTAGATGTGACTACATACTTTACATGATTTATTACACATAGAACATATTCTTAGCACAGAGTACCTCTTACCACTCCCACAATGGATCCTAGGGGCATCGACTTTTTACACATTAGAGTTGTTATTGTTTCAATTTATACTATTTCATATTCATACAAGCACACTATTATAGGATGATGTGTGCTTTGAAATAATTTTATCTTTCTAACATCCTAACGATTCCTTCATGTGAAAAAATTTCTTTCTTAGGAACTATTTACCACCATGGTTGTTTATTAATTTTTTCTTACCTTTTGTTTGTGATTGATTAGCATTATTTGCGGGCTTTGCCCTTTTTCTTGTGTACACACTCTATAGTTTTGGCCACTTTAGATTCAATTCTCTTGGGACATTGTGATTAATATCCCATGTTTGCAACCAACTTCTCATGGTCTACACTATCTTCTTGCTTTTAGATTACAATTTTTATTCTACATAAGTATTTGTATTGTTTGTACTAACACATGTTTTCTAGCAACTTTTTTCATGTTCCTGGTTTTACCAAGCACATTCTATCCCCCATGCAGATATTTAATTTCAAATTTACATTGAGCCCTATTTTGTGTCATATCATCATAACAACGTGCATGCACTCAAAAAATGGGGGATAAATCGGAGTGAATCGAGTCACCCCATATGGCGATTTATAATCGTAGTATAAAAGAATTCAGCATAGAATCAATACAATCTACAATCTTGAACAAGGATCAAAATTTTACTTGGGTCTTCAAAGACAACATAGAATCCAACGCCCATCCTAGATATTAGTACCACGGAACTCCTAACCCTTCATGGGTGCCTAGGACTAGGGGATAGTTACATCATTCTACTCGGACAAACACAATTTTCAGGAGTCTAGACAAAATATTTAATAGTACATGCATAATCCTTTAACAATCAAAGCATGTATGCTTTCTCTTCTTTTCTATTTTTTGTTGGATCAAATTTGATCAAATTTTAGAACACCAACTACAGTGGTGTATACATCATTAAGAAGTATTCGAGAGGATGGAAAATAACACTAGACCTTTTCCCTAAACTTCTTCTGTGTGGCATGAGATCTCCGCAAAAATAACACTTGGCATGAGATCGCCTAAAAATCATTCTTTTATAGCATATTTAGGATCCTTTCTATTTTTTCACTAATCACAGATCATATGCACATGTTCCTTTTCACATTTTTGCATATATTGACACACTTTTTATGCATTTGATTGAATTTTTCATACACAGATATTTGACTACTCATTTTCTTTACTCTTTTACAAGTCCATCCTTATGGTAAGCATCATTCACATCATCAAACATCAAGAAACATATACATTAATTATAATGCAACATCACACATACACTTTCACCCCTAAAGTGTCACATCCTCTTCTCTAGCTTCCATACTTCATATTATTCAATTCACAGCTTTTTCCTTTAATATACATGGTTGTGAGGTACACATCTCTTATTTACTTTATTTTATCAAGCATTTTCTCAACAACATAAAGTGGGAGAAATGATAGATACTAAATCCCGCATAATTTGGGTACATTTCTAGGTCTTAGTCACATACTATTATTCATATGATTCCTAATAAATTAAAGTACTAATTCATCACTATCGATAACCTCTTTGCTTTCATTCTTATCTTCATCTCATTCTTACACACCCCATGGCCTAGTCTAATTATCGTTACTTCAAATTTTATGAGGTTGTACACTAGTGCCTAGCCAAGATGCCAATCATAGGTTCCCTTGTCCCCTCTGTGTGCCCCTGACCTCTTTTTATCTTACTCACATCTTTCTGGTATTTTCTAGCTATTGGGCATTTTATTTTCTTATTTTTGTCCTTTTAGTGGTTGATTACGAAATTCAAGAAAGGGAATCATATAAATATCAAGATATGTGACCATGATAAATGACCAAGATTTAAGCATCTATTACTATCACCTAAGGTTGCATCCAAATGAATTTTAAGAGCATCAAAGCATCCATTCTAGGTACAAGTGACTATACTCTTCTGCATACAATTTGTTGGAGGAAGTTCTATGTTCCATGCACACATCTATTTACATATTCTACATCTAGCTATTTATCGATATCAAGTACATCTTACACAATATCCACCTAGGGCATGATTCTATGAACACACATGTAGAAATACATGGAGTGTGAAATGTAGTGCATCACCCAAAATGTAAGTTTACTCGGTTGAGTGACCATCGGGTCATTCGACTCCCCATTTGTATATTTTTCTTAATAGGATTTGATGTGTTTTAGGGTTTTGCAGGTGATCTTTCTATTTATAGGTTTCAAGATAATTCTATAGACATATGCAACACACATGAGACCAACAACGAAGCAAACGACATAGAATTGACCTTTGAAAAATTTGGATTCTTACCCTTTTAGTAGTCATGAGCACCAGGAGAAGTCCCTAGTGTCTAAGAACTCCTAACCTAGTACAAGTGCCCTATTCCTAGAATTTTTATACTCATAAGTTTTGGGCTCGGTTGTGAGAATATACATTCCTTTTCCATTAGTTTTTGATCTTGACATCACTTTGAGATTATTGCCAAATCACCTAAGTATCTCATCCCTTATCTTTTACCTAGTGTTTCATATTTAATATCTTATTTCTTAGGTCAACTCTATTCTTTATTTCATTATCATTTTACCACAATTGTGTAATTATGAATTTAACAATTATTTATTCAATATATTTAAAATCAAGTAGAGTTATTTCCACTCCGTGAAAGAAGAAAAAAGCAACAATCAAATAACTTTGAATCTAGTCCATGAAAATGTGACATAGGTCTAGAAAATCAGCATGAAGGAACTAAAGGTAATGCCAAAAGCGTACAAATTTTAGAGTGAGAGAGAACAACATGTTTTGTAAAGATATCTGAGTGAAGTGAAGGAAATGCAACATCCCCATGATTGAAAGAGGATCCATAGACAAGGGTGGATCGGTGATGGTCACCTAAAAAAAGTTGACTGATAAGATTTCCATTAGGGCACTCCCAAAGAAAGGAGATGAAGAACTCCTCGAAACACATGTATAAGGATGAATAAATCCCTATCTTGCATCACAAGTAGACATTGTAAATAGATGATGAAGGTCTGGTAGATACACGTCCCAAGAAGGGGATAAAAGAAAAGAAGAGATATTTCAAATAGGTATAAATCATCACATGAACGTAGAGTAATAAAAAGGCCTCACACAAAGGAAGTTGAAAGGATGCATATCAATGATTGTATGATGCTAAGCATGGAACTATTCAATGTTTGATTGGAAGGGAGGAGTTTGGAAATACTATGGAAAGGTCGAGAATGTAGAGAAGAGTCATCATGTAGCACTCCCATCATCGAGGATGGAACCAAGTGATTTTTTTCAATGAAACTATCATCACATGAAGAAGAAGAGGATATACCTAAATCAATAGTAATAGAAATGTTGGAAGTATGTGAAGGATATTCATACAATGAATAGAAGATATAGATATTTTGGGAGAATCTCGATTCTACCGATTAAAGTGGATAGGTTTAGAGACATGCAACATAAAGTGACTAATAATATGGTTGCATTTGTAAAGATCATCCTTAAGGTAAGCTGGAATGATTGCATGCAAGAATTGGCCCATGTAGCAAGTGTGAAAGAGCTACGTAGGTAAAGTATTTTTCCATAGAAGAAAGCCATTATGTGTAGTTATCTATACTAAGAAGAAGTGCAATTTGGAGTCTCGTAACGTGATCTTACAACACTCAAGTCTAGAAATAACATACTCCATGATGCAAAAGTAAAAGTGCAAGGTGTGTGGTTACATGTAAGGTGAAAAGACATCAGGCTCAACTGAGAATACATTTGTGTGTAATACAACACCCATGAAAAATGATAATCCCCCTATTTACAAAAATTTATAATTATTTCAAGATTACAATAAGGTGTGTTCATACGACGTGAGACAATTGACAACTCACCTTGTAGTAGGTGATGAATCGAGAAAAGAGTGGAGGCCACAATGAGTCCTAGTCAGAAGTAGATGAATGACATAGAATCAAGCACAAAACGTGAAAGAAACACAAGGGTACAAACATTGTTCAATGTGAGAGAAGGCATCTCACATTATAAAAATCTTCTTTGTTGCTAAAAGGTTATGGAAGACGTGCTCAATAGTTGTAGGTGAAGAACAACAATACAATGCAAGAATCCATAAAAGTGGCTCAAAAATCCCAATAACCCTATATAGATGCTCGGATATAGATACTCCCCCTTGTGTAATGATAAATATTATTTTCTTTACCTTAAATTATTTTAATTAATTTAAACAAGTGGGAAAAAACACAAAAAAATCAAAAAGTGAGAAAGGACGGGTCTTGGGCCCAAAGGGTGCTAAAGGGAACCTCATGAGGGAGCTCGCCAAGGTGGTCGAGTTGGGCTCTCATTTAGAATGCAAGATGGCAAAGTGGAGGAGATTTCTATAGGGTAAATAAGCTCAATGGGTGAGATGAAGATTTATTCCGCTTGGTGAGTGCACATGTTCATCGGTGATCTCATCGACCCAATTAACTAAGTTAGGGATTTCCATGGGAGTCACGTCATAGGTTTCAAGTCAACACCAAGCGAGAGTTAGTGAGAGGACCATTGTAAGTAAGGCATGGCTTGAGTTTCCATGTAGATAGTGAGATGATAATTGGAAGGGATGATTTAAGCATTGACGAGAGAGTCGGAGGGACTACGCATCCAGTGGACCGGAACAAGTGTCGAATGAGTACCGAGGCCAAAGTAAGCACCAAGAAAACCATCGGGGAGCATGTAAATCCAATGCGAAGGAATTGTAACAGCGTTAAGTTTTATGAGAGATATCAGGTGAGGAAAGTGCACAAAATGATGAGATTCTCGGTAGAGAAATGAACAAGATGGGGAAGTGAACTAATCGGAAGAATTCTAACATGGTCTAAATAGAGTACCAGAATGCCAAATACATCAAAGTATGGATGGAAGATCAACAAAAATGTCAAACCATGGTCAAAGCATGAGATAAGATCAAGATGCATGATCCAAGGAATGCATGTGAGGAAATGATGAGTAGCGATGTGTAGGAAAATAAAATAACCATAAGAAGATGCAAGAGGAAAACTCCAATCTTAGGAGGATATAATCAATCCAAGACCAAATCAAGAAACCGGTGAAAAACCCAAACACAAGCAGTCGAGAGATGCACAGGTGAGAAGGTGATTCAAGGTTGAGAAATATAAAAAACCAACGCAAGTGAGCTAGTGGAGTTTCCAACATAGAAATCTAGGGAAGCTTGGTTCCCATCTCGACGAGTGAGGGGCTGAGTTGGGCCCAAAGAGAACTTGATAACCTAAAATTGCAAAAATCCAACACTAAGACCCATGAACTGAAACCTCAAAAATAGCAACCAAAAATTTTAAAACACCTCCTCAAAAACACACATGAAAGGTCCGAGAAAAACCCCAAATAGCCACGAACACTCGAAAAAAATGATATGGAAATCACAAATGAGATTTAAAACCTGAAATCAATGCAAGTAGAGAATAAATGGAATATCCATTATAATAGGCACACATGAAACACGAAAATCATGAATGGAAAGCCGAGAACGCACTAAGGAAACTAAAAATGAATTATTACATAGATCCCAACAACATGCACTCTAATACCATGTTGAATAATGTAAAAAAATGAACTATGAGGATCATGTAGGTAATGTGAACATCAAATGAGTTACAGTCAATAGTGTGAGAAGGTTGCATGACGATCGAAAGCATCAACCAAGAAGTGCATGTAAATATTTGAAAAGGGAAATTATCATAATTCCATCCTCATACATTTGAAAAGGATAACGGGTAAGTGCACCAAGTTGGGGAAAATTAAGTGGACATCAAATCCTAAATTTTACATCAAAAATAGAAAAACATCAAATTTATTCTTCCACAGACTTGAACCATGCCAAAAAGTAAAAAATATGTCATAAAAATGGTACCATTGCATAGGGGAGACTGTTAGCTTTGTATAAATACTAATTTTAAAGTGAATAGAATAGGATAAATATCATTTTATAATTTTTTACTAATAGTAGGTCTTTAAGACACTTTTTCCCGTGAATGTTTATGTCTAGGTTTAAGACTGCAAATTTTGTTTCACTTATTAGAATGTGATAAAACTTATACCATCCCAACCGTGGTGAAATTATATACATGTTCAAAAAAAAAAATTATTTGATTTCAATATTTTTTGATGAAGTTATGGCGGGCAAACGAAAGTGCTCTGTTTTCTTTATGTTTTCATACCACTTTCACGGAAAAAATCATAAAAAATAAAATATTACTCAAAAAATAAAAATAAAATCCATCCCAAGATAGATAGTGGCATCTAACTTCTCACCAAAGGAGAAAAATATATATCAATTTTTGGTCATCCAAATCATGGGCAAACGGACTATAATTTTATAGGCATTTAAAAAAAAAAACCAAGTCATTGAATTTTGAGTGTTTAATATAGCTAATCTTGTCCATTTTTTAAAAAAATTAGTATTTTAGAAACTAGATTCGGATTCTACGATTCATATTAGTATAAGTTTTTCTAATTTTGAGTGTATGTATTGCTAATAATCCGTACAAGTTGATATTATGTTGTTATTTGCAATATGACGTCCACTTATGACCCCCTTTTTGTCCCCCAACTTGCTGCACTTACCTAACGGATACAAATAGGGGGTGTTTTGTAACCCCCAGTGCCTACAATCATGACTCCTCAAGTGGATAATGAGAGTTACATTCCCGAAATGGAAGTAACTCCCATATGATGCATTGATGCATAATGACACGTAAGGAATCTAATGATGACCCCTATGACACCCCTATGACAATAAAGAGCTATGACCTCACCTAAGTGAGATGACTCGCCACATGATGTGGAAAATGACTCACACCAATAGTTGGTATATTCCAAATGACTTTCTATAATTGAACTTTTAAATACACATAAAAATTATAAACAATCTAAATAACTTATTCAACCAAACACACAAACTAATAATATCTTCTAGAAATTTGTACATATTTTTATATGGAAATATCTTTGTATTAGACAAGTTCATATAACTTGATTTGCAACATAAATTTATTTTTTTATTTTTAAATTAAAATAGATTCATGTTATAAATTTTGTCACATTTATTGGTGAGATAACCTTTCAAAGTTTCTATCATAGATAAATTTTATAAAATTATTTTTCCAAAAGGCATGCATGGTTCATCTCTACTACGGTTTCATCTACGTATGATTTTTTTATCCCGTTGTTTTCATTGTGCCTCCTTAGATTATCTAGGGTTTCACTTTCAGTCATATTATAGTGTTAGGTGGATATCTTCCCATTTATCAGGTGGCGAGTTTCCTATAAATGGATAACTCTCATCCATTGGAACGAATGTCGCAACTAGTGGTGGAAATTTCTCCCAAACGTGCTCGGAAGTTTGTGTTGAAGGTCTATGTGAATCCTCCTTGGATGTTGTCATTTTTGATGAATTCTTAGACCATTTAGTCAACTGGTATCATAACAATCACCTTATTTCTTATTTATATGGCTAGTTTCCCTTAGAATCCTTTATAAAACACTAGATAAATAACCATTTGGAGCCCAATGGTATCTTTTTTTCAAGTAATTATAACCTCACCTTATATCTTTTTATTTTACAAGCCTTCTCAATTGTACAAGCCCTTCTTCTTAAAATGTCTTGCTGATATTTAGGAAACACCCTTTTAGTGCTTTTCGGTTCAAATCTCGACTTTATCCCCACCAATCAAGTTTCTTTGAAAATATCGGTTTGGATCAAGTTTCTGGACTCCACTTTCATCTCTAGTATTTCCTTCCAGAGATAGTTAAACCCATTGGCAGGGTGATATGCCATGAGTAGGATATTTGTTTAACTCTCATCCTAATAAACTAGTTTGTGTAAAATTTGACCTTCGAAAAGATCACTGGGAACATATGGATATTCAATTAGGGTCCTAGCATATCTCTTGAAATGTGGTCTATTTCAACCTCCCTAATACTTGCTTGTACTATCAAGCCATATACCATCACATTCACAACTTTCCTCTTCTAGCTAAATCTAAACCAATGGTGACATTAGCTATGATTTTTAATCTTAAAGGTGATCTTGAATGATGGTTGGGATGTAATAAGGAATAAAAGGCCTCTATGAAAAATCCACTTTTGTGGATCTCCCAAATCCTTCTTCTTCCCCTCTTCTATCTAAGGATAAGTTGGGTATGTTTCCTTCACCCTCATTGGTTTTCATTCCTTCCAATACCTCGTAGAGCTGAGTTATGCATTTCCTCCTAGGTTCATTCTCATCACTTTTTATACTTTTTCCTCTTTAGTCTCCACGGTCCATCTTTTTAACACTCCTCACTTTATTTAGTGCCTCAACACACTTTACATATCGATCTAAATTGATATCTAGTATGTAAATTTATTTACTTTATGTTTTCTTGAGCAATTTTCTCACCAACATAAAGTTGGGAAAATGTAGAAACCAAATCACACACTTTCTTTAATTATCTACTCTTGTTCACATACTACTATTTGCATGATTCCTAAGTAAGAAAAGTATTAATTAATCCATGTCATTGGCCACCTTTATTTTTTTTATTCTTCTTCTTTAAGTCTTTCACTCTTACTTTCCCATCCTTTCTTTTCACCTTTTGGCATTTGTCATTTTGGACACCAATGCTCGGCCAGAGACTTAGCACAAGGCACCCCTTTGGGCACCCTTTTCCTCTTTCTACTTTGGTAAAAATTTCTAAGTCCTTTATATCCATTTGAGCATCTTATCTTTTTGGTAGCCATACTTTTGGAGTTAATTATGAAATTCAACCAAAGGAATCATCTAAATATAAAGTTATGTAATCATAGTAAGGGACCAAGTACTAAGCATCTACTATCTCCACCTAGGTTCATCTACCTAAGGCATCTATAGCTCAATTTACATCCATCTAGCTCATCACGGTGGATACAAGCTTGGTTCATCTACAACACACTTCATAGGAGGTGATTCATTCATTCCATATTTACAAAGACATTAGGTGGAATTCAATGGCATACAAGTGACAAAAGGAGAAAAAGTGAAAACCTCTTGCGACTCATAAAGGATGTTTATTAAGCATCTATGTAGACCATGGTGCCCAAAATCCATACCAAGGCACCCACGGGAACCCCTATCCTTCTCTAAGTGTCCAGTCTAGTCAAAATTTCCATATCTCTGCAAGTTTGAGGGATTTTGTGTGATGGTCCTCCATTTCTATTTAGCTAATCTCCACTATGACATGGTCCAATAATATCTCTAAATAATCTAAGGCTCCTCTAAACCTCTTTGCCCATGAGCATTCCATTATTTATTGTGTAGCTTATTTGGGTATTATTATTATATTTTATTATTCACTATGCAAACTTACATTAGATTAGGTTATTATTTTACATTTTAGCATAATCAACAAGTTGCTCTAAGGTATGTAAATGAAAAGAATTTTCTCTGCACAAATAATTTATGAGGGTCTTTGTACTCCTTGATTCCAATCCTTTTGACACCCCACTTGACTACATGCTTCTAGTATTCGACATATGCTCAAACTTATGGAATGTCACTCGACCCATGATGATCAACTTCGGTCGAGGATACATTGGATCAAGGTGGTATACAAAAATCTAAACACTTATTAAAATCCATTTGTGCAAGCATGCTTGTAAACATATTAAATCACATTAAAGTGGCTCATATTCGTCTTATATATTTTCTCTCGATATAAATAACTCTTTTTGGAACATTATTAGTTAGTTCTCCAAGTGCGAGAGTCCACCAATTTGTGAGTTACTTGTTTTAGAACAATGTATCAAAGTTATACCTATCAATATCTCTTTTAAATATTTTGATCGTTAAAATGCCCCTCTTTCCATGGATAACCTCTATGTTTATTTTTGTGTCTTGTTGATGATAAATATTTTGGATTGGATGGTTATTCATGTAAATTCTACAAATCCACTTGGTATTTTGTTCTTTTGCAGACTTTCTTGGAGTCTACAATGAAGCTCTCTAATAAAATTCTTTGGGAGTTTCATCAATCAACGAAGCATTAATTTTATCCCAAAAGTAGGTGATCATGATTTGATTAATAGTTGGTGGCCTATCATTCTACTTTGAATCTTTCTTAGAAAATTCTTGTTAAGGCCCTTGCGCTTTGCATTGCTGATATGTTTCCTAATATTTTCAAACTTGCATAGATGGTATTTGAAAAAGAATGCTATATTATGGATAATCTCATTATGGTCTTATAAAGGAAGGGAATGGGCTTGGTTGACTCTAAAATAGATTGTATTCCTTAAAATAGACTTTGAAAATGCTTGCGATCGTATTAAATCCATTTTTAATCTAGCCATGCTCACAACCTTAGGTTTTGGTGAATTTTTACCTTGGAGGTTTGAAATCTATTTTCTAACGCTTCTACTTGTCTCACTATCAAAGGTCACTAGTCCTATATAATTGGACTTCTCCCATCTATCAGAGATAGGGGTATCTTCTTATGTCTTATTTTTTTCCCATACTCATTGTTGCTCTTATATTAGGTGTGGAGAATAATTTATGTTTTTAGGAATACCTTTTACCTTTAATAGTTATTATACTACTTTTGGAAATATGTGATTGAGAGAGTTAAGAACAAAGTCTCTCGGTGGTCTTCTAAATCTCTCTCCTTGGCTGGTAATTTTTAGGTGTATACCAATATTCTTACGGCCACACATGTTTAATATTATGCTTCTCGGTGCCCATCTTGGGTATTCCTTTCCCCAACTTTCCAAGCTGCTCCTCAATTACCTCTAGTGTAAAATTTCTATTTAAAGTGGATTTCATTAGGTCACTTGAGAGACTTTTTGTCTCCCCATTATCAAGGTGGCATGGGAAGAATTTATTTCTATAGGAAACACATCATCTTATGATCTAAATGGGTAGTGTGATGCCTCTCTAGTTATAAAGCTTAGAAAAGTTTTCTTCACCATTGCATTTATTCAAGTTCCCCTTACGAAAAAAATATGTTGGCATAATATAGGGTTACATACTTTAGCTATCACCAAGGCACTCAAGTTAATATTAATAATGAGTTCATTGCCAAGACCATATGGAAGGCCTTTGAATTTGTGAAGTTGTTGTTTTATTGCATTGGAGATTTATTTCATAGTGGGATTTTATTCAATTACAATAATATTTGGTGGTCTCCCATTATCAAAGAAGATAATATCCTACTTAATGAAATTTTGGGCATCAAAGCTATCCATTTATCTCAAAAAGGGATCCACATTAATTAATATTTGATTTCCCACATAAACTAGATTTCATAGCCTGAGCTCAAGATGAGATTTAATATTTCCAATTGAGACCTTCCATCAATCAAACATAATTCAAGAGTTGATGTCAGATGTCATGCTTCATTAGCGAAGGACTAAAACCTATGGATGCATGGTGGCGAGATTAGTGGTAGAATCATTGCATAACCTTTATCCACTATAATGCCGTAAAATTTTACCAATGCGTCTAAGTTGTATTTATCCTACCATTTCCAAACTCAATGCTCACTGGGGTCTACAACCTTCCCGACTACTCCGCCTCCGTCAGATTTCCCATGCCTACAGAACTTGTTTCGGAACCTAAATTCATCCTATTTTATAGTGCCTTATTTAACAAGTTCTCCTTATTGGGGATCGTCTTGTTCACATTATCCTTCCCAATCCTAAATACTCATTTTGTTATCGACCTGAATCTCTTAATTAATATTTTTTTCTTTTCCTCATGCTCAAGTCATTTGGTTTTGGATACATATATTATCTCATCCCTACCACTCATATATCTTTCATTAGAAAATGGATTTTTTGGAGATTTCAGTTCTTGGTCGACTTATATTGATACTCGTGGCATTTTTTAGAGATTGTATTCTCTTTAAAAATTGGAAATTTCATAATTTTACTATATTTTAGAGTGATAATTTTGTTGTTTTATTTTCCACTAATGAGAAAGTGGATATATTATTTGTTTTGCGCTTTCAGATTAAAGATCAAGTAGAATTTTTTTTTGGATTTTTCCCATTTGTAGGAATTGTTGGAACATTAGGGGAGTGATCCTTACACGTTGAGTTAGGTCCCTCATGACCCTTCTCTACCAACACTAAGCCATATTTTCCACACCGGACACCTCTAGAAGGACCACGTCGTAGTATCCACTACCATAGTCATCGCCTCCGCTTCTCCTTAGGTTCACCCTTTAGCATCATCTTCTTCGGGGTTGTTGGGTTTTAAAATGGTACTTTTATCAAAACCACAGTCAGGGGACAACAAGTCCCTCCTCTTTATGGGAGAGGTTCCCTTATTGAAAACAAGTAGCAAAGCTTATATACAAATGTATAGTTTTCATCTTAAGGCTAAACCTCTGACATCTTGAAATGCTTTTATACCAAAAGATTATCAATACAAATGAATGGAAGAACTGAAGAAAGGAAAGAGTAGAATATAAAAACACTTTCAGGAAATATAGATAGCAGAGTATAACCCTATATGTGCCGAGAAAGAGTGATACATGATAGAATCATTCACTTTCATAACATAAGATATCATTCCACAGACACAAATTTCCCAAAATAATATCAATAAGAACATAAAGTTTCTTATCACATAAAGTAAATGATCCATGAATTTCAGATGAGCAAGAAGGGAAAATGGATGAAGATAGAGAAATGGGGAAAATCCTTCAGATTGGTGTTACCTTTGACTCAATTTTCCCAATTGATAAGGCTCGGGTCTACTTTCCTAGAGTTTTTCTATGGTTCTTGATCTTGCCTCCTTCCTCTGTCCCAGCCAAGTCATCCCAAGAAAGAGCCAGTTGTTTTCACCCTCATAATTCCCCTCATTTTTTAAGTCAAGATTTCAAAAATTTTGATTTTGTGCCTTTGAGAGATGTTTGAGTAGAGTTAGAAGTCTAGAGAGAGAGAAAAAAATTGTGCTTTGAAGAAATTGGTGCTCATTTGCAATATCGCCTTTGTTGAAATATTGTAATCCACATGGTTTGATGATTTGCATCTTTCCGTCTAGATGCTTGAAATTTTTCTTTCATTTGAATGAAATTTTCAAATCCTTTCTCTATGATTGTGTATTGTATCGAGCCCTGGACTTGTTTATAGTTCTCCTTTCCACGAGGAGCAATGTGTTATTCAGGCATAAATGGTGGAGTTTTCCCTCTCTATATTTTTCCACATTTGTGAGTGATGAGCATATCTTCCCTATCAATTTTTGGACCAAGCGCCTGTGAGTACGTGGACATCTCTGATTGGATGCGGGAAGGCAGGTCGTCAAGTCACTTTTGGAAATTTTGTTTTGTATGAAGAAAGGAAATGTTCAATCAAGGCCCAAATCAAATAAGTATAAGTGAATTGGAGGATGGTGCCACATGTCTTTTTGGTGCACTTTTGGTGTGGCACACAAAATTGGAGACTCTAAACTAGGAAAATCCCTCCACATGTCTAGGGTCCGATAGCAGTCAAATGGGAAGCAGGCTCGAATCGACTAAGTATAAAAGAACCGGTGGGACTCTCCACATGTCTCATCAGCACACCTTCAAGGGTAGAAGCATAAGGTGATACCCAAACAAGCGCCATCTTTCCACATGTCCCTGTGTTTGAAAAGCGACAGAGCCGGTTGTAGAATAGGCTAAGTATAGAAGGGTTTGTGGAAGCCTCCACGTGTCAACAGGACGTAAATTCAAAGAAAAATATTGAGGTAGGTCCCAAATGTGTGCTAAGCCTCCATGTGTCTAGGGTCAGGCCTATGACCCCACCAAACAAAAGGGACTTAGCCAAAACACAAATAAATAAGGCAAGGCAAGTGAAAGGAGCCACGTGTCTCTTCGTGTTCTTTCAAGAGGAAAATACAAAGTGAGTCTCCAAATGAGTAGGAAGCCTCCATGTGTCCTGGGTCAGACATAAAGCTTTCACCAAAATGAAGGAAAAAAATTCAAAGTGGGAAGGTGGGCTGACGGAGGACTTTGAGGTTTTTAGCCTTGTTTCCATAAAAGGCGTAAAGTAAAAAAGTGAACCGCCTCCCGCTCATGCCAAGGGAAAAATTCAAATATCGAGCCCACATGAAGAGTCAAAGTGGGGATGCAGAGCATCATGAATACAACACACACAATGAAGGGAAACAAACCAAAAAGGAAAGACAAAAACAAACAAAACACTACACACAATATATACAAAAGGACTACCCAAATCACCTAGGACTTGAACAACTTCAAATACTGCCCACTATAAGGAAGTGGGAGAGAGGATCCATCCATATAATCCAAGTAGAAAGAATTTTCTCTAGAAAAGTGTCTGATTTTGAAAGGACCAAGCCAAAGAGAATCAAACTTACCATGGCTTCCTTGAGGTTCATGTCTTTTGTCCCACAGTAGAACAATGTCTCCCACTTGAAAATCTCTGGGCCTAGCCTTCTTATCAAACAAAGCTTTCACCTTCAGTTGATGAGATGAGATCCTATCAAAAACCTGCATCCTGTCTTCATCCAACTTCTAAAGGTACATGATTCTCTTGTCCAGGGAACTGATGAAACTTGAGTCCTCAATAGCCTTCATTAAGTGCAAGGATGGTAATTCCACTATTACTGGTAGTTGAGCTTCAACACCATACACCACCTAAAATGGAGACATCCCAATTGCTCTTTTGGGTGTAATTATATCTTCCTAGAGGGCATCATAGAGCTTCTTGTGCTAGTTCCTTTGAGAGTCATTGACAAGATTCTGAATGATGGTTACCAAATTCTTATTTATTGATTTTTCTTGTCCATTCCGTTAAGGATAATAATTTGCATAATGAGCAAGGGAAATTCCATAGCCATAGAATAAATCCATCATCTCGCATAAAAAAAAATTTAAAGCATTATCAATCACAATCTTGTTTGGTACCCCAAACCTTATCAATATGTTCTCCTTGATGAAATTACACACCACCTCAGAAGTAGTGCTTTTGACAAGAATAGCCTCTACCCACTTTCTGAAGTAATCTATAGTAGTTAGCATGTGAGAATTTCCAGCAGTCAAAGGTGGGTTCAGAGTTCCAATGAATTCTAATCCCCATTGTTGAAAAGGTTCATCAATCATTACTGGTTTGAGTGGTAAAGCAGCCAACTTAGGTCTCCCAACAAAAGTCCGATGTGTTTCACACTTAACTACCCATTTTGATGTATATTTGAACAATTTAGGCCAATAGTACCCTATAAGAAGGATCTTATGGGCACCGATAGCAGAAGATAAGTTCCCTCCACAAGCTTGATCGTGAAAAGCTTAAAACAACCTCTTTTGTTGCTCTTTGTCCACACATTTAAGGAATATTCCATTAATGCCTCACTTGTGTTGGTACCTAAATTGATTCTCCCTCAAAGTCTGAGCAGCATCACAAGTTTTGGCAGGAAGCTTAGAGACGATAGATCATGGTGAGTCATTTTGTAGCTAGGGATGGGATCTAACTGGCCCTCTATCACTCAGATGTGGAGAAATGGATAGCACCCTCAAGAGGATTTGATCTATCCTCACTATTTTAGGTTGTGCCTTTCAACCAAGGTAAGAGAACCCTTTTGTAGCTTGTTTTTTATGGAGGAGATGGATATGTCCTTCCTAATGAATTTGTTAAGGAGACCTTGAAGAAAATATGATCAATGCAACAAAATCTAACTCTCACGAGTTGTCACTCTAGATAGTGGAGATATTCTCTAGGAAAGGTTCAAGGCTACTAAAGACATTTGGAATCCTGATTGTTTTTGTATGTTTTGGTAATAAAATTTATGCATTTGTATACACACATGACAAACAGGGGTAGTATAGGTAGGATTAGTTGTTTTTAAAAAAATTGGTGGGAGGTGAGGCAGAATAAACTTGATTTTCTAAATCTCTAAGAACTCTTACAAAATGGAAAGTCTAGATAACATAATGCTTCAGAATAGCTAAAATGTTCCTTTAACAAGAATATGTACTTCAATGGAGGCCCATTAGCACTTTTTCACACAATATATGATATTTTAACACGAAGGCTTGAGTTAGAAGACCCAATAAAACATCAAAATCTAAGATCAATCACACCTGAGGTACACCCAGAGGCTTACAAACAATCTCTATCAACAAATGAGAGAAAAGTGATTTTAAATCGTTTATTCCACTCCCAGGATAAAAGCTCTTACGAGAAATAAAATTGTAGATGCCACTAAACTATCACATGGATTGAGACCTATGTGATTGAGACATATTTTGATACAAGATTGCAATAGGAAAAAAAAAATATTTAGACATTCAAAAATAAAACAAACACATTTCTCTCAAGATCAACATGAATAACTTGATTTTGATTAAATTTATCGAGAAGAAATTTTCTAGAAAAATCTTAGAGCTTTTCTATGGTACATGTACACTTCTGCAACCATCTTGACCTCCTTCTAAAAAGGCTTGCAGGACATTTTTATATTTTAATCCTTTTGATGACAAGAGGCAAAAAATCCAATTTTCCTCCGATGGTCCTCTTCCCTACCCCCTTTAAATTTTCAAACCGCCACATGTCCTGTCGGGGTTAAAGCAACTCTTTTTCCTCGCCACTTGAAATTTTCTTTAATCGAGCTGGTGGGGCCGTGGGGCGAGTTCAAACCTTTTGCCAAAGTAGCCAAAAATAACAAGTTCAAAAACAAAGCCTGCTAATATTAGCACTTTTTTAACAATCTATGATATTTCAACACAAAGGCTCGAGTTAGAAGACCCGATAGAACATCAAAATCTATGATCAATCACACTTGAGGTACACCGAGAGGCTTATGGACAATCTTTGTCAATAGATGAGAGAAAAGTGGTTTTAAATAATTTATTTCACTCCCAGATGAAAGCTCTTCTGAGAAATGAAATTGCAGATGCCACTAAACTATCACAAGGATTGAGACTTGTGTGATTGAGATAGATTTTGATACAAGATTGCAACAGGAACAAGAAAAACTATTTGCAAACATTCAGAAATGAAACAAACACATTTTTCTCAAGATCAACACAGAATAACTCGAGTTTGATTAAATTTATCAGCAAGGGAAAGTTTCTAGAAAAATATCAGAGATTTTCAATGGTTGTACACTTGCAACCACCTTGACATGATCAAACTTAATACAAAAGAGATATATAGGCTTCTCAGATGACTTCTCAAAAGATAGGCTTTGTCAAATTTTCCTCTTGGGAATTTTCTTCAACCTCTAACACTCCAACCATTTGCACAAAAAATTTGTGCCATTTATAACATTTACAATAGAGCCCCTTTTCCCCCCAAAAATCTTGACATTGAGTGCTACTAGTGCTCACCATGATCACGATCGCGATTTCCAAAATCAGATCTACAAAAATTGCCAGGTGCTCAAGGGAAAATCTCTTCGAATATCTCCCACATTCAACTCCTCCTTTTGGTAGATCACTATTTCTTCAACTCACCAACCACTTCCACCCCTAATCTATCAAATCTGGTTCCTTGCATGCTCGGGAGAAGAAAAATAGAAAATCATATCGAGCTTGATAGTCAGACCATTTTAATGGCGAAAGACGTCTCCATATTTTCCCCACCAAACTCAGATATCAACATTAACTCTCCCCTTTGTTTGGCATGTAGGAAATACCAATAAATCATGAAGACTCACACTTCCAGGCATGTTTCAGTAAAATGGGGGGAAAATCAGATTTAGACTCTCAGTTGCCATTGATCTTTACTTTGAATTTGGGTCATCCATGTGGAAGATTCAATTTAAAACGGGCCCAGGCGTTTCCTTTGACCTTTTACAAAATTTTGAAGAAATGGAAAAATTCCACATTTTTTTGCACCTCTACCCTTGAGAAATGATCCTGACACATGTCCTAAGGTGGGTCCCAGTGGAACCGTGCTTCCTTTTTCACTTTTAACTTTTTTCTCGAAAAGGAAATTTTCCAAATTTCCCAGAAGTCCACACTCCATCGTTGACTTGAGAAAATTTCAAATTTTCTCTATCGGGCCCATGGGTCATTTTGATTATTTTAGTCATTTGAACATCAAGGGCAAAAACAAAGTTACCCCGATGGCCCACCTCCCACCTCTTAAAATTTTTAAAGCCAACCTTGACCTCCTTTTTATCGGGCTTGTGGGCCATTTTGAGATTTTAATCCTTTTGATGACAAGAGGAAAAAAATCCATTTTGCTTTGATGATCCTTTTCGCCCCTTAACATTTTCAAATCCAATCTCCTTCTCAAGCTTCTGGGCCATTTTGAGATTTTAATCCTTTTGATGACAAGAGGAAAAAATCTAATTTGCCTCCGATGGTCCACTTCCACGCCCCTTAACATTTTCAAAGCCAACCTCCTTCTTGTCGGGCTTGTTGGCCATTGTGAGATTTTAATCCTTTTGATGACAAGGGAAAAAAATCTAATTTGCCTCGATGGTCCACTTCCCACCCCTTTGAATTTTCAAATTGCCATGTGTCCTCATGCGGGGTCAAAGTAAGACTTTTTCCCGCCACTTCAAATTTTCATTAATCGAGCTTGTGAGTTGTGGGGTGAGTTCAAACCTTTTGCTAAATTTTTCAAAAGGAACAAGTTCAAAAACAAACCCGCGACACCCCATCCAATTAGAATAAGCCATGTAAGCACCAAAAGAACCAATAAAAAATGAGTGGAGCCACGGGACCAAATTTTCATTTTTGCCAAAAAAGCAAAAAGTGATAAGTTAAATAATTTTCCCATCATCCCCTAACCAACCAAAAGAAGCCATGTGACCACCAAACATTGAGGAATAACTTTGATAGGAAAAATACACCGAAAGACTATCAAAATGCAGAAAAATGACCATTTGAGCTTGGAGATGAAATTTTTCCAAGGATAGAGGATTTAGAAACGTTACAAGGCTCAAATATGCTCTTTAGAGCTACATCCATTCATTTTTTATCAAGTATTTGGGGAAAAAATGAAAAGGGCAACAAATCCCCACTTGTGGAAAATGGAAAGAATGGGAAAGCCCAAGTTTTTGAGTGTATAGAGAACAAGAGACCCAAATTACAGACCTTTTCAGAGAGACAGAGAAACAAGGAAGCAAAAATGGACCCATACGTGATCTTCGACCCAGGAACAAATTAATTATGGCAACAAAAGAAAGTAGATACTTCTCAGGCACAACACGGGGGAATATAGCAGAGGTCGTAAATCGATAGATTTCAAAGGAAAATGGGGTGAGACTATTTTGAGCACCAACATTGGCTCCGACTCGGGGATGGGCACTCCCTGCGAGTTCCACAAGAAAAAGGTAGACCAAGTGCCAAAAATATCCATTTGGTGACATAGTCAGCTTGTAGAGTAGAGAAACAAAGCCATCTTCCAAGAATGAACAGAGAAACCAGCAAAAAATAGGTCACAGGGACCAAAACGAGCAAAAACACAAAAGACAGAGAAACAAACCAACAAACTATACACTGTACAAATGATGCCCACCTTGATTCAAAGAAAAAAATCAAGGAAAATCTTCAAGTGCCTGCCATCCTGGATATGACCATGCCAAAAGGTTCTGATATGTTTTCATCAACTGGAAATATACCTCTTTTTCTTCTTTGTTTAGTTTGTAAACCATCCATGTTCTCTGAAGCTCCTCCATTGTGTTTAGGTCAAATTCTTTAACATTTTTCAAGGCTGAATCATAGACCAAATACCGGAGAAAAAAAAAAAACACTTAGGAGCTCTGTTTTTAACATTGTTATACTTCCTAAAATCCACAAAACTCACAAAGTTGTTAAGACTAGCATCTCGCTGTTCGCAAAACTTCATAAGATGCATTTCTTTGGTCTTCAATCAAGTACATCATTTTCTTCTCTCCATATAATTTCACCAATTTTCCTTCAACGGAGATAGTGGCATAAGACATGTACATTTGTACACTACCACCAACACTTTCTCGCACACTTTCTTGACAATAACATCCCTCACTTGGTAGGGAAGTCAACAATCATTACATCAATTTTTAAGTTCCTTTGTGGATAAGATGCAAGTTGCACATCAAGATCTTTGACAAAACCCACCACCATGGCACCTCTCTAGAGTCCATGGCTAGTGCACTTCCCATATGTTTTTGTTACTTTGATACCCATCTCATTCATAACTTCAAGAGGCATGACATTACATGAGGCTCTAGAATCAAACATACAATTATGTAACAACTTGTCTTTGATAACCAGGGTAGTGAAGAATGGATCCACATTCAGCTGGGATTTAACCAAAGAAGTTCCTAAATAAACCTTTGGTGGTTCCCCAAGACCTTACAACAATTGTGGATTTTCCAACTCTGCAATAGTAAGGGGAATCTCAACCTTGTTTACATATCTGCCTTGTATGATCTCTTCCTCTTTGAACCCTAAACATTCAAAAGCCCTCTTCTTGTGCTCAAGGATCCTAAGCAACTCAAAATTGGGACATGAATTTTGATTTGACTCAAAACTTGGGCAATGTCATATGGAACAAATTTGGGTAAAGCAGCACTAGGAGAAAGATTGGTAAATTCATCAGATGGAATGGGATTCTTTTCAGTTTGGGCATGGAGAGGAACACAAGTTTTCTTGGGGAAACAAGCTCTCTGCTAGATGCATTTTTCTTTGGGGTTTCTTTGGTAAGAAATGGAAATTTTTACTTGGCTTGTGGCCCCTTGGCAGCTTTGCTTCTCGGTATTCTACTCCTTTTATTGGGCAACTACAACATTCATTAATAGCTTCCTATCTTCTTCTAAAGGAACTCCTCCATCATACTTTTCAATAATTAATGCCCTCAAGTATTCAAAATCATTATTGGGAAATTCAAAAGCTTGTACAGTGTCTACTTCTAAAGTATGAGAGAGAGGAAGAGGAGATACCCGGTGGATGTAATCCCAAAAAATAGCATCAGTTCTAGCACTTATTAGCTCGGTTGAAGTTGCTTCCTTGGAAAACTTGCAGGATCTCCATCATGAGGCATCATCATCAATTTCATCATTTGCTACTTCCTCAACTTCTTTCTGGTCTACCCCACATGGAGCATGTGGCATGAAACATCTGTTACACCAATCAATGACATGTGTATCCTCCACAACATCAACTCGATAGCCAAAGGATCGAGACACCATTCTATTTTCCATTGTTTGGGACTATCTATTTCCAAATCCTATAGGTCTCTTGCCTCTTTCATCGATCTTAGGTGATTTGTAAATTTGTCTTGCCTTTGTTGCTTGTGTTGACCTTGTGAACTCTTCCCAATTCCTTTCTCATCCCGGCTAGTTTGTATGAAATTTCTTTGACAGCCCCTACCAAAGTCTTCACAACTTCCTCCAAATCAGAAACTTTACTTGTTTGAGGTTTTTCTGGGTTAACCAACTTCACACCATTCCTCTTAGGAAGTTTTCCAATTGCCTTGATATTGTTTTCAATTTGCAAAGCCATAGTGAAGGCCTACCTCAAATTGGTAGGGTTCTTGTCCCTCAAGTAGTATGCAGCCTTTTTATCAAATGCATCAGAATATTTGATCAAACATGACTCATCACATGGTCTCAAGTTAACAGGAAATATCCTCAAGGTCTTGTTGAACCTTGTGTTGAAATCATGTACTGACTCATTAGGATTATTTTTGATATTTTCAAATTCAGTCAAAAGAAACCTAGGTCAGCTTCTATCACCGTAATCTTGTAATTTAAATACATTGCTCATCTCATTCCAAGAATAAATAGAGTTATCTGGAAAAGCTTTATACCAATACATTCATCCTCTTTGAGAGTATGGATAAAAACTTGATATATATATATATATATATATATATATCTTCATGTTCAATCTCAAATTCATCCATTATATTGATAAAAAGCTTGAGATGTTGATCACTAGTTATAGCATTGTTTCCTTGGAACTTCGTCTGTTTCTTACATCTTGAGGAAGCTGTATTTGGATAACCAACCCTCCCTACAAAATTTATAGGTCCAAAGGTATTTACAACAAATGAAGGTTTGGGTGGGGGTAGGGCCATGTTGTTTTGAGGATTTCACCATGTAGGGGTGACAAATTGATAAGGGGCAGAGGGTTTCGAAACACGGGGTATGATTGTAAAAGTGGATATCCCCTAAAGGCCTTTTTCTTGGAAATCCCTATCAACTTCTGAAAAGATAGGGGAAAAATGAGAAGAAAACTTCTCAAAATCAAATGAAGGCCCCTCTCCGGTTGGACCATTCAATTCCACAAAGAGGCTATAAGATTCAAAAGCACTTGAGTAGCATTCTTCAATGATATTCCAATCACTTTCATCAGCTGAAGATCCCTCTTCTTGTCTACTGATTTCCCACTGACTCTCTAGGATTTTCTTCCTTCGATTTTAGTTTTCCTAGATCTAGAAATAATGTCCTAATAGGATCCCTAGAAAAGAAATATATTCTTCCTTCCATCTTTGCAAAGGTTAGTAACAAATATCACTTGACTGAGGTTAATACACTGGTATTCATTAAGAGTCGGATCAATAGGAAGTCATCACCAAGAATTTCAACCTTAGTTGTGCAGATGCGCTAACTATGAAATGTCAAATGTTGTCAACACTAGAAACTAGAAATGGAAAGACTCTAAATTTTCTTTACCCAAATTTATCAATGAAAGCTAGTACACTAGGTGTAGGAACTGAAAGAATTACACACAACACTTGGAGTATATAAGAAGTGTTTTACCAAGGCCTAAATGTGAATCTGTAACCACTATATCCTTGGCAACGATGCCAATAAGGTTTTGTTGATGGGATAAATAGATATGAATTGACAGTGAATTAGATAATAGTCTCAGAAACTCAAATAAGTCCCCGACAATGGCGCCAAGTAAGGTGTTGTTGAGGATAAATAGATATGAACTGGCAGTGAATCAGAAAATAGTCTCAGCAACTCAAATAAGTCCCCAGTAATGGCGCCAGTAAGGTGTTGTTGACGGGATAAATAAATATGAACTGGTAGTGAATTAGTAAATAGTCATAAAGCAATCAAATAAGTCCCCGTAAATAACACCAGAATGTGTTGTTGAAGGAAAAATAGATATAAAGGAAGTGAATCGGAAAATACTCTCAAAGAACTCAAATAAGTCCGTGAAAATGGCGCTAGTAAGGTGTTGGTACCCAAATTGATTCTCCCTCAAATTCTAAGAAGCATCACAAGTTTTGGAAGGAAGCTTAGAGACAAATAGATCATGGTGAGTCATTTTGTATCCGGGGATGGGATCTAACTGGTCCTCTATCACTTAGATGTGGAGAAATGGATAGCACCCTCAAAATGATTTGATCTATCCTCACAATTTTAGGTTGTGCCTTTTAACCAAGGTAAGAGAACTCTTTTGTAGGGTTTGTTTTATGGAGGAGATGGAGATTTCCTTCCTAATGAAGTTGTTAAGGAGACCTTGAAGAAAATATGATCAATGCAACAAAATCTAACTCTCACGAGTTGTCACTCTAGATAGTGGAGATATTCTCTAGGCAAGGTTCAGGCTACTAAAGACATTTGGAATCCTGATTGTTTCTATATGTTTTGGTAATAAAATTTATGCATTTGTATACACACATGACAAATAGGGGTAGTATGGGTAGGATTAGTTGTTTTTAAATAAGTTTTGGTGGGAGGTGAGGTAGAATAAACTTGATTTGCCAAATCTCTGAGAACTCTTACAAAATGGAAAGTCTAGATAACATAATGCTTCAGAATAGCTAAAATGTTCCTTTAACCAGAATATGTACTTCAATGGAGGCCCAAATTAGCACTTTTTCACACAATCTATGAGATTTTAACATGAAGGCTTGAGTTAGAAGACCCAATAAAACATCAAAATCTAAGATCAATCATGCCTGAGGTACACCCAGAGGCTTACAAAAATCTCTATCAACATATAAAAGAAAAGTGATTTTAAATCATTTCTTTCACTCACAGATGAAATCTCTTCTAAGAAATGAAATTGCAGATGCCACTAAACTATCAAAAGGATTGATACTTGTGTGATTGAGATAGATTTTGATACAATATTACAACCGGAAAAAGAAAAACTATTTTGCAGACATTCGTAAATGAAATAAACACATTTTGCTCAAGATCAACACGAATAACTTGAGTTTGATTAAATTTATCGCAAGGAAAGTTTCTAGAACAATCTCAGGAGCTTATCAATGGTCATGTACACTTTCAACCACCTTGACTCGATCAAAATTAGTACAAAACATATATACAGATTTTTTTAATTTTCCTCTTGGGAATTTTCATTGACCTTTAACACCCCAACCATTTGCACAAAAAAACTGTGCCATTTGTACCATTTACAACAAAGCCCCCTTTTCCCTCAGAAGTCCACACCATCGTCGTTGACTGGAGCAATTTTTGACTTTTCTCTATTGGGCATGTGGGTCATTTTGATGATTTTAGTCATTTGAACATCAAGGGGTAAAAACCAAGTTTCCCGATGGCCCGCCTCCCACCTCTTAACATTTTCAAAGCCAACCTTGAGCTCCTTCTTGTCGGGCTTGCAGGCCATTTTGATATTTTAATCCTTTTACCGACAAGAGGCAAAAAATCAAATTTTCCTCTGATAGTCCACTTCCCCGCCCCTTAACATTTTCAAATCCAACCTTGACCTCCTTCTTGTCAGGCTTGTGGGCTATTTTGAGATTTTAATCATTTTGATGACAAGAGGCAAAAAAGCAAATTTTCCTCCGATGGTCCGCTTCCCCACCCCTTAACATTTTCAAATCCAACCTTGACCTCCTTCTTGTTAGGATTGAGGGCAATTTTGAGATTTTAATCCTTTTGATGACAAGAGGCAAAAAATCCAATTTTCCTCCGATGGTCCACTTCCTCTCCCCTTTGACTTTTCAAACTGCCACGTGTCCTATGGGGTCAAAGTAAGACTTTTCCCCGCCACTTAAAATTTTCTTCAATCGAGCCCGAGGGGCCATGGGGTAAGTTCAAACCTTTTGCCAAAGTAGCCAAAAAGAAAAAGTTCAAAAACAAACCCACCATGCCCCATCCAATTAGAAGAAGCCACGTAAGCACCAAAAGAACCAATCAGAAATGAGCAGAGCCATGGGACCAAATTTTCATTTTTGCCAAAAATAAAAAAGTGATAAGTTAAAGCATTTTCCCGCCGTACGCTAACCAAAAAAAAGAATCCACATGACTACCGAATGCTAAGAAATAACTTTGATAGGAAAAAGACACTGCGTTAGGGTTTCAAAATACGTAAAATGACCATTTGAGCTCGTAGAGATGAAATTTTTTCCAAGGATAGAGGATTTAGAAACGTTATAATTCTCAAATATGCTCTTCTAGAGCTACATCCATTCATTTTTATCAAGTATTTGGGGCAAAAACGACAAGGGAAACAAATCTTGAATGTGGAAAATGGAAAGAACATGAAAGCTTGAGTTTTTGAGTGAACAGAGAACTGGGAGACCCAAATTACAGACCTTTCAGAGAGACAAAGAAACAAGGAAACACAAATGGACCCATACGTGATCTTTGACCCAGGAACAAATTAATTATGGCAACAAAAGAAAGCAGAGACTTCTCAGGCACAACACGGGGAGGGGGAGAAAATATAGCAGAGGCCATAAATCGATAGATTTCAAAGGCAAAATGGGGCGAGACTATTTTGAGCACCAACATCTTGAACAAAGCATTTTCCCATAATACATAATGTGCAGACCTTAGCTTAATAGATCTCTTATCCTCGCACTCAAATGAGATGGAAATTCTCAATAAGTGAGAAAATGTGCAATATCAAGCATACCACTCATTTGTTGAATTGAGGAAGAGGACAATAGGAACATCAACTACTTTTGTTGACAATTGTCATCAGCCCCTTCAACAATAATGTCACACAACTGCTACCCTGGACTAGCTTAGTTGGTTTCATATCAAGGTCATATTCTTAGAGCTTTGCTATCCAATGCATCTCTTAGTTCCAAAATTCTGTTGTGTAAGAATAGACTTGACATTTGTATTAGGTACAAGCACAATAGAGTGAGAATTAAGAATATAAAAACCAAACTACTTAATAGCTTTGACCACTACAAAAGCATGTTTCTCCATTATAGTATATTTTAATTCATGAAATTTCAGTAACATAGCTCATGAATACAATTAGAAGTTCATGATTCTTAGAATTTTCTTGAGTAAGCATAAGCCAAGGTATTCTATGTAGCATAAAGCAATAGATAATAAAATCCTTGTTGAAATTGGGACATGCTAGGATGGGAGTTTTAGCAATGGATTTCTTGATATATTCAAATGCTTTCTTACCTTGAGAAAACCAACCAAAGGCTTTCATTCCTTTCATCATTTGAGTAATGCTCATAGTCATCTCTCGCAAATTTCGGAATGAATCTCCTCTCGGAAATTTATATTGCCAAAGAAAGAGTGAACCTTTTTTCTTGTGGGAAGTGGAATTTGTTGGATTGCTTGAACTCTTTCTCGGATCTATCTTGACCCCTTCTTTGGAAAAAATGTGCCCCAACAAATTTCCTTCAAGAACACAAAAAGACATACTTCTTAGGATTGAGAGAAACTCCATGTTCTCTCGTATTTTTGGAGAACTGTTTCGAGATGCTACAGATGATCTGCCCTTGTTTTGGAAAAAACAATCAAATCATCAAGGTACAAAACAATGCACCTTCCCTTTAGGCTGACAAAATTTAAATACATTGCCCTCTAGAAAGTGGCACAAACATTTATAAGGCCAAATGGCATTCTCTTGTAGGGCAAAGGTTCCCAAGGGGTAGTAAAAGCGATCTTTTGCTGATCCGGGGGTACTGACTTCCACCGATTGTATCTAGAGAATCCATCTAGCATAGACAACATCTTACACACTGAGATAGCTTGCAAAATAGATGTGAATTGGCAATCCAAGTTGAATTATGTATAGGAAAAATAATCTTGGCTTTTAGTAACTCTCGAATCTCTTAAAAATAGTATAAAGCAACCTTAGGATTATACTCGCCTTTTCTTCTACTTGAAAGGTTTGATCCTAGGCCTCAGAGAGATATAGTGTTGCATCTCCATTATTTGAAAAGCCTTAAGACCTTCATATGAATAGGCAAGAACATCATCATAATTCTTTAATAGGATTACTACTTTCCTCTTCTCTTCTTGATTGCAACATTTTCCAATATTCACAACCTTGGGTTCATCATTGCTTCCAATATTGAGCTTCTCATACTCAGCAGATTGCAAGTTCTTCTAGGCTCACCATTCCTTTGGGAATCTTGTTACCCTTCAACTTAATATAGCCATCCTAATCCATTTCTTCATTGATGTATTTTTCATTAGAGGGCACATACTCTCTAGGAAGAGTTTAACTTCCTTCTAAATACAATTGATCAAAATTATCTTTAAGCTACAAGAAAGAGATCAAGTGTTGATAATCATTGAAAACCTTCCGATTGTTTACATTATCCTGGTACACTAGGCCTATGAATCATTTAAATGGTAAATTTCTCTTGAGATAAATCTAGATGAGGGATCAATAAAGATCCCGAGACAGCTAGAGAATCACCTCTAGTATTCTTTTCTCTTGGCATAACTTCAATTGAGAAAGCATCAAATAATTCGATGGAATCCCAAACAAGATTTGTATAATGTTTCAATCTCCTATTCTTGACTTGGTAAATATACATTACTTGTTTCACAATCAAATCTACATCACCACAAGCACAAAGATTCTTTACTCCTTTTCTCGTTGGCATACTCAATCCAAGGATAAGAGCCTCATACTCAGCTATATTCTTTGTATTTTCAAAGTGAAGCTTGAAATAAAATGGATGAATCTTCCCTTACGGAGAGATGAACACCACACCACCAAGAACAACTTCCATCAAAATCTAGAGTCCAAATTCCATTGGGATCATGAATCACTCCCTTAGGGATATTTGCCTCATCCTCTAACATGATCATATATTTTTCTTTCCCTATATCTTCATAGAGTATTTTTTCTTTTGGATCATCATTCTTTTGCACAATATACTTAGTTTTCTTTTCTGGTAACAAATTCTTCATTGTTCCATTGACTAGATCAAGACATACGACAAGTCCATTTGAATTTCACCTCCTACCTTTTACACAAATTCCTACTCAGCAAAATACCATACAAGGGAGGGATATCAACTACAAAAATAGTGGCTAAGACCCTTTTCTTTGGAAAAGTAGTGAACGCAACTTGTGCATCTTTAATCCTTCTAACCAAACTCACTTCTCTAGTCTCCATTGAATAGGAGGAATGAAAGTAATATGTTAGATTCAGGCCCAAAGCATGGGATACTTTTGTAGGCATTACATTTTTCGATGCTCCTGAGTCTATAACACAATTACTAAGTTTATGGCCAGCTATGAGGAGAGTCACATGTAAAGGTTCAATTTTCTCATTAGAGGAAGTGATTGCAAGCCAAAAGGCTTGGTTGAGGTGAGGAAGAGGGAGTGGGTAAAATACATTTATAAGTATTACATGAGGCTTTGATTTGGACTTGACAAATTTTACCATTTTAGCAAAGGCTTTTCAATGGGTTCGGTAAAACTCTACATCCGAAATTTGGATTTTTTTCTTTTTAGGTGATCAATAATATCAAAAGACCACGGAGGTGGATGGTGCATCACTACTAGGAATAGGATAAACTTTTATTTATCAATTTTAGTATTTAAAGGACACGGAGTTTTGGAAAAATAAGTAGAAGGAGAAGGATTATAATTACTCACCTTTATGTGCAAGAGTAGTGGGAATAAGGGCTCCTCTTTTAAGAACCACTCTGGAATAGTTACAGGAAACTCCTTGGATTTCTTAGCAGGTTATATTACCTTTTCTTTTCTGTTCATTTTCTCTTGAGTCATAACAGCATATGAATCACTATTCATCTCTACCACTCTTTCATCATATTCATCTTCATCATCTATACCTTCAATGGTGAGGAAATGAACTTGAGATCCACCAAGCTCTTCCAGTTATTCATCAACCTCTTCTTCTAGGTCTTCAAAGTCTTCATTAAACTCCTCATCATCAGGTTCTTGAACTTCACAAGTTGCATTGACTGGAACCTTGATAGGTGGGCCTTCAATAGCCAATTTATTTTGAGAAGGAGGTAACTGGTTCCTAGGCTGAAAATTCCTTCTTGGAATATCTTGATAAGGAGTATGTTGAGCCAACTGCTTTTTGATGGCAATGAGATCATTTTCCAACTTCTACACTAATTGATCTGAATTGGCTCCAAGAGAGGAAGAGGAGGATGCTTTAGACTTGGAGGGTTCTCTTTAGTTTACCAGACATGATTAAGTCATCCTCAACCTCGATAGCCAAATGTTGATCAACATCCAAAGTTACAAGGTTAGCTCTCCTTAGTGCATAGCTCACTTCAAGTAACTGAGCATTGAGGAAGAAGAATTTTTGGATTTGATCCACAAGTTAGAGTGTTATGTGGAATTTTATGAATGAGCTTGATGAATTTGGCCACAAATTATCTCATGGGCTCATATGATTCCTTCTTGATATGGGAAATTTGAGCCAAGAGAGCATGCACATCTTCAACAGGTTTGAAACATTGTTCAAAATAAGTTGTCAAAGTGGTCTAATAAATAATTGACCTAACAGAAGATGATAGAACCAATCAAGAGTAGCATTATCCTACAATGTCTCTACAATGACCCCTGATGAAACATCTTCATGCTCAATCCCAAGAATCCGACATGTAACACCGAAGGCTGCAATGTGTTCATATGGGTGTACCTTCCCATCACCTTGGAATTTAGGAATACCTTTCCTAATACTCCCGGTAACTCATGCAATGGTTAAGGAACAAAGAAGAGGCCCAATTCATTTTCCCCAAGGAAAAGTCACCGCCATTTGTGGGAAGATTATCTTAAGGGGAACTAAGACACTAAAAAGTATCGAGTAAGAATATTAGGCTCATTGTTTTGGAGGAATGCTATTCTTGGATTTTCTATCCTTAACAGGGGGTGTGCTTGAAGAACAAGTTCCTCTGTTCCTTCTTGCTAGAAGAAGAGGGAAGTTTTGTTGCTCCAGAAGTTGAAAATGAGGATCTTTGACCCTGAGAGCTTTCTTCCCATGTGTATATCGTAGAGAGTCATGATAAAAATGATCTTGAAGTTGTTATTTTAAAAGGGATATGTTTGAAACAAAATCCCTAGTAGAGTCACCAAAAACTGTTGGGTTTTAAAATGGTACTTTGATCAAAACCATAGTCAAGGGACAACAAGTCCCTCCTCTTTATGGGAGAGGTTCCCTTATTGAAAACAAGTAGCAAAGCTTATATACAAATGTGCAGTTTTCATCTTAAGCCTAGACCTTTGACATCTTGAAATGCTTTTATACCAAAAGATTATCAATACAAATGAATGGAAGAACTGAAGAAAGGAAAGAGAAGAATATAACAACACTTTCAGGAAATATAGATAGCAGAGTATAACCCTATACATGTTAAGAAAGAGTGATATAGAATAGAATCATTCACATTCATAGATAAGATTTCATTCCACAAACACAAAGTTCCAAAAATCAAATCAATAAGAACACAAAGTTTCTTATCACAAAAATTAAATGATACACGAATTTCAGATGAGCAAGAAGGGACAATGGAGGAAGATATAAAAAATGGGAAAATTCTTCGTATTGATTTACTTTCAACTATAATTACACTTCAAAAGTATCAAAGTCCAACCTTTTGCAATGATTCAAGCTCTTACATTTATAGATGAATCCAACAGAGGAGAAGAAGAGATGGAACAAAATCTGATTTGGCACCCAATAGCTAACTATCAATGCCCCTGCAAATCTGCCTACAATCTATAAAATCTGGTTCTACATGTCTTGGCGTGTCAAGAAGGAAGGATGAGGGATCGAGACCAGATTTGATATAGTCAAGTAGTCTCGATCACATATTAATGGCACGAAAGATGTTTTCTAGGTTTTCACCCAAATCAAGATATCTAGCTGGTTCTCCATGTCTGTTTGGCGTGTTGGAGAAGGAAGTATGGAAGATCAGATCAAATCTAGGTAGTTGAAGCAATCGGATCCCGTATTAATGGCTTGAAAGACGTTTTCCAGATTTCCAACCACCAAACCCTGTTGAAAACAATATTTTATGCTTCCATGGAGTAGAGGAGACCAAGATCTTTCCAACAGTATAAAATTTGTTGAATTTTGAGCAATGGAGTGAAAGTTATGCTCATTTGAATATTTGAATCGAACCCATACAAAAATGGAAAAAATGCAAAAATGGATCCACGGGCCCGAAATTGAAATTGCACCTTTAGCACAAAAGATGAAAAAGTACAAAAGTTGAAAATTTCCTGTAAGCCCGCAACTTCACATTTTGCATTTGGGTCTGACACGTGGCATTACCTGAGTGGTAATGGAGTCACGGCTCACTTTATAATTTTACTTCTTTTAGAAATGAGGCTCAAAACCTCAAAGTTCTCTGCCAACCCACCTCTCCACTTTGACTTTTGATTTAGGCTCAACATTTGACTTTTCCCTCTTGGAAACAAGGTTCAAAATCTCAAAAGGCTCGACGATCCGCTTCCCCGCTTTGACTCTTCATGCAGCTTGATATTTGAATTTTTCCCTTGGCATGAGCGGGGGTGTGGTTCACTTTTTTACTTTACGCCTTTTATGGAAACAAGGCTAAAAATCTCAACATTTGGCCCACCTTCCCACTTTGACTTTTTATGCGGGCTCAACATTTGACTTTTTCCTTCATTTGGCGAAAGCTTTATGTCCAACCCAAGACATGTGGAGGCTTCCCACTCATTTGGAGACTCGCTTTGTATTTTCCTCTTGAAAGAGCGCCAAAGAGACATGTGGCTCCTTCCGCTGCCTCGCCTTGTTTCTTTGTGTTTTAGCGAAGTCCCTTTTTTTGCAGCGAGGTCATAGGCCTGACCCTAGACATGTGGAGGCTCAGTGCACATTTGGGACCTACCTCTAGATTTTTCTTTGAATTTTTGCCACACTCGACATGTGGAGGCTTTTGCAAATCCTTATATACTTAGCCAATTCACCAATTCTACAGCTCACTCTATCTTTTTTTTAACCAAAGACATGTGGAAAGATGGTGCTCATTTGGGACTGCGCTTTGGATTCGACCCTTCAAGGTGTGTCGATGAGACACATGGAGAGTCCCACCAACGCTTTTATCTTAGTCAATTCAAGCTTCGCTGCCCATTTGACTACTATCATACCCTAGACATATGGAGGGATGGCACTAGTTTGGAGTCTCTGCTTTTGTGTGCCACACCAAAAGAGTGCTAAAAATACATGTGGCATTGTCCACCGATTCGCTTATACTTAGCCAATTTGGGCCTCGATTGAACACTGCCTTTCTTCATATAAAACCAAATTTCCAAAAGTGACCCGACGACCCACCTTCCCACATCCAATCAGAGATGTCCACGTACTCGTGGGTGCTTGGTCCAAAAATTGACAGGGAAGATACGCCCGTCACTCATGACTATGGAAAAATACAGAGAGGGAAAACTCCACCATTTACGCTGAATAACACATTGCTCCTCGTGGAAAGGAGAACTGTAAACAACACCAGGCTCGATACGATCCACGGTCATAGAGAAAGGATTTGACAATTTCATTCGAATGAAGGAAACAATTTCAAGCATCCAGATGGGAAGACAGAAATCATCAAACCATGTGAACTGCAAGATTTCAATAGGGTGAGATTGTAAATGAGCACCAGTTTCTTCAAAGCATGAATTTTCTCTCGAAAGAGAGACTTCTCACTCTGCTCAAACATCTCTCAAAGGCACCAACTCAAAAATTTTGAAAGCTTGACTTAAAAAATGAGGGGAATTATGAGGTTGATAACATGGGTCAAGTCAGTAGTCCTCGCTATGGGGAAGGTGGTGGAAATTTCTCCCAAAGTGGGCCTCTCCTCCACATCGAGTTCATAATTGGTTTAGCTCTCTACCTACTAGTTGGGGAATTATGTAGCTCTCCGAATACAAATTCCTAATCGGGATGGCTACAGATTGATCCTCCTTCGTGACCTAAGTTGACCTTTCATCCCTCCGGGATGATCCTCTTATCGAGTGGAGACATGTACTTAAGGCTATCTAGTTTTATGTAGTTCATGTGTTTTCCTCTCGTTGCATTCTCTACTAACCCTTTCGACATTTTTTTGTGCCCTCGTGGATTTTTTTGTGTGACCGTGAGTATTCTTTTCACCCCGCTCTTGTAACTCCTCATATATTTCTCATAGTATAACTTAGTTCCAATACTAAAATTATTTTTCCTTTATTCTAAAGTGATTGAAATAGTACTTGGGTTGCTTTCGAGATAACAAAAATTGTATGGTGATGAAAGATTGAACTAGAGGTCAGTGTAGGGATCATAATCATTTATTTTATTATCATTTATTTTTTAAAAATTTATTACAATTAAATTTAGAAATAAACTCTTCAATATATAATGAATCTATTTGTATTTTATTTGTTTCAAATAAAAAATATTAATAATATAATTAGTTTTTAAAACCCTTACAAAATAAAATTATAAAGATTAAATTTGTTTATATATAATAATATTAATATTGTAGTAATATATTATAAATAATTACAAAAACACTTGCATATAAAATATAAAAATTTAATTAAATGTATTTAAGCATTGACTTATATTTTATAAATAAATAAGTTATTTTTCATAAATAAAATTTAATTAAAAATAATTTTTAAAACATTCATGTAAATGTATTCTCAAAACTTAGTTAATTGTAAATTTGGTTAATTTTTCTTTAAAAAAATAGCCACACCACTCACAAGGGGAAATTTATTATATACTTATTATATTTTATCATATAAAAATGGTAAATATGTATAAATTTGAAAAAGCTATATCAATATAAATTTCAAAGAATTTATCTTAGATTTATCACGTATTATTTCCTATTCAAAATTTTTCGTATTGAGTAATGAGTCCATCACCTTCTCTGTAACTCATTATCTAGGAAATTTACTTACACCATGTCATTCGGCTTAGAAAATATTTATGAGACAAAAAGCATGCTCCAAACTTCCTGTATACCCAAGATATCATGATTTTCAACCACCTTCTCCAAGAAAAAGAAAATCTTCCTTGTGACGATCAAATAGGTCAATATTAAATTCATCCATTTTTTATTGACATCTCATACTATTACACTCCATTACCAACCCCATGGCTACCACCGTAGATTACACATATTATAAGTATCTCGCACAGATATCCTAAACACTTCTACCTAAAAATTTATGATAGATATTGATCTTGAGGAATATATCTTAGGTTTTCCATCTAGATTCACCCATTAAAGGTTTCCACATTAAAAAAATTCATCACCTTCTCTATAAATTGTCTATTTATTGGTGATTGAGAGCCTTAATCTTACTCTACAAGTGTGTCAAGTTCTAAAAGTATTTCCAAAAATGACTTCAAACTCTATCATATGTGTAAGATATAATTATTTTTGGATTGCCTTTCCCAAATAAGAAGCAAAACTATGAGGCTATGAAATTAAAATGGATGTCAAATTTAATCTTGGCCATTGTTTGAGCCTCAACATCTTACTAGTATATTCTTATTTCAGATAAGTATACATTTTACGGTAACATAAGGTGTTTTTCAAGTCATGACGAGGCACAAGACTTAGGAGTTTTTAGACCCCTTGATTGGCATGTGCATGTAGTGAGAATAAATGACTTGACAACAACAAGTGCTCATATTGTTGGGAGCACTAACAACTGACATGTGCAGGACTAAAGAAAGTTGATACAATTGGAGCACATGGCGATAGGAGAGGATTTTGAAACCTACACAAGTGAGATATGAACATCCCCTCATACACATAACATGAGGGACTCTACTTGGTGGCATCAAAGATCAAAGAGAATCCAAACGTCCAATAGGAAATAAGTTGTGTAGACCTAGGAAAAGGGATATTTGAGAGTGTGTTGATGTGTTGGCAATAGTTCACAAGAAAAGCATGACATACTAGTGACCAAATCTAATCTATTATCACAACATATGGTAAGGGAAAAGGTGGGAGTCAAGAATATATAAACATGGTACATATTACATGTACCATTGTGTAGTAAGCTTTTAGGTTTACATGCCATACTTAGATTTATAGGATGTTTCGTGTAAGCCATGATGGTGGCCAATGTAATTAGTGTTTAATATGGTGAAAGGAAATACCCCACCAATATAAATACCCTTCTAATACCTCATATTTAGGTTGTGTGGAATATTGATGAATGCATGGTGATTGATCTTTCGTGAGTACTTGTGTATTCAACAATTGTTGATCACTGGAGGTTATCGAACACATGCATGTTGATGTATTTACCATCAGAAATGTAATATAATATTTTTCCGAGTGATTCATGTTCTACTATTCATATGCTTGTGTGAGAATATTCTAAAACCGCTTTATGAGGATACTTTTTTTTGTTTTTGTTATCTCTTATGGTAAATGTGATCTCAGATTGGGTGACCGACATGTGAATGTCTTAAAGCTATCATGATGCAACTGAAACCGACGGGAATTGGTCTACTCGCACCCTGTGAGTGCAGAGGGTGACCTTGTGTGATATGGTAGTGTGATGTTATTTCTTGTATATGGTATAGACTATGGTATCTTCATATTTCACACATGAAATTGAGATTAAGGATTAAGTAAAATTATAGAAACATGATTTTTGTTAACATCTCACGCTATTACACTTCACCACAACTACTATCTTGGATGCCATTGCAGGTTATGCTTATCAATATAACTATGGAAGAGGCTAGTACAATTACATTTTAAATAAATCTATCTAAAAATGTTGATAGATATCAATCTAGAGGCATTTATCTTAGATTTTATGAAAAGTTTTGGTCATTCAAATTTTTCGATGTTTATTGATTAACAAATTAATCACATTTTTATATAAATTTTATGGTGATTGATTATACAAGGGCTCAATCTAACTTTATGCATGTATGTTGCCCTCAAAAATATCATGCCAAGAAAAAATAGGTTCCAAACTCTAGTGTATACCGAGATATCATGATTTTTGAATTTCTTTTTCAAATAATAAGAAACAATGGTCTATAACAATTTGAAAATTGATATCAAATTTAAAATTGACTATTTGTATTAACATCTCACATTATTGTACTCCACTACCACCACTCCCTTAATCGTTATTGTAAATTACACCTATCAATATCATCCAAATTATTATTTAAGTTAATATTGTATTGAATTACTCTATCAAATTGTATTAAATGGAAAACATTTACTCAATAAAATCCACTTTCTGAGTTCACTTTATTATGGGTAGAATGACAGCTTTATTTTCCATAAAAAAAAATTGTATTGAATAAATAAAAAACAAGGTAAGTAATGATAAACACACTATAATTAAACTAAAAATATCATTTGTGACTAGCCGGTCTATAGTATATAACTATTATACCATGCCTTTACATATATATTATATGTGTCATGTATGCTAGTATGCCTTTACTATTGGGTTTTCTTTGTGTTTCTAATTTGTTCTCAAATCAACAAGATTGATTGGTAAGGTGTTACAGTGAAGAATGGTAGGAGGTAGGTTCGATTTACAACAATCAAGTGTGTTTGACGGATAATATACATAGAACTACATAATAATGAAATAACAGATATAGATAATATACATATATAAATACAATAGATATTATTATGGACAGACAGGTGCACTAAAAGAGTTTTATTTATTGTATTTTTTCTTGATCTAACATTATTATGGACAGACAGGTACCTGTTCTTTGAATTTGGCAGAAACTGATCACCATGTCAAATCTAGATTGATTCTTCTTCTTTTTTACTGTAAGGATGGTCGGTGAAAATGATTTTATATGCATCTTCTGTGTATTTTTCTTAAGTGGCTTGTCTGAAATGATTGTCTTAACGTATCCTCGGTATTCAAATGATTTTCTCTCTCAAATGTTTTTGTTGTCATACTTATCCTCCATCTGTTATATACAGAGGATATTGTGGCCTCAAAATAATAAAGAGAGGACCCACATTTCATTCAATGAATCCTCTGCAAGTTATAGCCTTTCACCACCTTTTTTTCTTTATGAAGTGCGGCCTCCTGTTCATAGTGAGAGTACTTGTCAAAGCGATTTTTATTTTTATATTTTTCCTGTCATGTTTGCCACCTGCCAGGAGCGCCGCCAACATTCTTGGGTCTGTTTGGAGCCCCACCCACGTTCTTAGTTTACAAACTTGTATTCTCTTCATTCTCCTTTCAGATTCCATACAAACCCTAATAATTTTGGTCACCCTACTGTTCTATCTTAGATTGTATGATGTCAAATCTATTTTCTATAACATTAATCTTATTACATATTAGATTCAACAATGATAACTTCTTTTTCTGTTAATTAATGGATCGCGGTAATTTAACCATAATGTAACTGTAAAAATATGCGTATTGATAGTTTTTTTTTTAATAAATTTGTAATCTTTTCTTTATTAATTTCAATTTTTCATGTCATTCAATTATCCCTTGATTTCAAATGTATAAACATATATATGGTATATATTACAATTTTAGTTCGTCCTTTTTATTCTTTATCACATTTTTTTATCATCTCAAATGTTAATTTTCATGTTTAATTATTATAAATTTGTATTTGATTATTTTTCAAAATATGTTAAAGTTCTATTTAATTTTTGTTTGTTCTGTAGATGTCTTACTTCCTTTCCAAAATCTCAACCCTTATAGATAAAACTTAAAACTTCATGTAGAAATAATATCTCCCCTTTGCAAAATCTCAATCCATAATAAGTAAACATAGGACATCATGTAGAAATTTGTGGTTCCAATATAACTCTTTTCAATTTATGACAACTTACTATTAGGTGAGCCATAACATGTAAAGAAGAGCTATAGGAAAAAAACAAAAGTCCTCCCAATTTTCGTTGAAATAACAAATAATTCAAAAAAATTCTCTTAACCTCTATCAAGATCTTAGGTTATATGTATCTAGATACTCAATTTAAGATATCTATCTTTTAAAATCAAATGTGTATGAGGATATTGTTTACAAGAATTAAAGGATACTTGACAATGTCAACTGATACTTAACCATTTAACTTTTATCAGTCTTAATTTTAATTAAGAATGAAATCCACATCTAACAGATATTATTGATTATATTTATATATTCAAACAAATGTTATTGATTATATTTGTATATTCAAGTTATTATAAATAATTTTCGAATCAATATTTATTTATCGTGACACTTTTCTCTTACAATTAATTATTTGTAGGAGGCCCTAACTACTTCAAGTATTATCATAAACAGATTTGACAATCAAGAATGATGATCCCTCACAAAACACAATAAATTTAAGCCTTCTTTTTACGAAGTGGGAGCTATCCCTTTCACTTTACATAGATATTTAAATTTAATACATGGAGAAATCATTTTGTACATTTCCAACGGAAGACGTTCTTTTACAATTTTGTAAAACAATTGACCTCGGGGTAACATAGTTCCTCGATTAAACCGAAAAAATAATTACAACTATAGTGGCACTTAAGAAAGTCATTCCAATATAGACTTGGCCATTAAAATAACAATGAGAAATCAAGTGTTAAAATATATAACATCCCATGTGACTAGGATTATGGATATTTAGATGCAAAAATAATTATAATATTGTTAAAATTTAGATAAAATTTCTTCATACTCAATTTACAAAGTCTACTTGATTTTCTCTCAAGAAATATAATATATAACAAATACCATTGATCATGTGAAGATAGAATATCTCATTAAAGAAAAAGCAAGGACAACTCAACTTATATGGTCTACACCATGAGACCATGTTTGAACGTCAACCTATAATTTGGCTAACAAGATTAGGGGTTATAGAATGATAAAATTAATATTAGTATAGTAGTAAACAAAAACACATTTAAATGTAAAATATATTTATATTTGTTAAATATTTCAAATTATATTCAATGAGAAAGAATATGGTAGATTATAATGGTGTATAATATTCAATAATGATGAGATTGAGAGCTCCTATGATCATAATGAGTGAAATGCTTCCTAATTAATTATCATAGACTAAAAATTGATCAAAAATGTGTCTCACAAATACTAGTTACTTAGGGCAAGCTAGTATTCAAGTTATTATCTTCTTGTTTAGTTATGATTTTTAATCTTCTATTGATTTGAACTTATATACATAATAAATAGAAGGAAAATACAAAAACAGGTAGTAATAATTGGGTAAAATTACAAAACTATTCATCTCATGCCTTAGTTACCATTTAGCTTATTGTAGATGTGGTGGTTAAAATTATAGTGCTTCGTATGATAAAAGATGATCTAATGTGGATACAAATTAGAGAGTTTCATGAAGCATACTAAGTAATAGAAAAAATCTTAAATGCAAATATTAAGTTCTAGAGATCGACATAGCCATGTGGTGGGGAATGAATGCACTTTATAGTGAAAAGTATGTTTTGATGTTGCACACATGACATGTACTTTAGGAGTATCTACATGACACTAAGGATTTAGGTGGTGGCACACAAGGAAGTTAACTTGTGTGCAAAGTTACCACGATTCTATATGTAAAGTGTGAGACACAATGCATATGAGAAGCTTGAAGTCTTAAGGAGAGAGTGTCATCTTGTTTGGTTGTAAATAACAATCCTAATGATAAGATTGGTATGAATGTGTTTACTTTTATAATTATCCATGAACAATAAATCTTAAGTGTAGACCATGCAATAATATTTAGGAATTTGCATCACAATGAATGAAACAAACTACACAAGAGATGACACACATAATGTAATGAAATAAGGTAGTACTAGATATGATTAGTGATTTTATGGAAGAAAAAATATCAATGATGAAGATTGTAGAGGCATGCATTTATTGAAATCTCAATGAAAACCATACATACTCTAACGGATAGAAAAATTAAATAAGTCATAAATATTTATGTGCCAACTAACATGTCTAAAGGGTCCATGATTAGTATAGATAACCCCATGGGGTCCTTAATTGAGATATTAAGTTTTATAAAGGTGGGGCACTCTAACAATGAATAATGAGTGAGGAAATTCCTATAGTTTCAAGGATATTTGATGGATATTGTTTTTTTCATGAGTTATGTGGTAATATTCATAGACATTGTAATCCTATGTTATCATAAGATAGAACATGAAAATGTATTATCTTTTTAATGTCAAATACATACATTTTTATAATAACCATAACTATTCATAATGAAAATATTTATAGATTTTTTTTTGTATATGTGTTATGATGATGATGTACTTATGTGTATTTTGTACATTTTATTGGGTAGGTTTTCATGTGTTTTTTCCATGCTAATTTATTATTCTCAAATATTCTTTGTGATACTATCATATAACAAGGAAATCCCTCTTCTCTTATGCATTTCATGTGAGACTTTTAGGACTCAAGAGTGAAAAATCCAATGCATGAAAGAGTTATTTTGATGAATATTTTTCATGCTAGGATTGTTCTAACATAATTTTGGAGAGGTTCCTAGAATGCCAACATTTTTGGCTGTATTATTAGGACCTTGTTACAATATTTCATGAAGGTTCGATGTAGGTACATGGTATACATTATTGTATATTAAATCTGAAAGGATAAATAATTCATTTGAGTAAAATGTATTCGAACTCATGGTAAAGGATAAAATATGAGATAGAAGATGGCCTCTAATGTAGTTAAGAGATGTTATGCAAATGATTTATATGATTCATTATTTGTAGAGCTACATGAGCGCTCTCTCTCTTCTCTCTCTCTCTCTCTCTCTCTCTCTCTCTCTCTCTCTCTCTCTCTCTCTCTCTCTCTCTCTCTCTCTCTCTCTCTCTCTCTCTCTCTCTCTCTCTCTCTCTCTCTCTCTCTCTCTCTCTCTCTCTCTCTCTCTCTCTCTCTCTCTCTCTCTCTCTCTCTCTCTCTCTCTCTCTCTCTCTCTCTCTCTCTCTCTGTGTGTGTCTCTCTCTCTCTCTCTCTCTCTCTCTCTCTCTCTCTCTCTCTCTCTCTCTCTCTCTCTCTGCTCTCGTGGTGTGTGTTAATCGTGTGTGTGATAATCATGACATGTTTCATCAATATTAGATGAAACCTTAGTTGATCATGTGGTTAAAAGGAAACAAGGTTGTAAAAATTAAAACATACAAATGAGGTTTGGACGTGATTTCTTGAATTATAATGGAGAGGTACAAGTGAATGACCACATTTTAAATTTTTATATTTTAACATATTCGTAAATTTTTACATGGTCAATGCGAGTGGGATTGAGTGTTTTTATGAATTAAAATTGGCTTTTGTTGGAAAAAGTATCATATTTTGTAATTTTAAGGAAAGAAGGTTGTGCACTAGGGGATAGAAAGTGGGGTTTCTACAATGATGGAGGATATTCTACATGTATGTAGAAGATAATCAATATTACTTCCATTTCTAGTGGGATGGGGCCATCATGAAATTTTGACACTATTGTCATAATTATCATGTATGTATCCCGTAAATGTTAAATGTTATCAGAAGCAATACAAGGATTCCTAATTCAGACAAGTCAAAGTTGTTGGAATGGATGATGCAAAATAATGAACCAAAAATAACAACTAATTTTACTAATATAATTTTGATATACTACTTTACTAATAGTTACTTAAAATGTGTCTCCTAAAATAAAGAAATTTTCTCTAATGGTTGAGATACACAATACAAAAACACTAAATTGGTTTGATTTTAGCTTAAAACATTATGTTGCGGCATATAGACACAAAGGCTTATCTAATGTTATTCTTCACATGAAACCCTAACTATGTGGCTAAAAGACGAAAGCACTTAAATGCTCTACTAATAATCTACTCAAAAACCAAGATGCTCAAATACCAAGTTTTGGAATGGAGGATGCAAAAAAACTAGAAATAAAAACTACATCTATTATATAAAAATGATATATTCAACTCATTTTAAAAATGATTTTGGTATAGATTCATTGCTTGTATACCTTGATTATAAATGACTAAAATAAGCATCTATTTATATATCCCCTTAAAAGGTGAGGCAACTTGTATGTACACCTAACGTAATAAATTCACACTTAAAGTAATTATGTAAAATCCCATATAATCTACATAACATGGTTCAAAAATTTCCTTGGGATTAGGTATTCACATGTGAAAAGGCCAAAAACTAAACTACACCAAAATGCACCTACTGAATGGGTGCGACCCATCATAAAACAACATACAATGCATGCACATGCCCTAGTGGGTACCGCATCATCAAATCACATCGGACATATGTTTTTTTTTTCAATAAAATTAAATTAAATCTAGTTCAATCGTATAGCAATGGCGGTAGCATGAATGGTGGGGACTATGTGCTTTGGGAATAGTTGTAATGCCCACAAATTTGACGCACTAAAACCACATCAACTCTATTAATTAATTTTGAAAAATCTTGGATTTTTTTAAATACATTTAAATTAAATTAAATCCATCTATCACCACCAACGGTCTAGCCATTTAATACGTCGATCCAAAATCAATTTAAATTTATCTTTAAAAATTTAATACAGGATTTAAATCCTTTTCTAAGGTTTCCAATAATTTTATATTTTAAATATATTGACTCATTTAATCTCATTATTTCACCTCATTTAAAAATCCACGTTAGTTTATTATAGGCTAATTCCTAAGGTGGTTTAAATCTATCTCCCTTAATAACTTAACATCAATACCTATCATTTAATTATTTAACCATACCTTTTACTTTTAATTACTTTAATCCCATTAGCTCATTATCAAAATACAATGCACAAAATTGTTTAATTAATCCTTACAACCCAATGCGATTTATTTATTTATTATTCTATAACAAAAAGGTCATAACTTGACCTAACCACTAAATGGCCTCATTCATCCAATACCCATACTTTTCTTTAAAAATAAACTACCCATTCCATAAAAATGTCAACAACTTAAAATTGTAGGGACAATCCTCCACCCTTAGATTAGATTAATGTGGACCCTTGGATTTTAGGTTTTCTAAAATGACCTAAAATTTCTCTAGTTTTCTTTTACTCCCTTTCTTTACCCTAAACTATCCATTTCTTCATTGTTGTTTTGTGGAGGAGAGTGGAAGCCATTGAAACTTAAGGGAAACCATGGAGGAATTATTTTCTACTTTTTTAAATGGAAGGATCTCTTGCTCTATTTTTTTTTTTTAATTATCGCTCTTAGGGTTTAGAATGTGATTTTCTTCATTTTTTTGTTATTAGTTCCAATACTAGTCCTCTTATGGACTAAGAGTTCGTGTATACACACACACAAACAAACAAACACACACACAAGTTAAAAGAATATGGGTCGTAATTTTTTTTTTAAATTCTAAATTCCTTTTAATTAAAAGGTCCATGGTTGAAATTATGTGGGCTTCCCACTATGTAGAATGGTAATAAATTTTTCATTCTATTTCTTATACTTTACTCTTCCAAAACTATACTCAGCCGATTAAGGCCTATTCTTCCAATATTAAAATTTATTTAATATTATATATATTAACTAATGGGTTTAATTCAAGTTCATATAAATAGGTATATATATTTACGCCTATAATAAAAAAAATCATAAAATATATATATTAATCTATATATTTACATTTCCCTTTCATTTGTTAGATTATTTCTAAAATATTATGTTTTGGTATATTTATTTGTATAAAATTATATTTAAATATATATATATTTTATAGGTAGAATGTTTTGAGGAAATCACACAAATAAGGAGTAGTAATTTTCTCTCTTAATCAAAGACTTTTTAGTGTTTCCATACCCTTTATAAATGTGATGGTATCTTGTTAAATTTCTACGAATTGAATAGCTTACAAAAATGAAAGTCAAAAATGAAAACTCAACCAGTTGTAATTTTTTTCCTTTAAAATGCAATGAAGTATGACAAGATCATTTGAAAGGAAACACCATAACCTATATTATTTTATATTTCCATTTCAACAAGAACATTTTCCATTGATAGTAAAATTCACCCTTGATATAAATTACAAGTTGAAAGGGACACAATGATCAATAAGATGCAATCTTCACATTCTCCTTTCAAACATTTATCACTTCTCAAATGAATAATATAATCAGATTTCCATAATACATTTACAAATATTATAACCTTAAAGTTCAAGTTTACAAAGCCCTCCATCGAGTAGAGACAACATAATAATATTTACAAAAATAAGATTCTCTCTATTTTGGTCTCAAATGCAAATGTCACCATCCCATGAAAACTAGCAACTCCAAAATATTTTCCTTCATATTTAATCACAACAACAAGGAAGAGGGAGTAGGAAACGCTCTCCTCCCAACCTATATTCCAATGAGAAGGAGAATCCATCCTTCTCATTGGCCCCCAAGCCCCAACAATGAAGCAATAAGGGACATTAAGTAACCATGGAAACTTTTAGAAATTATTCAACAAAAATAAATTCACAACAACAAAATTTTCAACCCAAAAAGAACAATAACAAGATAGAAACAATCCATAACTTTCCTAACACAGAGTTAAAAATCTAACCCAAGGAGAAGAGAAATATGGGGAATTCCTTATACCTGCCAATGGCTTAAGTGTCCACCTTAAAAGAGTCCAAAATATTCTTCCACACAAACAAAACCAAGATCTATACCTCCCTCAATCTCTTACCACTCCCTCAAATGAAACATACTAAGGTAAGAACTAAATATTTCTTACCATCACAAGGTGGGACCCACACAAAAAAATCCCTCCAGATAGATATACCAAACTATTATCCAACCCTCAAAGATCCACATTTTCCTACTCCCACACCACCCTTAAGGTCATACTACCCTAAAACCAACACAACGCATACATTCAACTTTATTTTCAACAAAAACAAACATATGATCATCAAGTAAATTACAAGGTGTAAGTCCCTACCTTCCCATAACAAAAGCCTCCAATCTTAAGGAATAACTCTCTAAATTCCAAGATCAAATCCAAAGAAAGCTTCCAAGCTCCACGAAAGCAACCAAGAAAGAATCTATAAAGTGTGCAAGTGTAAAAAAAAAGCAAGTAACCCCGAAATTTCCAAATTCACTCCTATAAATAGAAAAAGAGTAGAGGAGGGTGAGGTGGCTCATAGTAGGATGTCACATCACTCATCCTACAATCTACCTTACATGGTAAATCACTAATACCAAGAACAATAAATAGGTGGCTAAGGAAAAGACAAGTTCCTCTTAGACACATAAAAAACCACCCATACTTCTAAGGACACCATTAAAATAAATTGTAAGAAAGTGTAATTAATCACCTCTGTTTCCTCTAAAACACATAATAAAGGTTAAAATTAACTCCTCCCATCATAGGTATGGTTGGTGGGGGAGTTTAAGAGGCATGGGACGAGTCTAACTTATCTCACAAGCCTCCAAAACTTGCTCCAAAGCAAAAGTTTGAGTTTAGAAAAGTGAGGTTGAGTGTCCAACTTTAAAATCAATAAAGTCCCTCTGAAATCCATTATATAACAAGGAATATCTACCACATTAAATGCCCCTTTCTCACATCCCAATTTAACTTAATCATATGATGAATTAATTAAACAAAGCACATTACTTAAGCACAAATAAAGTGAGCATACATTATAATAAATAAATCACATGCAAAAGGAAATTAAACAAACATTAACACCACTTGGTCATACATGAGGTTACCCCTTCCCATGGGGACTGTTGATGCATATTCACATCACACCTGAATGTTTGCAACTTGATGGGTTGAAACTCTCAGTGTGATTGCATATAATGGATCTTTTCTCTAAGTGTGGGACTTTGAAATCGGGAAAGCTCTCTCGAGTGAAGGTCGGTTCCTATTCCTCTATTCAAGTGCACACATATAATTTGTAGAGGATATACTCTAAAATCTACTCTAACTTTCCAAGGAGACATGGTTAAGAAGATGCAAGAAATTAAACCTATTCTAATAGAGGTGATGTACTAAAGGAATGTTGAATACCTGCTTTGTAATTAAACACAAACCATTAAAAGTGTAATACAACCACCATGCATAGATAACCAAGATTGCAATGAGAGATCAGGAAGATACAATGAACATAAGAGAGGGTTGAAATCATCCACAAACTTATTTTTATTGCTCCAAGAATTTGATACAGTCCATTACAATGGCCAAGAGGCACAAACTTGCATTACAATTTGAAATGGGAGGTTTGAACTCCACAAATTCACTTGTAGATCAGAGAAGAAGGGAGGGTGCAAAGCCAAAATGTCCAAACTTTTGAAAAATGCCCCTCCTTATAATATATATGAAGAATTAGAGAAGGAGATAGAAGAAATCTGAAATACAGCTTCAACCACCCCAAAAATGCATGCAATTCTTCCGCAATAGTAATGTGTGCCATGAAAAAACCCATACCTCAATGTACCATGCCTTCTTTGTGCAAGAGGAAAGCCCATACCTTGATTATGGTGGTAGGTGAGAAAACCTAGGACACCTCAAAAATAGTGAACTGTATTTTTCATTTTTAAGAACTTAGTCCAACTAATTTAAATATATCCAATCGCATTTGCATATAGGAGATTCTAAGATTTCAAAAATTCCCCTCTTGCTCAAATCTGAGCTTCCAGTTGAAAGATATGGCTATTTGAAGGTTGAGTTGTCATTTTATAAAATAGGTGGAATAAGACTTCCAAAAGCCCGAAATTTTGGATTTTTGGGTTTCGGAGTTTCAGACATTGAGGGGTGATTTTCATGTTTTGAGGTTCGAGACTTCCAAAACTCTGAAGTCCGAAACCCCAAAACTCCGAAGTCTAAAATTTCAGACTTCAGACTTTCAGGATTTTGGGATTTTGCTCGAATATTTTACGGCATGATTCTAAAATTCAAAAACACCCGAAATCCTGAAAGTCCAAATTTTCAAAATTTTGGACTTCAAGATTTAGACATTTTCGTTCCATTTCTACGGTATGCTTCCAAGGTCTCTAAAATCGTGAAATCTGAAAGTTCAAATTTTAAAACTTTGGACTTTGGGATTTTAGAAATTTCCTCTCCATTTTGGTATGCATCCCGAGCTCTTCAAAATCCTGAAATTCTAAATTTTGGACTTTCAGACTTCAAGATTTAGACATTTATGCTCCATTTTGGCATGCTTCCGAGGTATTTGAAACCCCAAAATCCTAAACGTTCAAATTTTCGACTTTCGATTTCAAACATTGAGTTGAGATTTTTCAATTTCACACCTGAGAGTTCTAAAACCCCAAAATCTAAAAGTTAGAAAATTCAGAATTTTGAGATTTCAAGTTTCGGACATTGCCGCCCATTTTTGCCTTGTTTTTCTCCGAAGTGCCAAAAATGTAAAACTATAAAATTCAATCCTTCATCCATTCTTCTTCATCTTGAGCTCTAATATCCTTTGTCATTCCCATTGGCCATTGATTTTATGACCTTGCATTTCATTGACAATCCTACCTATAACCTGGTTTTGAAATTGGATGTGAGCTCTTATGACCGAACCAACCGCTCCATCTCTCCTATGTAAGTTTTTGTTTGATCATTTCTTCTCGCTGGGGAAAAATTGGATAACAGGGACCTCATGGAGAACAAAACTAGACACATAACATGAATTTGTCAAGGTGACCTTGTTGCCAATATCCAATATTCCTCCATTGTTAGTCTTATACCCCCATCTTGTTGTCATGATATAATTTCCTCCAACAAATCATTAATACCCATTAAGCCTTAAGGCCGCATCAAATACATCAAGAATAAAACACACATATATATCATCCAATAACATCATACATGCGGCTATATTATCATCAAGAATAATCAATTCTACTCTAGTCAATAATTTACAATCATTAATAATCTCAATTCTAATAAGTCATAACATCAATAATATCATAAGGTCAGTCCAAACATCTCAATGTAATCATCATTTTCAAAATTCAAAACATCAAAGATACAATGAAACAACACTAGATCATCATCTATCAATTTCGCTAATCAAAACATAATAATAATGTCGAGAATAAACCTCAAAATGTAGGAAAGTCACAATATCCATATTGTTTAATAGTATTCTATCAAAATTTGAACGAGGTCCATCTTTATAATCAAAAATGATCAAAATCATACTAAAATAATTGTCAAAGAGGATTGGGCAATACATCCCCCTCCCCTTAGACTTGACTTCCTCTTGGAAGTCACGGAAAGAGGTCAGGAAACAAGGCATACAAAATTTCAAAATAACCTCTTCGAGGCTAACCAAGTTACAATATAGAACACTTAAACAATAAAATGTTGATGGGATCCCAGTGAATGATAGCTAAGGTCAAAAAGAATAGGGGAGAAAAATTCCTATATACAAGGTGTCCAGTGTGGCCGAGCATGGATATAACACACACTAAAAAAAGAAGGATAAGACTTCCACTTAGGTTAAATTTATACTACAAAGTTTGTTATTTTAGACAAAATTAACAACTACCAATCATGACCTTCAATTTTTCATGAGAATGACCCATTTTTAAAACCAAAAATTTTAGGGCCACACAAAATGAGACTTACTCAACAAGGAAAACACCTATATTTAACAAAGCATTTACAAGGAATAAGACTAATCATTGGAAGTACTTTATATAATTTGAAATAACTCACTTAAATTTCCATGGTAACACTAAGCATACTCTTTGCCACAAGGTTTCCATAACTTGAATTTTTACCCAAAATCATATTACACAACCACAAATCCTGATTTAGAAACCCAATCAATTAGACAACATTTCTATTTTTGTTATAGACAATATTTTCTCATACTATCATATTGACACAAGAGATACCATTCACTCTATATAAAAAACAAAATATTATAATTTCAAGCCCACCCTAGCTTAAAATAATCTTAAAACAAACACAACTTAAACTTATAAGACATAGGAAAACTCACATGAGCTAGGAGAAAATAAGCAACTAGTGGGGTACAACTAACAATTTACAAGAGCATTACAAAAACCTTCTTGTTAAAACTTACGAAAATATCCCACACCATTCCTTTCCTTGAGGATAAGGGGAAAACATCATTGTTCCCCAAAAGGAAAGAGGATTCAAAAATTCCTCCATATCCTTAACATATGTTTCCTAAGCTTGTCAATAATCCTAGGTCACCAATGACCTATTCCAACACAAGAAGGGTGCCTCCCTAAAAAGCAAAGACATAGAATCACTCCTAATGACCACAATTCATACACCTATCGAGCTAAGAGGAAAAAGGGTACATCGACCTGAAAGGTTCCAACAAGGAGAAAAATTACACCCATTAATGTTCAGGGAGAAAAACATAGCTAGAACACATCACTATCAATACGGTACTCCATTATCTAGGGTAGAAGAATAGATTGTAAAGTTCTATTAGCTTCCACCTCTTGTAAGATGGACGTAGGGTCCACCCATATGAATATAACAATTAATCCTTTCTACAAGGTGATAAAATCCTTATGTATACTTCTAAAAATTTCATACAACCAGTGAGATGTCCAAAAATAATCTAGTATGCAACTTGCTTTATAATAATTATACATGTGTTGGTTGTCGATATAATAAGGGAGTTATAATCATTTTATTTTCATGGTTTTAACTCGGAGTTTATTACTAGATTCACACTAAAAAAATTTTGTACCGTCTTCTAGCATTGAAATGACTTATTCTTTCATGATTTATGGTTCTGGTATTATATTGCATACTAATTATCGTAAAAGATCATGATAATTTTATAATAAGAACATAATATATGCTAAATTAAGGCTATATATATATTTGATACATTTTTATAATATTTCAATATTACTTGTAACACCTTAACATCTTAGGGCGCACTTGAGATTAGACACTCATACAATAGTTCAAGGGAACTTTTTGATTAGTTATAACATTCAGATTGTGTCCTCTATAAATTTTTGGGCATGAAATAACAATTTATATAAACAAGGTTGTTTATTTACTCATTTTCCTTATGTTCAAGTCCCATAAATTTTATCTTTTCCATATTCTAAATTATAAAACACAAGTTATAGTTACATTTTCCAAGAAAATTTATTATAAGCTTCTAATTAATGCATTCATTATATTATGATATCCTATACCTTGTGTCATTAAGGATCATCACCAATGTTGACATGATTTCTCACCATTCTATATAGGTGGAAAAATTTATTCATTCTACTTCTAGGGGAAGTATAAGAGGATTCTTGTTATTTTCTCATAGTTTTCATTTCTTCAATTAAACTACAAGGTTAGAGTAAGGAACCATTTTCCTTAATGTCCACATTACTTATTAAGTTTCGAACATCCAAGCCTCCTAATTAGAGTTATAATATGCTCAGGTTTATCACATTACCAATTGAATTTTAATGAGTAGGAAGAGCCAAATTTATCACATTATTAAGTTCATAAAAACAAGAGGTCATTAACCAAAATGGAACACACCAAGTTTACAAGAGTTTTCCCAAAATTTACATGCATTACCAATGCATTCCAGGTGAGTCTCCACAAGTATCGATAAAAGATATGATGAAGAGGTACATTAAGAAGTTATAAATTTTATTTTATGCGTTTAAGAGGTTTAGTTCAGTGTGGGGGAGAAAATAATGTTTACGGCTTATACTCAAAATAGGTTCACTATATAAGAGAGAGAGTTTCCAAACAAAACTTGTACCTCCACAAGATACCATCAACCAAGAAATCAAGAGGATAAGGGGGAAATTACCCCAATGACACCACACTCCCTCACCAAGAGGACATCAAATATCAAGAGGGTAGTCAAATTATTTACTCAACATAGCCTCTAAGGTCAAGAGTTATAGCCTTGGATGAAATAAAATGACATAAACACAACCAAGGTTGGAAACTTAAGACTTACAAAACCAAAATATCTAAGCACAAGGTCCAAAGAAGTCCAAGGTACCCATATCTTCCTAAGCACAACTCGATGCTAATGGATCATAGAGTGGTATAAGCTAAACAAGTTAAGAGATTAAGACAAGGGTATATCTATCTATGGGTCCTCAAGATCAAAACAATCATACTTATTTAAGCACAAAGCTCAAAGGAGATCATGTATAACCATATTCAACTCGAGGTATTAATAGTTCAAAATGATAATATTTTCTTAATTAGCACAAGAACTGAGTTAAGAATCCAGAAACCTATAGTTATCTAAGAGTTAATTCATCCCTAAAAATCCCTAATTTCATATGGAGTGTCACATCTATCCTAATGATGAATAAAACTCATACTAGGGTGCAAGAAGGAACATAATCACCATCAAATCAGCCAACTATACTTTTGCATGACACATGAGAGAACCCTCTCCCTAGGAAAGGTTAGTAATGAAAGGCTTACTCCAAGGTCCTAGACACACAAAGTCATGTTACTCCAAAACCAAAGGCATGACCTGAAGCACCTAGGGTAACAATCAAGACACCTAGGGTGTACCCCCATACAACGAGAGAACATAACACAAACATAATAGAACCATTTTTTCAATGATAAAAATAACACCACGTAACATTATTGACAACATTTAGCCAAATGGCCTTTAAGGTAACAAGCTCTTATTTACTACGAAACAAAATCCAAGAAATCTCAGAAATCAAAAGAAATGGCTAAGTAGCCACATTTAAATCCTTGAAAAATCTCGCAATAAGACAAAAAAAAAAGAGCCTCCGAGAGTCTCCATAAATCATTACAATAAAATTTCATTCCATGATAAAAGATTTTAAGTTTACAAATATAAAACACATGAAATATCCACATCACAATCACTTCACATCCTTCGTGGGTTTCCGGTAGGGGTACTCTACATCAAGCTCACATCTAAGAATATACATAGAAAACTGGATCTAATATGACATCATGTCATGATATCTACTCTCCCACATAGAGATTATATCTTCAAGAGACGAATCAACACCAAGGTCTCGCAGCCACCAAAATCCCAACCCATATTGCTATCCATTAAAGAAAATCGGGGGAGTTCTAAACAACTAATCAATCTCTGGATCTCCTCCATAATGGCCCCTAAACGTTACCTCTAGTACTAATTCCCAAGAGTTGCACCAAACAATATCAATCCAAATAAGGGAGGGTCTCTACGGGGTCAACACCACACACGACCATAACCAAGAGCTAGGAACCCATTAACCAACATCTTCGTAAGGAACTAAATTCCTATGACACAGGAGTTCATAAACATATCAAACCGAATTATCATTTCTGTTAACCGGGTTCGGCAAGATGCCCACTTAGGCGAGTACAACAATCTAAATAAATTTTATTATTGTTATTATTATCTTAATCCCAGAGGTTCAAGTGTTGAACCCATGGCTCGATACCAAGTGTAATGTGCACAAATTCGACTCACTAAAACCACATCAACTCAATTAATTAATTTAGAAAAATTATGGTTTTTGTTTAAAAATACATTTAAATTAAATTAAATTTGTCTATCACCACCAACGGTCTAGTTGTTTTATACGTCAATCTAGGATATAATTAAATTTATCTTTAAAAAATTTAATACTTGATTTATGTCCTTTTCTAATGTTTTTATTGTTATTTTTAAAAATATATCGACTCATTTAATCTCATTATTTCACCTCATTTAAAAATTCTGCGTTAGTCTATTATGGGCTAATTTATGAGGTGGTTTAAATCTATCTCCTTAATAACTCGACATGAATACCTATCATTTAATTATTGAATCATATAGTTTACTTTTAATTACTTTAATCCATGAGCTCATTATCAAAATACAATACAAAAAAATTGTTTAATTAATCCTTACAACCCAATGCCATTTATATACTTATTATTATATAATAAAAAGGTCATAACTTGACCTAACCACTAAGTGGCCCCATTCATCCAATGCCCATAACTTTATTTAAAAATAAATTACCCATTCCCACAAAAATGTTAACTTAAATTTGTAGGGGCAATCCACAACCCTTAGATTAGATTTAAGTGGACCCTTAGATTTTAGGTTTTCTAAAATGTGCTAAAAATTCTTAAGTTGTCTTTTTATCCCTTTCTTCACCCTAATATTTTCATTTGTTCATTGTTTTTTTGCACGTTGGAGGAGAGTGGAAGCCATGGAAACTTGAAAGGAAGCCATGGAAACATGAAGGAAACCACGAGAGGAATTTTGTTCTAGTTTTGCAAATGGAAGGATCTCTTCCTCTATTTTTATTAATGCTCTTAAGGTTGTAGAATGTGGTTTTCTCCATTTTTTTGTTATTATTTCCAATACTATTCCACCCATGGATTTACGGTTTGTGTGTATATACACACACGTACACAAATATGTGTGTGTTATTATATATTCTATATGTTTTTATCAACATTTCTTTTTTTTCTCTGCAGATCGAAATACCTGATTTAAATTTGTTGCTAGCGTATATGCGTAGGATATAGTATATAGCAAGGATTCGGCCTTAATCAACACTACATATTTATTTGTAAATGGTCATGGGTGAAAAGAATATGGGTCGTTGTTTTTAATAGAGTTTGGGGTTTATAATGTTTTTGTGTATTGTAAATGTTTTGGGGTGGGCGACCATGGACGACCCACCCCTATATATAATACGGTGGGGTTGGTCGGCCAAGGCCACCCACCACCTTTCAATTTTTATTTAAATATGAAGAAAACTATATCGAGGTTGGGGGTTCAGCCCCTCCACATAAAAATCTAAATTCTGTTTAATTGAAAAGTCCATGGTGGAAATTATGGGGCTGCCCACTATGTAGAATGGTAATAAGTTTTTCATTTTATTTTTTATACTTTACTATTCTATAACTATACTCACCCGATTAAGACCTATTCTTCCAATATATATATAAACTAAGATTTGTAATTCAAGTTCATATAAAGAGGTATATATATTTACGTATATATAATATAAAAAAATCATAAATATATATATAAATGTATATATTTACATTTACCTTTCACATATTGGGTTATTTTAAAAATATTAAGTTTTAGTTTTTGTATAAATATATATTTGATAGGTGGAATGTTTTGAGGATATTGCAAAAATAAGGAGAAGTAATTTTCTCTCTTAATCAAAGAATTTTTTTCTTGCCATATGCTTTATGAATGTGATAGTATCTTGTTAAATTTTTACCAATTGAGAAACTTACAAAAGGAAAGGCAAGAATTAAAACTCAACCACATGTAATTTCCCCCCCTTTAAAATGCAATAAAGTATGACAAGATCACTTGAAAGGAAACACTATAACCTATATTATTTTATATTTCCATTTCAACAAGAAAACTTTCCTTTGGTAGTTGAATGCACCCTTGATATAAATTATAATGTTAAAGAGAAATAATGATCAACAAGAAGTAGTCTTAAGTTTCTCCTTTCCAACATTTGTCACTTCTCAAATGAATAATATAATTATAGTTTTCTATAATACATTTACAAAGGTTTAAACCTTAAAGTGCACGTTTACAAATCTCTCCACTTGAGTAGAGACAACATAATAAAATTTACAAAAATAAAATTTCTCTATATTTTGGCCTCAAATTCAAATGTCACCATCCCATGAACAACTAGAAACTCCATAATATTTTCCTTGATCTTCAATAACAAAAAGGAATGGGAGTAGGCAACGCTCTCCTCCCAACCTATATTCTACTTAAGAAGGAGAATACATCCTTCCCATTGGCCCTGAGCCCCAACAATGAAGCAATAAGGGATATTAAGCAACCATGGAAAATTTTACAAAGGATTTGTAATGCCGCTAAAACAACCCACTTGAGACCCAAGAAAAAAAAACTAGGATTAGTTAGGAAAAAATTATGGAATAATTTTTCTTGTTTAAAAGTGTCTACAACCCTCCTACAATACCGAAGTTGACACAAACAAGTTTCGAGGTTAATTAAAATCAATAGTTTATAGTTTTCCCATTACAAAAATTATTAAAGTTCTCGAGGTCAAAGCTTAGGTTAGAATAATCATTTAAAATTAAAAAAGGAAATTTCTCACTTACCCACTCCTAGAACTCTTTTAAAATATTCAACCTGATTTTTCTCATAATTAACGCACTCAAAAATTCCTTAAAACACTACCACTAGATAGTAAATTTCCTCCCTTTTCAGTGATATAAAGAAGTCCTCCCAACTCCTCATATTTCCCAAGTTATGGGTTTAGCGCAGTGCTTGGGAGGAAAATTTTCCTAAAGGTAGGCTGCTCGGGCACTGGGAATAAATTTTACCCTTAGAGATTTTGGGTGAAAAGCACATTTAACCTCCGCATGCCCATGGCAAAGGCATCACGCCCAAAATCAAAATTTTGAACTTGGAGTCCGCTAAGGACACGTGTCAAAAATTCATGCCTAGGCAGAAGGCAGTCGTCGGAGGTAAAACAAGATTTTGACTTAATTTAAAAAGGGTGAAAAGGAACATTTAAAGTTTACTCCTCTACCGATGCACCAAGATGCCACGTGCTTTAACCAATTATTTGCTTTGGGCCTAAGGGGAAAATTTTCCCTAAGCGGTCCTCTTGGGTTTGGGAGAGAATTTAGCACTTTTTCCCTCAAGCGAAAAGTGAAGTTTACTCCCGCACTCCGCCCGACGCCAAGGGCCATGTGCGAGATCTTTATAGGCTGGGGTCGGGCGGGCCGGAGGGGATCATTGGGAAAGTTTGACCTTTGAATCACATATTTTAAATTACTTCCCGCCTCCACCGTGTGGGCGTCGTAGAACCACATGGCAGCCTATCCATTGGTTCGGGCCGGTGGGGCCGCGAAGAAAACTTTTCGAAATTTACTTTTCAGAATTAGAAATTTTTATGCCAAACATGAATATGTGGGCTTGCAGAGCCATAGGGAATTTTGTGACTTTTTTCCAAAGTCTTGTAAGTCAAATTCAAGCCTGCCGCAGGTTTGATTAAAAAAATTTCCCCTTGGCTAAATTTAAATTTTGAGCCCGAGATGAAGTAAAAACTTCAAAAGGTCATAACTTTTTACTGGGAACCCGGTTTTTGGAAAGCAAGGACTTTTTGGAAATATCTCGAAGTCCTATTTGTATAGGAAGTTTTAAATTTTAATTTTGATAAACTTTGAAGGGTCAATTATAAGAAAATGATCTACAGGATTCTAAAATGTGAACTGGACTTTTAACTTATAAATTTTGTTCAAATCCGACATTCTTTCTTTCACAACATGCCATACAGACCTGGGGAATTTCACTTGGGAGAATTGAGGATGGATTGCAAGGGTTAAATTGTTTGATTGATTATCAATTTGAAATTCCCCAAATCGACAGCAAAACAACTGTAAATTTTGACTATGCCTGATTTTGAAAAGTTTTATAAAATTTTCTTAAGTTGTAAAGTCTATTTAGGATCGTTTTGGATCATACAAGTTCAATTTAACATTTCATTTCATTTTCCAAGGTTGCAGGGTTGTTCTATACATTTTTATAAAAAGAATATTTTCCAGTTTGAAAATTATCTAACAGAGGTCTACAACTTCTAACTCGAATTGATCCATTTACATTCATCAAACTATAAAATGTGAATACATTCTAAACCGATATTACAATGTTATATTTCCTTCAATCCAAAAATGTGAAAAGAGAATGCAGTACCACTTTCTGAAATCAATGTTTCAAATGAAGCAGAGTAATATGTTTTCTTCATACGTGTTTCCTTTTTTTCAATTTTCCAACAGAGATTTCATACCGCATTTCAAACACAAATTTCCAATGAAAACAATATCATATGAACAAGGAAAACACTTATATTAATTCAAAGGAAATATCTTACAACTTCTTTCCTATTTATTTTCAAAATACAACATACCAAATGCATATCTTTCTTTTTTGTTCACAGGACTAAATACAAGATATATTCTTCCATAATCAATTTCAACTTTCATAGCTAAAACAGAGTAGTCTTTCCAACACAATAATATACAAGATCATCCACTTCAAAGTGGGAAAATGTTACAATAATAAATAATCTCAACAAGGACTGTCAAACTTGTCTTTTTTCTGCTCCAAAACAACAACATGAATATCCTCCATTTTATTTATTTCAATTTGATCACAACATAATAGGGGAAAGGCAATTCTCTCCACCCAACCAAGACATCCAATGAAAAGGAGAATTCCTTCTTCATTGGCCCCTAAGCCCCAACCACATTGCAATAGAAGGTGTGTTTTCAACACATGCCACAACAAGGCTTCCAAAACACAAAGACATATTTCTCATTCAAAACACAATCCAAAATAAAACTATAGTTTACAACCACAGAAACAAAAAGACAAGTAATAATCAGGCTTCACCATGCAAGCCAAAGGAGCAAGAAACTATGGGGATGCTACTTATGCCTCCAGAGGGGAAATATGTATCACCACCTGAGAACAAACCACTAAAATATACACATCATATTAAATCCCACTGACATGTCCTTATGCTCTACCCCAGTACCCCTTATTCCTCCCATTTCCTTATGCCTCCCCAACCTCTTATGACACCCATAATGAGTAAAGAAATGCAAGCTATTTCTTTGTAATGTGGAACCCAAATCCCAACTCCCTCCACACTTATACCTCACCAAACAACTTATGCCTCCCATTAAATACCCATAGTCTTCTCCTACATCATTCAAACAACCAACAAATAAAACATCACATTCAAACATTCTACCATTCACATATGCATAAAAATGAAAGGAGAACATTTCCAAGAGCTAAGCTCTTACCTCTCCATGATGGAGTTTGTTCTAAGTTCAAAACAGCAAGCTCTCTAATGCAAAACAATCCAAGAGATCAACAATCAACAAGTATGCAACCATCTCCAACTTTCTCCCAATTTGCAAGAGCTTCCAACAAAAACCCTGAAGCAAGTCACCAAAAATGAAGCGATAAAAGTGAAGCACCCTAAAATAAGGTAAGGAATTCAAATTTTATAGAAGAGGGAAGAGAAGAGGATGAGGTGGATCCATGTAGGATGCCACTTCACACATCCTCAACCCCAACACAAAATTCAACTTCATTCTCCAATGCATATTAAATAGGTGGGTGAATAATATGATAGTTTACTTACACACTCCAACACAAACCCACACTCCATAAGGACTAAAATTAAAAATATGTAAGAAAGTGCAATTACAACTTACAACTTGACTTACAAAAATACATAATAAAGGCTAGATTTAAACTCTCCAACCATAGGTATGTTTGGTATGCAATTTTAAGAGGTATGGGATAAGTTTAAAGTATCCCACTATGTAGTTCCCACTTCCCTTCGACACTTTTGATATTGATCATGATATTTCTAACTATATTATGGACCATATTATAGTTTTGATTTAGTATGGTGTTAGATGTCAAATCATGGATGAATGTTGACTCTGATTCATACATGATTTATGATAATTGTTAGAGACATTTTATATAGATGTTGACATGTTTTGGACATGGTATATATATATATATATATATATATATATGGATTTTGTTAGGACATGTGATATTTTGATATATTGAGTAGACCGAGAAAATTGAATTTAAAATTGATGATTATATAGTTGCTGATGAAATTGTAAGTGATATTGTTGATTGTTTGGATGTTGTTGTGATTCATATATATATTGATGATTTTGAAATTATATTATATTCATTTGGATGTTCTGATATGGCCATGAGGCCAAAGGAGGTATTTGTGTTTTGCAAGTTAAAATATCACAACACACATCGGGGATTGGAGACCAACCACTTTGGAATTCTAGATGAATTCAACAAGGTCACCATGGCAACTTTATTTGTTTGTGTGTGTTTGATAGTTGTTAGGGATTCCCATGGGGGATCACCTTCAAATGTGACCAAGGGGTTTTATGTTTCTTTTATTTATTTTCCTTGGTTTAATGTTGCATGTGTTTATTTTGTGGTGCTTTGACCCCTTTCCTTATTTATTAAATGGTGTGTTAATTAATGTGAGTAATCATATTGTTAAAAATTAATTAATCAAATTGGGTCATAAGAAAGTAATTATTAGAGTTGTTGGCCTAAAATTAAAGTGTTGTAAGAGATGTGTAAGTTGATTTTGGAGTATGAAACACTCCATCTTCTTTGAAATTCGAAATTTTCCTTGGAGGATGATTTTGGAGACTTGTGGGACAAGTTAAATTTTTCCCATGCCTCTTAAATTTATATACCAACCTTACCTATGGTTGGAGGGTTAAATTTAGCCCTTCTTTATGCATTTTTGTAAGTCAAGTTGAATGTTTTTATTGCACTTTCTTACATGCTTTTAATTTCAATCCTTTGGGGTGTGGGCTTGTTTTGGAGTGTGTAAGTAATCTGTCATATTATTCACCCACCTATTTAATATGCATTGGTGAATGAAGTTGACTTTTGGGGTTGGGGTTGAGGATGTGTGATGTGGCATCCTACATGGATCCACCTCATCCTCTTCCCTTCCCTCTTCTATAAAATTCAAATTCCTTTCCTTGTTTTGGGTTGCTTCACCTTGTAGACTTCATTCTTGGGAAAATTCCTTGTTGTTTTGGGAGCTCTTGTTGTTGGAGAAGTTTGAATATTATTGCATGCTTGTTGTTTGGTGGATTTTTGGATTGTTTGTTTGGAAACAACTACTATTTGGAACTTGGGAAACTCCATCATGGAGAGGTAAGAGCTTGGCTCTTGAAATTCTCTTCTTTTTATGAATGTAAATGTTATTGTGTGAATGTTTTGGCATGTTTTTGGGCTGTTGGGTAGATGGCCTAGGTATGGTGTAGGAGAAGACTATGGGGTTCATTTTGTGGGAGGAACAAGTGTTTTGGGGAGGTATAAGTGTGGATGGAGTTGGGATTTGGGTTCCACCCTACAAAAAAATGGCTTGCATTTTTTGTTACTCGTTATGGGGTGCCATAAGAGGTTGGGGAGGCATAAGGAAATGTGAGGAATAAGGGGTACTTGGGGGAGGCATAAGGATTGTCAGGGTTTTGATATACTATATTTTGGCGGTTTGTAATTTAGGTGGCCCCCATAGTTTCTTGCTCCTTTGGCTTATTTGATGAAGCCTCAATAATGTTTTTCATACTTTAATGTAGTTGTAAACTACATTTTATTTTGACCGTGTGTTTTATCGTGAAATGTTGCTTGAGTGTTTGTGGAAGCTCGTTGTTGCCATGAGTTGGATCACATCTTTTATTGCATTGTGGTTTGGACTCGGGGGCCAATGAAGAAGGATGGCTTCTCCCTTTTCATTGGATGTCTTGGTTGGGTGGAGAGAATTTCCTTTCCCCTGTTCTATTGTGACCAAATTGGAGAATGATGGAAATTCATACTACTATTCTGGAACTGAGAAAGAAGACAATTTGATAGTCCTTGATGAGATCATTTCTTAATGTAACCTTTTCCCACTTGAAGTGGATGATCTTGTATATTTTTTTGATGTAAATATGGTTTGTATGGCTTATGAAAGTTGTAAATTGAATTGTGAAAGAGATACTCTATTATTTGTTTTTCAATAACTATGGAAGAAATTGTATTTTGTATATTATAATTGAGGGAGAAGATAAAGTTCTGACAGTCCCTTATGAAATTATATTTTGTATATTGTAATTGAGGGAGAAGATAAAGTTCTGACAGTCCCTTGTGAAACTAATTTTGTAAACCATTTCCCCACTTGATGTGGATGAAAATTTAATATACATTTTTGTTGAAGAGTTACTATGTTTTGGAAAATAAATCCCCTTTGAATGTGAAAGAAATATACTTTGTATTCTGTTGTAAAAAGGAATGTAATGAGAAAGAGTTGTGATTGTAAAGTTGTATTTGATCTATATAAATAGAACTGATTAGTTTGTTCAAATGTTGTTGCTTTCATAGAAGTCGATTGTTGAATGTAATTTGAAATCTCTGTTGGAAAGATGAAAAAAATATGTATAAAGAAATGTCATAATGCTCTATTCTTTAGAAATGAAAGTTTTGAAAATCAAAATTGTAATTTGGAATTTGAATACGTTGATTGGAATCAAATTAATTAGTTAGATTGGATTTGGAATGATTTCTAATACTTAGAAGATGATAAATGGAAAATAGATTCTTTCGAATTAGATCTCTGTTAGATGTTTCAAAACTAGCAAATGTTTTATCAAATGCACAGAATGACCCTATGAGACTAGGAAAGACATTTGAAACATTAATACAAGCTAAGAAAGATCAAAACAATCCCAAACAAACTATAATACTTAAGAAATTTTCGAGTACCTTTCAAAAGAGGCTCAAGAAATTTCTCGGTCATTTTTGCTATTAAGGGAAATTCGAATTGATCTTCAATCAAACAATTTAACCCTTAAAAACTATCCTAAATTATTCCAAGTGAAATCCTCCATGTCTGTTTGACATGTTGATGGAGAAAGAATTACAAATTTGAACAAAATTTATAAGTTAGAATTACCTGTTTGCCGTAAAAGTTTGTAGAATGTTTTCATGAAATTGACCCTTAAACTCTATCAAAATTAAAATTTAATGATTCTCATGTGTAAAGAGGATGTCGAGAGATTTCTATAAAGTCCTTGTTTTCCCAAAACCAAGCTCTCTATCAAAATTTATGGCCTTCTGAAGTTTCTCTTCACTTGGCGTCAAAAAAAAAATATTGGGAAAATTTCCTTGGCCGGCCTCATGCAGTCTAATTTTTCCTTAGAGCTTTAGAAAATTTTTTAAGAAAATTTTCTAAATTTTCTCCGCCACCCCGCAGCTAATCATAGGTTGCCACGTGGCACCACGAGGTGTCGGTGGAGGGCGGATCCCTTTTTAACTTAGCACTTCCAAAAATTTTGAGAAATTTTTCCAAATTTTCCCCACCGACCCGCCCTTGGGAAAAATTTCTCCTCGGGGCCCGTGAGGCCCGCTCTGGGAAAAGTTTCACCCCATGGCCCATTGGCCATAACTTGAAAAATATGAGGAGTTAGGAGGACTTATTTATATCACTGGAAAGGTGAGGAAATTTCCTATCCAATGGGAATGATTTAGGAAATTTTTGAATGTGTTAATTTTGGGTAAAATCAAGTTGAATCTTTAAAGCCTGTTAGAGAGTGGGTATGGTGAGGAATTACCCTCTTAACCTAATTGAATCTTCTAACCCTAGATTTTGGACCTTGTAACCTCTAATAATTTTTAATTAAAGAAAACAATTCTAGTGGATTAGAATTTATTTGCAACTTGTTAAAGGCAATCATTGTTTTTCAGAACCTGGTTGTAGACTCTTTTAAACAAAAAAATTATTCCATAATTTTTCCTAACTAATCCTAGGTTGTTCTTGAGTCTCAAGTGGGTTGTTTTAGTGGGCATCACACACAAGCCTCCAAAATCACCCCCGCAAGGACAAATTTGAATTTCAAAGAAGGTGGAGTTTTTCTTACTCCAAAAATCAACTTACACATCACTTACAAAACTTAACCCAACAGCCATCAGCTCTAATAAATGCAATCTTATGACCCATTTGATTACTTAATTTTAACAATATGATTACTCACAATATTGACACACAATTTAATTAAATAATGAAAAGGGAAAGGTCATCACTTTAAAAAACACATACAACATTAACAAAGGACCAATTAAAAGAAAAACATAAATCCCTTTGGTCACATTTGAAGGTGATCCCCCCATGGGAATCCCTAGCAACAATCAAACACACACAAGAAAACAAGTTTTCATGGTGTCCTTGTTGAATTCATCTAGAATTCCAATGTGGTTGGTCTCAATCCCTCGATGTGTGTTGTGATATTTTTTTTAAAACCTACAAAACACAAATACCTCCTTCAAACTCGTGATCATATCAAAAACATAATATATATATATATATAATTCTGAAATCATCAATATATATATGAATCACAACAACATCCAGAAAATCAACAATATCATTTGCAATCTCATCAACAACTATATGATCATCACATTTAATTCAATTTTCTAGGTCTACTCAACATATCAAAATATCACATGTCCGAACAACATCCATAAATATAACCATGTCAACAGAATGTCAATATCCATATAAATGTCTCTTATAATCCACATGCATCATATATGAATCAAAGTCGATAATAACCCATTATTTGACATCTAACACCATACTAACTCAAAACTATAATAATTTCCATAATATAGTCACAAAGTATCATGATCAATATCGGAAGTGCTAAAGAGAAGTGGGCACTATAGGATTCAACAAACATCCATTCACAACAAAAATTTAACCCAACAAACACAATAACAATATAGAAACAATACACAATTTTCCCAACACAAAGGCTTAAAAATCTAAGCCAAGGGAGAAGAGAATATGGGGAATCCCTTATACATCTCAATCGGTTAAGTAACCACCTTAAAAGCCTCCAAAATCTTATTCCACACAAAAAAACCAAACCCTTATCCCTCATTCAATCTCTTATCACTCCCTCAAATGAAACACACCAAGATAAGCAAGTCATATTTCTTGGCATCACAAGGTGGGACACCCAACCCAAAATCCCTCCAAATACATATACAAAACTCTTATCCCTCCCTCAAAGATCCCCATTTTCCTTCTCCCACACCATCCTTAAGGTCATACTACCCAAAAACAACACAACAAATACATTCAACTTTCTTTTCAACACAAACACACATAAAATCACGAAGTAAATTACAATGTATAAGTCCATACCTTGTCATAGAAAAATCATCCAATATTCAAGCAATAACCCTCAAAATTCCAAGATCAAGTCCAAATAAAGCTTTTGATATCCAAGAAAGTAACCAAGTAAGACTCTCGAAAATGTGCAAGTGTAAAAATGAAGCAAGTAACCCTGAAATTTCAAAATCACTCACATAAATAGAAAAAGAGGGCAAGAGGGTGAGGTGTCTCCATGTAGAATTCCACATCACTCATCCTCCAATCCACGGTCTTGGTCAATAAAAATACCAACACCAATAAATAGGTGGGTGAGGAAAAGCTAAGTTTCTATTACACACACAAACAATCGCCCATACTTCTAAGGACACCATTAAAACAAATTATGAGAAAGTGAAATTACTCACAGCGGAGGAAACAAAAGTCTTGAATTAAACTAGAGATATACAAAAGAGAATAAGAAAAATTATTAGGATCACAACACTTACTTGATGTCTTTAAAATCTTGGGAGTTGGGATGGTTGATGGTTGATTGAAGAAGAATTTCTTGAGTCCAATGCCACGGTAATACAACCTCTGTGCTCCCATGAGTTTTCCAACGCTTTGGAAAGATACACCGGATGCTTGTTTGGAACTTTGGTTGTGTGTGCTTTTCATCTTGATGTAGGAGGGCTAGAGGATTCACACTTTAATGAAATAAGGATCTAATAACTGAATTACCAACCTAGGTAAGGAGTTGTTAAAGTTTATATAAGGTAACCGATGATGGTTAAGGTGATCAACGTCTATTGATAGATAAGCGCATCGAGCTTAGGGAAAGAAAGTATACATTTACAAATAATAGGCAGATCTTTAAAAAATTTGGCGTGATTCTGATTGAGTCAACTTAGGTTTGTTAAGTTCATGTGAGAGAAGTCAAGGAAGGTCATAGAAGAAGTCAAATTAGGTTTTAGGAAGAATTTTCAATTTTTAGGTCAAGTCGTGACTCAACACTAGGAGTGAGGACTCGGTGATGAGAGTGATGACATGGTCATTATGAGTTAAATTCACTAGAATAGTTCCAGGGTTAGGTGTCTAGGTGATGTGTAAATTACCTTAATTAAAGTAATTAAATTAATTAATAATGTGAGCATGAACATTAATTAAATTATAAGTAATTAAATTAATACGAATGTGGGGTAAAGGGGTCAAGATTAGGTGAACATGCTACCTTAATTGATTGAAATGAGACAAAGGGGCACGCCAATTTTTTGTCTACAAAGAGATCTTTAAACTGTGGTAAACAAGGGAGGATTGAAACTCATGACTAGGGAACTTTCGTTGTATGTGGCATGATTGACCACTATTACCGATAATATTCATTAACTTTTTGAATTGTGTCGGATGTGGGTAAGAACATAGAAATGTGAAAGATAGTGTTGTAAAATTAATTTTTAAAAATGGGCATAGGAATAGTGGCCATAAGCACAATACTAATACCAAAATACTCAAGGAGTGAAAGGTATCAAGGATAAGTCAAAATTTGAATAAAAATATGCATGGTGGAATATATCATAGCCATTATGGTCTTGTTATCCCAAATTCTCCTCGGAATATTTTGTCAAAACAAGCCCTACACATAAAGAAAACATGAAGGAAATGATTCGAGACCCACAAGCTCCAGTTTCAAAACCGAGACAAATTGAAAATAGAGGCCTGAGAAAGTCAAATTCAACCCTGCACAAGAAGAAATAGAAGAAATGGTTCTTTTGAGCATTTCCATATCTTAAATCTATTTAAAGGGTCGAGGGAGGACTCAACAATGGAGTGGCAGGGGCAAAGAATGATTAAACAACTCTGTGCAAAGAGAATGACTCGATCAAGCCGTTTCATGTCTTAAATATATTTTTGCAAGCTACAGGTAGACTCAACAATGGAATTGTAGGGTCAGAGAAGAAGGGGAAATGCCAGGTAGAGGCCAAGGGACAAGAAGGGAAAGAAATAGTGAAGATCCAAAGTCCTAAGGCTCGAAATAGTTCAGAAAAGGTCCAAATCTGAATAAGTATGAAGAAGCAGCAGAGAGAGCCACGTATCTAACGGTGCTTTTCCAAAGATGAATCTAAAAGAGAGGCTCAATTAGGTGCCGCATCTCCATGTGTCCCATGCCGAACGAGAGGTATGGTCAAATGGCAAGACAGATTCAAAGGTGGAAAAGACGGGCTTCAAATTGGTTAAGTATAAAAGTGCAAGCAGAGAGTTCCAAGTGTCAGCATGGTGCATTTCTAAGAGTTCGTCCAAAGGCAGAGACCCAAATGAGTGTGAGCTTTCCATGTAGCCCAAAGTTTAAAAGTAAGAGCTACCATTGAAAATTCCACAGATCAACAGAGGCTGACAAGTTTCAACTCGACGCTCATCTAAAGGAAAACTTTGGGCTGGGTTTTCAAGTGAGCGTGGTGCCTCCACGTGTCCAACCTCAGAAAGAGGAAAAGTTAGTTGAATAGTCAATGCATAAGCTAGGTCATGGAGGATTCCAACTATCTTAATGGTGCTGATTCAAGGGTTAAATAAACAAAAGGTCCCCAAATGGGTGCAGACCAAGCGTGTCCTAGAGGAAAGCAGGTCGTCGGGGAAAAAGTTGGTTCTTTGCCCCTTGTTATCTCAAAAGGGGTAAAATTTGCAAAATGGCTCAGTAACTCCACCAAAGAAAAAAGTCGGCATTTAGGCCTGAGTCAAACCAAAGTGAGGAGTCAGAGGAAAAGTGAAAATTTTCCTATTGAAAAAAACACACAAAGGAAAAGATTCGAGCGCACATCCCTGACCGGCCTAAAGGGTTCCACTTGTCCAAGCGGAGCAGTGGGGCCGCAAGAGTTTTCTAGATTTTTTATTCTCATGAAAAGGGGAAAAGATAAATTTTGAGCCCGCAAACCTGATTTTTCCCTAATCTGGATAACACGTGTCCCATATTAAAGAAGGGCCTATTTTTCAAAATGGTTTTTCCACCCATTTATGCGGAACCAATACAAACTTCGAAGGGGCATATATTTGACTCAGGGGCTCAAATATTGCCAATCTGATACCATTGAAAATATCACAACCTCATCTACACCTTGGGGAGTCTCGAAACTTTATTTTTGGGAGGTTAAGTGGGAGAAAAATGAAGAGGAGTCTTCTAGGCCATTAACACGAGAATCCAATGTCTTCAACTACCGGATATGATTCGATTCGATCTGTTTGGGAACCAGAAGAGGTAGATTGTTGGTTGATTTGCAGAGGGCATTGATTGAAGGAGTTTGAATATTCAATGAGGGATTCAATGCGTATCTCATGGTGGTTGGAGTAGGATTTGATTTTTCCTTCTTCTCTCTCTCTTATTTTTCTATATATTGTAACACTTCTCATTTTTGAAAGAGAGACATTCTAGGCATAGAGAAACTCACAAATTTATTTCTCAACGTAAGTTTTGAGTAGTGAACCTTCTCCTACACTGGAAAATGTATTTGTGCCTCTATTCCATAAATGTAATGGTGCTCCAGGCACCTTCAGAGCAATAAAAACATGCTTTTTGTGGTGTTCTTCAACCCTTGCATTGTTTTGTTGTTTCTCCGTGCCTCTCCCTTCCATATTTGTTTTTCTTTGCATGTATTTCACATTTGCGGGTGTATGATGTTGTATTTTATGGAGTTTAATGGTGAACTTGAAGATCGGGCCATGTTACTTCGTCTAAGCTCCCTCTTCTCCATTTTTTTTGCTTCTTTCTCCCTCAATAGAATATCTCACTTCCTTTACTTGGTGTATCACTTTGTTTTAGTGTAGGTTATATTTTTCCTTGTTTTATTTCTCTCCCTATCTAGTTGGAAGTTAGATTAGGATTAGATTATTTTTCCCTGCACTAGAATATCTCGTGATAGGTAGCTTAGGAAGAGGAATCATCCTTCTCTGGAGAGATTTCCCACTTTTACAAGGCCCCACACTTTAGGGAAAGTTCAATGTTATGTAATCACACTAGATGAGTCTACGCCTTAGAAAAGAAGATATCCGTAACTCATTTGAGTGCTTTGTGATTTCATACTAACGGTTTTGGCATGCGCAGGTGGGACCAAGAGGTCTTCATTTCATTTCATCAAGTTGATGTGTTCTTGGTGAGATTCATCCTTTAGAGGCACATTCAAAGCACATATGGTGACTCCATCTAGTCAAAACCCATTCTCTGAGTTACAGACCTTTTCCATCCATTTCCACTCATTTCATCCATTTTCTTCTTCCATCTCTTTCATTTTCTCCCATTCCATGAGTTTATGCAATCATGACTTCATTCCTTTATGGAACACACGCTTATGAAGAAGCAAAGCAAGATGCGTTCCAACTCCAATGCTTATCACAACTCCTCCAAATCAGCATTATGAGTAGATTCAAAATCACTATGCCTTCACAGGAGTAATGCAGAAACCATTTTGGCAGAAGATTATCAATAACGGTGGATATGCATATAATGACAACAACCAAATGGAGGATGTTGGTCTGTTGGAGAAGATTCAAAAAATGGAGGCTAGCATGGTGCAGTCAAGAGGCATAGCACAAATGAAGGCATTCAAGATTGGTTTCAGGGCACCTTGTCTATGGGAAGGCCCTTTTCCAAGACACTACAGCCCTCAAGAGAAGCTTGACTTCATGGTTGAAATGCTGCCCAACTTGCACAATGGATTGAGGAGATAGAAGCATATGAGCAAATTCTGAATCAACCTTGTCAATGGGTAAGTCATTCAACAGCTCCTTGTCTTTCTTTTTCACCCTCTCAAGCTTTACCATTTCAGCATGATCAAGAGTCAAGCCCCTCAGTTTCTGCCCCAAGTGTTAGTTTCATCCCTCCATCCCCTAGTCTTCCATCCCATCTCAGTTTTTACGCCTTTTCTCTTCCAAATCCAAATTCCCTCCAAAGAAACAAGAAGTTTCATCTCCTCCCTCTCCACCACAAACAATTGCAAAGTTGGTTGAACCCCAACCTGCCACTCCTCTTGTTTTCCCAAGTCCATGTTGGGAAGAGTCCCAAGAAACCAGTCAAGGAGAATAGAAAGAAGAAGAGCCCAATAGAAAAGAAATGACAGACAATCTGAAGAGTTGGGCTGCCAAATTTGGGTTTACAAAGATCCCCTTGATGGTCAAGCCAATAAAGGAGGTCAAGATTGAAGAACCCGGTGGAGGTTGAGGTTGAGTTCTGATAGAAGAAGAGAAAGAACAAGAAGAAGCAGATCAGTAATTAGTTTTCTCATAATGTAGTGTCTATGTTGGCACTTTGTTTGAAAATAATGTTGATCCAATTGAACTTGCACAATCAGCTCAAAGTCCCATTGGAAAGGAGCAAATGGGTGAAACCAAATCAGAGTTTGTAGCAGTAGAAGAAGAAGACATCATTGATGTTTTCTTTCTTTCATTTGAAGGGCCTGATTTGGTCAATAAACCCATCATGGAGGAAAGCTCTAAAAGAGATCTTACAACCCCAACTTGTCCTCTAGAACAACATATTGGAGAGTTTGATTTGAAAAACTTCATGCTAGAGCAAGTGTTTAATCATGATAAAGATGGTCTTCAAGCAACAGAGGAAGGAGAATGTGCTCCAAATCCAAAAGAAGAGGAGTACATTCTAGCGGTGGAGGAGAGAAATCATTTGCACCGGTTTGCACTTTATATCAGCCTTTGGAATGAAGTTGGGGAGATTTAAATCTCCCATGTTCTCCACATGAGGACAAAGAGAAAGAGAAAAATATTTTCATCACATCATTCACTCATGGGGGTCTATAAGATGACTCCATTTTTGGAGTGGAAAATCGAGCTATGGGCATATTAAACGGATAAGACCTTTCCCAATTAGGTATTTGGTTTCATTGGAGCAAAGGAGAAGCCTACAACCAGTCATGCTTGCTTCTAAGCATGAGTATGAGCACCAAAGTACCAAGGATCGGTTGTAATACCTCCATAACCCAAATGCAGAGCAACTAAAAGAGGTATCGATTTGTTTCGGTTGACACCATGATGATTTGGGTAGAAGACCAGATTCTTGTTATTTTTCCATCCATTGTAACAACCATGTTCAGCTCCAAATCATTTGCATCACCGCTAATTTTGAAGAAAGGAAGCTATTTCGCATAACCAGTTGTAGATTTTGTTTAGTTTACCTTTCCCTTGGTTAGAATAGAGTACGTAGGTTTTTTTAACGGAAGAAGTGCTTATACACACTCTGCATGTCTCCTTTGAGGCATGTATGATTTGGTCTTTGTATATAAGTTTTGTTTTTATTGCTTAAGAGGGGCATGAGGCCATGCTCTTAAATTATTAAAGGTAGGAAGGCTCGTGTTTTCTGTAGTAGTTTTCATCTTCAAATAAACACAAATGCAGAGAAACTAAATTCATTTCAAAAAAATCCATTTACGGATAAATGAAAACCCTAGAGTCAAAACAATTTTTACTCTCAGAAACTCCATTCCCAAGATTTTCTTATGAAAATTGAGAGTGCAGATGTATGGGTAGGCTCAGGGTCAAAAAAACATAGAAAAGGTATGTAGTCGGGTTCACAAGTGTCTCAGGATCAAGACTTTGAAGTCAAGAATAGTTTCATGTTTTTCAAGCAGACTCCATGCCCAATGGATGCTTCAAGGCCACTAGTCTCTTCATCTAGTAGGCAGATGTCCCTGTGAGTTGCCAAAGTGTTATCCCAAATTTTTCCTAGAAAATTTGGTTAGAACAAGCCCTACAAATAAAGAAAAATGAAGGGAAATGATTCAGACCCACGAGATCTAGTTAAAAAACAAGGAAAATTGAAAAGCGAGGTGCGAGAAAGTCAAAATCGACCCTACACAAGAAGAAATAGAAGAAACGGTTCTTTTGAGTGTTTCAATATCTTAAATCTATTTAAAGGGTCAAGGGAGGACTCAATAATGGAGTGGTAGGGAAAAGGACATTTAAACAACCCTATGCAAAGAAAATGATTCTGCCAAGACATTTCATGTCTTAAATATATTTTACGAAGCTACGGGTGGACTCGAGAATGGAATTTTAGGGTTAGAGAAGAAGGGGAAGTGCCCCGAGAGAGGCGAGGGGACAAGAAGGAAATAAACAGTGAAGATTTGAAGTCCTCGGGCTCAAACTAGTTCAAGAAAAGGTCCAAAATAGACTAAGTATGAAGAAGCCAGCAGAGAGAGCCACATGGCCTAATGGCGCTTCTCAAAGATGAATCCAAAAATAGAGGCTCAAACAAGCTCTGCATCTCCACTTTTCCCGAGGCCAAAATGGAGGCATGGTCAAATGGTCAAACAAATTCAAAGGTAGACAAGGTAGGCTTCAAAATTGGCTAAGTATAAAAGTGCAAGTAGAGAGTGCCAAGTGTCAGCATGAAGCATGTCCAAGAGTTGGTCCAAAGGTGGAGACCCAAATGGCGCAATCTCACCATGTAGCTCAAAGTCTAAAAGTAAGAGGATCTGTTAAAAAGTCCACATATCGTGCGGAGGTGACAAGTGTAAATTTGATGCTCATCAAAGGAAAACTTTGGGTCAGGTTTTTAAGCGGCGCGGTGCCTCCACGTGTTTAAGCTAAGAAAGAGCGAGTTAGTTGAATAGTCAATGCATAAGCTAGGCCGGTGGAGGCTTCCAAGTATCTTAATGGTGCTGATTCAAGGGTTAAATAGAGAAAAGGTCCCCAAACAAGTGGACGCGTGTCCCAGAGGAAAGTGGGCCATCGGGGAAAAAGTTGGTTCTTTGCCCCTTGTTATCTCAAAAGGGGTAAAAGTTGCAAAATGGCCTACAACTCCACCCAAGGAAAAATTCAGCATTTAGGCCTTAGTCAAACCAAAGCGGTGTAACAACCCAAAAACCCGACACATACAACACACGGTGAAATACGAGAATAAATTTTTTTGTTTTGACTTCACATGCTTGACACATAACATGACGCAACATGCCGTCACCAAGGATACAACTAACACTGTGGACAACTTGATACAAGGATGGCCATAAAGGCAGCACGGAAACGTTCACACCTATCAAGGACAATACATACATATTTTTTTTTCTTCTTTTTGACAAGACAACATGGAAGTCCAACCACATGACACACTTACATTTAGGGCATCCCATGAGGAAATTCTTATTAAATTTTCTTGTTTACTAAAATGTCTCTTAATTCTTAACTTACGTTCTTATAAAATTTCATGTAATGATTCACATAATTCCTTTCTGAGGAGAACTTCTATCTTTTCAACTATTGACTAAATAGCTTAAGGCCAAGCTTTTAAACTAGGATCATTAATTTTATGTCCAAGGATTTTTTTATTCATTTGATTTTAGAACATTTTCCATTTCTTACAAGGTTAATTAAACTTACTCAAGTCACTAACACATGTTCCACACCTCATTGCACGGATGAAGGCATAAGCTCGATTGAGTGGAAAGTACCGCTTAGGGTTCATAACAACGACCTTCTTGTTTAAGGATCAAATTTTGACCTTTCTTAAGAAATATCACCATGAATCAAGGCAAGGGTTAATGAACGGGACAACAGAATTTAGCTTGTGGTCACATTCACAAAAGCGAGAATAAAGGAATCGTACTCTGACCACCCGATATAGAAATAGTAAATTCTCCGATAATGTCAAAAAAAAGGTAACAAGATTTATTATTCGAACATCCTACTCGAGCAAGAATGCCACACAAGTCCACTAAAACTCATACAGCCTATGAGGGGGTTATGGCCACTCAAGGACCCAATTCAAAGATCATGTAAAAAGGAATGCATTGCATTTGCGTACACCTTAAGAAAATGTAGCTGACGTTTTTGATTGCTATGCCCAATGTTTAATTATATATTCAAGATTAACAACATCCACGAATGATAAGTTGAAACTTTGAAAGCTCTCTCTTAAGCCATGTGAGTAAAGTGCCAACTCCGCACATCCCTCAATGAAAACCCCTTTATTCCCAACATAATAAAATATTTCAATGTTATACACTACTAACTTACTTACCGATATGACGAAGAAGGTCTCATAAAACATTGTTGCTTGGGGGGGGTAAATGTAATTTACCTTTCACGGGTCCCCGAAAGCATCTCAAGCCTCAGACTTAATTCCATGTTCACCACATCCGACATATACTTCATTGTTTGTTGCTCGGAAGGGTAAAACTCTTGTTCCTACACTCACTACCATGGGGGGCGTCCAGGCAAGGAAAGGCTTTTCTTATAATAATAAAAGATTTAAGTAACTTACATAGTTATGTTGGTAGCAGTATAGGGTATCCCATGTACAAAACGAGAGTCCCTTGAATACTTTAAGTATTTTCTCCTAAAGGTTTGAGTAAGGTTTTCCTTATAAAAACCCTCAAATTTTCCATCTCAAAGAAGTGATGGACCTTTCATAAGACCAGTTAGGGAGGTAATACAAATGTAGGAGGGTAGCGAGGATATCCCTTGGCAGTGGTACTAAAATTTTTAAGGTCGTCATAAGCTAGGTAAGTAAGTTAGATTTGGCCAAAACATGTTTGTATAAGACGGCGCGCAAACCCACTATCTAGTCATAGCTTGATCCACATCAAACCAAGCATAATACACAGTTCGTTAAAGCTTCTAAAAAGGATAAAAATTTACGATGTTCCAACCTTGTAGTTGACCTCCCAGGTGAAATTGGGATGAGATTATACCAAATTAGATTGCTAAAAAGAAAAGGATGAGCAAGGGTCTCTCTAGTATCATTTCCAATATGAATTAATATTAGACCGTGATAACAACAAAAGGGCAATAAATACACTTCTTCTCCAGAGGTAAATAGTTTTATTCATTTATCACCTGCTCTCCTCTATAACCATAGGGATACATAACGGAGGTAAAAAGCAAATCACATTTTTTTGTTTTCTAAAGAGGACAGCACTTAAACAAACAACTCCTCATTGCCATGCTGAGGAAGGTCCAAAACCAGGTCGCAGAAGGAAGAAAACTGCTCCTACAGGCATAACACAGACGTATCTAATAAGACCCCTCACACATCTAGCAAAAGCAAGAAAATACACTCTTGGCGGGGAAGGCGTGCAAAAGCCACACAGCATTTCAAATGATAAAAATCTCACGCAGAGCTTATCTCAAACCAACACAAAGCACACAATTACCAGGAGAACAAGCAATAATCATGCATTTAATTATAAAAGGAAATAGCTGGAAAAAGGGGAAAAGCAGCTCATGCCTGTTCCTCCTGATTCAACATCACTCCTGGCTCTGAAAGGCATCTACCGCAATGGTAATTAAACCTTTTCCTTCATCAGATTTGAGGACAGCGTCAAACTCTCGGTGCAAACACTTCAGCTGTAGCTTGTAAGGTGTGATAATTCCAACAGAAACCTTTATGCCTGCCAAATCAGTGACTCGTTGAAGCAGCTCATAAAATTGCAAGGTAAAACGTGCTTCATGAATAATCTGATATGAAACAGGTCGGCCTCTATGAGGTTCTCTTCCATGGGTTACGTCGTAAAACAAGCAAGGTCTCAGTAGAGAATCTCTGTAATAAATTTCATCAGGTCTGCTGGTAACACCCTCACTGTCCAAGGTCGATTTTGGAGAAACAACTCAGTACAAGATCTGGATCGAAAAAAATATCCTGCTACCTTCATCTCCCAAGACATTTTCTCCAACATTGCAAAGATCTCCTGTGCCCGTGGGTGTGATCTGCCACTTACACAAAAGCATGCACCATTTTATTGCCTTTAAACCAACTACATCCGAGTTTCTTTTTAATTCCTCTATCCTTCATCGATCTCCTTCCTGCACCCTCTCTTTCCTTTCACCCCTCGCCATGAGAGCCTGCCTACTTAGTGACTCGATGAAGAAGTTCATATAATAGCAAGCAAATCGTGCTTCATGAATATACTAAAATGAAACAGATCCACGCCTATGAGATTCTCTCCATGAGTTACATCGTAAGACAAGTAAGAAGCAATAGAGAATCTTAGAAATAAATCTCATCAGGTCTTCTGGTAACACTCCTGCTGTCACTTAATCGATTTTGATACAAAATATCTTGAAGGAGAATCCCGACTTTGAGGATGCAGTCGAAACTGAACGGATAACATCATAGTTGGACAACCTGCTTGTTGGAGGCGCTCACGAAGGCTTCCACTATCGTTTGTAGCATGTAACTAGAATTTTAGGGAAATAGCAGTGCGGGTCTCTGCTATGGATCCCCAACAAGAACACATCTCACCGCTGGTGAGAAGAGGAGGAACTACGCCTCTTTGCACTTGCTGGTAGCTGTGCGCGGCTAGGAGAAGGGAAACAGGCCTCCTTTTCACCCGAAACGCCTCAGGAAACAACAAGGAAACTCCATCCAGTCTCCTCACGTGGCCAGGCCGAAAGAAAACCGTGGGCAGACCAAACAAGCAGGGTAGGGGACAGAGATCAGTGAGGAATCCTTTTTGCAATAAACAGACCAAGATGCGACCTGGAGCTGTCGGCACGCAAGGGGGAGGAAACTTTAAATGTTTTTTTTTTTTTTGGCAGGTGTTGGTTGAGCCACCCACCCCCAACCATGATTTCCAACCTAAATCCTTTAATGTGTCTCCACGTAACATAAAGGCAGTTGTTGGGTCAGAGTGAACCGCACAATGAGAACAGTTCAAAGTTCAAAACCACTAAATCAAATAGGTGCGAGTTGATTGATAGTGATTGAGCAGTGTGAACGGATGATGTCGGTTGTGGCTGGAGCAACAGCCATGAAATACCAAGTTTGAAATGAAATCATTATCTAAACCTGAAGAGGGGATTTGGTTCTCACATCGAATTGCTTTGCTTCGGCAATCTCGCCAGTTTATCACAAAAAAACACAACTTGAAGCGGCAAAATTGATATGTTATGGGCAATGCATGACTAGAGCACTTACTTGGAGGAAGCAGGTAGGGTACTCTTTATCAAATAAGTGAAGAATTTTTCCCATTTACCTCAGATTACCAATGAAATATTTATTAATCTTCTTATACAAGGATAATGATCGATCTATACAACGTATCATTAATTACCTTTAATTCTTTTAAAGAATTTCTGAATACCTTAACCTTATCAAAGAAAATAAGATCATTTTCATTCTATCGACAAGAATGAAGACCATACCCTTATCCCTCGAGAAAAAGTAATGATTATACAATGTAATGGCAGACATATCAAAGACCCTATACTGAGCAATAGTTGGTTTCATCGCCTTCCAAACGCACAGGGAACAAATTTCCTCTAAAGATTCATTAATAGATAACAGAATTCAAGCCTTCGCGAGGCTTACCGACCCAGAACAGAATTCTCTATATATTTTAAAGTAAAGCACTCAGCCTTTTACATAAGCCCTCAACATAAAAGCACACTCAGAAGTCAGACTTTCACCTTCCCATTGGAGTAACAAAACCCACACAGAAACCAAGGATCAAATGCTGATTAGAATGGAAAGAGTACCCAAGTTTTTAAAACTACTGGAAAACGACGGCACCCAAGAATACTTGTAAATTTTAAATCCGTATTATTTTTTTTTTTTTTTTTTAGGAAAAGAAATAAACACAAGAACCAGATATATCACAGCGACCCGTTTATTCACAGAATTTACTCACGCATTCAAGCCGTTAACCCATATTTTATTTTTACTTTACAGAATAGGTATAACCCAAATACCCAACGACAAACAGAGAATTTCTGTTCATATACTCATTATAATCGAAATGAGCAATAAAGAAAAGGAGAAGGGCAATCCATGCTTAGCACTCGATTCAGGATGAACAGGTGTGACGTAGAATAGGGCATTACAAGCGGGGAGTGGGAGGAAAAATTTTAAATTTTCCTTTTGACAAAAAGGCACAAAGGAAAATATTGGAGCGCACCTCCCCAGCCAACCAAAGGGTGCCACATGTCCAAGCTAAGTAGTGGGGCCATAGGAGTTTTCTGGATTTTGTGATTCTCACGGAAAAGGGAAAAAGATAAATTTTGAGCGTCTGCAAACCAATTTTTCCCTAATATGGCTGCCACATGTCCCATATTAAAGAAGGGGCCTATTTTCAAACTGGTTTTCCTACCCATTTGTACGGACCCGATGCAAACTTCGAAGGGGCATATCTTTCGACTCAGGGCTCGAAATATTGCAAATCTAACACCATTAGAAAGATCTCAACCTCATCTATGCCTTGGGAGGTCTGAAACTTTATTTTTTGGGAGGTTGGGTGGGAGAAAAATGAAGAGGAGTCTTCTAGGCCATTAATGCATAATCCAATCTCTTTAAGCTTGCCAGATCTAATTCAATTTGATCTGTTGGGAACCAGTGATAGATTGTGGGTGGATTTGCAAAGGGCATTGATTGATGGCATTTGAATATTCAAGAGAGGATTCGATGCGTATCTCATGGTGGTTGAAGAAGGATTCAATTTTTCCTTCTTCTCTCTCTCTTATTCTTTCTATATATTGTAACACTTCTCATTTTTGAAAGAGAGACACTGCAGGCATAGAGAAACTCTATCAAATTTATTTCTCGACACCATTTTTGAGCATCGAACCTTCTCCTATGCCTGGAAAATGTATTTGTGCCTCTATTCCAAAAATGTAATGTTACATGCACCTTCTAGAGCATTAAAAATGTGTTTTTGTGGTGTTTTTCAACCCTTTGTATCATTTTGTTGTTTCTTCATGCCTCTCCCTTCCGTATTTGTGTTTCTATACATCTATTTCACATTCGTAGGTGTAGGATGTTTTTTTCATGGATTTTAATTCGAACTTGAAGATCTAGGCCATGTTACTTTTGTTTGACCTCCCTCATCTCCATTTTTTCTATTTCTTTCTCCCTCAACAGAATATCTCACTTCCTTTACTGGTGTATCACCATTTTAGTGTAGGTTCTATTTTTCCTTGTTTTCTTTCTCTTCTGTCTCCTTGGAAGTTAGATTAGGATTAGATTATCTTTCCTGCACTAGAATAGCTCGTGGCTAGGTAGTTTAGGAAGAGGAACCAACCTTCTCTGGAGAGCTTTCCCACTTTGCAAGGTCCCACACTTTAGGGAAAGTTCAATGTTATGCAATCATACCAGATGAGTCTGCCTTAGAAAGAAGATATCTATAACTCATTTGGGGGTGCTATGATTTCACACTAATGAGTCTTTCATATGTTCTTAAATGGAACACTAGTAATTTAATATCAATATATATATAAACAATTGATGATTATCCTAATGTTGAGAAACAAAATGAGGTCATCATAGAAGCTAAGAAGTATACCATGTAATTCCTTAAGAGGAATTAAGATATATGTGAGAATTTGATAAGATTTAAGTAAAATCATAAAGATACAAGGCTACAAGTGTTCAAAGCACTAGGTGAAGTGCCCTTACTATTGAAGATATAATTCCGTAAATGTTCAAAAGGCATGGTTGAATAAAAGTATGGGAACCCCATAAAAGTGCAAACTTAAACACTACATATGATATGTGCCATATAAAATACCCCAAACGAAAAAAATGTAATGATTGTGTGAGTTAATAGATATGAAATGAAAAAAATTGTTGATGTATATGCATTGGGATTATCATTTTGACAAAATATGTGTGGGTATGAATGGGAAGACTTGTCTTACATAACTAAAATAGTTTGTTATAATGAAATAAAAATTTATTGGGGTCCTAGATGAACCTTAGCTGAAACTTATGGTCGTGATAGTTAAAATATAATTTGACTAATATAAATGGTTTGAGGCGGCCATTATCTACAATTTTCAGAGATCTTGGTGTAATTATAGAAAAAAATATATAAGATATTAAGTAAAGATATATGAATTTTGGCAATGGTGGATAAAGGTGGAAATTCCCCCTTTGTGTGAAGTTTGAATCTATTCCTATGGAGAATGTAGAGGAGGATGAGGAAGAGATAAATATCTATAGATTAACTAGACTAGGAAAATGTCAAAAATTGGTAAAAAGAGTGAAAGGTGAATCGGATGGAATGATACTCTTAGTCACCCAACTTGTATTGCACAAAATGGGTACAAGAATCATATGATATAATTAGTCAAATATGTGTAATAATGTGGAAATTAAAATAGAAAACTAATTTGGTGCATTGACCAAGTTAAGTAAAGTGTATAGTAGATTAAAATCAAATATGGATTCTATTTGTAAAAGCAGTATGAAGGACAATAGAGGTAAGTAAATTGGTTGGAAAATTTGTTTGTTTTACCTTTGTGTTATAGTTTTATTATTTTTAAATTGTTAAGTCGTTACATTGATTCTTTGGTAGAGTTAATTCGTTCTTATTGTTTGTTGAATACATCTGTTATAGACATGTAGTCACAGTCTAAAACAGAGTTAATGTAGAATGAAAAAACTTTGACCCTTGGGAATAAAAATATCTTGAAAAGGTGTATATGAATTTTCAATGTCTTGAAAAATGTTCACAATTCATTCGAGTTAAGAGAAGCTTCAATTAAAAGCTACAACCAGTCTTGAAAGAGAGAGTATTTAATTATCTGATAAAAACATGAGTGTAGATGTCTTACGAGTTGTTCATGAAGGGATTTTCTTCTTGGAAGTTTTCTTAGGTTGATCTGAGACCTTCCAGTTCTTACATAATCAAGAAAGAATATAAATTATATGAGAAATACTAAATTTTGTACTCTTGGGCTTGCACATAATTTAAAACACTCATGATAGGGTTTGAGAAGGAAAAACATTGTTTTCTTGAGAACATACCATCAAAAAGTCGAAAAATATAATAAATTTGTATCTCGAGGTTGTTGAAGATATTTTCAAGGATTTAGATCAAACTATTTTTCTTCCGAGAGAATTCCTTGACTTTTTACGAGAGAAATAGAATAGGACAAATTATGCAAAACGAGTTGTAAAAACACCTCTTATACGAATTGTGTTAAGAAAACTTCTTGGAGTCTAAATTAAGTCTAATTGGGTATCTATAATGATCTATTTTATTGTTATAAACTTCTTGAATTTGAGATTAGATAAGAATAAACAATAAGCCACGACTACTAAGACTATTCTAGCCTAAAATTGACATCAAGATCCGAATTCGGGCAATACAAGGAGTTTTTGTTTTTGGGAGAACACTAATCTCTACTCTTAGGAGGTATGTTATAGGTGAGTAGAGTTTAATTTCCTATTGAATCATTTTCACTCCACATAAATTTCCTTAAACCTCAACTATAGGCTTAGTGAAGGAAGAAGTAAACTAGATCTTGGAGTTAAAACCAATATATGAGATTTTCTACAAACTTTATCTACGTCATACATACTAAGGGATATAAAATGTAAACAAGTTTTGAATATTTATGTGTCAATTGTAAGGTCTAAAGGGTCCATGAGTAGTATAGATACCCTAATCGGGTCTTCAATTGAGACATTCAATTTGATAAGGTTGGGTCACTTTCACAATGAAGAATGAGTGAGGAAATTCTTAGAGTATAAAGGAGGTTTAAGTGATATTATTGTTGTGCATGAGTTATGTTGTAAAATTCATAGACATTGTCCTATGTTATAATAGGATAGAACATGAAAATGTATGTCATGTATGATATGTATTATATTTTTAATGATGAATAAAATAATGATTTTTATGTTCCATAACTATTCGTAATGAATAAATTTATAGAATAGTTTGTACGTAGATGTGTTATAATGGTGATATAGTTATGTATATTTTGTAAACTTAATTGGGTAGGGTTTCTTGTGTTATTTCCATGTGAATTTACATATGCTCAAATGGTCTTTGTGATACTCTCCTTTAGCAAGGAGCTCCCTCTTCTCTTATACCTTCCATGTGATACTTTTAGGCTCAAACTCATGATTGAAAATTCCAATGCACGTGAGATTCATTTTTATGTTTATTTTTCATCTTAGGTTTTTTTCTAACACAATATTGAGAGAGGGTCCTTGAATAGAAACACTTTTAGTTGCATTATTAAGACCCCATTCCATTATTTTATGAATTCTGGACATGTGTACATCATATACATTGATGTATATTAAATCATTCTTTAATTGATAAATATTTAGTTTGATTGAATAAATTGGAATTCATAGTAAAGGATAAAATATGACATAAGTCTCTATCGTAGTTACAAGATGATTTATGTAATGATTTATATGAATTTTTGTTGTAGAGAGACATGAATGTGTGTGTGTGATGACATATTTCATTAAGAATGTGTGTGTGTGTGTGTGTGTGTGTGTGTGTGTGTGTGTGTGTGTGTGTGTGTGTGTGTGTGTGTGTGTGTGTGTGTGTGTGTGAGAGAGATGAGATATTTCATTAAGAATAGATGAAACCTTAGATGATCATGTGGTTGGAAGGAAACAATTCTATAAAAATTAAAACATGTAGAGATGAGGTTTAGACTCAATTTTTTTGTATGGTGGAGAGGTGCATTAAATGACTACAATTTATATTTTGTATGTTTAACATATTCCTAAATTTTGAAATGGTGTACCCAATTAGTATAAGTTGGAACATAATGATTAACTGGTCTGGCCAACCCTCAATGTATATGGGTCTATCACTAATATATAGGTTAATATTTAATAATATGAAATATTTATATTTCTATTATTAAATATGCTACCTAGGTATATACTTTAGGTTAAATATTTAATATCATGAAATGATTATATTTCTAATATTAAATGTTATAAACCTAGGTGTATGTGTCAACCATTTTAGACTGAAAATGTGGGTCGGGAGACATACCCGATCACTTTATATAAAAAGGACGTTAGGTCCTCATTTGATATATTCATAAAATATATAAAAGGCGTGCAAATTAAGTGATTTGGTTTTACCCTTGCTAAATAGTGTTTCAAATGAATAGGTGATCTTCTTTGGATGTAAAATAAGTTACGTGAAGTAAAAATTTATTTTCAAAGTGGTTTTTACCTATTGGGGTTTTCCACTATAAATATTGTGTCACTATTGTTATTTATTTCTGTAAGTATTTCTTTATTTACTTATGTTATGATGTAATCTTTATTTAAATATTTCTTTGTAACATTATATAATATGTAAGTTGATTAAATTTGTATTTATTAGAATCCTCAAATTCTAATAGTATCAAGTGGTTTTTATATATTATATTTATTTTGTGTTGGAATAAGTGTCATATGTAATACTTTTGAGGAAAGAAGGTTATGCAGGGGTAGAAAGTAGTGTTTCTACAATGATAGAGGATATTTTATGTATGTAGAAAGTAGTCAAGTCAAGGTTGTTGAAATGGATGATTCAAAAGATTAAACCAAAAATAACTAATTTATACAAATAAAATGTTTATATACTACTTTCTTTATGGTTTCTTCAATGGTGTCTCCTCTTTGTCCTCTTAAAAGGGATTTTTTCTCTCATGGTTGAGATTCACTCTACAAAAAACACTAAATTAATGTGATTTTCACTAAAAAAATTTATGTTACAAAACATATAGCTTTCCTTAATATTCTTCTTCAAATGAAACCCTAAGGTGAATAGCTTAGTAGATAACCCAAGAACTAAATTTCTATATTAATAATTGTTTGGCAAACCTATATGCTCAGATACCTCTCTTTGGAATTGAGGATGTAGAAAAATAAATTAGGAATAAAAACAACTTCTATTATATACATAGTGAAAGCTTCAACTCATTTACAAAGTGATTTTTTCAAAGATTAGTTATTTGAATACCTTAATTAAAAATGAATTAAAAAATATTCTATTTATAGAGCCCATTAAAGGGTGAGGTCACTGAAATACATACACCTAACCATAATAAATTTACACTTAAAGTAATTATAAAAATCTACATATAATTTACGAAAAGGGTTCCAAAATTGCATGGGACTAGGTGGTAACATGTCGAGAAGATGGGGCATGCTAGTAAGTTTAATGTGAGTATTTGAGGGTGGAACATTTAGTATGAGTGGTTGGGACTACAAATTCTAACAACAATGAACCATTCTACAAGTAACATGATTACTATGAGTGGGTTAAACATCAAGTTTGTAATCAGCCACACTTCATAAGTGGTAACACGTATGGACCACAACAACAAATGTTGTATGTACATTTAATATTATTGTGTTGAAAGACAAAGTTCTTGAATATGTGACTAAACATATTCACAAAATTTATTTTTCTTGGAGTGTGAAATGTGTGAATTATTTGGAGGTAAAAACAATTCTATTTGGAACAAAAATTTTAAAATATACGCTGATATGGTATTGAAAAATATAAATCATACTATTATATATTTTTATGTATTTATGATTGTATTTCCAAAGTAGTTACACATATTAAAGTTTCAAAAATATAATATATTTATATTAAGAGAGATCAAATAGGAGAAAACTCAAATTGTATGTTGATAGTATGTGCATTTTAAGATGTTATTTTACAAATATCTTAAGGGATTCATCTATTGCATTATGCACAATGGTTTTGGAGGTTTATTACCTCTACTTTAAAATTATTTTTCCATCAAGACATTAGAGTGGAGCCATGTGAAGCTTGTTGGAATTTGCAGTTTTTATATATTGAGGATATATTAAAAATATGGATTATATGAGGATATAATGAAATGAATACATATCACCTTTATATAAATCACAATAGAAACTAACAATGGAAAGACTCAAAACTTAGAATTCCACATTATATGTCACTTTGTGGATTTTAAGTGAGGTCTCAAAATGAGAACCTAATACATTTAAACAATTGAGCTTAACCCTTGATATGCTGGGGTTTATACTCGAGGATAACTTCATCTTTAGAACTATAGATTTCCAGAGCATTGTTGAAAATGTATGAGTTGACATAATTTTATGTCATGTAGGAAGTGTAAATTTGTTTATGGTGAACATATTGTGAAAAGGGGAGACACAAGAAGAAGAATTTCACTTGTAGGAAAGTAAATAAAACACATGAGATAAGTCATTTCCCTTTCTTTGTGGTGTACAAAGAAACACGACGTCATGTATTTGATGTGATATTTTTGAATCTAAAACTAGAGACATTAACGATTGCTAAGTACTTATAGAACTATGTAACAAAACATTATGTGTGTTAAGACAAACTACTATTTCTTCGATTGAGTAACAAAGATTCAAGAGACGGGCAATATATTTAAAATGTGGTAAATAAAGAGGATTGGAATCCATGCATATGGAACTTAGTTTTTATGTGGCATGATTGACCACTATTACTGATAATTTTCATTAATTTTTTGAATTATATCTGATGTGGAGAAGAACATAAGAGTTAAGACTACATAGAAATGTGAAACATCATCTTGTAAAATGAATTTTTAAAAATTGGCATAGGAATAGTGGTGATAGCACAATACTAATACAAAAATACTCAAGGAGTGGAAGCTATCAAGGATAAGGGAAAATGTGAATAAAAATATGCATGGTGGAATATATCAGGGCCACTATGGTCTTTCATATATGCATAAATGAAACCATAATAATTTAATATCAATTGATATAAATAGTTGATGATTATCCTAATGTTGAGAAACAAAAGGAGTTCATCATAGTATAGGATACCATGCAATTCCTTGAATATGAATTAATATATATGTGAGAGTTAGATAACATTGAAGGAATTAAAATCACAAAGATACAAGGCTAGAAGTGTTCAAAGCACTAGGTGAAGTGCCCTTACTATCGAAGATAGAATTTCATAAATGTTCATAAGGCATGGTTGACTAAAAGTATAGGGGAACCCCATAAAAGTTGAAACTTAAACACTATATAGGATATGTGTTACATAGAATATCCCAAATGAAAAATAAATCCTAATCATCATGTGAGTTAGTACATATGAAATGAAAAAAATGATTGATGTATATGCATTATGATAATCATTGTGATAAACATTTTGAAACCTTCACTATCAAATGTATGTGGATCTTTCTACCCTATTTACCTTTTTATTTTTGGATTGATGATTACTTCAAGGCTATTGGGAATGCTTAGGGTAAATTCTTAGTTGTGGATCTAGAACTGACTCTTTTGATCATACCACTTTTGCTCGTATTTTGGTAGATATGGATATGACTGCTAATTTCCTTACCACAATAGAGCTGAAAGTAATGGATTCTACTTGGACCCAAAACTTGGATTTTAAAGGTCTCCCTTTCATTCGGGAACCAGGGGTGAGGAGAAGTGTGAGAAAATGGATGAGCAGGAGGAAATCTTTGAGAGGAGGGGTTGTCCTTCCGCCCACTAAACAAGTTATTAAATTACAACAAGAGGTTGGAAATGAGGGGGTTTCTAAATCCCCTTGTTCTTTCATAGATTAATAGTTTGAATAACAAGGAGCCACTTGAAATTTTTCTTTCTGTCTACCCGGATGAGAATGTAGATCCTAATCGGGGATAGTTGGAAGGTTGTGAACATAAAGAAGAATGGTAAATTTGGTAATTCACCTCTCAAGATGAGCCTCAAATCTCGAAAATGTAAATTCCTACGTAGTTAGGATCCCTGGGGTAGTGGGCCAAGATATTTTGGTTGTTCCCTTTGCTGGGATTTTCTTCCTTTACGGTGTTTTCCTCTTTCATGTGTTGGCTTGTCTAATTGTTTATCCTTGTGACTATGGGATCTTGTTTCTCATTTGTTTATCTTTTGGGATTTATTACTTATCTTTTGTTGTTTATCTTTTTGGGTTTTATTACTTATCTAATAAAAATATAATCATTTTGACAAAATATGTGTGGGTTTGAATGGGTAGACTTGTGTTGGAAAACTAAACTAGTTTGTTATACATGTAAAATAACATGAAATAAAAATTAATTGGGGTCTTAGATGACCTTGAAAGCTGGAACTTATGGTTGTGATAGTTAAAATATATTTTTAACTAATATAAATGGTTAGACAGGGCCATTATCTACAATTTTCATGGAGATCTTGGTGTAATGATAGAAAACAAGATATAAGATATTAAGTAAAGATATATGAATTTTGAAAATGGTCGATAGAGGTGGAAATTCCCTCTTTGTGTGAATTTTTAATCTATTCCTATCGAGAATGTAGAGGAGAATGAGGAAGAGATAAATATCAATAAATTAAATAGACTAGGAAAATGTCAAAATTTTGTAAAAAGAGTGAAAGGTAAATCAAGATGAATGATACTCTTAGGCACCCAAATTGTATTGCACAAGATGGGTAAGAGAATCATATGATATAACTAGTCAAATATGTACATGTAATAATGTGGAAATTAAAATAGAAATCCAATTTGGTGTTTAATAGGTTAGTGAAGTGTAAAGGAGAGTAAAATCAAGTATGGATTCTATTTGTAAAATGGTATGAAGGAACAATAGAGGTAAGTAGCATAACTATTTTCTAAGTGGAAAATAATATGTAACAAGTAGATAAATTAAATTCAGCCAAGGATGGATATTTTTAAACTCCTTTGGTAGGGAAAATAGTAAACAAGATTTTGGAGCAACAATTGATATATCAAGATTTTAAAGGAAATAATTACTAACATTCAAGGTACAGAATGTGTAAAACATGGAAATCATCAATTGAGAAAATATATGAAGTAAAAGAGACTCTTATGGTGGAGGTAAAAAATCAAGGATAAACCAGATAAGGAATGTTACTTATTGATAATCCATGCATGTTGCACAATAGGATATCTATTCATACCTCAAAAACTCAGTGACATCAGACACACACAACAAGTAAAGTAGGTGTGAGTAAAAATCTAAATTATCACTATGTAAGGCATTTTTTCTAATATTTCTAAGTATAAGTGGTTATTGAACATGTATGGCCTCCCAAAATCATCTACCAAGATATAAGGATAAGTATGAAGTTTGATAACATTTTTTTCTATAGTGCATAAGAGGACTCTAAATAAGGTGATTATACTACCTAAAATTTAATCTTAAGGCATTTGGATATAATAATTTGACATTAATCTTAGTGTCCTACTATTTATACATTTATTAACTAAATTCTGAGGCATCCTACCCAGTTCCTACATTTAGATTCCACTAGGCCATCACTATCTTTTCAAATTAGAACCTCCAAAATCAATAAAACTCATAGAGAACACATCTTGATATATTAGTGATTTGCACCATGTCTCTTACTAGGTTCCATCCTAATTCTATATGGGTTTTCATTCAAGATTAGGTTCATCCAAAATATCCATCTAAGGTTGATGAAACCATATATTATAATTATAATGGTTAATTTCAAATACACAAGTTTCCTTATTTATCTTAGTATAGACATCTAAATTTGTATTTAGGTACTTTGTGGTATTTATTTGTCTTATATCCCTTAATCATGTGACTTGTGCATCTGACCAAATCTTAAATATATTATTCAGGTCTTTGATAAGGCTTGTAAATACTTCCTATTACCATACTTTGTTACTCATACACCTACAATTTTGATCTCATTTATCATACACAGCTTATATATATCTTGTTATATTTCTCTATATTTACACTTACAACATTCTACATACCTATAAATTACAATCAACGTTTAAATGTAACCGTCATATGCTTTTGTACCCATTCAACCATTATATTTGTACTTGGCTGGCGGTCATATTTTATTTTTAATCTTTTTCAATTTTTATTCATCCTTAATACGAAAACACATTCCACTAGGAATGGAATTAAAACAAGTTATACAAACTCATTTATTATTATATTTCATGCTCAAGATCTCCTCTATAAAATACTTATCAAGTATTGAGAAAAGTTACCATAATCTTCCCTTAATCAAGGAAGACATGAGGAACAACTTCTATGTAAGTTTGAAGCACTCTAAACCAAAATAGATGAATATCAATCCAAGTCAAAAATCATTTCAATGTTAAATCAAGAACTATCAGTATCTGCATACCAAAGGGTACTTAGAGTTGGTTTTAATATAACTTGAGATATTAATCTACATGTACTTTATTTTATCACTCACAAATGGAACATATAAACTATACTTCGTTATCTAACTGCTTTTTTAAGCAACAAGGGAAAAAATAGGGAAGTGACACTCTAGAATTGCATTTACTCTCGTCACAAGAACTTAGAGAATTACATGGATGTTGATCCACTCATTTAGATAATTTGTTGAATCACTTGGTCGAGGAATTGACAAGGGCATTGGCCAAAAATGGAAATCAACTAAAATACACAACTCTTAATTTTATATAATGTCTATTTTAGTTTTAGGACATGAAATTGGAGTATGCATGAGAATTACATGATGATAAAAAAGTGTAAGCCATTAAAAATAAATATGAAACAAGCTAGATCAACACAAAAAAGTGTAGAATGGTTTTAAACACCGGCATAAATTTGGACAAAATCATTTCACTCTAGTACATCTAAATGTGAGGCTAGTTTTAAGGAAGGTTTTAACACTCCATTTCATATATAAATCATCTCTGATCCATGTCATATCTTTTTTACCTAGTTTCAAATCCAAATCTTACTTGGAATCGGAAAAAAAAATCTAAATGTGCTTATCTTCTTAAAAGTTTTACTATCATCATGTTCTTTAATTGAATGAAACTTTTTAATATTATTTTATATGTACTTTCATATCTAAATGGTTAAAATATTTATCTATTAATATGATGGCACATAATTTTATAATATTTCAATCATAGTTAAATTAAAATAAATAATTAATATTTAAATTAGGTGTAATCAATTGGTGAACCTACTTATTGATCTTAGAAAACATTCCCTATCCTCTAGAATTTGATATTTATCTCTTCTATCATTTTAATTTCATATTTAAATTCTGATTTTTATATCCTAAATCTGATATTACAATTTAATCCTAGGTTTTTTATCCTTTGCAAACCTTTTCTGGGTTTACACACTCTTTATGATTTATAGGGTTACAAATGGATTTATATCCAAAAATGTATATTCTATTAGGTATTGATTTTATCACATGGCTTATACATTTTACCTCTATTATCTATTTCTATAAGGAATGCACCAATTGTTTCATCACCTTTTAGCTCACTAATTTACCCTCTAAAGGTATTATGGACCTATATAAACCATATTTACTATGGTTCACATTCAAAATATATTAATCAGGTGGGTCTTAGTTGATGATGGCTCCATAGTGAATATATTTCCTTACTCCTTACTCCAAAAATTGGGTGTTTCTATGAGGTATGTTCAACGATCAACTATTTTTACAAGGATATTTGATAATAATCCTCATCACACAATGGGAAAAATCACATTATACATATTTTTGGATCTATATTATTTCACATCTTTGAGTCTCCTTTGTGTTAAAAAATAATTTATTGAAAAATTATGGACCTATTATATGACGAGTTATACCCTCTGCATTATATAGATGCATTAAATTTATCCATTATGGACATGATTACACTATCCCCACCAATGATGAGCTCTATTTATTTTCAAGTTCCAATATTCAATTCTCACAAACAATTTGTTATCTCCCATAGATTAAATTATCAATTGGTGGATACTCACTTTAAGAGCCCTCACGAGTCCATCATGGACATCACCACTAATAATTTTAAGGATAATTTAATAATTATGATATCAACCATAATCATGAAAATCACATGTTTTTGAAGATGTTGAGCATGAATTTTAATAATTTCTTAGTTTTAACTTGTATCAAATAAAGAATCTATGTTACATAGTTAGATATAAACATAGAACCTCATGTAAAAATATATTTTCTCCTTTTCCAAAATCTCAATCCATGATAGGTAATCATAAAAATTCATGGATATGAGGGTGTTTTACCTTCTAGTTAGTTAATATTATATTTATCATTACAAGAAGTAAAATACAAAAATGATAGTTACAAAACAATTCATCTTACGCTTAAAGTGACTATTCTAATTTTTGTATATGTAGATGTTAAAATTCCAGAACTTTGTATCTTTAAAAGGTGATCTAATATGGATAAAATTTGGATAGTTCCATGTGTATTCTAGATGGTAGAGAAAATACAACATTAAAAGTTAAATTCTAGAGATATTGCATAGTTATGCGGTGGTAAATCATTGTGTATTATAGTGTGGAGTATGTTCTAAGGTTTTTTGCATGATGTATACTTCAGGAGAAGCTACATGGCACCAAGGAGTTATGTAGTAGAAAAAAATTGAATTCACTATTGTGAAAATAAATCATGCGTCTATATAGAAAATTTCAAGATATTGTACATTTTAGAGCTCTCGAGTCCTAAGGAAGATATTTCAACCTATGTGGTTGAACATGGATTATTTATGCTTGTTGAGTCGGGGAAAATTACTTAGATATTTTCAAGTTATACTGAAAAAAATTAGATATGGCGTGATCTACTGATGCACCCTCATGGACGATAATCCATTCTTAAAGGTAAATATATCATCTTCATAATGAAGAATAATTATAAATCTAAATTTTTAATATTTACGTATATAAAAGAAAAAAAAAGACAAACCGATCACGAGGCCCAAACAATAGTGTTTTACATATATAAAAAACAATTGATCTGCCGATGCCGCAAAGGTAAACACTTTTAATCCTAGTTTGTAGGAGATCAAATTTGTATAAATATCTCTATCCATGTGAATAAAATTATCCCAAATGAATTGAAATTATACATTTTTATATTCGGTGTTATTTTATTTAGTAATCAATATTTATTTATTTGCATGCAAAGCTATACTAAATATAAGATGGATTTTAACAAAATTTTCCAAAAGCCAAAAAAAAAAAAAAAGCAAAAAGGTCGCGAGGGTTCTGCACCCTCTGCTATCACCCCATGCTACCACGTTGCAGAATGCTTAGATGGAGGCGGGATTGGGCTAGTGGGGAAAAAGGTAAAATTTTACAAAAATATTTTAAAAAGGCCCGAGAAGAAAATGATTCCACGCTCTGCCATTTCCTCATGAGGACATGTGGAAGCCTCTGATTGGTTGTGGGCTGGCAGAGAAAATTTTAAAAAATTTCCCCAAGAATTTTTTTCAAAATTTTCTAAGGATTTTTAAATGGAATTTTCTGGGTCACAGCGTGCCACAGGAGGAAAATTTTCCCAAATTTTCCTACCAAGGAAGGAAAACTTCAAAGGGTCATAAATTTTGCTAGAAAGTTCAGTTTTGGGCAAGCAAGGACTTTCTCGAAATTTCTCAACGCCCTCTTTACATAGAAATCATAATTTTTACATTTTGATAAAGTTTGAGGGGTAATTTTTAAGAAAACATTCTACGGACTTTTTAAATGTAAACTGGTAATTTTTAACTTATAGATTTGGTTCAATTTGATCTTCCCATTCACTCAACATGCCCAACAGACATGGAGGATTATTCTAGGAAGGATTTAGGATGTTTTAGGAAGGTAAATTTGCTCAATTGATTTCAATTTGAATTTTTCCAACAATTGATAGAAACAAGGACTGCAAAATGACTGTGAACAGTTTGGGCCCGATTTTTGCAATGTTTTAAATGATTTCCTTAAGTGTTTTTATCAAATTTTATTTCCTTGATGTTACAACATGCTAAATTTTAAAATCTCAATGTTGAATTTTAATTGCAGGTTCGAACTATGCATTTTAATTAAAATATTTGCTAGTTTTAAATTCAAATTCCAAAGAGATCAATTTTCTAAAGGATCTCGGATATCAATTTCATCATCCATATATGAAATTTCATTTCTCATCTAGTCTAACACATTTAAATGATTTAAATCAACTATTCTAAACCCAAAATGCAACTCTGATTTCAATTTTATACACTTCCAAAAGATACAAAATACTGTATTATTCCCACATACATTTCTTCCTTTCAAACAGAGATTTAATTATCCCTTTTTCCATACAATGAAACATTTAATTCATTCCATGCTAGACTTAAGTTTTTTCCTTCTTCAATCAATCATTAAAACAAGAATCCAGTTTCTATCTTTCCCAAAATCATATATTTTAAACAAGGCAGAATAATACAATTTCATCTCACGTGTTTCTTCCTTTTTCCATTTTTTCCAAACAGGATTTCATTCACAATCTGATATTCCAATTTAAATCAACAATGCAAATGAGGGAAGGTCTTGAAATTATTTATTAATTCTAAAATAAATACATCTTTACATTCTTCCCTTCCTTGAATGCAATTAGTAGATTTCACTTTCTTTCTTTCAAATGTATAGAACAGAATATAAATATCTTTCACATTTCAAATATGCAACTTTCATAACCAATTACATACATCTTTTCTTCACAAAATACATTACAATTTCATCCACTTCAAAGTGGGAAGGGTTATAATAAGATTTAGTTCACAAGGATTGTCAAACTGTCTTCTTTTCTCACCAGGGCTGTGCAACAACATGCAAGTTTCCTTTTTCTTCCAATTTGATCACAACAAAAGTGGGGGAAATTCAATGCTCTCCACCCAACCAAGACATCCAATGAAAGGAGAAGCCATCCTTCATCATTGGCCCTGAGCCCCAAACCACAAAGCAATAAGAAATAGATAGCAACCCAAGGCAATAAGTCTTCCACACCACACAACATTCTATCAACATGCATAATCAAATTAAAACATAGTTCAACACAAGACAGTAGTTTACAACTGCATTTGAAACCATTCAAAATGAACTCAGGCTTGATCATGTAAGCTAAAGGAGTAAGGACTATGGGGGAAGCTACTTATGCCTCCCAATGGGAATTGGGCATCACCTGTAACAAACCGCCAAAATAATTTATCACACACATCCTTATGCCCCCACAATCCCTCCTTATGGCCCCCATAGATTTACTTATCCCCAGCAAAGTAATAAATGCAAGATCTTTCTTTTCTATGGTGGATCCCAAACCCAAACTCCCTCCACAAGAATTCTGATGCCAATGGCATTCCTTATGCCTCCCCCACATGAATTCCCATAGCCTTCTCCTACACCATTTCTATGGTAGTCTACCCAAACACCCAACAAATAAAAAAACATACATCATTCACACAAACACAACAAGAATTAACAACATAAGAGAATAGCTAAGCTCCACTACCTCTCCATGGTAGCTTTTGTTTTCAAACAAACAAGCTTTCAATGCCAAAAATATAGTCCCAAGATCAGCAGCCAACAAGCATGCAAAGTTTTCCAAACTCCTTCCAAAAGTCAAGAGCTCCAAGCACAAGAAAATTCACCCCAAGGAAGCATGCAAAATGATTCAACAACAAAAAAACAGGAAAGAGTTTGAATTTTATAGAAGAGGGAAGAGAAGAGGATGATGTGGATCCATGTAGGATGCCACATCACACATCCTCAACTCTAACACAAAAGTCCAAAATTTCATTCTCCAAAGCACAATAAAGAGGTGGGTGAAAATATGACAAATTACTTGCACACTCCAAAAAGCCCACACCCCAAAGGACTACAAATTTAAAACATGAAGAAAGTGTAATTAAAACATGCAACATGATTAATAAAAATGCATTAAAAAGGTCTAAAATCAACCCTCCAACCATAGGTATGGTTGGTAAATTAAATTAAGAGGTATGGGACAAGTTTTACTTGTCCCATAAACACCTCAAGGAAAAATTTGAATTTCCAAGGAGGTGGAGTGTTTCATACTCCAAAATCTGATTTACACAACTCTTACACAAACTTACACATCCTTACATATTTAATACAAAGAGCTAACAACTTCCATTATTACTTTCCCATATCCCAATTTTATTTATTTAACTTTTACCCATATGTTTTCTCATATTAATCTACCACAACTTAATTAAATAAAAGAAAGGGAACACATCACTAATAAAATACATACAAACAATAATAAAAGGAACCACATAATAAAATACACAAAACCCATGGTCACATTTAAAGGTGACCCCATGGGAATCCCTAACAACTAACAAACACAACACAATAAAACAAGTTGCCATGGTGACCTTGTTGAATTCATCTAGAATTCCAATGTGGTTGGTCTCAATCCCCAAAGTTTGTTGCGATATTTTAACTTGCAAAACACAAATACCTCCTTGACCTCGTGTTCATATCAGAACATCTAACACAATATAAATAAAATCACAAAATCATCTATACATATGAATTATGACAACATCCAGGCAATCAACAATATCACTTGAAAATTATATCAAGAACTAAATCATCATCATATAATGTCCATTTTCTAGGTCTACTCACAATATCCAAAATCACATGTCCAAACTATATCCATGTCAAATAGTATATCATCATCCACATATGAAGTGTCTCTAATAATCATCATGCACCATAGCCAAATCAAGATCAACAATAATCCATGATCAAATGTCTAACATCATACTAAATAAAATCATAATAACATCTATAATGTAATCAACATGTATCAAAATGTGTCAAAGGGAAGTGGGCACTACTGAGTTCATAAATATACATGCAAAATCATTTATTTTATGTGTTATACAGGTATACATATAGATTTCTCTATTTCTTATGAGATTTTGGTAGAATTATTTTACATTTATGATAATCAAAGAAACTTAGACTAGCGACCGAGAAGTTATACAACAAGTTTTTAGATATGACGTGATCTACTTGTTATACCTTAGCGTCTACTAAGTTATTCTTAAGGGTAAATATATCATGTTCATAATGAATTTGTGTTGTAAATATAAAATGCTAATCTTTACGTATATAATAAGAGAAAAATTAAAAGAGATTGTTAGGCCCAAAAAGGCGTTTTCCTATATAAAAAACAACTGATCCGCGAGGCCGCCAAGGTAAACGAATGTTTTCTCCAAATAATAATTATAGCCTAGTGGGTCGTTAGGGTAGGAACTTTTTCATGGTAGAGTGTATTCATATAGGAGAAATCATATTGAAAAGATATAAACGATAACAAATAAATATGGAGTTTATATAATGGATACATAAATATACATGTAGAATTGTGTATTTAATTTGAAATAAATTTCAGGTTTATTAAATTGGTTATTGAAACAAAGAATTATATCATGGTGGCCATAAAGCTATGTGAATTTTATTCATATAATAGCGGGATCAAGAGGAATTATATATTCGGTATTAAACATATAGTTATTAAAAAATATATTTAATAATATTTACGCGTATATATAATATGTTTAACTTCCATTGTACTAAAACATAAAATTGTTGAAGACATTCCATTTGGCTATTTCTACATGGAAACATGTATATAATTGAAAATAATTATCATATAATTGAATTCTTAATATGGTTTTATAGTTTTAGATTATTTTATTAACCTCTTATATTTTCCTAAAATGTTAAAGTGGAAACCATGTAAAAAATGTAATATGAATTAATTAACAACATTTTTGCATCATATTAATAAACAACATTAAAATATTTTGGTTCTCTCAACAAAATAAATTTTTAAAAAAATGTTATGCCACAAGCCATCATTATCCTAAAAATACAACCTCATGAATGACAATGAAAAATTCAAAACAAAAATACAAAGAGAGAGATAGAGAATGGCGAAAATGGGAAAGTGTTCAATAGAGATAAATACTAGAGTAGAAAAGGATTAAACTTTCTTTCATTAATGAAAAAATAACTTGTGTTGTTATGAAGATCAACGCAATTTTGCATGAAGATCAAAAGAAAATAGAAAGCAAGGCTTGACTATGGAGCATGATCCACTAGGACAAAGTAGAATGGTGTGGATCACGATTGGACTTCCATGCAAAACATAGGAATCAGTCGACTAGAGAGAAACTAATAGAAACCGTAATAAAAAGAGGTACACCTTTACTATAAATGTTTGATTTAGTAATATATGGTATTATTTCATGCTTTATGTTGTCTATGAAACCTCTATCTACTACTTCAAACAAAGTATCTATGTGATTCTATTTGCAGCTGGCGTCTTTTGCTTGCCACCTTCGAGTTTTCCTTTTTGTGCATAATTTGTGTGTTTTCTTTGTGTTCCTTCTCTACAAACATGATTATAATCGCTTGCCAAAAACAACCAGGATTTGAGCACTTGGCCCCGTAATCTATGGCTTGCATGTAATTTTTATTTAAAGACATGTATTTACTGTGTGACCAAAAATCAAACCCTAATCAATATTTCTCCGAGGTATTTAATAATTTTTGATACATTCCACAAAAGAAATTTTGAAAATAGAAAAATAGCGGGATATGAAAAGTTAAAATATTCACTTTCCCCCTTTTAAAGAAAAAGTGTGGGCTATTGAAATTTCAAATATTCAAAAATGCAGGGGAATTCGAATTTCAAAATTTTAATTTTTCCATGGTTTAAAAATTAAAACTAAACATGAATTAAAAACAACGTAATTTGTCAATGTTATCTAAAGCCTATAATATATATATATATATATATATATATATATATATATATATATATATATATATATATATATATATAACATGTATTAAAACAAGCATAATAAAAATATATATTATAAGAAAATAGAAGAAATAAATCCTAAACATAGTTTTAAATTTTAATAGAATAATATACAAACATTTTATTTTTTAATTTTTATCAAAATTGATATTGACATTGTTAGATATGGTGTGTGCTAATTAAAGTAAATCATAAAAATATAGCTCCCGACACTCTAACTCACCCTAACCCTAATCACTATAGCTTTGGTCATGGTCACGGTAGTGGATTCAATGAAGATGGGGAAGTTTTATGGATCCCGTCTCTATTTGCAAATGGTATGGCATCACTGATGCTCAGACGAGATCAATTTAGATTCTTGTTGAGAGATGATTCCCTATTGTGGGGCTATTCCATGGTTTCATGCTCCCAAATCTTTGGCTACTAGTGTGAGGAAAGGTTCGAGAGCCTATACATGATGGTAGTATCTGCTTAGGTTGGTGGCACCAATCCTCGGCCAATTTTCTATGTTGTTGTTTGAAGGGTTTTGGTTAGTTCGTGGTAGCTCAGCGGTGTATAAGCTTTTACCTAGGAAGTCTAAGTCCCAGCCAAATCTGTTGAATGATAAAACCCCTACTTAGTTGTCTTTCAAGGATGTAGTCGGGGGGATGGTAATAGGAACTAGGGTTTACTAGATTCAGACATAATAAGCCTATGGTTCATGCTAAATCAATCCCTTCTGTGAGTTTTGGGGATGAGGTGGTTCAATCCGAAGCTGCATTCAAGAGGAATGGTCTGATTTTTCATTTTAACAACTTTTTCCTAGGGTTTCCTGCACTTCATGCCTAGATTTCGAGTCATTGGGGCCCTTTCTTAGAAGGTAGGATGGACATCTTTCGAGTGCACGTGGTTTTTCATTGTTGCATTTGCAAGTGCTTTTGATAGGGATTTAATTTTTGGGAAGGTTTGGGAATTTGAAACCCATATGTTATTGATGAAACCTAGTTTCCTCTCTTTAACCTAGTTTCTGACACTTTCTATGTTAAACTGGTGTGGATACGTCTTCCTTACTTGCCCCTTCAATTTTGGTTGGAGAGTTGTTTAACTACCATTGGTAACACTTTAGGGAAATGTTTAGCTATTGACCCAAAAACTGAAGATTTTGAGCACACCACTTATGCCAGAATCTTGGTTGATATGGATACTATTGTGGACTTCCCTACCACTATTGAACTTAAAGTTGAAGATAGAACTTGGATTCAAAATATGGATTTCGAAGGGTTTCCCTTTAGATGCAAAACTTACTTTTCTATTGGCCATTTAGCTGCAGATTGTCACTTGGTTAGAAAAAATGCTAAAGGTAGAAGCTCTTGGTGGAAGAACTCAAACCCTAGTCACCTAGTGGTGAATGATACATTGGATTGTGAATCTGATTTGGTGTCTAAGGAATCAGTTGACCTAGATGAGGTGGAAGTGCAACAAGTTGTTAAAAATGTTTCGAGATCCCTTAACTGGACCCCAAGATCATGTGAAAAAATTGAAGTTTTGATACCAATCCAAATCAATGAAAATGTAAATCCAAATACAAGGGGATTGGCATGTTGTCTGTCGTAAAAAGAAAGGTACAATCTCCCCCCTTAAGATGCAACTGAGATCCAAAGGGAAGGGGCCATATTGTTGAGATTGTTGTTGGTTTTTAGTTTGTTGTTTGTTTGATGGTGTTATTTTGATCTTCTCAGTGCTTGGAAGAGGCTTGTTTTTCATGTTCCTCATTGTCTCATCTTTCTCTCCACCTTGTATAGGGTAGGGTCCCCTTAACCCTCCTTTACCAATAATAAAAAAATAGTGTGCATTAATTTACTTTAATTCTCCAATTAAAATGTGCCACATGGCAAGTTCAAACAAGCTATTTGGGCTACATTATAGTTGACACATATTTCAAATCGCTTATATATAGGAAATCAATCACCAGATGCTAAGCTCTAATTGCTACGATTTTTTATTCAAACAATGGACTTAAAATAATAAAGCATTAGGTATTTTTATTTGTTGTATCTTATTCATTCTATAATTAAAAAATAAGAAACTTTTGAGCCTAGGGGTTGTTATGCCATTTCTTCAATAAGTAAAGGAGCTTATGATTGCTAAGCATTTTATTTGATAGGAAACAATGTGAAATATGTGTTCATAACAATATATCTTATGGGAACTACATAATAAGGCTAGCGATCCAAAGTTTTTATATGATACAAGTATAATCAATGAAAAAAACTAGTGTTACAAAACAATACAGATAGTATTTATAATGAAAAGAGGTAAAGGTAGGAGCCTAGTGACCACTAAGCTATGTACCATGGTTTGTTATTTTATGGATATTTTCAAAATAAGAAACTATTGAGCCTAGGGTTTGACATGTCATTTATGTCAATAAGGAGCTTAATGATCATTAAGCATTTTCTTTGATAGGAAACAATGTGAAATATGTGTTCAAAACAATACATATTATTGGAACTACATAAGAAAGCCAAAAATCTAAATCCATTATATGATACAAGTATAATCAATGAAAAATACCATTGTTCAAAAATTTTATAGATAATGTTTATAATTAAAAGAGGTACATGTAAGAGCCTATCGGTCACTAAGATATACCATTATTTGTTATTTTATGGCTATTTTCAAAATAAGAATCTTTTGAGCCTAGGTCCGATGTGCCATTTTGTCAATTAGTAAAGGAGATTAGCGGCCTTACTAAGGATTTTCCTTGATAGGAAAATATGTGAAATATGTGTTTGAAACAATAAATCTTATGCGAAATACATAATTAGGCTAGCAATCAAAAGGTGTTATATGATACAAGTATAATCAATGAAAAACACTAGTGTTCCAAATCTACATAGATAGTTTTTATAACAAAAAGAGGTACATGTTGGTGTGTTTTATTTTCCACATCATTAGGTGAGTCATCTCACTTAGGTGAGATTGTAGGTCCATGTGTCATTTAGGGGTCATTATGAGATTCTCTTATGCGTCAGTGCATTAGCACGTCAGTGCGTCAGTGCGTCATATGCATCATTGGGAGTTACACTTCTATTCTAGGAATGTAACTCCCCCTCTCTACTCGAGTTGTCATGATTGCAGCACTAGGGGTTACTCAGCACCTCCTATATGTACACCCCATTTGATCTATGAGATAGAGGAGAGTTTTATGGCTTAACTAGGGTTTTCCGTGTTTCAAATCTTTGCATGCACATTCAGTTGATGCTCACTCCTCCCGAGATCTCTTCACACTACCATTCGCATGTCCATTGATGTGCACATCGTCCCTTATGATCCTCGCTTGCATGGTTTTAAACCCTCTTTCATGGTATCAAAGCAGATCTTGTGGATCCATGCACTCTTCAAAGCATTTCGTGCATGTTTTCCACCTTCCGACATGATATCCGATTCTCTTTGCATATGTCATAATGGATAATCTAATTGTGTTCCTCTTGCATTGATTCGGGCTTTTATACCTCTATTCAGTTTTTGGGTTGTTCGTGGTTTTACATCTTGTTTTTAGGTGTTTTTGGGGTGTTCGTGGTTTTACAACTTTTGCATGCGGTCTTCAAAGGTTCTTTGTGTTGTTCATGTATCAGTTTTCATTATCCATTCTTTTGAGTTCGTGATTACTTCTATTCATGAGCTCATTTTTGCTTTGGCGTGGACCTGTGGTTCATTATTAACTTGTGCATTCCATCCACCTGTGCATTGGAGCTCTGTTGCCTTGGACTCGGGCATGTTTACGGCCTAAACGTGGTTGTTTTGGATTGTTCAAAATCATTTTTTGTTTGGGTCCCTCGTACAACCTACCCTGCACCGTTTCTTGCTTCCTTGGAAGCTCGTGGCTTGCCTCTCCTCCTAGTTCGTGGTTTGCCTCTTGGCTCATGGCATGCTTCACCATTTTCCTTTGCACTGCATTTTTCTCCTTGCAGACCGTATTCCTCCAACTCTCATTGACACGTGACCTTCATTCAGCCCTGCGTTGGAATTTGGTTTCCCCGGTCCACATTTCCTTGCTTGGTTTATTCAAACCTACATGGAATCTGTAGCCTCCTTCGTGTGGCCTTTTCTGCACTGGAAAACGTTATTCCCTACCTTGGAATCTTCAAATGGCTCCTCCGGACTTGTGTAGACTGTATCCTCTCCACTATTTCACCTCGATGCAGCCGCCCCACCATCCGGCTCGATGATTTTATAAGATCCTTCCATAACTTGGCGCATCTCCAGGCATGTAGCACGGTTATGCATACAAACGGTGACCACTGGTCAACCCTCCATGTACTGCTCTCCACATGGCTCCATAACTTGGGCCCCATCATCCCTTTTAGTATTGTTTGGAGGTTAAAACAACCTTTTTGATTTTTTAAGTTAAAAACATTCATTTTATCATGGCATTGTAATTAATTTTAAAGTTGTTTTTTTGTTTTAATCCCTTCCTTTTAGTGTCGAAGATGGAGGCGAGGCTCGGGGTTGGCAGGATGCTAATCCCTCTTGCAAGAAAAAACAAAATGTGGATAAAATTTGATAGTGTTTCCAATGGGTACCCACACGACACCCTTTTCACCCATTTCGGGCACTTTTTAAATGTGTTTGCAGCATTTATTGGCATTTTCCATCAATTGTGGGAATCGTAATAATGCCATAACTTTTGACTCACAGCTCGTTTTTGAGTGCTTCCTTGGTCAAAGTTGCATGATTTCTCACACTTTACATGATGGAATTGTCATTTTTATAAATTAACTACTTTATAAAGTGCCGCATTTGGGGGGGTTGACTAGTACTCTTGGGTTTTCACACGCAGATGCATTATCGGCCGAGTCCGACGTCTTGCTTTTGTGCACCTTGCACTTTTGATTCCACATCATGGAGAGTGATCTTTCTAGATTTGAGTGTTGTAAGATTGCTTTACAACCTCTGCCACTTCTCACCGGGAGAGGGAACTATTTATCTTGGTGTGCTTCCATGGAACGTTACTTCACCCATGAGGGTCTTTTACCCTTCTTGCTTGGGCCAGTTCCTGCACCCGCTGATCATCATCATCTAGAGGACTTCTTGACACTTGTGACCATGTCTTTGGTCACATGATGATGCATGTCTCTCATTCTCTCTGGTTTCATGTGGCAAACTTAGATCCACCTCACCATGTCCAGAGCATTCTTGAGTCCCTCTATGGAGACCCTTCACATACTATAGTCATTGTTGCTATTGCTGATTCAGTTGTCTCCTCTTCTTCGTGTGATGACAGTTCCACTGACATAGACTCATTTGGTTCTACTTCTGATGACAAGGATTGTGCACCCAGTTCTGATGTTGAGAGTACTATAGAGGACTCTTCTCCTCTCTCTCTCTCTATTCCAGAGAGTGTTGCCACATCCCACATCTCATCATATATCGAGAAGTCTCCTACTCACCTCATACGGTCATTACACCATCCTAATTTCCACTTCTAGTGTGCAAGGCCCATTTCACTTCTCTACCTTCATTGGATGACTCATACCTATCTGACATCACTCTTCTATTTGTTGAGCCCCCTCATTGGGATGAGTATTTGCTCGACCTTAGTCATATTTTCGCAGATTCCACTTGTGATGCTCTTGAGTTCCGCATCCATCTACAAGTATTTGAGGAGTTCATCTCCATTTTTAGGAGTGCCCCTTCTAGGACTCTTACCACTTCCACTTTCCAGAGACCTTCATTGATCCACCCTCGATTATGGATCCCTTTTCTATTGTAGAGGATGTTTTCTTCCCTTTACATTACTTAGAAATCCTTTCGTAGGCGTTCCTCTTTTCACTCTAATAGTTCTACGCATGTGGCATTACCTTTGGTTCTTTGGCACTCACTCACTAGACCTATGTCACACTTCCGTGCACCAGACTTAGAGTTCTTCATGCTACTACCTTCGGTTTCCTTTGTGGAGTGGTCAGACTTTCAGCACATCATTTCTATCCTTCCTAAGGGCAAGCACACAGTTCGTTATGGGTGGCTCTTCTTTAGTCTAGAGGCAGAGGATCTCAAAGCATCGACATTCTTTGGGAGACCTCTTAGAGCTGCAGGTTCGGATCCGTCCATGGCATGTTATACATTCCTCTTGTCTTCCTCTTCTTCTCTCTTCTTCTTCTTTTGAGAGATTTCCTCTTTGTACATGGTACCTTTTCAGGCTTGTCTATAGCTAGGACCCATCTTTGGCATCTTTCTTAGATTAGAGAGTGTTTTTTTCTCTTATGGTGGATGTTTTTCCCACTGAGTTTTCCTTCACTACTTAGGACTTCTTCTTGTACGTGGGTACCTCATCAGGATTTATGTCGAGACCCATTTCTCATTTCTGACTTGCCGCCTCATCCTAAGTTACGATGAAGGGGGGGTGTTAGTGTGTGTTATTTTCCACATCATTAGGTGAGTCATCTCACTTAGGTGAGATTTTAGGTCCATGTTTCATTTAGGGTTCATTATGAGATTCTCTTACGCATCGGTGAGTCGGTGCGTTAGTGCGTCGGTGTGTCAATGTGTCAATGCGTCACATGCATCATTGGGAGTTACACTTCTATTCTAGTAATGTAACTCCCCCTCTACTTGATTTGTCATGATTGCATCACTGGGGATTACTCAAAGGCTCCTATATGTACACCCCATTTGAACTATGAGATAGAGGAGAGTTTTATGGCTTAACTAGGTTATGTCCATGTTTCAAATCTTTGCATGCACATTCGGTTGATGCTCGCTCCTCCCGAGATCTCTTCACACTGTCGTTTGCACGTCTATTGATGTGCATGTCGTCCCTCGTGATCCTCATTTGCGGGTTTTAAACCCTCTTTCAGGACGAGGTAAGAGCCTAGTGGCCACTAAGCTATACAATAATTTGTTATTTTATGGCTATTTTCAAAATAAGAAACTTTTGAGCCTTGGTTATGATATGCCATTTATGTTAATATGTAAAAAGAGCTTAGCAATTGCTAAGCATTTTATTTGATAGAAAGTGATGTGAAATATGTGTTCAAAACAATATATCTTATGGGAACTACATAATAAGGCTAGCAATGAAAAATTATATAGATAGTTTTTTTATGAGAAGAGGTAACAATAGAGCCTATTGGATGCTAAGCTACACCATGATTTCTTATTTTAGGGATATTTTCAAAATAAGTAACTTTTGAGCCTAGGTTCTAATATGCCATTTCTATCAATAAGTAAAGTAGATTAGAGGTCACTAACCATTTTCTTTGATAGGAAAGAATTTGAAATATGTGTTAAAACCATTAGCTTATATGAACTACATAATAAGGAGGCCATATCAATGTAAAACTAGATAGATAGTGTTTATAATGACAAGAGGTAAATATAGGAGCCTAATAAAGAGCTAAAATATCACATGATTTGTTATTTTATGGCTATTATCAAAATAAGAAACTTTTGAGCCTATGGGAAACACATAATATGTCTTGATCCCTCTCAAGGGTATGTAGTGCAAAACTTTATCTCTGCCATAGATAGCCTAGTCAATATGGTACAATTAAAATCAATGGAAAAAACTAGTGTTCCAAAGTTGTACACGTAGTGATTAAATAAGAAGCAGTTGATCCTAGAGGCCATTATGTCATTCCATTCAATACATACAAAATCTTAGTGGTCGCTAAGAATTTTCTCTCATACAAATAGATGTGAATTATATGTTACAAATAATACGTCTTGTGAGAACTACATAAGTCATGATCCCTCTTGAGGGTTTGTAGTGTAACACTTGGATCCATCGGGAAGGCCCAATCAATATGTTACAATTATAATCAATGAAAAACACAAGTGATCCAAAGCTATACATATCGTATATATAATGACTAGTCGTAATGGTAGGAGCCTAGCGATCGCTAAATAGACCATGATCTTTTATTTTATTACTATTTTCAAATTATTAAATTATTGATCCCCGGTGTTCGTTATGCCATTACTTTCTATAAGTAATGAAGCTTAGTGTTTGCTAAGCATTTTCTCCCATAAGATCCGATGTGAATTATATGTTACAAACAATATATCTTATGGGAACTACATAAGGCTTGATCCCTCTAGAGGGTATGTAGTGTAGCTATTATCTCCACCAGGTACATTCCAACCAATATGATATAATTATAATCAATGGAAAACACTAGCGATCCAAATTTGTATAGATAGTGTTTACAATGACCATAATGGTAGGAGCCTAGCGGTCACTTAGCTAGGTCACGATTTATTATTTTATTTCTATTTTCAAAATAAGAAACTGTTGAACCTAGCATCTATTGTGACTTTACTTTTGATAAGTAATGAAACTAAGTATTTCGTAAATAATTTCTCCCATACGAAACATTGTGAATTATATGTTACAAACAATATATTTTATGGAAACGATATATGAATTTATCCTCTCGAGGGTTTGTAGTGTAGCACTTGGTTCCGCCATGGATAGTCCATCAAATTTGATACAATTATAATCAATAACAAACACTATTAAGCCAAATGTGTATAGATGGTGATTACAATGACAAGATATAATGGTAGGACCCTAGTGGCCGCTAAGCTAGGCCTTGATATGTTATTTTATCACTATATTTAAACTCTTAGTGATTTTTACCCTAAATCAATACAACATATCAGATAGTAAATTTTTTTAGCCTAAGAAGACTGAAGCTCTAAATGCGTTAACATAAGTTCAAACAATTTGGAATAAATTTCTTCAATTAGTATTGTAAATCTAACTTATAGTCAGAGTAAGAGATAATATACCCTTGTTTAAGTGGTACTCAATAAACATTGTTAATAATCAAATATTTTCTCAAATAGGTATAACCCACCATGACCTTATAGAGAACAATGTTTCCACGAAAAATGACTATAGTGACGAGGGCCATACTTACATTTAGGAAAAGTGTAATCCTTCTCGTTTGTATTTGATAACTTGTTTTGGAATTACCCACAAACTACTATTCTTTAAATATTGTACTCGGACTAGTTACAAAAATTTAATCATCACTGACTACAAGATATGTCCGATGTAGATATTTCACATTGTCTTATATAAAAAAAATGTTGAGCTACCACTAACTCCGTTAATGTGATTTGTTTCTCAAATACTCTCCTCAAAATACCAAACATTATATCTTCTAACCGCTATGCTTTAAATATCTTCCTTAGTCTTGTTATAGGAAATTAATCCTCGCGATTGTAAAGTATGACCGGTATACACATAATTCACATCATCTTGTAAAAAAAAGTTCCCGATCTAATAAAAAATCCGTTAATGTGATTTGTTGCTCAAGAAATTTCATTAAAATACCAAACATTAGATTTTAATGTCCTCTACAAATTTCCATTCAATAGGTGTAAATGGCTAAAAACAATGTTTTAAGTTATTATTTTATATGTCGACCAAAATTCTATCTCGCCACTTAAGTGTATATTTTTTAACGTTCATATCATTCCATCTATGGAATGTTATAGATTGTCTAACTCATAGATAATCCTTTCAAAAGGTGCAAATGGTTTCTTATCTTTCAATGCATCATAATTGGCTATCTGAATTTTAGAAATATTTTGTTATTATTGATTTTATCCACAAATTATGAGTTAGTGCAACTAGTTGAATGATACATAAGACTTCATGTCAAAGCCTAGTGGTCACTAACCATTAATTTAATTACTCTCTAATAATACATAGTAAAGAACTCTAGAGGTTAGTGATCGCTAAGTTAGTATATATATTCTTTATCAGATAATCCCACAAAATCATTAAAAACTTCATAAATAACCTAATAATTAATTTATTCTACTCTAATTATAGGTAAAATGTCTTTCATTTTTCGTGCTCATTCACTTCAAAAATTCCATTCATCGCAAGCAATAATTGTCTGAAGAAAAGAGATGAGGATTGGTTTTTTGAAATCCATTCCCCTAAAAACTACCACGTCAATCTATGGTTGTTTTTTGTTATAGATGAAAATCAAGAGGAATTTGGTATTGTTCTATTTGCATAATTTATTGATTTGGGGACACTATATGTTCAAGTCGAACGCATTGACTTTGAAAACAATAAGTGTCTTATTCTAGATATGGAGTTAGATATGTATTTATCTAGGAAAGCAGAAAATGCATGCCTCAATAAAAATAAGACCATACTCCTATTCAAAATATGGTTTTGAATTTGGTGATTCTTATATATTCTAACAAAACTGGTTGTTTAAATACAGAAGAAATTCATAACGGTATTTTTACAATATTTAGAAAATGTATAGAAACGAAAAAAACCTCTTTTGTTTGTCATTTCTTTCATAGAAAAGGTTTTATTTCACCTACAAAACATGGTAAGTTGTTCACTATGTTGAGGAGAACATATTTGACTAAATTGGAGATAGACCCATCTAAATCAAAGTTGCATGGGTTGAAAATTAATACTAAATCAGCTACATTGTTGAAGAAGGAAACCACTACATTCGAGAAACAGAACCTTCGAGTATTCAACAGTTTCATTTTTTCTTCAATGGTGAAGTATTTTCAATTGATGTTTTAAGATGCCATGTAGAACCTCTAGAATATCGAGTATCATCGATAGATGACAAAAATGTTGACCTTATTTTCAACTAAATGTTGATAAATTTTATTCCTACACAGACATACATAATTCTTCTTCCCTTCTTAGAGTTTACACGAATAACATAATAGAACTCCATGATCTGAATTACCTGGAAATTGCTGATGTGAAATTTAATATACTTGATGGGCAACATAGAATATTTACGCAAAAAAATATTTTGGGCTCAGAAACTTACAAGTATTTACATTTAACGTTAAGGTTTCAAAAGGATCGCATTCTATCTATAAATGCATCTACCAAATCCATAAATAATATTTGGAAAAAATAGAATGAAGTAAAAAAACTTGCATAGAAACCAAGTTTATTGATTTGTTGTACAAAGCTAGATCAGTTTAGCAATCGTTAGGATGTCCTCAACGGTCGGGATTGACAAAAAAATAGGATCGAAGATTGGAAGGTAATGTATTTTATTTTATTACATTGGCTATTAACATTTCTTTTTTCATATAAAAATATTAAAAATATATTTTCCCTTTGAATTCAAATTTTTGAGAATCAATTCCTCTCAACTTTTCAAGAGAAAAAAATAGAATTTGTACGATAAATGGAATTTTCTATTGTTTCCTAATGACATATGGACTAAATTGACAATAAAATTTCAGTTGTTTTGGATTAGGTGGCCTTTCTTGTTCACATATTAAGGATAATCAAGTAAACTTTCAGCCAAATTCACCTATAATATACATAGAGAATCCATTCATGGTTACTAGAGGAATGACCAACAAAGAACTATCTGTACTAGTTGATAAAGTGCAATCATGGGATGTCTTGTTAACTGGGTCTGTTGAGGTTGGTGTAATAGTAGAGACATTTGATTCTTACTGCTGGAGAATAAAAGAAGACATCAAAATAAGAGTAAAAGTTATATATTATTTAAAAAATAAGCATCTAGAGAATATTATATTGACAACCTAAGGTGAATCCAAGTAATTGGAAATTTTGAATTACATGAATCACATTACCGTCATTTTCGGTACTCTTTGGGTGAAGAGATAAATGGAAAAATAAATTTTGATCCACATAGGGGGAAAAATGGAAAAAGCAGAAAAAGACCATGGCGAGGAAAAATTTCTTCTCGCCGAGGCTCGAACAATATTATACAACTATGTGATCTCAATGAAAGGAAATATACTAGCGACGATGGAAGAAACAAAAGATTTTTATTATAAATGTGCATATCCATTCCCTCTTCCATCAAATTTATCATATAGTCCTTCAACTAATCCTTTCGATGTTGAATGCATGATCACTAATTTTTGCAATTTGGCATGCGATATTTCTTTTGATGTAATGATGGAGATTCTAACATTATCAAAACCATTATGTTGGATTGTATTATTATTTTTCTAATACCAATTGATTATTCAAAAATTTAAGATGCATGGTAAACATATACATGGAAAATGTTAAAGATGGTGGAGAATCAATTCTATACGGATGTTATAAACACTACGATAGCAATGAGATATTTTTTAAAAAAAATCTTATGTACACAATATACGATGTGCACAATAGTGAAGCTAATGATGATTATAAAGAAGATTTCACTAGGGATTAGATGGAGAAACTACCAAAAAAATTAGTAACTGTAAGAGAAATTGGTCTACAAGGAAACATCCATCCTTTTCCTTGTGAATGATCTTATGAGTTCTAGGCTGAGATATTCACTCCATGTTGTTCCAAAAATTATTTATTACTAGTTCATTATGTCGATGGTGTTGCAATCCATCCATTAGTTAATTCCAATCTATTTGTTGTTTTTATTGTTGAGACACATAGTCAAGAAATGTTTTTGAAACATTACTATTCTCATATGAAGAAAGGTTTGTCGCTAAAGACAACTTTAACAAATGATTTTGTTTAATGGCTTTGAACCTATATATGATACTTATACATTTATTGTTTATGCAAAAACTAAAAATCTATAAAGTTTGATGTACAAACCTTTCAACTTAACGCTACTCAACTAGTTCAACATGGTGATTTACCTTTAATAATTTTATAAATATATTTAATGAGCCCTATTTTCAATTGCCATGGTTTTTATTTTTTAACAAACTTATGTTTTTACAGTTTAGATGATGGATGTGGAGGATGAAGGCACATCATCCATGAATATGCAATCAAATCCTGGTACATTAGTAGTGTGAATTTATAAACAAACGCTAATAAGCCCCATAAATTTATAAGACAATAAATGATTATGCAGAAAACTAACAACCAGATAACATAACCATGGAGGGCACGGAGGTATCTAGCATGAATAAACACTCACAACCTAGTATGTTAGACATGTGTATTTTAAAACAAAATCATTTATAAGGCCAAAAATTTTATAGGAATGATAGCTAACAAACATTATTTTATATGTTTGGCATACGATAGAAGAAAAGTTTAAATGAAATACATTTTTAAGCTACGCTAATAATTTAAAACAAAGTATAGAGCTTAGTATAATTTATGCATCCACGTTCAATATAGTAATGGTTAGACTAAAAATATTGTTTTCATTAATGTCTCATCAATTTATAAGCTGAATACCGTCTACAATGTTTCACCGATTCACTACTACATTGACAACTTACATTGAATTAAAATTGTTTTGGATTCAACATCATCATAAATAGAACTACATATGGCTTGATCCTGCTCATATTTATGTAATGCAGCACTTTTTTAGTCTCATTAAAGGTTTTCAAGTGAAGTGTAGTTTGGCCACGATGGTGGCGTAGCCTAGCAGTCACAAATCCTCATCAATAGTTAAGGAATGTTTTCTTCCAAAGGGTGGTTCAACGAATATAAGTGTATCCTAGAAAGCGCTAAATTTGAGTCCTAGGACAAAGAATAATTGATATTTTACTTACCACAACACCATAGAAACCACTATATTTTTCCAATTAATCTTTCATTTGCCACATCATGAAATCAATTATGAATTAATATATGTTTATTTCGATTAATGTTTATTTCAAATAAATTATGCTCACATTTTTAATAAAAAGAAATAGATTATGAATGGATGAATGCTTATTTGAAATAGATCTTGTATCAACATATTTAACAGCATGTAAAGGTGATGTAATCCAAAATACAATCCCAATCAAAAACTAGTAGTCATATTGTAATTTTTTTATTTCACTTGGGTATAATTGATATGTGCGCCGATGACAATAATTTTTTTACTTCCGTACAGGTAGTGATAAGAGTTATTTACTTATTTTAGATATGGATGACTTGTTATATGTGATAAACAAAACATACAATAGGGACATGTCTTTCGTGTTTGGCATAAAATATGTCAACCTGTGAGGTGCCCGATGAGAATTTATAAAATTATTATTAGCATCTGTGAACTTGGATTTTGGTCTCGATAATCTCATTTTTGCCAATGTTAAAAAGATATCAACATGCTTGAATAAAAAATATCAAATGTATTGAATCCAAGACTCACTTGGGGAAATGAACATTGCAATATAGTCAACGAAATAACAATAAGAGACCTATAAAAAAATTTGAGCGAAAATAATTTCTCCTAGCTTTAAAAACACTTTGTGTATTAAATTAGGTGCAAAGGAAACCCTCCTAAAAATTTTATGGTTGGGATGAAAATAAGATGCAAAGATTGTACAAAAGATAAATGGTTGATGGCTAATTTGTACAAAAAAATATCACAAATAGTGTCTCAAGGATTGAATGTGGTAGAGGGCATCAAATATTTATAGAAAGAAAATTCTAAATAACTATTTATCGTTTCAAAATATTGATATGATAGTACCGCTTAACATTGTAAATAATACATACGGTCATATGTTATTATAAAGCAACTAATTAAGTTTATTATATTATGCTTTGAGATTGTACAAATATAATTTGGGAGTATTTATATTTTCACTGATTATAAGCTAATAATATGATTGAAAACTTGTGTGGTGAATTATCGAAAAGCTTACCTTTCAAAAATTGTCAAATAGTATTATTTTTACATTGTTCATAAAAAAATATAAAATTATACTTGATATACTTAATTATTTTTATAATTTTTAATATAATTAAGATATAAATAAATCTCTAGAAAAATTATGGTCATATCTAAAATATGCAAGTCCTATGTGATAGTTATTTCAAAGATTAGCAATTATTTTATGGCTAAAAATGTTTAAAATGTCTAAATGGGTGTAAAATTTAACACTTGGTTGTGGCCTTTGTTACAACCATTGAAGGACATGGAAGATGTTCAGGATGTTATTTGATCAAAAATTGAATTAGAGGGAGCTTATTTTTGGATATTTACTATGATTTATTTTGTTAATTTGGGATCCCAAATCTTTGGGAATAGTGTTACAATAAAATTCAAACAATTATTAAAATGTTTTCCTACATTTATATCTTTAGTAAAGAAATTTAAATTTATTTCATGTCTATAATTGAATACGCTTAAATATATCTAGAATGGTTTTACTGCTTAATTTTAATTAATTTCATATCCATATTTAAATATGAAAATATATATGGAATGGTTTTATAGTTAATTACATTCTCCTACTCTAAATAGTCACCCTCTTCTAGTTTTTTTCATAATATCTTTAGTAATTCTCTGGTTACACTTAGGTTCGGTCAAATCATACCGAATAAACCTGGAAGTGTCTCAAATCTCTTGAATTTCATTAGCCTAGCGGTCGTTAGGCCATAAGGTGTTTTAATTATTCAAATCTTCATAGTTTAATCTTAAAGACATTTAAACACTGATAAGAACCTTATTCCAAAACATTAATAATGCCTAGTAGTTTCAGATTTATATAAAACATAACCATGTTCTATTTATAAAAACTCATAAATAAAGCCTAGCATTTGCTAGCTTGTATAAACCAAAAACATGTTCCGTATATAACAAAGCATAAATAACATCTACGGTCATTAGCTCGTATAAAACATAAACATGTTCTATTTATAACAAAGCATAAATAATGCCTAATGGCCACTAACCTATATAATGATTCCAATATTTGGCTTTTTTCGATTCCTATATTATGATTTTGATTCCAATATATGAGACTTTTGAGTGTAGTAAATTCTAATATATGTGATTTTGGATTCCAATATATGTGATTTTGGATTCCATTATATGTGATTTTGAATTCCAATATGGGAGATTTTGGAGCCCTAGATAATTCCAATATTTAACATTTTGGAATCCAAAACTAGTAATTTTGGATTCCAATATTGGCTATATTTTTTTGCTGCTCGGACTGGAATAAGTCCATATTTAGTGAAATAAGTGTTAATATCATAAACTTGGGGCAAAATGTAGACACAAAATCTATGCATTTAGGGACATTTCTAGTTCCCATAGAATACTAATATATACATGATTCCTAAGAAAGAAAACTAGTGATTGACAACATCTTTTGGGCCATTTTTTATCTATTTATTATAAGTTTATTAACCTTACACACCTTACAACCTGTCGGTATTTGATTGATTTATATTTTGTATCCTTTTACACTAGCACCTATTTGGGATAGAAGCTCCCAGAACTCCTGTCCCTTTTGGGCACTTGAGACCTTATTTGCTTTCCTCTTAATCTTTTGGGTCTCTTTTACTTTTGGGTCATCATTTACAACTTTGGTTTGGCCTTATAGATGTCAATAATAAAATTCAAAAAGGGAATCATATATATACATAGTTATAGCTCCAAAATAAGGGGACAAACTCTAAGCATTACCTATCATCACCTAATCTTGCATTCAAAGGCATAAGAGAATTTCAAAGGAATTCATTTGGCTATAGACATTAAATCATGCACTTTTGGTATCTATCTAGTCTTGTTCACATATTATTATTCATATGATTGCTAAGTAAGAAAAGTACTAATTGACCCATGTATTTGGCATCATTACTTGCTTTATGCTTTCTTTTTTGGTCTTACACTCCTACTTTCCTAGTCTATCTTTTCATATTTCATTCTAGCCACTAGTATCTAGCCAAGATGCAAACGCAAGGTGCCCCATACCCTCCAGGAACCCCGACCTCTTTGCACTTTGATCACATCTTTGATTTCCTTTCTAGCCATTTGGGCATCTTATGTTTTTGGTATTCATCCTTTTGGGGGTTAATTACAAAATTCAAGAAAGGGAATCATTTAACCATAAAGTTATGTGACCATAATAAAAGACCAATAACTAAGAATTAGCTATCACCACCTAAATTTTCATACGAAGGCATTATCAAGAGTATTTAAGCATACATCTAGCATCCACACAAGGGTAATTGACTAAATTTTCTGAATACACTTCATAGGATGGGAAGCCCATTATTTCATGCACACATATATTTACATCTAGCTACTTATTTTTGTTATCAAGTGCGATCGACACAAGCGCCACCTAGGCGTGATTTCAACACACACACGCGCGCACACACACACACACACATGCACGCATGTGCACACGCACGCACGCACGCACACGCACACGCACACGCACACGCACACGCACACACAAGCACACGCACACACACATACACGCGCACGCGCACACACACACACACACACACACACACACACACACACACACACACACACACACACACACACACACACACACACACACACACACACACACACACACACACACACACCTACATTGGGTCTCTAATGTAGTGTAGAATTTGGTCGTAAGTTCACTTATTTGTGAGAGGAGGAAAGTGTGACCCATCATTTGTATTATTTTCTTTTTGGGATTTGATATGCTTTTGAGGGTTTTGCATGTCATTTCTTTATTGCAGGATATAAGAAACATATACAAAATTGATGCAACATACTAGTGATAGGAAGTGAAGGACAACAAATACCTGCAACCCTCAAAGTTGTTTTCTAAGATTATGATTAGTCACGGGAACCCAAAGCAAGTATGCAATGCCCACAAGTTCTCATGACCTATTTCAGTGCCCTAGTCCACAAATATCTTGCGGTTGGTCACACAATTTGTGAAGGCTTGTTGTGATACTTATTTCCTTTTCTTATCATTTCATCACTTGCACATGACCCAAGAATTATTCATGAATCATTTGATAATTTTATCCCTTCATTTGTAACTAGGGTTTTCTAATTTCTAGCTTATTTTGTTTGGGTCAAAATTCTACCTCTCTTTTCATATTTAATTTATAGTGTTGTTACATAATTAGTATTAGGAATCTATTTATTTCAATATTTTCATAATCATTATCACATTCATATAAGGGACAATGGCTCCATCACTCGCATACACATCATAGGAGAGGAAGTTCATTTATTCCATCACACACCTTATATACATTGTTATTGTAGTGGCACGTTAAAATAAAAATAAAAAAAATAAAGATGGGATGATAGGAATTGGAAGTGAGGAGGCAGCTGGATTTATATTAATGGTAGGAGTGGGCGGTGGTGTGTGGCAAGCGCCTGATAGGGCATGGCCGCCCCAAAGGATTTTCCTGACCTGTCAGTTTTTCCTTGCATAATAAGGCAAACACTTTAATGAGACCCAAAGGCAATAACCACACTGAAACCGTGTTGACATTGCAAATTTAGTAGTATTTGGATAGTTTTTACGATGACAATTTAGAAGGCATGGGTTTCCTCATGAGGTAGGCACATTGTTTCATCTATGCAACAAACATGTCTCCAACCAGATCGGTTTACATTTGTTTGGGTACTCTCAGCCTTTGCCAAAACATGAGCTCTGGGGAGAGTATGGACATCCATCAAAGCATAATAAATATTTTAATTTAGCTTTTGAAGCAATGGATTTAGAGGAAGACCCTGCAAACATTCCATGGTTATCTCTATTGATGCACTTGAAGCTCTATTTCCACAAATGTCACACACATTGTTGGCTCTGTGAATCCTTTTTTATTATGGCTATGGTTCTTACGGTTTCAAGCAATCTCCCATGGTATTTCCCTCAATTCTATGTGGTGTTCCTGTTGCTTCTACATTGGAGAGATACTTTCTTGAGCCTCTTAGATCTATACCTAGTCAAGCTTGTTCGTGAGTTTCCATTTCCTATGATTTTCACCTAGATCTGTGTGTTGGGGCTTGAAATTTTTACTCCTGTGAAAGGAGTGGGTGAACCACCAAGAGTGGCCTGGAAAAGGAAATAGAGACTCTATGGAAAATCAATCTAATGCACCTCCCTGTGAAACAATTTCAGTTGATATGTGAAGAGATGTGGCCTCATGGAATGTTTCGATTTGTAGGGTATGCACAAAATGTTTACTTATTTTTATTGTTGTTGGCTTGTGGTGATGGCATGGTTTTACTTTTTTGGGTGCTTGGGAAAATGGAAGTTGTGTCATCCTCTCCAATGAAGTCATTTGCAAGAGACATGGGAGAATAGAAAAGGAAAATGACCTATTTGTTAAAATGTTTCAATTAGATGCACAACAATGGAAAATAAGAGACGGTGTGTGGAGCTTTAACAACAAGGTATGGACAGTAAGTCAAAACATAATCCAAAGATGAATATGTCAGATGTTGTAGTTACAAATGCTCAATTAGGCATGTACGCAGAAATGAATGCAAATGTTGCAGCATATAATGATCTACAACATGGATGATTAAACCGATTTCAGAAGAAATGAAACCCTTCTATATAAGCAGTCAAAAGATTCCTTTTATTGAAATAAATGTGTAGGGAAAGTTGTAAATTTAGAGAAAATGGGATACACATATAGGTGTGTATGGAAAGAATTAATCTATAATAGATATTATTAACCTCAAAAATTCATAGGAGTGTATGGAGGCATTAAAAGGCTTTAGAAACTTCTAAGGAAACGCCAATGAAAAATGTGTTTCTAGGCTCCATAAAACTTTTCCAACATTCTCATCTTGTGTTCATTATGTATCCTTTGAGAAGGCCCTGGAAAATCATCAAAAAATAATGGGAAACATATTCTGTTGGAAAATTTAAAGTGATCGGGAAGATATGTGTGTCATCATGGAGGTTAGCTCAATGCTCGTGAACTGTTTGACAAAATGCCGAAGTGAGATGTTGAATCAATCTCATGGTTTCCACCAAATTCATTCCTCTAGGCATGGTTCATCTCTCCTTATCTTTCATAATTCTTTTCATTTATTTTTTCATTTACAATAAGATAAAATTTTAAACCGTAGGAATTATCATAGCTCTGATTGTTTAGATAATTGTTTTTTCAAACAATAAGATGTCATATTGTAACTTGCACAATCCAAATATTCCTTGGTGGAGAAACCATGAACTCAAACCCTCATTTTGAGATGACATAAAAAACTTCCTGATCAAACTAAATTTCTACAGTACCCCTTTTTATTGATAATTTGAAGTTTACTTCCCTGTAAATATGTTGACCATTCCCTTTTTAAAGTAGATAAATAAGGATTTTTGGAGACTTGCATAATAACCTTCGTAACTCCAGAAAGGAGTTGTTAAGCTTCCTTCGTGAACCTTGTTTTGTGAGGAGTCACTTTAATTGTTGAATCAACATCGACTGATCATATTTGATCTTTTGGCGCCCTTCCAGGAGCCCTATTACACCATTTCGGTAGTTGTAGGAAGTTGCTAAAATGTAAAAGTTGGGTTTTGTATCGGTTCACTTTTTTAATCCTAGACAAAAAAATATTATCCATCTTGGAAAACCTCTAGTACTTCCAATAAAAATTTCCTAGAACCATCATTTTGGGAAAAAATAATTTTCTAGGAAGTTTAGCAAGGTCATTTTATAGGCCTTGAGTTGCACTTTTTGACTAGGTCAAACTGGACCAATTATGACTGATGGCATCGGAAAACTAGTCTCCAATCGTAAACCGTTCACCAATCGGAAAAAATTGTCCAATTTCTAATTTCAAAACAATAAGATGCGTCATATCATAACTTGCACAATCCAAATATTCCATGGTGGGGAAACCATGAACTCAAACCCTCATTTTGAGATGATCTAACAAACTTCCCGATCAAACTAAATTGCTACAGTACCCATTTCTAATGACAAGTTGAAGTTGAATTCCCTATAATTATGTTGACCATTCCCTTCATTACAGTAGATAAATCACAATTTTGGAAACTTGCAAATAAATTTCATAACTCCAAAAGGAGTTGTTAAGCTTCCTTCGTGTACCTTGTTATGTGAGGAGTCACTTCAATTCTTGAATCGACCTCGAATGATCATCTGTGATCTTTTGACGCCCTTCTAGGAGCCCTGTTACACCATTTCTGGCAGCTATAGGAAGTTGTTAAAATGGAAAAGTTGGGTTTTGTATCGGTTCATCGTTTTAATCCTGGAAAATGAAATTCTTATCCACCTTCACAAACCTCTAGTAATTCCAATAGAAAATTTCCTAGAACCATCAGTTTTGGGGAAAATAGTCTTCTAGAAAGTTTGGCAAGGTCATTTTGTAGGTCTTTAGTCACAGTTTTCACTAGGTCAAACTGGACCAATTATGACCGATGGCCTTGAAAAACTGGCCACCAATCGTAAACCATTTTCCAGTTTTGAATTCTATCAGTTTCTGTGAATTCTTAGTGTATAAGAGGATATGTATAATTTTACCTGTGGTTTGTTTTCTCATTAGAAGACAACGATTGAAAGTGGTTTCTTAGCCTTCGAGCCTAAAATGGGCATTTTTGACAACCAACAGAAAATGTAAAAAGGAAGTTGTAGGACCCCCATCGGGTTACCAAACCAATGTGGAAACTTGTTGAAACTTGTAAATAACTATTTGAAACTCTACCGTGTGAATTTTGTGAAATTGATCTTTTGGCAAAATAGTGTTTCTCTCTTTTCCTATTTCTTTCTTTCTCCTTGGTTAATAAATGAAGTGAACTAAAATGAAATAAATGTCTCTCTAACCCTCATTTCAAATGCAAATTATTAATGTTATTATGTAAATGAGAAATTAAAGATGTTAATTATGTTAGATTAGGGTGGATACCATGCTAGTGATTTATCATTGATTTCATGCTCACATGGTTTTGCAGGATGCAAGAAAGATGGCAAAAGGAGTTGTGTAATTCGTTGTTTATTATTGAAATTTATATAGGTCATTGTAAACTATATATATGTATACCTGTAGTTCCATGTTAAAAAATTTATATTTGAAATTTTCTAATATGTATGAAATGCTAGTTTTAGGGATACTTTGGAAATGTGCGTTTAATCATAGGTTCAATTTTGATTCATTGTTACATATGGTAAAAAGGATTGATGTGTGTGTGTGTGTGTGTGTGTGTGTGTGTGTGTGTGTGTGTGTGTGTGTGTGTGTGTGTGTGTGTGTGTTAAATGAATTTGAATTTAATATATTTTAGTGCATTTCTAGTGTGCAATAGATGATTAAATAATTGGTGTTGTGTTTCTTACCTTGAAAATGTAATAAAGGAATCTAACCACAACAGTGAACCCTAACATAAGATTCATTCATAACTTGTCTTCATGTGTGATCCTTCTTAGTGTAGAAGAAATTGAAACCGTAGAATGAACTTAAACCTTGTACTCGATGGCACCTCCTAGTTTAGGTAAATAATACCCCTAGTTTGAGTTGAGCTTCATAGTCGGTGTTTAGCGACATTATCGTGAACCTTCTTGTAGGATTGAAATTTTGTAACTTTATCGGAGTATGTGGTTTCCTTCTAGGCTTGGAAACCATGTGTGGGGTAAGGATAATGTCTTATCTCTTTAGGTCCGACACTGTGTTGAGTGGTGAAGACCACCTTAGAAGTCACCTTAAGATTCCTTGTTCAAAGTAATGACTATGCGGTGTAACCTTACCATTTATGGAGTAAGTAGAGATATTACTCCCTTAGTATCCTAATAGACTACCAAGTCTTACAAAGTTAGATCTAGAAATTTTTCTTGTCATCAAATGAATTCCTTGTGGGAGCCCCAAATGACACAAATGGAGATAGTGAAATAGTTTTTCTATGACTTAAACTCTTGTTAATGAAATCTTTAGTTCCTCTCAGCTAAATGTGTTACCTTGGTTACTAACAACATAACACCTTGGTCTTTCATGAATGTTTTTAGCATAAATTTGTACTCTCACCTTAAAATCATATATAGTTGGGGTGTAGATATTTAGGTGTAATTGGAATTAAACCAAACCTTGGCTAATTAAGGGGTTAACTTATGGGTAGAAAATGGTAAGTAACTCCTTACAAATGAAATTGATTTGAAATATGTTGACTTTAGAGAACCCAGGAAACTGGAAACTTGGTTCCTGTAATTCCTTATTATGTCTCTTATGACATTAAGAATAAAATAAATTTCTTTGCAGAAATGAGAAATGTGAAACATGGGATCTCACTTTGAAAATAAATCACTTGTGGTTCGTGTGTGGTTCTAATGCTTCCAATCATGTAATTATTTAAGATATTAAACAAGTACTTTCCTAACTCTTTTGTTATAAATTGATGCCAATAATGATACCATATTGCAATGTTAGAGTAAATCATATAAGAGTAAAGAGAGATTCGAGGTTAGGAATAATGTTACTCTTGGAGTCCTGAAACTCAATTAGACATTCACTTGTGTTAAAAAGAATATGAATTGCCTTGGTGTGATCAAACTTTGTGAAAACAAAAGATATATATAAATCTAAATAAAAATAATAATATGGAAATGTTGGATGGGTTCAACAATTTTTTTAACTATTTTTACCTGCAATGGGAAATAAGGACATTGTGATCAAAAAATGTATTGGGAAATGGTATCTTGAATCTAAATCTGCCTCAAATCCTAGAATTTTTTTCTTGACATCACATCCGATTAACTATTTTGTTAAGGGTAAAATTTAAACATTGAATAAACGTTTGAGAAAAATAATCTTAACATCAAAATGAGAGAATTACGAACTTTGTATGCATTTTGAAATATGACAAATAATTATGTAAGTTATGGAGATTGTCGTAAGAGATAAAGGATCAACTTAAATGGCCAAACTGTAAGTTGAATGTGAAATGAATTTAAGAATTTGTAGATGGAAAAAGGATAAAATTATCCTTTCACAATAATGCTCTTGGAATGATAATCGTAACTAAGATGTAATCATGGTAATGATGTGTTGTGGGTCTTTCAATCCTTAAGTCCCCTTTTCTTGTGGTTGGTTTATTATTAGCTTTCAATCATTGGGGAAAGTGTGGCATCAACATGTAAAATGTGATTTTCATGTTTCTATGTGAATCGACAACTTATGTAAGTGTTTATGCATTTGTTGAGTTTCTCTACTTGGATCCCTTGTGGTGTTGTGTAGTGAGCAATGTAAGTTAAAAAAATATCCTTGTATTTTTACTGTTGTATTTGTGGGTGTATAATGTGGGTGTTATACTTGGTATCGATCGAGAGGTTCATGCTCTCGAACCTCTAGGATAGATTGGAGTAGTGATGATTTTCATGGTGGTGGTGGATATTGGAAGAGTAATGTGATATATGTTGTAATGTGAACAACGTTGTAATTGTGATATTATAAATGCACATGTTGTGCATGTCACTTAGTGCATATTTGTTATCATGTTGATGTGATTGTGATGATATTATTCACTCTCCTTTCATTGATTCTATGAATATTTCATGTGTGATGTATAGCCTTTTGTGTGTGAAAATAATGTTATTGTGGATTGTAGATTGTTGGAGCATTTTGGAATTATGTGATATGAAGGTGTATTGATGTATTGCATGAAAAATTGGTGTAAAGTGAATTGGATTGTATTGTGATGTCGTCATTGTGTTGTGATGAATGTGTGTGTCACCATGTTGTAATTGCAATTGAATATATGTTGTAATCTTAGACATTGTGTTCCTCATACGTATAATTCATGTAATATGTAATGGTTCATGTCATGATTTAGGGGCATATGGTGAACGTATGATCCCTATTGTATAGTTCTTGCACTTTGGGTGTAGTATGTGGTAATGTGATGTATCATAACCCGTGAAAGTAATGATTGTGTTATACTATATATATACCATGTGTAAGACGTTATGGTTAATTTGTGTGAATCACCATTGTGTTAGTGATGTAGTTATGTGTTATGTTGTGAACCCTACACTAACCGAACCTAAGGAAATTGGTAAAAGGTGTATGTTTGGAGTGAGGAAATGTGTACCATTGACCAGTCACTCGAGTCAAGTACGAGATAGGAAGTGGAGTCTTACATAGGCTAAAAACCCACTTTTGTTCATTTGGTATGTATGGCACTTGCTCAATGGGTGTCATGTATATTGTGTTTCGCAAACACCTTAGGCTCAATAGATGGTGACTTGTACTCCTTTCTCTCTCCCTATATGGTTATCATATGGATTCAACCTAAGTGTAGTTATGACTATGTTGAGCCTTGTGGAAGTGGTGGAGGGATGATTTAGATCAGAGATGATGACAGTTGTATTATTTGATATGTTATTTTATGAGCTGAGGCTCGATGTCTGAGTGTCAAGCAACTCATTGAGTACCCCTTTGGTGGCTGTATAAGGCCACATAGTTATTTTGATGTGTTATTTATCTACACGTATTTTATTCATAAATTGAACACTTTCCCTTTTCTTGCTAGACCAGTAAGTTTTCTTGATTGACATGTTCTTTTATTTTGGGCATTTATTTGGTTATTGCATTAACATGTAGATTTTTGCACTAACTATAACTAATTCACCATTTTATTTTCTTAGTCTTAAATTTTTGTATCAAGTTTAAAAGTTTTATAGCCTAGCCCAAGGCTTGATATTTTTTCCACTTGGCATTTGAAATGGATTGTTATATTGGTTCTAATGTCATAATGTGTTGGAATAGGGTCATGGGATTCACCATGGAGTGGTGGAACCTATGGACCCGCTTCATTGTATATGGGGGTACACCCCAAGGAGTTATAGATAACTAGCGGGTTATTGAACCATGAGTTATTATGTCACTTGGGTTAGAGGTGTTTGGACCTATGTGCCTAGGGCCATAGGGTGACCGACCTCTTTTGGAGAGTGAAAAGGAAATTTATATTTTTTTTTATCTTGGGAGGTATATGGAGTTGTTTTGTGAGGGAGGCATAAGAGACTTGAGGGAGACATAAGAGACTTGTGTGTGTGTGTGTGTGTGTGTGTGTGTGTGTGTGTGATTAGTGCACTTGGAGTTTTGTTTTGTTTGTGATTCTTTGGGAGGTATATGTAGTTATTTTTGTGATGCTTTGGGAGGTATATGGAGTTGTTTTGTGATGTTTTGGGAGGTATATGGAGTTGTTTTTGATGCTTTGGGAGATATATGGAGATTTTTTTGTGATGTTTTGTGATGTGTGGAGTTGGTGTTATGAGTTATGTGTACTCTTGTGAGTCTTGTTACACATTGTTATGTTTAAGGTTTGACGTTCCCCTGGGTTGATATATACTATTAGATCTTGTCTTGGAATTGTGTGGGTATAGTCATGGTATTTGGGTCATGTGATACTAGTGGTATATGTATCAACATCATGATTCATTGTTTGTTAGTCACTTGTGTGTGTTGGATCTAGTCTTGTGACATAATTGTTGGAAATTCTTTGTTATGTGGACTACGTGTTTATCTTTCCATTATGGAATAAAAGGCCTTGTGATGTGATATAGTCATGAAAGTATGTAGAAAGATGTCTCGTGGGTCATTTTTTTGTGTTGATTTTTATGTGATGTCTTGATGTCAGTTACTATTGGGTACCCACAAAAATAAATGAACTAAAATCTTAAAATAATGAAATATTAAGAGGATTGATATTAAGAAATACTGTAAAGGAAAAATACCAAGTAATAAAGTAAAAAAGATTTTTAAGTCTTTTCACCTAAATTAAAATTTAGGTTATTGTCAAAAAAAAATTCCTTTGTGGTTCTATTGTACTAACAAGTTGTTTTGTTAAACAACAAGTGTCATTAATGACTTTCTTGCCTACCTACCCTTTGAGCTTTAGTATTGTGTCACATCGAGGATGATTCTCTTATAAGGGGAGGAAATGTAATGGAATGTTAAAATAAAAAATAAAAAATAAAATATGGGATGGTGGGAATTTGCGGTGAGGAGGCAGATGGAGTAATAATGATGATGGCAGGAGTGGGTGTGTGTGTGGTAGGATCATGACAGGTGGGCATGACCACCCCAAAGAATTTTTCTGACTCATCGCTTTTTCCTTGCTTAATAAGGAAAACTCTTTAATGAGACCTAGAGGAAATAACCACACTAAAACCATGTTGACATTGCAAATTTAGTAGTATTTGGATAGTTTCTATGACAAAAATTTAGAAGGCATGGATTTCCTCACGAGGCAGGCACATTGTTTCATCTATGCAAAAGTAGGTCACCAACTAGATCAATTTACATTTTTTTAGGTAGTCTCATCCTTTGCCAAAACACAAGCTCTGGGAAGATTATGGACATCCATCAAAGGATAATAAATATTTTAATTTATCTTTTTCTGAAACAATATATTTAGAGGAAGACCCTACAAACATTCCACGGTTATCTTTATTAATGCACTTGAAGCTCTATTTCCGCAAATGTCACACACATTGTTGTCTTTTTAATCCCTTTTTTTTATTATGGTTATATGGTTCTTATGGTTTCAAGCAATCTCCCATGGTATTTCCCTCAACTTTATGTGGTATTCTATTACTTTTACATTGGAGAGATACTTTATTGAGCCTCTCAGACCTATGCCCAGTCAAGCTTGTTTATGAGTTGTCATTTCCTACAATTTTCACTCAAATCGTATTTTGGGGCGTGAAAAAAATTCTTCTATGAAAGGAGTGGGTAAACCACCAAGATTGGCTTGGAAAGGCAATAGAGACTCTATGGAAAATCAATCTGATGCACCTCCCTATAAAATATTTCAATTGATATGTGAAGAGATGTGGCCTCATGGAATGATTCAATTTGCAAGGTATGCACAAAATTTTGCTTATTTTTATTGTTGTTGGCTTGTTGGCTTGTGGTGATGAAATGAAACCCTTCTATGTAAGAAACACAATCAGTCAAAAGATTCCTTTTATTGAAATAAATGTGTAGGGAAAGTTGTAAATTCAGAGGAAATGGGATCCACATATAGGTGGGTATGGAAAGAAGTAATCTATAACAGATATTATTAACCTCCACAAATTCATAGGAGTGTATGGAGGCGTTAAAAGGCTTTAGAAACTTCTAAGGAAATACAAGTGAAAAATGTGTTTCCAAGCTCCATAAAACTTTTCCAACATTCTCCCAGCTCGTGTTCAGTATGGAGCCTTGAGTAGGCCATAGAAAATCATCAAAACATAATGGGAAACATATTCTATTGGAAAATTTCAAGTGATCAGGAAGATATGTGTGTCGTCGTGGAGGTTAGCTCAATGCTCATGAACTATTTGATGAAATGCCGAAGTGAGATGCTAAACTCGAATCCGTGGTTTTGACCGGCTTCGTTCCTCCATGCATGGTTCATCTCTCCTTATCTTTCATAAATTTTTGGCATTTATTTTTTCATTTGTAATAAGATAAAATTTTAAACCGTAGGAATTATCATAGCTCTGATTGTTTAAATAATCGTGTTTTCAAAACAATAAGACGTCATATTGTAACTTACACAATCCAAATATTCCTTGGTGGGGAAACCATGAACTCAAACCCTCATTTTGAGATGATCTAAAAAATTCTTGACCAAACTAAATTGCTACAGTACCCCTTTTTATTGACAAGTTGAAGTTGACTTCCCTATAAATATGTTGACCATTCCCTTGTTAAAGTAGATAAATCATGATTTTTGGAGACTTGCAAAATAACCTTCATAACTCCAGAAAGGAGTTGTTAAGCTTCCTTCATGTACCTTGTTATGTGAGGAGTCACTTCAATTCTTGAATCGACCTCGAATGATCATCTGTGATCTTTTGACGCCCTTCTAGGATCCCTATTACACCATTTCGATAGTTGTAGGAAGTTGTTAAAATTGAAAAGTTGGGTTTTGTATCAGTTCACCATTTTAATCCTTGGACAATGAAATTATTATTTCCTTCACAAACCTCTAGTAATTCCAATAGACAATTTCCTAGAACCATTAGTTTGGGAAAAATAGTCTTCTAGATAGTTTGGAAAGGTCATTTTGTAGGCCTTCAGTCGTCAGTTTTGACTAGGTCAAACTAGACCAATTACGACCGATGGCCTCGGAAAACTATCCTGGCCACCAATCGTCAACCATTTTCTAGTTTTGAATTCCATCAGTTCCTATGAATTCTTGGTGTATAGGAGGACATGTAGAAATTTACCCGTGGTGTGTTTGCTCATCAGAAGATAGCGATTGAAAGTGGTTTCTTAGCCTTTGAGCCTAAAATGGGCATTTTTAACAACCAATGGAAAATGTAAAAAGGAAGTTGTAGGACCCCCCATCGGGTTACCAAACCAATGTGGAAACTTTTTAACACTTTTAAATAACTATTTGAAACTCTACTGTGTGAATTGTGTGAAATTGATCTTTTGGCAAAATAGTGTTTCTCTCTTTTCCCTATTTCTTTCTCTCCTCATGGTTAAGAAATGAAGTGAACTGAAATGAAATAAATGTGTCTCTAACCCTCTCCTTTTGAATGCAAATTATTAATTTTATTATGTAAATGAGAAACTAAAATATGTTAATTATGTTAGATTAGGTGGATACCATGCCAGCAATTTATCATTGATTTCATGCTCACATGGTTTTGCAGGATGCAAGAAAGATGGTGAAAAGGCATTGTGTAATTCATTGTTTATTATTGTAATTTATATAGGTCATTGTAAAATGTATATATGTATAATGTAGTTCCATGTTACAAAAATTTATATTTGAAATTTTCTAATATGTATGAGATGTTAGTTTTAGGGATACCTTGGGAAATGTGCATTTAATCATAGGTTTAATTTTGATTCATTGTTACATATGGTAAAAAGGATATATGTGTGTGTGTGTGTGTGTGTGTGTGTGTGTGTGTGTGTGTGTGTGTGTGTGTGTGTGTGTGTGTGTGTGTGTGTGTGATAATGTGAATGTGTGTGTGGATTTAATATATTTGTGGTGAAATGAATTAGTGCATTTAATTCTTTTAGTGTGCAATAGATGATTAAATAATTGGTGTTGTGTTTCTTACCTTGAAAATGTAATAAAGGAATCTAACCACAATAGTGAACCCTAACATAAGATTCATTCATAACTTGTCTTCATGTGTGATCCTTCTTAGTGTAGAAGAAATTAAAACCATAGAATGAACTTAAACCTTTACTCGATGGCACCTCCTAGTTTAGGTAAATAAGACCCCTAGTTTGAGTTTAGCGTCATAGTCGGTGTTTAAAATATTGTCGTGAAACCTTGTAGGAATGAAATTTCTAACTTTATCCGGAGTATGTGGTTTCCTTCTAGGCTTGGAAACCATGTGTGGGGTAAGGAGAATGTCTTCTCTTTAGGTCTGACACCGTGTTGAGTGGTGAAGACCGCCTTGGAAGTCACCTTAAGAGTCCTTGTTCAAAGCAACGACTATGTGGTGTAACCTTACCTTTTTGTGTAGTAAGTAGAGATATTTCTCCTTAGTATCCTAATAGACTACCAAGTCTTACAAAGTTAGATCTAGAAATTTTCTTCATCTTGAATGAATTTCTTGTGGGAGCCCAGATGACACAAATGGAGATAGTGAAATAGTTTTTCTATGACTTAAACTCTTGTTAATGAACTCTTTAGTTCCTCTCAGCTAAATGTGTTACCTTGGTTACTAACAACATAACACCTTGGTCTTTCATGAAGGTTTTTATCATAAATATGTACTCTCACCTTAAACTCATATATAGTTGGGGTGTAGATCCTTAGGTGCAATTGGAATTAAACAAAACCTTGGCTAATTAAGGGGTTAACTTGTGGGTAGAAAATGGTAAGTAACTCCTTACAAATGAAATTGATTTGAAATATGTTGACTTTAGAGAACCTAGGAAACTAGAAACTTGGTTCCATAATTCCTTGTTATGTCCTTATGACATTAAGAATAAAATAAATTTCTCTTGTGGAATCATGAATGTGGAAACATGGGATCTCACTTTGAAAACAAATCACTTGTGGTTTGTGTATGGTTCTAATGCTTCCAATCATGTACTTCTTTAAGATATTAAACAAGTACTTTCGTAACTCTTTTTTATAAAGTGATGCCAATAATGAGACCATAGTGCAATGTTAGAGTAAAGCATATAAGAGTAAAATGAGATTCGAGGTTAGGAATAATGTCACTCTTGGAGTCCTTATAACTCAATTAGACATTTACTTGTGTTAAAAGAATATGAATTGCCTTGGTGTGATCAAACTTCGAGAAAACAAAAGATATATATAAATCTAAATAAAATTTCTTGATGTGGAAATGTTGAATGGATTCAACAAGTTTTTGAACTATTTTAACTATGATGGGAAATAAGGACACCGTGATCGAAAAATGTTTTGGGAAAAGGTATCTTGAATCTAAATCTACCTTAAATCCTAAGATTTTTGTCTTGACATCACATTAGATTCACTATTGTAGTAAGGGTAAAATTTAAACATTGAATAAACATTTGAGAAACATAATCTTAACATCAAAAACGAGAGAATTAGGAACTTTGTATGCATTTGAAATATGCCAAATAATTATGTAAGTTATGGAGATTGTCGTAAGGGATAAAGAACCAACTTAAATGGTTGAACTGTAAGTTGAATGTGAAATGAATTTAAGAATCTGTAGGTGGAAAAAGGATAAAATTATCCTTGCACAATAATGTTCTTGGAATGTTAATCGTAACTAAGATGTAATCATGGTAATGATGTGTTGTGGGTTTTCCAATCCTTGAGTCCCCTTTTCTTGTGGTTGGGTCATTGTTAGCATTTGTTCATTGGGGAAAGTGTGGCATTGACATGTATATGGTGTTTTCATGTGTCTATGTGAGTTGATGACTTATGTAAGTGTCTTATGCGTTGTTGAGTTTCTCTACTTGGAGCCCTTGTGGTGTTGTGTAGTGAGCAATGTAAGTTAAAAAATATATCCTGGTATTTTTACTATTGTATTTTGGGTCTATAATGTGGGTGTTATAGCTACATTTTATATCTAGCCCGCTATCACTATGAAAATTACACAAGGGAAACCTAGGGTATCATTATACACATATACACATTGAAATACATGGAGTCTCTATTGTAGTGTAGCACTCATTACTAAATTCACTCTTAGGGAGACCATCGGCGTAAGTATGACTCCACATTTTGTATATTTTTATTAGATTTGATAATTTTTGTGGACATGTAGAGGTAAACAATTGTTTTGCAAGTTATAGTGTACAATCGATGATCTAGGAGAAAAACCAAGAGTGATAAAAAGAAACTAATAACAAAGCTCCTCCTCCACACAACAATACATAACTTTAACACTTGACTGGACACTAGCTCCCAAATCGGTGGCGCACCGCACAGTCCTTCTTTCCTATGGCCACTTTTGTCCTGCACATCTTGAATCCCATAACCTCTAGTGATCCTTAATGACATTTCTTACAATTTGTTTTAACAAATATCCTACCTAGTCATCTCTAAATTGTACGAAATCAGCTAAGTTGCCCTCTCTCTTCCTCTTTCTTAGGTATTTCTATATTTTTCTACTTATTGTTAGTGTCTTACTATATATCATTAAGTAGAGTAAAGATATTTGAAATAGGATTTAATTTAAATTTATATTAAATAGGTTAGAAAGAGTCATCTCTTTCTAATGGATTCTCTTTTTCAAGATTTTGTGAATGGTCAAGTTTTATAGCCAATTAGGTCACAAAACGATGTATATATTAAATTTTCCTTGGAGGGTTGAACTTATTTAGATTTTAAGGTGGTGGCATGTCGAGAATAGAATGGATCTTTGTAGGTTGACCTCAATTCTATAATGAGAAATGATATACAATAGTAAATCACCAAAAGTGACACCAAAAACACACTTGTGTGGATTTAAATGGATGTTGTACAACCATTGATGTTTGAAAATGATTTTAAAAGCATGTATGTGGTTATGACAATGTGTATTTTCACAATAAAAACATCAACATAGTCTCATAATAATGTTGGGGTGTCGCATGGAATATATGTGTGTCGTGGCTCATTGATAAATAGCTCCAACATTCTTAAACCCAAAGGGGATGAAAGTGTTATAAAAGGTATCATAGAGAATTATAAAGGAAATTTTCTCCTATTCAACGGGGTTAATCTTGATATGATTGTAGCTGAAAAATTGTCTTTAAAAGAGAACATGTCATACCCCATGATGGATTCAACAATCATGTAAATGTATTGGAGGAAGCTATCTTTAGGAAAAACATTATTTAAGTCTCGAGAATCAATGCAATAATGAATCTCCCCATTGGGTTGTTTCTTGAAAAGTTAATATCATAATTGGAAAGAAAATTGAAATCTTATCCTTTATTCTTGATCAATACATATCCATTTAAATAGGAGATTTTTCCTATGATTTAAGGAGATATAATCTACCTTAAATATCTCCACACATAACTCCTAAAACAACTCCATGCTATTATACGTGACGGATTTTGTTTTCTCACAAAACTAAATGTTAATGATTTGTTTACTCAACAACTCATAACAATATTTACTCACCCACTCATAATTACATTTATAAGTCAATAATATAATTAATTATTACAACACATATTATATTACTAGATAATATAATCATTTACATAATATTCTGTGTTCACTAAATAGATATTCCTAACAGGAGCCCCCTTAGTGTGAACATGGGGTAAGAGTACTGAAACATCAAAATAAGTAGTTTCTTCTTTGGATTTGCTATTGATCTTGCTATAAGGGGATCATCCTTGTCGTATGAACACAAGTGACACATCACCTTCCAGAAGTACCTTCCACCGAAGTATGAGTCGGAGGATGTTGGTCGTAAATGATGACTAGATGATTTTTCTTATGTAAAAGGAATGCGGAGATCTTCTTCACACCAAATAGATACTCGAGAACTGATTGTTAGTCTATGTAACACATTAAAATCAAAACATGAAACTAGTTTACCCTTGTGTATAACACACCACATAACTGAAATAAAATATCACCACATCATTCTCCCATCGTTCAAGTGAATGACGAATGGAGCTGATTTTCCTCCTTCCTCCAAAAATCCTCAACAAGAAAGAGTCTACCATATGAAATCCTCATAGGAAGGATTCTTTAATTCCAGCTAGATGTTTTAGCAAAAACGAAACATACAAATGATATCCATTTTTAGTTCTCTTCAGAACCCGAGACTTAAGCATTGGTGCTAGGCAATGTAATTTCTTTGCCATATTCAAATCATGAACCAAACAAAAAGAGACTCCCAAATTTCTAATTTGGTATTATGTGATCCACAGATGCCCTAATGATAGGCTTTACTGATGAAATTTTGGTACCCAATGCTCTTGATCTTTTGCATTCCATTTTGCCAATTCATTTCCTAGTGGGTGGAGTTGAATTAACTTCAACATGGATCCTTTTCTATTAAATGTAATTTCATTTGTGTTCATGTATGAAAAAATTAGCACAATATTAGTTTCTCCATTAATGTCATTATAAAAATACACCAAATTGAATCAAGTACTTTAAAATTTTATATGAATACCTTTTAACCTCCAATACAAAGTCAAGAACTTTATTAACAATTCAACATATTAAAATTGGAGAAAATAGTAAAATTGATGTGCTTAATGTTAACTGCATAGTAAAATCCGTATTCTCTTTACTACGTTCTGGGTTCTTATGAAATTTCTTAAGTTTCTTGACCAGCACGTGATTCTGCACACAAAATTATAGAAAAAAAATGAAACGAAAAATATAATATATTCAAATTGAGACGGATCTTCATAATATCTTTAAATTTCTTGAATTTCTTAAATATTTCTTACTCAATTGAAAAGTTAATGATCATAATTGCATAAAGAAAATTGGGAAAAATACTCTTTATCTTGCTCAATACATATCCATTTAAATAGGAGATGTTGTTAGAAGGAGATATAATCTCCATAAATATCTCCACACATAACTCCTAAAACAACTCCATGCTATTAATGTGGATTTTGTTTTCTCCAAACTAATATTGTTAATGATTTGTTTATTCAACAACTCATAACAATATTTACTCACCCACTCATAATTACATTTACAATAATATAAATTAATTATTAAATCACATATTATATTATCTGATAATATAATCACTTACATAATATTCTATGTTAAAGGAATGACATAGACAGACGTACCATTTGTTTGGGACAATATTGGATAGTAAGCTTTTATTGATCCATGATCGGATCAATCTAGGACCTAAAAGCCACAAGATTTTTCTGTTGACCAATAAAGCTAAATCAAATTTTTTGGATTATATTGAGACTTGGCATTATCACATGTAAACCCACAATGTTATGAAATTAAAGAGTATGGATGGATGTCAGGCATATATCATTATAAGTCCAAGAAAAAAGATCAGGGACATATTGCAACACTTATTGCATTTCCTCCTATGTTGAAAGGAATTTTAGGAATGATGGAAAGGATCATTCTAGTACCAAATCTAAATAAGTACTTTCTTCATTTAATTTGTCTTCGCATTAAAGGGGTGTAGCAATGGATTGATATAAGTGACACACATCAAAGGAAAAGGTATTATTTATGCATAAGATTTGTAAATGATGAGTAAACCTATTCTTATGTAAAAATTAAGGGATGTTATATAATCCTATATATTCAAGATTGATTCCTCATAAGTAAATTCATCCAAAGATGGGTTAACATTACAATTAATATCATCATGGTCTATTCTTACAAGCTCAAAAATGGAATCGGATTACATAAAAAACCTTGTGAATGCTTACATGATGTAGGAAGGATTGTTAAGAATGTAATATTTTCATAAAGGTCATAAAAATATCAAATGCCTTCCTTTATTGAGACTTAAATTTATATTTACTTAAATTCCTTTTAAAAAATATTAAAAATTATGATTAATTTTGATAAAAATGAATTTCTATATACTCTAATGTGTTATTATGTGATTTAAGATGACCTAATGTCATACTATGAAATTTTGGAGAAAAATTAATTATGATACACTCTCATTTTATATTATATTTAATTGAAAATTTTTTATGGAAATGTCTACAGTTATTAAAATTTTGTGTTCATTAACGAAAAAGTAACAAATATTGTGCCACCAATTAATGTCATTATTAAACCACCATATGAAAAACAAAAATTATGTGAATAATTTAAATTCGATACAAACTATATTATTATTACAATAAACTACATATATAATAGTGATAGTAAAATAATAATGTTAACTTTTTCATTCTCTTTATTCATTTAAAAATATATATATGATATTTTAAATTACAGCCTTGTCATTCTACATAAAATGAAAAGGAAAAAGGTAACTCGATCAAATTCACCGGCCTTTATAATATCTTTCAAATATATTTTAAAGAATTTCTTAAATATTTCTAAACTCAATTGAAATTAATGATGAATTCAATAAATCATAGAAAACTCTGGGACAAAATGTGCATCTTAAACTAGTCCATTGTTTGATAATGTTCCCATCTATGTGAGTAAAATGGCACTTTTATTCTCCACAGAAATTATTATAATGTGTGCTTTAAACATACATGCTAAAAGGAATTTCAAAATTCAAATTAATATAAACAGACACCGTCAAATGAATTTCGAAAATCAAATTATTATAATGTTTGCTGTAAACATACACCGTTAAAGAAATCGGGCAGACATTACCATTTGTTTATTGGTTTTTTTAAGGCTTTTATTGTTGATGTTTTTATATCCTCCTATTTTTCTGTCTTAACTAAATCAAATTTCTTTCAAGTTGATTTGAGACATGGTTTCTGCGTAAACCCACATTGCCATGCAGAAAAAGAACAGTCTTTATAATTTTCGCATTCTTCATTTATATGAAGTTTTATTTTTGTTATCGATGTTGAGAAGTATTTTACAATGATTAATGATTGTAATATCTATGAGTATATTCATTTTTAATTTGTATTCGTATTAGTAGTTAGATTGATAACTATATACTTGTTATTTTTATATAGAGATTTGTGAATAAAGTAATTAAGTTATTAATCATTGAAACATGTTAAAAATTTAAGATATCTCAAGTATTTTCAAATAATTCTATTTAAAATATCTATATTACAATTAAGATACATTTTCAAACTTTATAAATTTAATTGATGTTTGTTCTGTAATTTAATAATATTGGACAATTAATATAATATATTCTTAACAATTAATTTTTATTTTAAATTTAATATTTATTTTTAAATTGTTTTAAAAATACCAAAACATTATATTATTTTGATAATATGATGGAATTTACATATAATAAAATTATATTAATATAATTTATCAACCATTAATAGAAAATTAACCAAAAAATCATATTAATAAGAAAAATCCATAATTAAACATATTTAACATTTTTAACTGAATTTCAATTTACCTGTCTACATTCCATTAAAATTTGTTATTTTATTTAACAAAAAATAATCCAAACATTGATGATTATGTGCTTATTGGTGAGATTTTACAGTCATACTTTTCAAACTCAATAGTGATGATATGTGAAAATGTTCTTTAAAAAGGCTTTTCAATAAACTCGACTTTAGATGTCATAAATGCACATGAATATGACACAATTTTAACATTTTCCTTTTACTTTTTATCAGCTCTATATTTTGAAAAGAATATCATAAAATTCTTTAGTATCCTCCAAGAAATGTTAAGAGCTTCATGTGTCTTGGTGATTGTTCATCTAAGCCTTACTCCGCCTTTGAAAACTTTATCCCATAATATCTATTACAGATTAGAGATGTATGTAAACATATCTTAAATCAATACAACCCTTTTAAATGTACAATGACTTATACATTAAGTGAAACATTTTATGTAAAGGAGAGATGGAAATGCAATCAAACCCATTATTATAGAATTTGTTTCAAACTAATTTGTACTTTATATTATAATATATATTATCACAATAATATATAGAATGTAATAAATATCTTCCAAATACAAGAAATAGGGTTGGACAAAACTACTATATTATATACTAAAAGAGAACACCTTTTTAATATAATTTCCTAGTATTTACATCATTTACACTAATATTCTATTTCTTTTATATAGTTCTTTATTGATAATAATAGATAGGTGAAAAATGATTCATTATCCATTATAATTAATTTGGTAATATCTAATATAATTAATTCTAGAAACTTGTTATTTGGCTTGGTAGTACCCATCCATGTCTTACTTTAAATAAAATACATTTAAACTTATTATTATAAATATTGTTCAAATAATTTTGGCTTTGTATATAATAATATATATAATGTAATAAAGATCATATAACATAAGAGGTATGTAGGAAAAGATACTGTATATATAATATGAGTGGACAATTTTTAATATAATTTCTAATTATTTACGTTGTTCACACTAATATGCATCTCCTTTATATTGGCCTTTATACTATATATATATATATAGGTAAAAATACGACTCATTATCCATTACAATTGTTATAATACCTCATTTATAATTAAAACTAGTTATTTGATCTATATAATAAATCAATGTATGTATATATAAACTATATATACACATATACTTATATATTATCATATTTAATTCTGTGGGAAATTTTGAGAGTTTTATTCATATATACTTTTAATGAAACCATGGTTTCCTTTGTATATACATATTCGGATGCTTTCCAATAGATATGGATACTACCTTACTTTCTGTCCATTCTATGGAGAATATTGTATATATTGATATATGGTATGTATATACAGGGAAATTTACATATTATTATATAAAATTGAATGTAATTTGTATATACACTACTTATATAGAATATGGTTGATATATACCTCTTTGGATTTATGCCATATATATGAACTTAAATTTAATATAGAACATATGGATTATAACATATATGATTATGAAGGTTTCCCCTTTCGATGTAGAAAATGCTTTATATTTGGCCATATATATATATAATTGTCACTTGGTTTGAAAACATATATAATATAGAAGCTCTTGGTATAAGATCTCTAATTAGATCATCTGGTTTTGTATGATCCTTTGGATTTTGATTCTTATTATATTATATATAGGATATATATATAGAAGAGATGGAATATATATATATTTGTAAGAATGGATTGGGTAACTTATCACACCTCATGACTATACACACACATATTTTGATTCCAATATATAACACTAAAAATATAAATCCAAATATATGTATATAGGGTTGGAAAGTTTTGTCAGAAAAATAATAGTATTTTTTCCTCATTGTATTATCTTTTTCTCCACCTCTTTTAGGGGTAGGGTCCCCTTAACCCTATATCACACACACACATATATATATACACACACACACATATATATATACACACACATACATACATATTATGTACATATATATATATATATATATATATATATATATATATATATATATATATATATATATATATATATATATATATATATATAAATAACAATACAATAATTATATGTTATATGTCTTTCTAGATGATAAAATTGTTATAAAATAATAAATGTATTTTATCCTTATAATTACATGCAACAAAAGTTGAAAAACAAATTAAAAGAACTGAAAAATATAAGGAACACAACAACAAAAATAAAAATAAAAGCAGGACCCAAGAGAATTTAAAAACGAAGAAAAAATGACAACGACACAATTTAAAAACAAACCATACCCATACTTCTATGATTTTAAACAAATATTTTTAAAACAAAAAAACATAAAAAGTTGAGAGGCTCCATCATTCCACTCAAAAATTAATACCGAAGAAATTCTTTTTAACATATACTTTATGTTCTTCTACAAATTCTCGATATCTCAATTCCAAAACATATACACACGTAACACCATAAAAATAATATTATAATAATAAAACATCCCATAATATGCATAGGATTATATTTTCATTGTCGTATAGAATGTCTTAATGGAACTCCCAAAATTCTCTCAATGAATATCATGTATTGTGTGCTCTCAAATATTTGATAGGGTTAAGTGAGATTTTTATTTTGTTGATAAAAATTAGTTTTGAATATAAATTTTGAATGAGAAAAAATCATTAGTACATTTTAACCGATTTTTATTTTTTTTTTTAGATAAGCTAAAAAGGATTTGATTTGAAGGGATTAGAAAAACCTTTACAACATGAGACGAAAGGTCATAAGTGACCAAAATAGAAACCAAAAAAGAAAATTGAAATACAACTAATGTAATCTACACCCACACCTAGGTCAAAGAGACTTAACCCAAGACAAAGAGAGAAAATTACACTAAGACCCACGCCTAGGAGAGACACATGTGCGACTCATCCTAACATGATTGGTCCAAACAAATTTATGTTTCTTGCAGGCTGGACCGTTGTCCACCCATCTCGCAACAACTTCAAGATTGGAATATGCAATAAAAATTTCATCGTGAGATGCCCCCACATCCAACCCAAGGTGCAATTCTAATTTTCATTAATAAAATCATTCCCCTTCTATCCATAAAAGGACTTCTACCATTGGGTATATTCCCACCAACCAAAACATAACATGGAGCAGACTTTGGATTCAAATCATAACCTTTCACTTTAAAGCGTTATTTAAAAATTTAATTTTAATTCTCACTAGTCATAGCCCACCCACAAACCCACCCGGTTGGTCACCATCCAACCATTCCCAAGGCTACCTACACATCCTCCATCGAGTCGATACCAACATCCACCACATTGGTAGAAACCCTAACACCTCTTCACTAATCTCCTCCACATCATCACCGGCCATCGTTCATGTCCACGGATTTTGTCTCATCATCGTTATGGGAGATAGACAGATATAGACCATGAGCTTCCTCAATATTTTCATGAGATGTCGAAGCCCCCCAACATCAGTTATGCATATCATAGCCAACTATTCTACACTTATTACAAATTATTGGTGAGCTCTCAATATCAATCCTTTGTTCCCAACTGTCAAACAAAGATTCTAAAATGATTTTTTTGGGAACCTTGGATCCCATAGGAACATTAATACAAAAAAAGGAAAAAAAATAACTTTGGGTTGTGATGCAAGAGCATCAAGTCACTAGGATGTATATAAATTTTTAATTCAAATAAGAAGTGCATTATAGCTTTAGAATGCTTGTAATAGTCCAATAAGGAGTAAGAATATCTCTCCTAACTAATAATTTGCAATTGTAATAATGATTCTTGATTTTCATTAGGAATTTTCTTAGTTGAAATCACGTCTCATAGGTATATGGCTACTTGAAAAATCATTATAATAATGTAAGAGTGTAATTGTGAAATATAAGTCATGTTGATAGGTTTATAGGGTGTAATATGGTTATATGAGAAAATAAAAATTAGCATGATTGGTAGGAAGTTGAGAAGATTGTGGAACTAAAAGTCAAGTTTAGAATAAATTATTTTAAGAGAAACTTCTCTCTACGTATGAAAGGAGAGGGATTATCTTTTAAAGCTAATACATATCATGATATTCAATGTGTGTAGAATTTAAGAGAAGTTGGAGTCTAAATTTCTTTAAATGGGAGGCTCAAGGAAGGTACATATAGACCTATGTACAGTCATGAAATCGTAAGATCCACTTGTTTTGAATAAAAGTGTGAGTTCTTGTATGTATATACATTGTTAATGCTATTCTTTGTGTACATTTTGAATGTGATGAGATCTAAGTGTTGGCTGGTATTTTCATGATAGAACAGAGATTATCTTGGATGAATCTAGTGCTTGAATGTAAATTTCATGACTTGTAACAGCGAGCTAAGGTTGTATAGGAAGGAAGAGCAAGGAAATTAGGAACACGGTGGAGACATGACTGTATATTGTCATTTCAAAGAAAACTATAGACAAACGTTATTGTATAGATTTGTATATGTGTTCTCAGATTTAGATCAATAAAGAAGAGGTTGTGTTGGTGTGTTTTATGGGTATGTGAAGTGATATTATGATTTGGAAGGGCTGATTAAATAATTTATACAAATTTCTCTCCTATTGGGTTTGTACAGTCCCTAAACTAGTGTTTTTGGAAAAACTTTCATATCTTTTTCATACGGAAGAGTTAAGAGATGAAATTTGGAAGAAATTATATTAAGAGGGTCTAATTTATGTTTAAAAAGTTTCATAGTGATTGGTGCATGCATGTGTAATTTATATATGACATAAATTTTCCATAGTTACACGCGAATTGTTTGACGAAATGACTGATTAGGAAAAATTAATTTAACTTTTTTATTTGCATCAAATTAGCTGAAATTTGGAAAAAAATTATTTGAAGGGTCATAAAAATCTGTAAAAATGTTAGAGCTAACTGATATGTGTGTAGGGATTTATTGATTGCAGTAAATTGCAGTTTTAAGAGAGACTGAACAGTGACAGTGACTTAAGAAAATTGATGCTAATTCGTACAAGGAGGATGATTCAAAGTCTGAGAATGATCCAAGAGATGTTCTAAAGAAAATAAAAGTTAGGATCATCTAGAGGTGGACTACTATTTCTAGAATATTATGATTGTAGGAGTTCATGAAGATCACCTAGTGGAATGTTACTTGCGAAATAAAGGTTCTCATGTCCTCGGTAAATTTTTTTGATGTCAAAGATGCTTTAGGAGTTATTGGATGTCAGAGATCATCTAAAGAAGGTGGGTACAAATATGTCAAGACTATATAATAGAGGTAATAATATCAAAACCTTATCATTGATAGTTTGCATTGAATTCACAAGACATGGAGTAGATGATTCTTATGTGTGCCTTGGAAACTCATGAGAAGTGTTTGATTTGTACAGTAATAAGGGTTAATAATTTATTGACATTCAAGTATAGAATTGAGAGAGATTGATTTGAGAGAGGGAGTAAATAGCTAAGATGAATGACATGGTAAATTGTATGAGTCCTTTGTACAAGTTTATGCAGGGAATGCTAGATTAAGGTTTCATTTCATTAAACAAGGATCCTCATATGCACCTAGAAACATGGTGTGAATGTTTAAAGGAAGGTATTTGAAGAGTAAGAGGAAATTTGTCACTAGAATTTTCTTTGAAGTAAAACAAGGTGCATCAAATCGATCTTTAGTTGCAGGATTGAATGCAATCAAAACCCCTATGGATTTTGCAATTCCCATGAAAACTTTAGGCTCTAGGAACTCCAAGGGTAGATCCAGAGGAGAAACTAGACCAATAATTCCTAAAATTTAATCTCTCAGAACCCACCGGTCGTCAACGACTAAGGTTAAAGGTAGATTTTTCATAAAATTGTGGTGCCCCATATAAAACCTATTCCACATCCAATTCTTCTTGGAAATAAAAGAGAAATACATCCCCTACCAATGCTCTATCCTACACCTTGGAGGCACCTTTCCTCCTACACTAGACTCTAAAAAATCTATATTTTTCCGAGGCCCGTAAAACTTCCTATGACTATATGTTTAAATGTGTCTTTAGATCTATCAATAACTAAC